>CM042425.1:5561015-5891015 GCA_023631565.1 Gymnocephalus cernua | reverse complement strand
TGCAGTTTTAGATGAATCACATTTCTTTGGTCCTTCTGACTACCTCTCATGCACCTTGCAAGTAGATCACTTTCACAATCCCACCTGTTTAAAGTAAGCATATACTTTAAATTGTGGAATGAGTACAAACATCAAAGCACACTAAAATGTTTCCTCTGCAGTTTGACAGAGCAGTGATCAGAGAGGAGTTGCCCTCTATGTGTCACATTAACAATAAAGGCTAAATAACACACCTCCCACACTCAACCAATTCACCTCCCCTCCTGTTGCTTTTCTGTGTGACAGAGGGTTACTGCGTTGGATAATATTCAGATGTGCACCCCCTCCCCTCCCTTTCTCCAAATCCAGTAATCCAAGAGGAAATGAAATTGGCTTAGTGACTTTCCGACCTGTCTGGGGAGGGAGCTCCACACAGACGGCAGTGAACGGTTTAAGCTGATTAACCCCAATAAGGAGGGTTATCTTATTAAAGCTTGACTTTACAGGCTATACACACTTCGGCTCTATGAATATGAGTGAATACAGGGAGTTAATTAATGAATGTTGGCTCAAAACAAGCTTTTGCAACTTGTGATTTCCTCTCAAATTCTAGAAATATCTGACAGCCTTTTATGGTTACAACACAGTAGACGTGTTTTCAACTCCCTACTTTTATCAGTTATGCTGGACAGTTGACCAAATATAGATTATTTCGCCTATTTGTACAGATGAGTAGCAGCACTTTTTTTTTTTAAAGAAAGGCACTGTTCACATAGTTTCCTGTATATTCTGTGTGTACTTGGAGGATTCAAAAAGTACATCCATTAGGGGTCATATTATAACTCAATCATGAGCATAAAATATTTATCCAACTTGAGAGATTCCTAATTTGCACACTGTAAACATGACTAAACAATAGTCATGTTTCCATCTAATTGTCAAGCGAATTTTAAGCAAGTCTGTATTTTACGTGATGGGAAAGCGAGAATGTGTCTCTGTTTCCTGGGTGAAGGTGCTGTGTTTGTTTGACCCATCCACCACCTCAACCTGCTTCCCTACGTGGAATTTGGCACTCTTATACTTTGTCACCTTACTTACTACTTTTCTCCCGTCATAACTACTATGGCCACTAGAGGGTGCTGCAATTATAAACGTAAATATAAGTCATAATTGCTGCTTCAACAAATTACGTATGTGGCCGTTTTTCGGCAGAGGACAGTCGTAAGTCCTTTACATACACTAATATTTAACATATGTATTTAGGTCTGTACATAGGCATAATTTAACCCCCCCCAATAATCCAAACTTGCCAGTGCAACCCCCCCAAATATCTTATAATGATGAATGAAAAATATTACAACGGTTTAAAAAACATCCCAAAACACGTGGGATGTTTTGAATATGCAGACAGTTTTGAACAATACAGGAGATTAATTAATTAATAATAATATTTATACATACATTAAGACATTGTCACCATAACTTGAAACAGAAAAGGCACAAATTGTTGCAGAAGAATTCACCAGAATGCAGGAAATGAGGGTGTTAGATGCTCAAAGAACCCAAGAACCCCCGGTTAGAATTTGTTCCCCCAATGATGAAACAAACGGCCTCGTAAGATAGGTGGAGATCTCAACCCCCCCACCTGCTCTCCAAAAGAACAGAAAATGACTTTCAGTAATGTTCTGAAAGTCTACATTTTGTTTGTACCATGGACATACACCATTTACAACAATATCACATGTGTGTACTTTTGATAACCATTTGAAATTGATCCTAACATCAGACAACTCTTAATTCTGAGCAGTCACGGTAGAAACAGTGAGGCTAATGAGTTTAGGCAGTGATCCGTAAGCCATCATATTAGTCACCCGCCATTATGGGATTGGCATTATACGCCACACTCCACCTGGATAGAAAAACAATCAAATCAACACCATTCAATATGTTTATTTTAACTGAACCCCGACTGTATGTGATATTACTGTATGCAAAGAAAGAAAATCATTTGTCAACAGTTCTGTGGCTTTAAATGTGTGTCTGTTTGTTTGATGTGTTTCCTGCAGTGCTGTATAACAAAAGCCTGGCACAAGAGATACTAACACAGTGAATGTGTGAGACAAAAAGGACACGGTGTAACTGAAAGGAAAATCCAAAGAAAGAAAGAAACCTTAAAGGGGAAATGAAGCACTCAATCAAGTTTACATGATTTACAAGATGGATTTCCACTATAATCAACAATTATATAAGAAACATGACAATTGTAAACATATAAAAGAAAAAAGAAAAACCGTTATATCTTTCATGGCCAGGGTGCCGCCATTGTGTAGTATTCTAACATGTGACGTCACGGGGTTGGTCGGCTCTGGGCAGTGAACGAGAGATAGTGAATGACAGATATAGTGAAAGAGACAGTGAAAGATAGAGATAGTGAATGACAGAGATAGTGAAAGAGACAGTGAAAGATAGAGATAGTGAATGACAGAGATAGTGAAAGAGACAGTGAAAGATAGAGATAGTGAACGACAGAGATAGTGAACGACAGAGATAGTGAAAGACAGTGAAAGATAGAGATAGTGAAATACAAAGACGAAAGACAGGTAACTTTGCTTAGTGGAAGATGGAGACTGAGGAGCCACAGGACAGAACAATACGAAAGGGAGGCCACTACTGTATTGCTCCTGGATGTAAAAACGATTTTTACAGGGTCAAAGCCGAGGACAAAACAGTCCATTTTCATAAACTGCCGCTGAAACGGAAAACTGTACTGATGCGCTGGCTAACGGCTCTGAAGAGAAAGAGCCCTCCGATGGGCGCTGACTCTAGGGTTTGCAGTGAACATTTTCTGGAGGAGGATTACATTGAGGAAAAGTCCTTTGAGTTTGGTAAACTAGTTGTTCGCCGGACCAACAGACTAAAGCCTGAAGTTGCTCCTTCTGTCTTCAATTTCACTGCCTATAATATGTGCTCTACTGACCGCCCAACATACTCCGACAACAGCAAGACAGAGGCATCAGTCCGCCGTAGGGACAGGGCACTAAAACGCGCCAGCCAGGCAGGGAAGAGACAGGTAGGGCATTCAGCGACCCACAGAAGTCTGCATCAAAGATGCCCACACCAAAATCAAATAAACAATATTCACTAACATCTATTAAACGTATGATCATCATGAGCATCTCTCTGTCCAAACAGCAGCTCTCATAAACACCTGTTAAGTTAACCCTCCCAACCCAAAACACGTCCCCTAGCCTAAATATTTCCATAGCAGCATGTGGTTTATCTGATCAATATAACAGCCAAAATGACTCTGAAATTCTAAATAAACCATTAAAAACACCTGAAAGCATTCACCTAAAACTCGCGTCCTAATTTGATTCACTAGCCAGAGAAGGTAAACCTCGAAGAAGTATTTCTTACCGTGACTCCAACTTTCCATAGCAGTCAGGCTAACTCCAGACTCCAGGTTTTACCACCCCTGAATTGGCTTGACACAAAAAAAGCCTTTTTGATTGGCAGATGTCCGCTGTTCCAGCTCTCATATATATCATGCAACTTGCTACATGAGTAAAATCCATCTGACTTAAACTAATGTTATAGCATATTAACATTTCAAATTATACTGTCAGAGTATATTATAGTTATGTTTATATCGTCAGTGTGTGTATATATAAAAATACACAGTAACTATCTCTCACCAGGGGAGATATAATAGGCACTAGTGAGAAAATATATTTATACATATATATATATACACATATATATATACATATATATATATATACACATATATATATATATATATTTAACATCCCTCAGAAGCGTAACCAACATCAACAGATACATATGTATATATATATATATATATATATATATATATATATATATATATATATATATATATACACATATATACATATAAAATATATATATATATATATATATATACATATATATATATACATACATACATACACACACACACATATATACATACACACACATACATACATATAAATACACACACTGACGATATAAACATAACTATAATATACTCTTTGACAGTATAATTTTAAATGTTAATATGCTATAATATTAGTTAAGTCAGATGGATATTACTCATGTAGCAAGTTGCATGATTGTCCATAGATGTTACAATTAACGTTACACTTTTGTACATTTGATTATCACAAGTAACTATCTCTCACCAGGGGAGAAATAATGGGCATTAGTGAGAAAATTATATAGGCTATATATATTTTTTAACATCCCTCAGAAGCGTAACAATCATCCCTTCTGTTACACATTTTACTCTCATGTTAATAAAACACCAAATAAAAGTGGTTCTACTGATTTAACCAACAATTACAGCACATAACTGGTATGGACATTGAACCAAAAATTATTATTATTATTACATGGTTATTGTAAGAATAAAACAACAAGAAACAGTGTTTCAGTATAAGATTCTTTTATATGCTTTAAACCAATAGTCAGGATGTGAGTACAAAGTATTCCATGATAAGGCTGTCAATATCAGTTGGGTACCTAAAAACAGTAAATGTGTTTACAGGTTAGGCAGACATGCATGCGTCTGGTGGCCAGTAGCAGTTTCCCAGAAGCTGACATCTGTAAGGAGATAGAGCAGGAGATAAGCAGCGTCCACATCCTCTCGACAGTCAGTGTCAGCACCCAGACCGATCCACCTGAACAGGAAACAGAAGAGGGAGGCAATAAGCAGTACATTTGCACAGGCACTTTGACAGATGACATACTTAACAACTACATAATAAAAAATGACCATTCATATTTTACTTCTGTGGAAGGCTTCTCCCCAGCAACGGCACTGTCATCTCAGCAAGATCTGGAACTTAGCAGTGAGGGCTCTGAGGAGTCTGAGGTAGAAAGTTTAATGGAAGAGAGTCAAGATAATTGCAATGAAGAGGAGTTTGAGTTGGGTAGAGAGGAAAGCATCAGTGATGAGGATCAAAGTTTCAGTGATGTTGAGGATGAGGAAGCAACTGTCTCACAAGAGCGAAAAAGTATTGTGTCGACAGGAGAATTGTTGAAGCTCTTTCATGTGTGTCATTGGGAAGGCTGTGGCAAATGTTTGGTGAGTCCACCGGCAGTCTCCAAAAGTGGATTTGGGCTTAGGATCAATACAGAATGCATTGATGGCCATGATTTTATGTGGCATTCTCAGCCTTTAGTTAGAGGAATAATGGAATGCAATGTTTCTGTACCTGCTGCTGTATTCGTCACTGGAAATGAGTGCAGTCCATTCATGGAGGTGTGTGACACCATTGGTCTGGAAACCATCTCAAAAAGACAGTGGTTCAACATACAGAAGGCCTATGTCATCCCAGAGGTCAATAATACCTGGACAGTACACAATGAGGCTGTACTGAGTGCCTTAGGTGATGAGCGGCTCATCGTGTCAGGAGACTCCAGATATGACAGTCCAGGTCACAACGCCTCATATGGAACCTACTCACTCCTGGACATCAAGTCAAAGTTGGTGGTGGCACAGGAAACTGTTCAAGTCACAGAGGTAAAAAACAGTTATTGGCTTGAGGTGGATGGTATGGAAAGGTGCCTTTCCAAGTTGGGAGAATATGGTGTGACCATATCTGTTTTGGCAACCGACTGCCACCCATCAGTGCAGAAAGTCATGCGCCAGGAATATAAATTTATACAGCATGAATATGACCTCTGGCACATTGTTAAGTCTGTCAAAAAACGACTGCTGCAGTGCCACAACGAAGAGTTGTTTGAGTGGATCAGAATGATCACAAACCACCTCTGGTTTTGTGTCACAACATGTGAGGGAAGTGTGACTAAGTTAAAAGAGAAGTGGATCTCAATCCTGCATCACATTACCAATGTGCACCATTGGGTATCTGGTGAGACAATGACCAGGTGTGAGCACCGTACCTACACCCCTGAGGAAGAGAGTCAGCGTCCATGGCTCCTCTCTAGCTCTGCTGCCTTTCAGCAACTGCAGAAGATAGTGCTTGACAAGCAGCTCCTGAAGAAATTGGAGAAAACCACACTGGGCATTCACACAGGACAGCTAGAGAGTCTTCACTCCCTGTACACGAAGTACGCCACAAAGAGGAAGAAATTTCTGAGGGACAGTTTGGAGGCACGTCTGCGGGTTGCTGCTATGGATCACAACAGTAATGTGGACCGGAAGACAGCTAAAACAAAGGAAGGTGAAGAGCAACATAAACACCAGTACTCCAAGTCTGCTCAACAGTATGTGGTGACCCCACTAAAGGTGGACAAGGATTATACCTTCAGGAAGAACATAGTGGCAGGAGTGATCAATAGGTGCAAGTCGACATCCATCCGGGCAACATTGCAGGAGCTAAAAACGGAGACTGTTATGACGCTGGCCCAGCACAAAGGTGTGGAAAAACCGGAGAAAGCAGTGTCTGTTGCCAAGCATCTGAGCAGATTCGCATCCTCACAGTCCTGTAACAGAGTAACAAACCCTGACTGAGGAAGAGCAGAAAGAACACAAAGTTTATTACCATGTTATAGTGACTAACACTATCCTTGTCAAAATTGTTTTTATCCTTGATTGTTAATTTCCTTATATTGTTCCATGATTACACTGTATATTAGAATTAATTTGGAGAATTTTTTTTCTGGATGAGTTATATGGATTTACATTGTAAATTTCCCATTATTTAAAGTACATTATTAGTGCAAGTCTGAGCTCAGTTCAGTGTCAGACAAGCTCTTTTCATTTAATCACTATGCCTATAAAATAATTATTTGATGTTAAACTTGTACATGTGTATTAGAGTCTTTATTCTATTAGAGTGATTGTTTAAACAACCAAGGCTTTACATCAATGGTCACAGTATACTGAGCCAGTACCTCAACCACCTAGCTTGACTTACCTGCATAGCTGTTAAATATTCACATTCCTTCTCAAAACTACTAAATAGAATTGAAATGCCTGTTAAACCACTTGATGAAATATTACAATAAATCCTCTTTAATGGCAAACATTGAATGCAACTTAAAATGCATCATATGCATATTCAAAACCATGATATTGCAGGGATGGAAAAACAGCCCTGATGGAGCCAACCACACAGGCTGGAATCGGAATCCGGTTCTTCTTCCCCAAATGCCCTCTGGCCCAAAGCGTAAACTGCCGGTATGCAGTCAACCTAAATAGACTGATGAAAAGAAAGAAATGTATTGGTTAAGTTTCAAATAATATATTTTTTGTACATTTCATGGCCTTATAAAACACTTATTTTGTAATGTACAGTACAGGCCAAAAGTTTGGACACACCTTCTCATTCAATGTGTTTCTTTATTTTCATGACTATTTACATTGTAGATTCTCACTGAAGGCATCAAAACTATGAATTAACACATATGGGAATCATGTACTTAACAAAAAAGTGTGAAATAACTGAAAACATGTCTTATATTTTAGATTCTTCAAAAGTAGCTCCCAGTGAGAATCTACAATGTAAATAGTCATGAAAATAAAAGGAAACTCATTGAATGAGAAGGTGTGTCCAAACTTTTGGACTGTTCTGTATATGTACACATTTTTTTGAGTAGTTTAGTATAACTACATGTATTCCTACATTTACTCTCCAGAACTGTAAGCTATTCTTGCAGTTCCACATGATTTAGTTCATAAAATAGTTGTTTACATCTGGTTGTGTAACAAGCTTCCAGAATAAAGTGACAGTCAGTTACCAGGGGAGGTCTGCTGATTATTGTTTTCACCACAGGGCCACAGAATTCTGTTCAATACAGTTAGTCTGTATGGGTTTCGCACTACAGGATAACGTTGGTGATGTAATCTAGCACATTACATAATGTATTATTAGTATCTGCTATCAATTATAAGAGGGTGAATAATTGTTGTCAGATTACAGCAGTGTTTCTCAAATGGGGTCACGTGTACCCCTAGGGTTACTTTGGAGGACTGCAGGGGGTACGTGAGATATTTAACAAAATGTTTAATAGTTACAAGGCTGTTGTCCAGAACACTGTTCCTCTTTACGTAGAATTCTTTTTTTTATCTACCAAAAATGTGACATTTGTGTCGCCTTGTTTGGTCTTATTCCTGCCTTCTTTCCTATACTTCTACGTTTGACAAGTTTCTCGCATTTTTCTTCTAATGTCACTGTTTTTGAAGTTTTTGATACTATTTTAACTTATTCTTGCCTTCCTTCCTTCTTTCTACCATCTTTTTAAAAGTTTTGGTCTTTTTTACAGTTCTTGTCTCCTTTTCTCATTAGCATTGAGTTACAAGACTGTTGTTTAATAAATCTATCACTGACAGCGCTGTCCTGTTCCTCTTTACATACAGGTTTTTTTCTACCAAAAATGATTAGCGCTGGTCAGAAACAATTCAAAAGGGGTACATTATTGAAAAAAGTTTGAGAACCACTGGATTACAGAATTTGGCTGCGTTAGTGATGATCTCAGTCAAACGTTATTGACAACAAACCTGGCTGAATGTAGGAATATCCCGACATCAAACTGTCTACACCACGGTGTTTTGACCGCAAACAACTAACGTAAGGTACAGTCATTATTAGCTAGCAGCTGTAAGCATGAACTAACTCATGCTAACTTAATGTTTAGCTAGCTTAGTGAAGTTTATTAGTACCAGACAAAAAGACGACGTCTAACGTTATATGTAAACAAACTGCACATGGAAACATTGTTCGCGATGTCTGCCATCATATTCCTGTCTCTTGTCAACACCATGCAAGTTAGAATGTATTTGCTGTAACGTTACTGCATACAGTTAGCCTTATCGGACCATTCGGCAGCGGGTAAAGCTAGCTTGACTTACCAGCTATTGATGGGACGCTCCAGTGTCTCCGCTCGGACATCCTTCAGGGAAAGCATTGCAACTTCCAACACGTCTACCTCCCGGCACAGCATGGCAAATGTGCGCGCCATAGTGATGCAGGATTGACCACGCAATACATGGTCAAGATCAGCCTCTTGACAGCAGATGGACTCCGACACGGTGGGCATCGCAGTACAACAGCCACACTGACACCAGGTAGCGTTGCCAACCCGCTCTTCGCCCCAAACCACCACCGGCTGTTCGACATATCGTCGTACCACTGCTCGGTTCCCACGCCGTATCGGCTCAAATGCATACGCAATGGGACACACGGACTCAACAGGTCTTTCAAGTTCGTCTTCCATTTAAAATCAAGTGCGTAGTCACTACGGTCCAGGAACACTTTACTCTCTTCACTCACCAACAGAACCAACCAACCCCGTTACGTAGGCTGTGACGTCACTCCAAAATGGCGATTTGCTAGGTTGATAGCTAGCTAGAAATTACGAAAATAATTTTGTCATATCTGTGGTTTTAACAACTTTTTAAAATAAAATTTTAGGCAAGGTGATTTTTTTAATATATGTAGCTACTACCAGTGCGAAAACATGGACGTTTCATTTCCCCTTTAAGAAATGTATCTTATTTCTTATTATGTACAATAAACTACCAAAAATCACTGCAGGGCACTGCTGCCGCCATGACAAGTTAACAAGCTCCTTGTCACATTGTAGCAAGAGTTTCCTTGTATGGCATAGTTTTCCAATTGTTTCTGAATTCTATTTTAACCAGAAACCTTTCTTGTTATAACAACAAATAATGGATCACATTTAAACATCTCTTTACTATCGCATTAAAAAAAAGTTTAAAAAGACAACAACAAAAAAAGAAAGATGCAAAGGAAAGCAAAAGGAAACAAGTAGGAAAATGGTGTATAACTAAATGAACAATAAAACAAGATATGTTCACTAAAATGTATATATGCTGTATCTGACTAGATTTGATCTGTCAGCAGCTTTCAAATGGTGCCTCAACCTCATGACAGAAAGCATCAAATGCTTTTAGCCGTAAGACATTTAGAGTATTCTGAGTACTGCTGTATTGGGGGCAAATAACATCTAATATTGTAGTACATTTAAGTAGGGCTGCACGATATGAGGTAAATTATATAATATGACATATAATGATATAATAATGTTGAATATCGCGATAACCATATTCAATAAATAAATAAATAAAAATACAATAAAAAGTATACTCGGTTCTCCTTTTTTGCTGATATTAGTATACTGCTATACAACAAATTGCTTGTTGAATAAAAAAAATGAAACAAATTTGAGTTAAAAATGTTATTGTCAGTATGGTTTCCCTGTACAATGAAATTCTTCCTTTGCTGTCCACAGAATGCCCAATTTTAAAAGGCAGCATGTGAAAAACAAAGCAATAATAATAATAATAATAATAATAATAATAATAATAATAATAATAATAATAATAATAACAGTAAACAGTGCAAATGTAAATAGTGCGAGTTAAGAATGTGCAAACTGGAGAAATGTAAACAGTTGAGTACAGTTATGAGTATAAACTCCTATCCGCTGGGGAGTCCTGGTGATCTTCCCTGCGGTCTTCACCACTCTCTGCAGGTGTTTGCGGTCCATAGCAGCAGTAGTGCTGCCGTACCACACGCTGATTGCTGAGGATCTTAGGTGACATGCCAAACTTCCTCAACCTCCTCAGAAAATACAGCCGCTGTTGAGCCCTCTTTACCAGCTGTGTGGTGTTAAGTGTCCAAGTGAGTTTATGTGGACGCCCAGGTATGTGAAGCTGCTCACCCACAAATGCCGCAACTTGACATTGCCCTACAGTACAGTGACTGTGTAGGACATACAGACATGGATCAATTCAAATGTATATATGAAAAGATGCATTTCAGTGTCTACCGATTTGCAGTCCTGCAGTCAGAATGTTTTTATTTCTCTCTCTATCCAAATTGTCTTTTCGTATCAAAAGCAGTAAACATGGCGCCTGAAGCCCGGGGTGAACAGCAGAAAAACAGCTCCTCTTATCATGTCCCAACACAAAGCCTCAGAAAACACTTGTGTTTTAAATTTATGCATTAAAGATGTTCAAAGCTGCACTATGCATAACTCAGCTATTAAACAAATGGGAATTCAGGTCGAATAATAAGCAATTTGTCTTTGTGTGCCATTGTACTGTAAAGAGACACAGATCACAATGTTAGCCTCAAAGGAGGGTATTTTCTCTTTTAATATTAAAGGGGCGGAGGGGTTGGTTCATGTTTTATTCATGATAAATCCTGGCCTGTGGCTTTTTATTCAGTTAGGTGAGATTACATTTGTTAAGTCATTTGTTAAATTGTACAACAGGATAAGGCTGTGTAAATTAGCACACACTGTGTGACACAAATGGCGTAGCTGTTGGCACGTCTGTCACAGAGCTCAGAGGGAATGACCGAATCTGTGAGGACTGCAGATACTAGACGGATTCAGTTGATGTACTTTAGGACTGCAACTAACTAATTGTTGTCTATACATGCAATATTCAACAGTATGGCTTTTTATTGAGGGGGAATGTGCAATGTATGTGGTGTACTGTACGGTATCATACAATATTCTTGGTGTGTGTTTGTTTTGTGTATAAGTATTAAGTACTGTGTGTGTTACTAAATGTTAACTGTTGTTTGTTTGTACATGTATACAGATATATGGTTTTATAGGCTGTGGGATGTCACCTGTGTTCTCATAAATGCCCAAGACAAATGTATCTTAAAAGAGACAATACAGGCGTGTATCGTATCGTAACAATTGTCAGAAATTAAAGAAAAATGCCTTTTATAATTTAACAGATTCAACTCAGTTTACTATCAGGTATGACAGAAAGCGGCACATATTCACATTTGAGAAGCTGGAACCAGTAAATGTTTTTAATTTTATTCGATTATCAAAATAGTTGCTGGTTAATTTAGTCGTTCAACTAATCGTTTAGTCGCTGCGGCTAAAGTGCAGTTCCTGATTGGTGGCAGTTATTAGAGAGAATGGTTTCATGAACATTTTACCTTCATTGTTGGGTTGGTTAATGATATTGCAGCTGTTATTTTTTTACTTAATTCCTAGACAGATATTACAATAGGCAATGCACACATCCCCCAACCCCCAGTAAAAACCTAAAAGTAGCAGAGGACTTTTATTTTGACTCAACTGCTAGAACGTGACTCATAGACGCAATAATGCCTCAGGTAAAGTAGGTGGTTGCTGTAAGCAACCTTAAAGTCAGTGGTTGCAATCTAACATTAAATGGGAAGAAGATGAAGCAATTCTGCTTGAAGCCAAAAATACCATGACATTTCCACCATACATTGATGCAGGAAAAAACACAAATTGATGCATAAAAATTCACACTGAAATAGTTTCAGCTATATCACAACCAAGCTATTTTTTTAGGAAACCACTGCAGACGCCATTGTTTGTGTGTTTACACAGAGATGGCAATGCAGTTGTTATATTTCTATGATGTTAAGCCACTATACATTGACATTAAACACCAGTGTTTCTCAGCCAGTTGATCAACTGTAAAAAGTGGATCGTCTACATTAGATATACTGCATGTGCATATATTATCAACAACCCAATTGATCTCACAGCTGCCAAATGACTTCGCTCAGAGCTCCCAGAGGTAGGAACAGTTTCCTTTTGGCAGCTCTGCAAAATGCCAACCGAGCTGCTTTCATTGATTTCGAAAGGTCAAGTGCGCAGTTGTTTGCAGAGGCGTAATAAGAGCGATTGTTTTCAATTCTCTGATCCAAAGACCCCCCCCCCCCCTCCCCCCCCCCCCATTGTAAAGCTGCCAGATAATTAATGACTGAGTAATTAGCAGGTTTATTGTTTGTGTTCATCCATTATGTCACCGCAAGTTGACTATTCCGCTTCCACTGTGTGTTGATTGACAGGGCATTTCACAGGTGTGTGTGTGTGTGTGTGTGTGTGTGTGTGTGTGTGTGTGTGTGTGTGTGTGTGTGTGTGTGTGTGTGTGTGTGTGTGTGTGTGTGTGTGATTTGCAAACCAAATCTTCCCGCTGTGAGTCTTAATGAGAAGGAGGTGCTGCAGAGTTATTTCTTTGTAATTTGTAATGGACAGAATGTGTAATCCAAATGTAAAGAAAAGGGACCTTTTAAACTGTGTATAAAAAAAGTAATGATAAATAATATAACATTTGGCGGCTACTCAAAAACTCTTGGTGGCTGCACTCTCCTGGCTGGCTTGGCTGTTTTTATTCAAACCCAGAACTTTGGAAATTAACTATTTAGTCTCATATTTGTCATTAAAATAAATAAATATATATAAAAATAAATATAAAATAAATAATATAATTATGTTCATGTTCTGTGGTCTCTGTTGATGCTTTTAAAAAGCAGCTGAAGACTCACTTGTTAAAACTGGTTTGTGTTTTTTGAAACTTTGTAATTTTTATTCCCTTGGTATTTTATATCTATTTTAATCATTTTACTGTTTGGGTCTTATTTTAACAATGGTATCATGTGAAGCACTTTGTGACTGTCTGTGAAAGGTGCTATATCAAATGAACTTATTATTATCTGATTCAAAGGGAACTTTGACTCCTCATGAGTTAAACGGTTTGATTTCTAATAGCAGATTCTTTTAAAAACAAGTCCAGTAATAGACCCAACACAAGTGGAATGTTCTGTTTCCAACTGAAAATACAAAATAAATTAAAATAGAAGAAAATGTTTTTAATGCTTTATTGACTTTTTATAGATCTATCTTACATGTTTTTTAGGCTGAGTTTCTTTTTTTCTTCTCAAGCTTCTCCTCAGTATTTGGTCTCCTCTATCATCCATCATCATGGAGGGAGTCTCCTTGGCGAGCTTCCTGGTCTCGTCCTTCTGCTCTTCTTTGAGCTTGGTAAGTTCAGATCGGAGGCCCTGACTGACCTCGGCCTCAGCCTGGAGCTTAGTGATCAGCTCCTCAGGGTCTGGATCTCCTCCTCCATCCGATGAAACGGGACGTTGCCCTCAGCTGCTTTATGACCTCCAGCTCCTCTGGCATCCTTTCGGGTTTGTGTCTCATCCTCAAGCTGTTTCTGAAGGCTGTCGCTCTCTTCTCTATCACCCTTCATCTCTGTTTCATATCTCCGCTTGATCTGATGTGAAACTTTCAGCTGCTCAAGTTCTTGCTGAAGAGCTTTATTTTGATCTTTCTCAACCTGGAGCTCTGCTGAGAACTTTTGCTGGTTGATTGTGTAAGCCGCTGTCAGCTCCTCCAACTCTTTTTGAATCACCTTCTTCTGCTTCTTTTTGACAACACCGTGAACCTCTGTGGCGATCCTCATGGCTTCCGTGGTCTCGGGGCCACTGAGCCTCTTCAGCCTCTCCAGTTCATAGCGTGTTTCCTTCCCTCTGTTAATGAACATTTCTTTGAGTCCCTTCTGACGAGCCAGCTGTTCTTTCGTCTTTTCCAGTTCTTCGCAGAGCTGCAGCCTCCTGTTATGCTCCCAGAGGTTTTTGGCATATGCCTGCCCCAACAAATCATTCAGCTTCCTCACTTCATCATGTAGGGTGCTGTGCATCTCCTGCTGACTGCTGCTTTTCTTTCTTCGCGTGTTCTCCAACGATCTGTCCAGTTGGATGCTCAGCTGTTTCACCTTCTCCTCCAGACGGCCGCTGTAGGTTGCAGCACGTTGCAGTCGAGCCCTCAGCTCCTCCACCTGCATTTCAAGATCCTCCTTTTCCATCTCAGTCTCTCAACTTTCTGGTTGACCTATGAAAGACCAGGGTCCGCCTCCTGCTGTTCTCCATTTATAGCTGGTAGATCCGTCAAATCTCTCGACTGGTGTGGATGCAGTCTGTCACTGGTGAACAGCTCTGTCTGCCTGCCTGTCTGTGTTGGTTCTCTCACACACAGGTGTGTGTTGTGATGATCTGCTGTTGTCATAACACACAGAGAGCTGTTGCTGTGACTTCCAGAATCCCACAGTTTAAAATGATTACATTCATGTACTGACTGACCTTTTCATAGGTTTTCCTGTACGGCTTGTTTCAGGTGAGTTCCACAGTTTTAAATGCTTACATTCGAAATCGCATACTATGCACTACATACTCAGGGCCAGAGGTACGTACATTTGCGGATGTGGCGTTATTAGCACCATGGCCGACCCGCAGAAAGCGCACGCTGTGATACTTCAGCTCACGTCGTATTTACCAAACCTGCAGTTCATCGGGTAATCAGTGCCTTTCTCTGCCCACTATACCGTAAATTGCACTGTAGCAAAGCATAAAGTACTTGTGCTATGATACAGCTGAGTGCAGACTGCCATATTCCCACTGCTGATGCTATGACTGTTTGAAATGATCCTGATGCCAATATTTGTAATGTAGCGAGGAGTGTAACAACTGCTGGAAAGGAATGTGAACACTGAGTCGGCGATTCAATGTCATCTTTGATTTCTTCCAGTAACTGTAATCTTGCATGGCTGCTTAATCTGTAACGCTTAATGATTTCATGTTTACTCAACTGAAAAAGTGTGATCCTTGTGGCAAAAATCTTTTCAGCTCGTCTCCTTGGCCTGTGTTTCCGTCTTGCTCGGATTACTGCTGCCATTTCAGGAGGCATATGTGAGGAAACACGCTTCCAGGTTTACACCTGCTTTTAAGAGGTGGAGAATTTTCACCGCAAAATAGAGGCGCACTTCCACGGGTGGTTTTTGTACATACTGCAGAATACATAATTAGGCTCACTTTACGCTTCATCCCCTCAATTCTTTATTGGAAAATCCCACTTTCCCCTTCACCCTCCCATGAATGCATATGCATGACACTGAAAAGCACAATTTGCCATTTTCAGTTCCCGCGACAGGCAGTCTGCGCTTTTACTTTGGTACGGCCTGTTTCTACATTACCTCGCCATGCTTTTACGTGCACGTTGCGAAACAAATACGCCTGAAGTGGGCGCAAAAGCGTTAGTACATCTGCCCCTCAATATGTTTACTATCAGTCAACATACTTTTGTGTAAATAAACAGTAGTGAGTATCTTTCCGGATGCGCTAAGCTGTAATTTTCAACCTCACTTCCTGAGAGCCTCCTTGTTGGTTGGAGAGGCCTAACGTTAACTATGTTAACCCCCGCCGACTTTAGGTCTAGCCTAGTCATAATGCATAAATTACTGAAAAAGGTAAGCAACTAGACCAACAGTCGCAGGTGACAAAATCACAGATTGTTAGATGTAGAAATGTAAATTAAAGCGTTTTTGACGTTACAGAGCTGCTTTCCGCAGCGCTCCTTTTGTCTGTTTCGAACGTTGTCTTTACTACCACATTGCATTGTGGAATACTTATGCCAGTGTAGTGTCCAGCGTTTCCTACTAAGATTTCGGACATACTAAACAATCCCACGTACTGTTTTAGCCTACTAAATAGCATGTTCGTATGCAATTAAGATGCACCCACTACTTGAACTTTTCACAAGTTTTACTGCTTAGTTGGTTTTAGGCAATGGCTGTGCATCTCCACACAATACAGTCAGCACTTCAAGTAGGGTTAAAGCAACACTAGAGAACGTTTCCTGCTTCGGTCCCCCTACAGGTTGGAAGCGGAATTGTCCATTACATTACATTACGCAAATTTGCCAGATCGGATAGCAGATCTGTAGTTCGAATGAACTGGACAATGTAATGTAATGGACAATTCCACTTCCAACCTGTAGGGGGACTGAAGTGGGAAAAGTTCTCTAGTGTTGCTTTAAATTATGTTTTTATGATCCTCACCAGCGGTACGTCAGCACCGGTTGTTTTTGCATACTCGTAAAATAACCTACATGTTTTCTTGATAAACAACCATTATAGTTGTGCAGGTAATACATGTCCAGTCTCAGCAGCAAGACATTTTTTTAATCCTTGTCATCACTGTTACCAGGCAACCAGTGGAGATTTAAAAAAAGTTTAAATTTGAAATTGTCAAAGGATTCCTGTTCAGGATAATGATGACTATGTCCATGGCAAGTTCTATGATTATATTGTACATTAAAATATATATACGGTATATATATATATATATATATATATATATATATATATATATATATATATATATATATATATATATATATATTTAAAGGTAAAGGAAAATTTGACTGCTCATTAGTGAAAAGATTTGATTTCAGTGGAATGTTGTTTCCAACTCAACTAAAATACAATAAAACAGGGAGTATTTTATAATGTTTTAATGCTTTATCAACTTTTTATAGATTTGCAGTCTTGTTTTTTCCAGGCTGAGCATTTCTTTCTTTTTTCATTCATTCTTTCATTTTTCTTCTTCTCAAGCTTCTCTTTAGAGTAATTGATCTCCTCCATCATCCATCATCATGGAGGGAGTCTCTTGATTCCCGGTCTCGTCCTTCTGCTCTTCTTTGAGCTTGGCGAGCTGAGAGCAGAGGTCCCGACTGACTTCGGCCTCAGCCTGGAGCTTTGTGACCAGCTCCTGGTTGGTCAGGGTCTGTTTGTGGAGGGTCTGTATCTCCTCCTCTATCTGTTGAAGCAGAGCGTCCCCCTCAGCCCTCAGCTGCTTCATGACCTCCATCTTCTCTGGAACCTCATTCTCAAGCTCTTCCCGAAGGCCGTTGCTCTCTTCTCTTTCAGCCTTCAGGTCCCTTTTATCCCTCCGGTCGATCTGATACGATGCTTTCAGCTGCTCAAGTTCTTGCTGAAAACCTTTAATTTTATCTTTCTCAACCTGGAGCTCTGCTGAGAAGTTTTGCTGGCTGATTTTGTGAGCCACTTTGAGCTCCTCCAACTCTTTTTGAAGCACCTTCTTCTGCCTCCTTTCATTGTGAACTCCAGTGGCGATCCCCATGTCGTCCATGGTCTCTCTGTTCCTCAGCCTCTCCAGTTCATTGTCTGCTTCAAACGCTTTGTAAATGAACATTTCTTTGAGAGCCTTCTCATGAGCCAGTTGTTGTTTAGTCATTTCCAGTTCTTTGCTGAGCTGCAACCCCATTTGATGCTCTCGGAGGTATATTCCACGCGCCTGCCTCCACAAGTCATTCAGCTTCCTCAATTCCTGCGTGTTGCTGGGTTTCTCCTGCTGTCTGCTGCTTTCCTCTTGATTGTCCAGGTTTTCCACTACCCTATTGTTAGCCCTTTCCAGGTGAGCCGTGAGCTTCTCCACTTTCTTTTCAAGAGCCTCCTTTTCCAGGTCGTGGTCTCTCAACCTTCTGTTTAACCTGTTGAGGACCATGGTCCTCCTGCCGTTCTCCATTTGTAGCTGGAAGAGCCTCTAAGTGTCTACCGTTCAACTGCAGTTTGTGTTGACGCTTTGTTCTCTCTCACACGGGTGTGTTGGGATGACCTGCTGTTGTCATAACACACAGACAACTGTTGCTGTGACTTCCAAAATTCCAAAATTTTAAATGATTACATTTATGTTACACTGACTGACCTTTTGGTTATGTAAATGGCCTGTACTTATATAGTGCTTTTCTAGTCTTATCAACTACTTAAAGCGCTCACCATTTACACACATTCATACACTGTGGCCGAGGCTGACATACAAGGTGTACATCATCAGATAAACATTCCTCTACCTCTACGCTTTTTGTTTCAGGCAATGACTGTGCACAGATATAAAACACTGTGGATCTCCAAACAGTACATTCAGCATTTCACTTAGGGTTGCATACAGATGTTTTTGTGATCCTCAGTATCTATTGTTTATGCATACCTACTTGTACATTTATTGTTAAGATGGCGGCCATGTTATCTGCCCAGAGAATTCACTAGTGTATCTGTTGCTGCTGTTTACATTCCTCCTGATGCAAATTCAAAAAATGTGCTACAAGGACTTAGTGAAAAGAAATGTTTTGAGGTGCTTTTTGAACATGGGCAGGGATGGGGCAGAGCAGACGTGGCGTGGTAGACTGTTCCAGAGTGTGGGAGCATTGGCAGAGAAAGCCCTGTCCCCAAAAGTCCGCAACCTGGTGTGGGGGGTGTCCAGCAGGTCCTTGTCAGAGGACCGCAGGGAACGTGACTGAGTGTAGGGGTGGAGGAGATCTTTGAGGTATTGTGGTGAGAGTCCTCGGAGAGATTTGTAGGTGAGCAGAATAACGGGACAAACAAACCTTGTAACCCTTTGTTAGGCAGAGGAACTTGTTAGTTAATAGCCAATATGATGTGTTTTTTTTAAGTGTGACCATTGTCATGGGAAGAAGTACTCCAAAAAGAAGGGATTTAGCGTTTCCTCCACAATTGTATTTGTATATTGTACGTATTTGTAATAAACCAAGAACAATATAAAACATAAACGTAGGTTAGGATGGAAAAGGTGCTGAAACATTTAGATCATAAGAACCTGAAACTATCACCAACATCAGCAATGATACAAACCATAGCCTCTCCTTCACCTCATCAGCTGATTTATATAACTGTCATTTATTATTAATACATAATAAAAATGTATACAGTAGTACGGGCGTTGTTTGTATCTGTATGTCCTCTCTTACTGACCAAACTCTGCTGCACTGATTAATTCGTAGTTCTTGGTGATCCAGATGCTTTTGGCATCCGACTCATCAATATTCATATGACCTCCAGCTGAACTCTGCTATTTGTTTAAATATTGCAGAGCAAGAAAAATACATTTATTTGCGGCTTTGGAGTGACATAAAAGACATGTTTCGACAACATACTCAAAGGAGCTTAATGTTTTGGCTGAGAGTTGAAAGCTGCGGCGATGAAGCAAAGTCAAACCTGTGAAAACACATTAAAGATGAACTTATGAACTTTTACATCATTCCCATGTGAGTTTTAACAGTTGATCAACCGAATCATTCATCAAAGGTTATTTTTTTTTAAACCCTACATGAACATCAGCTGCAAAATATAAATCAAGTCTTAAGATGCTAAAGTAAATTTAATAATAATCACTAACAAGCTCCCCAGTTATTAAAAGTTGGCACTTGATTTCAGAGCATAATATTACCACAGATGAAATGTGTTTTTAGCCGCATCCACATAGGATTTGTATCAACCAGTTGTTTGGAATAATTGAAATTATTTTGGGTGGAGAGAGGTCCACTGATAATACTTATCTCTTTTATTGGCGGTTCATTTCTTTTCATCTTGTAGACATGCAATTAATTTTTATCTGTATTTAGTCACCAACTTGTTCTGCTAAAGTTGTGTCGTAGTGCGTGATAAGTAAATGAATTGATAACGATTGGTAACGCTGTCTAATGGGGACATTCAAGAAGCCTGTTTCTGAATTTACTCCCTCATGCACTCATGAGGGAGTCATCATTAGGGCTGGGAATTGTCCAGTGGCGTAGTTTAATGTATTGTAGTGGGTATACTGTACTGTATATAAATATATTGGTCTATATATATGGGCAAAAATCTGCCTTTGGGGGGCATATCATAGTGGGGGATCTGGGTGTCCTCTCCCAGGGTTATTGTGAGCGTCAAAGACTTAATTTCCTGCATTCGGATACACTTTTATGCACCAATTTACGGTGGAAATACCTTTATTTAGCCTCTGCAAAGAAGAAAACATAGATGACAATTCAAAATATATCACAAATATAATAGAAAGTATGTTGTTGCATGTCACTGGGCATTTTTAAGTGGGTATATGGAAATCCTGGAGCTTTCTTAGTGGGTATACTGTGTACACCTGCGTATCACGTAGACTACACCACTGGAATTGTCTAAATGATGACAATGCTCTTAGGTTGCTTTCACACCTACCTCGTTTGGTCCGTTTAAAACAAACCCTGGAGCCATTTGGTCAGATAGTCCGGTTCATTTGGGCTGGTGTGAAAGCTCTTCCGAACTCTGGTGTGGATCAAACAAACAAACTCTGGTCCGCTTGACAACGAGGGTCTCAGTTCGCTTCCAAGTGAACTAGAGTTTGGTTCACCTCAGGTGAGAATGCAATCCGACCCAAATACAGGAAGTGAACCAAATACAGAGCATTTACTATTCTGCAATTTCAACTTTGCACACAATTTACGGATTTACTAAAGCAGAACCAGAAAACCCAAGACGTTATAAATGTGGTGTTGCTCAATTATTTCTGACCAAAAGTGGCGAATTTTGTATATTCTGTCCAATAAACAAGCGACCGTCTGTTTACAGTGTTTGGTGCGTTTGACAAAGTGCAGTGTGAAAGCAAACCAAACCAAATAAAAAATGCAACTTCATCCCCCCCCCCACCAAATCGCACAGAGTCCACCGAACTATAGGTGTGAAAGCGCCCTTAAAGTTACCCTTCATTTGATAACTTGTTTTACTTCATTCAATTCCCATCATGTGAATGGAAGTATGATTTCCTGCAAGCAAAACCATGCAAATAGTAATTATTTTCTAGATCTGGGTACAAATAGGATCGCTTGCAAGTTTTGATACTTCTCTACTGGGTTATTTTGTGTTGATACCTTAAAGGTATTGAGTACTGATACCCAGTCCTAGTCATCACTTTACAGCTGGAGTTGCATAGCTGTAATTGTGCGTCAAGTGTACATGGACTTAAGGTTCAAAATTAACTTTTTCATCCACCAGCCAAATGGCTAGAGAATGTTCCAATGTTCCCAGCCATTTTATCGATTAACATTGTTGATATGGCTGTTGAGTGAAGCAAATCTACCAGCCACTTGTATATTTTACTAGCATTTGGCTGGTAGATGGTGCTAATTTTGAACCCTGCATGGACTGAGTGAATTTTTGAGGGCACTGTCTGGATAATCACATAAATGGAGAATCAAATAAATGGTTGATAGTAAATATAGTGCACGATAAAGTACGTTTTTCCTGTACGTTTTAACAGGCAAAATTTTCGTGAGAATAATCTGGAGCCGCAAAGAGGAAATTAGCAAAAAAAGTAATAACTAGAGCATATATTTACTGTACCTTTCTCTGTAGGGGCTCTTTATTAGTTTACTGTATAAAAAAGAACACCTTTATTTAGATCCCCTCAGGGGCTCCTAGTATAAAAATCCAATTATGGAAATGAGTTTCTTTGACATATTCTGCTCTAACAAATCCATTGGTATTGGAAGGGAAAGACATCACCGTCACTATTTCAGGCACGATGTTTCTCAACATGCAGAGCATTTGGCAGCAGCTGAAGCTTACATGCCAGGGGATGCTTACGTACCACTGATAGTTGTACTTTGGCCTCAGGATTACATGAGCATCCTTCATGCAACGCGCCTGCTCTGCCCTCACATGCCATCTGTGAAAGTGGAGTCTGCGGATGTAATATATGTTGAAATGTATAGAAACACTGGTTCTTAACAACAGAGCTGGCTGTTTAAGATTATTTATAGAATTTAAATGCATACCCTTCTACACTAGTCTTGCATTGCCAGACCTTCCTCCACAGCGCTGCGGAGGAGGGTCTAGCTAGTCCACACAGCATTCTGGGATGGGAGAAAAACGTGCTCTGGTTTATTGGCATTTCTTTAAACCAATCACAATCTTCTTGGGCAGCGCTAAGCGTTGGATGGAGCCATGGTGCATCTGCAAAATAGCCTCAGGAAGGAACTTGTTTTGGTGGAACGTGTACGTTCAAAGGATTGTTTTAGTCGTGCAACAGAAAACTCAGATTGGACAGATAGTCTAGCTAGCTGTCTGGATTTACCCTGCAGAGATCTGAGGACCATAGTCCTCAGAAATCCACTAGAGTTCAAAATGCCAACACAAAGAAAGCATAAAGTAACGGACATCCGGCCGAAATGAGGGGCATCCGGCGGAATTTCCATGGGCATCTGAACAATCCCGGAAATGAAACTTCGTCGATATAGACTACGTAAAGCACAACTAATATTTGTATAATAGAAAATGATGCAAACATTTTGCAGAGCTGACGAAGAAGCACTCTCCTCACCTTGTAGAATGTTTTATTGAAAATTCAAAGCTGTAGTTTTCTCTGGTATAAGGACATGAAAGGAAGTCTTATGCAGCACACGCATCAGATATCCAGAAGTATCATCTTCCTGTTAATGCTCAGTGACTTTACAAAGGGAGTGAGGAGCCGCTGATGTCTTTTAGGGGAGTAAAGGACAAAAGAAAAGTCTTTGAAATTCCAGTCAAAAAGGACATGAAGTATCGCCAAAAACTTCTGATTTTTTTCTTTAAAAGGGAATATCTTGTTCCGTCCTTATAGTCAGATATCCACATATTTTCTTCAGTAGACATCAGGAACATCTCCTTCTTGGACTCACATTCACATTCTTGGACAACATTCCTGACCCTCGCCCGCCAGAATGTCCTCAGACAAAACATAACTGAAGCACAGTTATTTGTTGGAATATATTCAGATTTCACTTCTATGTAGATATGATGACTTTATTTTGATGATTACAGTACAAGTGTGTGTGTGTGTGTGTGTGTGTGTGTGTGTGTGTGTGTGTGTGTATATATATATATATATATATATATTAGGGCTGTCAAATGATTAAAATTTTTAATCAAATTAATCAGAATTTTCAGTGGATTAATCATGATTAATCACTATTTGCAATTTCACCTGAATCCTAACCATTTTTTTCTGAAATGCATACCAAAAGATACTAGTGCTGTCAAGAGATTAAAATATTTAATCGCATTAATGTCATAGTTAACTCGCTATTAATCGCAATTAATCGCACATTTTTATCTATTCTAAATGTCCCTTGATTTCTTTTTGTCCCATTATATTTTCTCATTTTAATTCTCTTATCAGCATGGAAAAGTAGAAAGGCTTGCTTTGTGACTGTTTTTTTTATTGAAAACAACATTGTCATATACGTTATGTTCAATTTCACACTAACATTCACACTTGGATCTAATAATCTGTCACATAATGTAACGCTGTTACCTCGATGTTCCATTGCAAGTAGTACTGCAGATAGTCCTGCAGATAGTACTACAGGTAGTACTGCCTCATTTGTTTGTTTCTCTCACTGACTGTAGAGTCACTACTCGCTCGCTCTGAAGATAATCGCCGTCACGAGCCTACAAGCTACGCGGCTAGCAAGCTAAAACCGGCCGAGGCTTGTGTCTGTTTTGTTTGCGGTCTGCGAAATTACAAGACCCGCCCTTCAATCACTACTATTGGCCAGGCGTCGAAGGTAACGTAACTCCATTTGTTCAGGTCCTATCCCCTGACCAATCCACTATCCTCACCACTCGCGGCCTGCGAGTGGCCTACGAAATGCCTAAACCAAACCAATCAGCTGCTTCGTAGGGCGGGACATGGTGTGGCCATAGACAGTTAAAGAAGTGGACTAACAGATCCCGTTGCTCTCTCTATGCGTTACTCGTGCGTTAAAAAAATTATCGGCATTAAAATGGGTTTGCGTTAACGCCGTTAATAACGCGTTAAACTGACAGCCCTAATATATATATATATATATATATATATATATATATATATATATATATATATATATATATTGTGTACGGATCGTGTACTGACACCCTCCTCCAGTTGTATAGTATTTAGAACGCCTCCGGGTGAAAGGTCAATATGGAATGGATTAATTGCGATTCATTTTTTTAACGCACTAATTTTTCTCAGTCACACAATGCAGATTAGATTTGACAATGAGATTCCAGGTTTACTTTTAATCAGGACTGAACGATTAATCGTTTTCAAATCGAAATCGAGATTTGAAAGAATGTGATTAGCTAATCGTGAAGACTGCAATTAAACAAATGTGAATATTTAGTTGAATGTTTGGTGTAACATTTGGTTAAACATAATTTATTCCTCTTTTTATTATGATTTACTGTTTTTTTCCACAAGATACAGTAAATGCTGGAATAATGTTACATATCACAGATTGTTTACAGAAATGTCCTACTTTCAGTGGCTTTCTCATTCATTTTATTAATTATTTTATTCAACATGATCGTAGAGGGTGCAATATATAGATGCTGCTATTGAACTGAAGTGTACCAGACATGTCAGTTTACAGGAATGTACTGATATTCTTTTATTGGAAATGTTTTTGTATTATTATAAAATACATGTTCTGTGTTTGGCATGTTCCATGCTTATTAAAAGAAGACCACTTATTGCTCTCATGTTCTCATCCTTGCATAAGAATATAGAGCACTTTTGATGGTGTCTCATGTTGTAATGCTCCATGGCATGTTTTATCTATTACATAGTGAATATTGAACTTTACTAAACTTTTAAGAAAAAAATCACCAATCGAATCGTAAAGGCAATATCTGGCAGAAAAATCGCAATTAGATTTTTTCTTCTGTAAAATAAGGAGATTTTCTTGTCTTGGTCCACACTACTCTCCTGTTTATTCCTGATGGATGTTAGTGTATTGTACATGAGTGTGTGAGAGACATAGAGGCAGGGGGAAAACACAGAGAGGGCAGGAAGGGATTTAGTCATTTTCCCAAACCTCTAATAACTCCCTTAGGTGGGCTGTGGCGAGAAAAGTGCACTGTCTTGCCTCCACAGCAGAATAAATAATGGAGGGGTTTGTATGTGTGTATGTCTGCAACCCACCACACAATAATGATAATTGATCAATTAGATGTCAGGGAGAAGCATAAACACCTGGGGCTCATGCAGGAAGGTGAAAAATTACAGAATAATCAGACAGAAACAAGACGTGTTTTCTTTTTTGTCAGGTCATCAATAATGTCACACCCTCCTCCACTATCACACATTAGGAATGAGGAAAGTGACATTTTGTACAACTGTAATGTAAGGAGACTAGGTTTAGAATGTGTTTTTTTGTGTCTTTAAACAATATCCTCAATGTGAATTGAAACAGAAACACAGAACTCTCCCAGACAACGTGTCAATCCTATAGCTTTATATTACAGCCACAAGTCTGAATTATTTTAACTTACTTTTCTGAGAAATTATGTTGGCATGGCAGACAGATCCAAATACTACAATACCCCAATAATAAGTAATAATAATAATGATATTATTATTATTATTATTATTATTATTATTATTATTATTATTATTATTATTATATAATAAGTAATCTTAATTTGGGAGCTATAAACATGATTTTTACAAAATGTTTCGTTTGGCAAAGGAAGCCAATGTTCTCCAATGTTGTCTAAACACGAGCAGTCGTACAAGAACTTTCCCTGAATCACTTTCAGTTTACTGGAAGAAACTGATTAACCGTCTGAGGAGAAGAGACGCACTGGCTTGTCCAAACGATCAAAAAGCAATATTACAATTTTTCTTTTATCATATATTACACTACTTTATGACCTAAAGACTTGTAAACTCATTTCAAGCACCAAAATAATTCGTTAAGGTTTGTTTTCAAAAGAGATTTGAGGAATTTAAAAAAGCCAACATCAACATTTCAGCTTTATCTCTTTACACATTGCTCTTGGACAGATTTGGGTCTTACTATACGGAAAGCTGAGTTTGTGTCTGCACCATGTTCAGTGGGTCTCTACTTTTTGTATTTATTATTTCTTTGTTTATACATGAGGGCTTTCGCTGCTCATATAAGCTACCTACTGTAATTATTTTCTGCCTTTTCCAAACTGATACTGCCAGAAAATGGCCAACCATCACAATGTGGAATAGCTTGCCAACCAATATAATGAAGGCACTGAGTAAGGCCAGTTTTAAAAGACTCCTTAGAAAACACTTAAACAATAACTAAACATTAGTTAATCAAACTATGATGGGCTATTATTGTCGGAATGGGATGTTATTCAATTTGACACTAATTTAAGAAACATGTACACAATGATATTCTTTTTATATGTCTTGTTTAACATGTATGTAAAATTGTATGTATGGTATTTTTATGTATATGTTGTGATTGTTTTATGTGGACCCCAGGAAGAGTAGCTGCTACATTATTAGCAGCTACTGGGGATCCAAATAAAAGAAAGAACATCTTATTCTCTGTTTATTGGTAGATTTCCAACAGAAACATCACAGCACAGCAATTTGAAAACCCTTTCATAAACTGGCTTCAGGTTGCATCAGTGTTGTGCTTTATCAGTCAGCGATAAAACGCAGCTAGTTTTTTTTTTAATGTAATGATCATGGCTTTAACATTGTACTCAGCCACAGTAGGTCACATGAGCGTATCTGCTTTGTCTGCAACATCCATCTTTCAAATTAAATGTTTCCTACTGCACTCACAGCTGGAAACTGCTGAGTACAATTACCAAAGCTGCAGTAGGCCAATAGAGGATTTAGTACCTTGCTCAAGGGCAACTTAACAGCAGAGCTGAGGGAGGACAGCATTTCGTAATTTTCTCTCCCTAGTTAGATTTTCCTGGCAGGCTCGAGCCTTCAGTCACCAGTCTGCCTCTCTGACTTTAGGCTACCGCTGCCCCTTCTGCAACCCCCATTCCGTTTCATTTTTTCGGCCTTAGAAGTCAAGTCTTTTTTCATTACAAACTCGCAGCTACATATTCATGCCTAACTGTGCGGGCTCAAAATTGTTCAGCGTGCCTGGCCTTCGTGCCCCGAGGCAACGGTAGCTGTTTGATCTGCAAAGGCCACAGTTGAACCTCCTGCTGTCAGCTTTAAGCACAATCATTCCACAATGCTGCTTTTAAAGAGCTGACCACAGCTGCTGCTCTGCCAGAGGATCGGCCAGCACTGTGTGATGTTTAGTATACATAAGATTGAGTCTGGTTCACGGACGACGATGGAAATAATGATCCTGCAAAAAACAAAAATCCCTATGGTATTTTTGTTAAATTGACATTCTACAACCCCAAATCAGAAAAAGTTGGGACAGTATGGAAACCACAAATAAAAAAAGAAAGTAGTGATTTCTAAATGTACTTTGACTTGTATTTCATTGCAGACAATACAACAGCACATAATTTAATGTGTTCCTCATGATTTTTATTGTTGTTTTTTTTTTCAAAAAAACTAAATTCCTATTTTGGTTCTTGCAACACATTTAAAAAAAGTTGGAACAGTAAAGCATTTACCACTTTGTAATGTTGCCATTCCTTTTCACAACACTTAAAAGCCGTTTAGGGACTGAAGACACCAAGTGATGAAGTGTTTCAGGTGTAATTTGTCCCATTCTTGCTGCAAACAAGTCTTAAGGTGGGCAACAGTACGGGGTCTTCGTTGTTGCATTTTGCGCTTCAAAATGCGCCACACATTCTCTATTGGAGACAGGTCGGGACTGCAGGCAGGCCAGTCAAGTACCTGTATCCTCTTTCTCCGCAGCCAGGACTTTGTAATGTGTGCAGAATGTGGTTTTGCATTATCTTGTTGACATATGCATGGACGTCCCTGGAAAAGATGGCAGCATATTGTGCTCCAAAATCTCTATGTACTTTTCAGCATTAATGGTGCCATCACAGAAGTGCAAGTTACCTTTGCCAAAGGCACTGACACAACCCCATACCATGACAGACCCTGGCTTTTGGACTTGTTGCTGGTAACAGTCTGGGTGATCCTTTTCTTCTTTGGTCCGGAGCACTCGGCATCCATTTCTCCCAAAAAATACCTGAAATACTGATTCATCTGACCACAGTACACGTTTCCACTGTGTGATGGTCCATCCCAGATGCCTCCGAGCCCAGAGAAGTCGACGGCGCTTCTGGACACTGTTAACATAGGGCTTCCTTTTGGCACAGTACAGTTTTAACTGGCATTTGTGGCTGTAACTACGTATTGTGGTACTTGACAAAGGTTTGCCAAAGTAGTCCTGAGCTCATGTGGTGATATCGCTTATAGATGAATGACGATTCTTGATGCAGTGCCGCCTGAGGGATCGGAGATCACGATTGTTCAGCTTAGGCTTGCGCCCTTGTCTTTTACGCACTGAAATTCCTCCTCATTCCTTGAATCTTTTAATTATGTTATGCACTGTTGAAGGTGAAATAAGCAAATGTCTTCCTATCTTTCTTTTAGGAACATTGTTTTTAAACATTTCAATAATTTTCTCACGTATTTGTTGGCAAACTAGCAATCCTCGGCCCATCTTTGCTCCTAAAGGACTAGACCTTTCTTGGATGCTGCTTTTGTACCAAATCATAATTACAATCACCTGTTGACATCACCTGTTTCAAATCACATCATTATTTAACCAATTTACCTGATTACTAGCCCTAAATTGCTCCTGTCCCAACCTTTTTTGGAATGTGTTGCAGGTCTGAATGACAGGAAAGGATGTATATTTACAAATTAAATTAAGTTGACCAGACAAAACATGAAATAGTTTGTGTTCACATTGTCTGCAATGAAATACAAGTCAAAGTACATTTAGAAATCACTACTTTCTTTTTTTATTTTTGTTTTTCATACTGTCCCAACTTTTTCTGATTTTGGGTTGTACATTTCTTTATCGATAACTGTGTCTTTAAAGTATGTTGCATATAAAAGTGAGGTTGAGCTCAAGTTTCAGTTATGTCCTCATGCTGATCGATTCCAATCAACATTTTATTTCTCCATTGTTTAAAAGAAACTGACAGGATAAAGGGACATTCTGTCAAAACCAAATCTGGTTTAATGGAATCTATCAGACACTCTTTTTTTTATGGTGTGAGGAAAAGCATTAGTCATCTTAGACGGTCTTTTAATAATCTTTCAGCAGTTGAAATGTGTCAGGAGATGCTGTATATTTCTCTGACCCAAATGGTGAGAAAATGCATGCAGTGCCGTAACCCCATTCTGTCTGTCTGTGGAGGTTTTCTGACTTGCAGCTGAAATAGTGAAATGTATACCATAAGCTGAATAAGGGTCTGTTTTGACATTTTTATATAGAACTATAAAGCTTAAATACATAATTGGTATATGAGGAGAAATAGGGTGACTTCCTTCAATACAGGAGAAAGGTTCATGAGCATGAGAATCAAAGCACACAATTTAAATAAAGCTTGCACCGGTATTTCTGTGCTTTGTTGACCCCAATAGCACCTGCTGCTGATGTAATTGGGCTTGCAGTGTTGTGTTGTACAAATCACACCTCAGTGCTGTTATTTGTACAAGTTTAAACCTGAGACGACCCGTTTTTAAATGCCTCTCTGCCTTCACTGACCATGAAAACCATCTTTCCTCAGATACATGTGACGACTGTCGGTTTGGTTATCTGTTTTATCCTCTTTCTAAAGGTGATGTTGACTGAGCATGTTCCTATTCTGGATCTTCTCAACCAGTATTTGAACTGCCAGCCCTGTCTCCTCTAAAATCCTGGCTACTTACACAGTCTGATTATTTCTAAGAGTTATTGGTTTTCTTTGAGAATGACATTGAGGAGGCTGTAAATCTGGGGCACGTAGGCACGTGTGACTCCCTTAAAGAACAAAAGCTGAACTCTTCGTTATGCAGGCGAAACATGGGCGAGCTTTCTAGCAGATGAACCCAGGCACATAAAGTAGAAAGCAGCTCATTTACACACATTGCCACAGGCATGAGAGAGGGTATGAAGGAGACAGAGAACGGAGGAAGATGAGGCTAATTATTCTCCCCGCAGAGAGGCAGAAGCATCCCCTGGCGTTCCACAGGGGGGCTTGTCAGGATATGATTCCCTGGTGAGCGAAGAAGAGAAGATGAGGAGATAAAAAAAATATGACAAATACCGCAGAGGCTGGAATCCAGACTCTCAATTAGAGGCCTGTCACTGCAGCTTTGGAGACTGGTATCCAATGGTTACAAGTGGCATGTGCCAACATGTTGGATGAGTGACAATAAGATGAAAAACTGTAATTTTATTACATCTTTCCAAACACAAATGGTGCCTCGCTATGCTTCTTATGAAATTATCCTTTTTTTTTCCTTTACAATGTTGCATGTCAGTCACAGCGTTCTTTGTCAGGGATAGACATCTGTAACCTGATACTTCATAGGCAAGCCAAGTCTCGTCTTGTCAGAGCCAGTCCCAAGTCAAGTTTCAAGTCCTTAAGGGCACGTCCCAGTCAGTCAGTCAAGTCACAAATCTTCATAGGCAAATTGCTTGTCTTTCAGGTGTCTGAATGCAGGAAATGACACAATATTTAAACATTGTTCTTTCAGAGCTGTGTTACTAGTGCTTCTACTAGCTTAGAGCTTGCTCATCACCTTGCAATTTTTTCTTTATTGTTCCAGGATTGTATCAGATCCAAACTTGACCCAACTTGCAGGTTTTGTGCTCTTGATTATCAGAAGCATCCGTTTGCATCCCCTTGTATATTTATATTGACATAGTATGCAATTGCAATTCTTTTTTTTTAAATTTTTTATTTGCAATGCATTCTTTCTTACCACACCTTAACACAAGTCTTTCTAAAATGATTGCAGCCGAGTGTCTGCACATTGACTTGACTGTGTTCTGGCACCAGAGGACCAAATGTACGCCGCCTTTGGCCCATTCGAGGCCAATATTTGCTGACATATTGTAGATATGGACAGGACTGGGCTGGCTATGAGCCAGTGTCCACACCTGAAACCAGACCAGTGTTCATCACTTTAGCTATACCTGCGAAATGTTCAAATGCAAGGTTTTGCTGCCCCTCTCCAGCAGAGTGGCACGTCCCTCATGATCAAGCATGATTTTACACTGTTTTTATAAGAGAGTTCAGCTTTTGCTTGAGGATCAGCACAGTTTGTTTCAAACATCCCTGCAAGGAGAATGTCAACATAAGGGCTTTGTCTTAGAAAATCACCACCACACATTTTGTATAACGTCTAACCATTGAACTTGATTCCAAAACAGAAGAGAGAAAAAGATCATGGAAGTTTGTTTGCTAAACCAAAGGTGCATCATATGCAGCCCAGATAATGAACGGGACGCCCTGAGCTTCTCTGCCACAAATGATGCATCATCAGGTCTGAGCAGCGCTACAGTCTGCAACACGGAGCAGATTAAAACAGCCAGGAAGAACAAGAACTTAATTGATGTGCATGTCAGTCCCTCGCAAAGAAACTCTCCCTTTCTTTGAGACAACTTCAGACAAACTTTTCCCACAAGAGCACACGTATTGACTTGGCTTTCTTGGATGTTATAATCAGCCTGGAAGTTTGCTCTGGGAAACGGGGTGAACCTTTACGTTTATTAGGATGGGATGGTTTTGTTTACTGTGCTCCCACTTTGTGTTTTATGTTCATTTTTATACATTAAAACCATGTTTAACACATGGTTATCTATGTGGAGAGGCAGACTGCAGTCTTTTAGTGGGGAGTAATCCACAAGGAGCATCCTCTCTTTAATGTGCTTCAGTTGACGATTATATAATTCACCAGGGATTACCATACTGCAGAGAACATTTCCTCATTCCTATCAACCTCTTTAACTTTCCGTCATATACTGTACGTCACAGTCACACTTTTTTGTTAAAGAAAATTTCTGGGGCTTTTTATGGCCTTTAATCGACAGGATAGCTTGAAGACAGGAAAGGGGGGGGACATGCAGCAAAGGGCCGTGGATCGGATTTGAACCCCGGGCTGCTGCCAAAGACTCAGCCTGCATGGGGCGCACACTCAACTGGGTGAGCTAGAGGTCGCCCCGTCACAGTCGCCTGTGATGAAAGTTCATTTAGTTCATTTGTAGTTGTTTAGAAATAAAAGTGTCTGAAAATGATCCAGACATAGACCCAAAGTCCTGTTAAATTGTTATTGATGAGAGACAAAAAACATTATTATTATTATTATTATTATTATATTACCATATAATTACTAAAGAAATCTCTAAGCCAACAACACTGCTTTAGAGTTGTATTACTTCTATCCAGGCTTTTCTTAATTGATGATTTGGTTGAGATTCTGTTTTTTCGGCCAGAAACTCAACTGATTTAGCTGATCCACATTTTATTGATGAGGCCCATCTCAGTGGTTTAAATAAGTATCCATGGACCTGTTTTTAGTGCATTTTCAGTTTGTGCCTAAAGGGGAAGAAATAATAAAAGCCTAATCGTCACAAAAAACGTATTTACACTCGGCTGAGTAGAAAATCTGTCATACCGAGATGGAGAACACTGGAGAACAGATTTTGCAAAACACACTTGTGACATTGCTGTACTTATTTCTGTGTCTTCTACTGTAGACCAAAGATTTTCAGCGTGTCATACATTTTGGGAAAACAAGTTGGGAAACAAACTGTTTTATTGAGGGAGAGAGCCACCACTGGTATACTTGTGTATATAGTATGTTTAGACAAAGGACTGCTATGATTTACAGTTGTATTCTCTGCTCCTATGAGTAAAGAAAATGTTTGCATTTTGACAGATCTAAATATGTGCTTCTCCACCGGCCTTGAAAATGATGCAAATGTTGCTTTTGTACTTTTGCATTTTGTGTTGATTTTTTTAAGCTGGTTGTCACAGCTCGCAGTTCCTTCCTACAGATTCTTTTGTTAGTTGAAAACAACCGTACATCTGTGCTGAGCCTGTTTTTCAAAGTGGAACTTTTATGGCAGCGTTTGCTGTTTGGTTGGATGTGTGCCAGTGTGCAGAGAAAATATGATGAATCCAAAAATCTCAAGCCATGTTGGATGAGGTGTGGGTTTTTGTTATGAGTGAAGAAAACATGAAACTGCCAAATTTTAGCATACAATTTAGTGTGAAAACATTCCTCCCTATAAAGAGGAAAAAAAACAAAACAGTGTGAACTTGTTTTGCACAAAGCACAATTACTGGACGGCTGATGGTGTTTGCAAGTTTTTGTGTTGAGTTTTTTCTCTTTGCATGTTCAAACATCATGTGTCATGTTGTCTGCACTGCATTGAGCAGTAAATCAGTTCTTAGAGCTGCTATCCGTCAAATAGTTGTTGCTGACAACTGCTTCAATCAGACCTCGATGAACTCACCCGTCCTATTTTTTGCCTTGTGCGTTGCTATTAGATGCTGCGGGCCGTGCCAAAGCCTTGTAGCTAAATTCACACATGCCAAAATACAGGGTTTGGCATTTAAAAACACCTGCGTCATAAACCTATTCTGTGAGCGTGTGAATGTACATGTAATTTATATGAGAATATATAATCTTATTGTTGTCAGGGCATTACGCAGGCCAGGCTTCCTTTTCACTCCACAAGATGCCTACAAGGCAAAATATAGCATCATCGACCCACGTGGGCTGGTAACACACACACACACACACACACACACACACACACACACACACACACACACACACACACACACACACACACACACACACACACACACACACACACACACACACACACACACACACACACACAGGGTTCAACAGGATGCAGAGAAAGAGGAGGCAGCACATTACAGTACAGTCAGGTACAGTCTGTTCTGCTGAGAGTACATTCCACCTTAAAGAACCCCAGCAGCCCCCAGTCTCAGTGCTGGAATGTGTCCTAGTTATGCCTTATCTGTGAGGAATACTACTGTATCTTAATAATTCATTGCTTATTCCATGTGGTCTACTTTCTGAACATGCCTTTAAGATGTGCAAATCTTGGAGCTGCAGCATATAAAAAATATAGTGTGATTTTAGCTTTATTTTGTAGTTATAGCATCAGTTTTGAATCAGAAGGTATAGTGTCTAAATCTCTAGAAAACTTCTCAAGCTTCAGATTTCACATCTAATGATGGCAACAGAAAGTCATCATAGTGCCATCCCTAACAGCCAATATGCTGTATATGTAACTCGACAAATAACTCCTGAGCGCTTTCTGATCTGCCGCCTCAGTGGTTAAGGTTTGGTTAAGTTTAGGCAGCTAAGACTACTTGGTTAAGGTCAAAGGGACATCGCTGACGTCATGGTAGAAGCTGGTGGATTGGAGACAGGATGCTTTGTACACCCAACCACATATGGCTGCATTAACCTGATAGCGGGTCTTGGGGCCAATATGGGCCCATATTAGGGCTGGGCGATATGGCCAAAATGTTTTATCTTGATATAGGTCATTTCCTATCTCGATAACAATATAATATATATATATATATATATATATATATATATATATATATATATATATATATATATATATATATATATATATATATATATATATATATATATATTAGTGCTGTCAAACGATTAAAATATTTAATCGCGATTAATCGCATTAATGTCATAGTTAACTCGCTATTAATCGCAATTAATCGCACATTTTTATTTATTCTAAATGTGCCTTGATTTCTTTTTGTGTAATATTTTTTCATTTTAATTCTCTTATCAACATGGAAAAGTTGATCAGCTGCTTTGTGCAAATGTTTTTTTTAAATTGACAACATTGGCATATATGTAGTGTTCAATTTCACACTAACATTCACACTTGGAGCTAATAATCTGTCACATAATGTAACACTGTTACCTAGATTTTCCATTGCAGATAGTACTGCCTCATGCCTGAGGTGAGCATGGCTCGTTGTCATAGCAACTATGGTTTTCCCCGACTCATTTCCTGTTTCTCCTTCTCCATAAACAACGTAAAATCAAGGAGAGAGTTAACTTGTCCTGCTCCAGGCTTCCCACGGTGGTCAGAAAGAACAGAGGAGACTGTAGAGTCACTACTCGCTCGCTCCGAAGCTAATCGCCGTCACGAGCCTACAAGCTACGCGGCTCGCAAGCCCAAACCGTCCGCGGCTTGTGTCTGTTTTGTTTCTGGTGGGCGACCCGCCCTTCAATCACTACGATTGGCCAGGCGTCCAAGGTAACGTAATCCCATTTGTTCAGGTCCTATCCCCTGACCAATCCACTATCCTAACCACTCGAGGTGAAATGCCTAACCCCAACCAATCGAGTTGCTTCGTAGGGCGGGACATGGCGTGGCCATAGACAGTTAAAGAAATGGACTAACAGATCCAGCAGATCCCGTACTCTCTCTCTGCGTTAATCGTTCTTATATATATATATATATATATATATATATATATATATATATATATTCAGAACAAATGAAAAGTATTTTCTCATTTTATATTCATTTAAATATCACCGTAACGCAGTTGCCGCTGCTGGTTTTTCGACATCCCAACAACTAAAAAAATAAATTAATATGATATGACATTTTTACATTGTTTTGACAATAGCTATTGTGATATCCCAGCCCTAGCCCCTATTAACACAGCGTTCCTCCTTATTTCTGTGAGTTTTGTACACTTTTTCTATGCTGGACATGGCCTCGGGTTTGCTGTGTGTGTGGTGTGTTAAATTGAAACATAAAAAAGGTAATTATGTACTGAATGTAAACACGTTGTCAGCTGAAAATAATTAAGATCTTAAAACTTTGACACAAGGAAACCTATTTCCAAATGGGGCCTCAAGATCAGGTGATAAAGCTGGACCCTCCCTAAGGCCCTTATCACTTGATATTGTGATTTATTGGTGCATAGTCCCATATTCCCAAACAATTAATCAAATGACCACAAACTAGGGTTGCACGATATTGACAACATGTGATATTACCATATTGATTATGAATATTGCGATATTGATATTATTTTTTAAACATATGTAAAATTACAGAAGTTATGGGAAAACGCATCAAAATAGATTCATTACAAATAAAACAAGTTTTCTTACAACACAAGGTTTATTTCAACTGACAGTCATATTGGACTGGTCCAACATGAATAAATAAATAACGACCTTGTCTACAGTACAGGACATGTTTTACTGGTTGGACAGTATAAAATAAATAAATAAAGAACATACAGAACAGAGGGCTATTTCACAAAACCAAGATAAGGGATTAAGCCGGGATTTCCCAGTTATCCTGGCTCAATTTAGCCTTGACTCGGTTTCACAAAAGCAGAGGCACCTAAGTTACCATGGAGATTTATTCTGTACAGCTAGCCTGCTCCTGACCAGGCTAACAGCCAGGATTTATTAATCCTGGAGCCTTTTCTGTTAACTCAGCAGTGGTTTTACCTTACTATTATCAGCCTGCATTAAAATACAACAGGTGCATATTGCTGTTCATTTAAGTACTGTTATTATTTAAAGTTGTGACCATTATTTTTTTATAATTGTTCATGTGACAGTCATTGTTACTGTTATATTGCTGTATGAAGACTGCTGTTTATATTGTTGTTAGAAGTTTGATGAATATATTACAGCAGTTATTGAGATAATTATAAAAGGTTGATAAAGTTGCCAAATGTGTTTTAAATGAAGTCAGTTACTAAGGGCAATATATAAAGTGCTGTACATGTGTGTTTCTATAGTGCACCAATGCATCTTGAATTATTTTAGTTGATTAATTTTTTTGTATTCTTTAACAGTAAAGGATTCAATAAAATGGCATTCTTAGCACACGATTTGTGTTGTCCAGTAAACTGGGACTATAATTTGGGAGAATTGTACAATTATAAAAACCTATCCTAATTGTACAATCCTCCTTAATTATAGTCTTAGTTCACTGAACCAATAACTATATAGTGTAGACTACTGTACATTCATGTAACAACAGGGAGAGGACAGCCCAATGGTTTTTGACCTTAATATTTTGCTGGGGGGCAATAACTGCTGAATATACTCTGTTACATTCATGTTTACAGTGTGCATTATATTTATCACTTAATTATCTTTATAGTTTCTAGATTTTAGAGTCCAATTTCTTCAGCGTCTTTCTTTTCTATCTCCGTATATACGAGGGAGCAAAGCATATAATATGTAAAGAAGGAAACTCGGCCTCTATAAAAAATAAAAAAGTAAGCCTACAAAATAGCATGTCAGATAATAGCGGACCGATAGTCTAAACATATACATTTATGAACTACTGCTCTTAACCATTCAATGAGTTATTTGTCATTTGCAAAAACGATCAGTTGTACACTTTGCATTAAAAGCAAGCAGTGGAAGTTAACATGACTTATTAAATTTATATTTTAGCCCATGAGAGAGAGGGAGAAACAGAGTGAAAGAGATATGTACGCATCATATTCTAGCATTGTAGAAAATGGATCTTCATGGTAAATTTCCTGAGTAACATTATCTTCTGCTTACTTTTAAGACAAAGAGTTAATTTGTGCAAATTATTAGTAGCCTAATCCTTGAATGGTATGATTATGACGGTCTTAACTCAGAGCAGTGGTCATTTAATGTCTATATTTAGGCTGCTATAAAGTATGAACAAAGCATATTCTCCATTGTAGCATCAGTAAATCTGTGATCGACCTCGCGGTCTGTTAAGGAAAGCCGTGAACGCGCATCTATCCGAATTACTTCAGCCCGGCTCGACCTAGTCGCTCCTCCTCAGCCTGGCTTGGCCGTCGTGAAACGCACCAAGCCAGGCTGCACAGACTAGACTAGGTCAAGTCTCGCTCTATCGGTTATCCTGGATTTATATATTCTACCTTTGTGAAACAGCCCCCAGGGCATATTAGAAACAATACAAATAAATATAAAAAAATATTGCATACTTACGACACTTTCATTGTAATATTGCGCAACGTGATATCGCGATAACAATATTGAGTCGATATATCATGCACCCCTACCACAACCCTATTGCTAAACAGTCAAGCTGAAGCTTTTGTAGGCCCTGGGGCAGAAACTCTTCTTGACCCAACCTGATCGGTTTCCAGTGTTGACGTCAGATGCTTTGTTGGCCTGCTAATCCACACTGAGCCTATAGCTTTTTTGCAGCAGCATAAAAACATCCCCCTACGTGGGTCATTTCAAACTGTTTCAATAAACAACCAATATTTTATTAAATGGTCAATGTAAAAGTCACCCTGCTTAAAGAAACACAACTGTCAATAATCTTTACTCTATCAATAGACAAGGATTTTGATCTCAGTCAGTGAAATTGATTTCCAAATTGTATGAATGAACTCATTATTGATGTGGGCAAAAGGTGACTTCAGAAAATTGGATAGCAACTAAACGTCCAGGTGCAGATGATAGCCATGCTGTGGCTACATAGTGTTTGCGGACTACCCTTTTATTTCCAAACATTCTTTTGCTCTCACACTTTTTTTAGCGAACCCAGAGTGTCACCCTGTGCTGCCCTCAGTATAGACCTTAAAGATGCAGTATAGGTATAACTGACTTTCTGTCATATTTGATGAAACTGACCCTATGTTCGAGTAGAAGTACATGAAGCAGGTAATTTACAAAAACAAATCCAGCTCCTCTGGCACCACCTACAGCCTGTAGTGCGATTTGCCAAACCCACAGTTCCCTGTTCAGATGCACCAATCAGGGCCAAGGGGAGTGTCTAACTGCATGTCAATCACTGCTCAGGCACACGCATTCATTCTCCCTTGTGGGGGGAGGGGCTTAGGAGACCGTTTGGGCTTCAGAAGAAAATCTATCTATCTTATCTACAGAGATAACTATGGAAAGTCTGCACTGATGGATGCTAATTGCGAGGGAATGGCTTATCTAAGAATAGAATGAGCTGCTCTGTGTTTTTCCTTGCAGGGAATGTGAAGTTATTTGTGAATGGTCATTAGGGAGCAGTGGGTTTACTTCCTCAAATGAATGGACAAAAGTAACCTGTGAACTGCGGAGCTATTTTTCAAAGGTTGCGTAACATCAAATGTCAATAGCGGACAGATGTCCCTCACAGAGTCTTCGGATGAAAAATGAGTTTCTGCTGTGCACTGTTATTATTTGGAATTCCTTCTGAAAACCATATTATCCTTAGATTTCACGTTGCCCTTGATACACATGCTCATAGGTTGTCGCAGGTTAAGTTCAGTGCTTCGATGTAGTTGAGTTTTTCCTGTGGGTTTTAAGTTTAAGGACACCCAATGCTAATAGAACTTATCTTCTCTCTCATCTAAAAAATGTGGGTTTCACTAGAGTGATTTTTTTTCTGCAGGAGAAAATATTTTCTTAGCCCTCCCTCCAAACGAAGCCTCCATCCCAAAGATGCTGCCATGAAGGGTGATCTGTGAAATAACACTCAATCACTCACAGCCTTGGGACAATTATATTTTATAATAGGCGTGACACGGAGTTGCTTTTATTTTCTCAAAGGCGTAATTTCCCCTCCCTCCCTCCCTCCCTCTGCTTCTCAGGTTTTAACTTCGAGCAGCTATCAGGGGGTCTTATCTGGGTGAAATGGAAATAAGCAGCGAGTGACGCTGGAAGCTGTTTAATTTGCCATAACAATTTGCTTTCTGACCCCTATTATAATTACACATACAGATTGTATTCTCTAATATTTACTGGCCACCTCATGACAGTACAAAAAAGTATTTGTTTACCAGCTAAGCAGTCTTACTGTGTGGTTGTGAAAACCACACAATCCTGTCTACTACAAAATACAATTATACAGTTTTTATTATACTCACAACGGTTTTGCAACTGTGACCCTTCTGACTGGGTTTGACATGTTATATGTGAGCCTGGTATCGAGGCAGGCAGTGCAAACTTTCGATCGCTTTCCAAATAAACTTTTACATAAAAGCATGTCAAACTATCTAAATCTGTATGTAGTTATCAAATGTAGCTCGCTGCATAGAGATCTACTTCCGGGAAAACTTTCCGGATAACCAAACTACTTGTTACTAAATCTTTGCATTGGTGGTCGCAAGTGCAAAGTTGTCATAGCCAAAAGTCAGAACGGCTTCAATAAGAAAAGGTTATCGGTCGAGCATCATGCTGCTTCTGATGTTTGTGTTCTCTCTCATTTGGGTCTGTTTAGAACAACTGGTTTGGGAGCGGATCTAATTTATTATTCTCAGGTCTGTTTGGAATGGGTCAGACTTTTTTTTTAAATTTAATATATAAATGTCAGATTTGGGTTTTTATTAGGTCTGCTTCAGATCAGCTCTAACATTTTGGAATAGAAAACGAATCCGCACACCAAGTAAACTTCCTCTTGTTTTGCGGATTTACTGTCCATCATATTTCCTTTGCATTGATTGACTGCAGTCAGATAATTCTGCATCAGGCATCATTGTTCTGATTCAACTCCTAAGCTGAGAGTTTGGTGGCCATTTAAAGGTGCAGCTGGTGGATTTCTTTAAACAAAAAGTGGGCAGATGGAAAGTTAGCTTGATTGATTTGTTTATCTTGTTGCTTTTTCACACTCCCACGTTTCCTCGTTTTTTTAAAAACTTTACTCACATTGTAGGCAGGCTTGCCCTCCTGCCTTGCTGTGTTTTTCTTTATTTCTTTACTCCCCTGTCTGTCTCACTGTTTATCCACCATCTTTTCAAAGGCAAAAATAAAACAGAGAGCCTGAGTCCATCTGGACCTGTTGTGGCATGCCATTTGGTACCCTGAACGCTGGCCAGCCCTGGGCCGCCATTTGTGCCATTCTTTGTCACAGAGGTACCGCTATGGGGGCATCGCCAGTGGCACAGAACCATCCATCCTTCCATCTATCCATCCATGCATCCGTCTTCTCGTAAAAGGAAATAGGGAGACAGCCGGTAAGAGAAAAGAGCCCCAAAAAGGCCTGTTCCAACTGACTGACTCGCCCTTGCTGTTACATAAAGTCTCCAAATTATGTAATCTTCCATTTTCTTTGTGTGGGTGGTTCCATCTCTCCAGGCTGGATATGAAAGGAGGTGTAGAGAGAGTGTATCCGTCCAGTAGGCAGATTAGTGGTTGTTTTTCGGACAGTAGTGTTCCTCTGCAGCTGAGGTTGACAATGGCAGCCTCAAGTCTCTGTAGTAGGCAGTGCACTTTACTGATGAGGCTGTCCTCCAGATCAACAAACGTATGCCAGTGGATGATGGTGGGGGTATGTGTGTGTGTGTGTGTGTGTGTGTGTGTGTGTGTGTGTGTGTGTGTGTGTGTGTGTGTATTTGTGAGGACATGTTGGAATTGCAACCCGCTGGGCCTGAGACTCATTAGTTGTGATGCCGATACTTGCCTACTAGGCCACACACACACTGAGAATCCCTCTGTTTACCCATTGTTTCCTTCTGTGCATCACCAAATTGGTGATTCAAAGACAAGGGAGGCTGATACAGTACACACGACGTAGAGCACTTTTTTCTTCTTTTTTACAGAAAGGTTTCATCTCTCTCTCTCTCTCTCTCTCTCTCTCTCTCCCCCCATCACATTAAAGCAAGTCTATACATATGGGTTTAAAGAAGTGATTTATACAAAGTCACAAATTCTGCGATCAGTAACAATATTTCTTTATTATGTAATTCATAAAAGATGTGTGCACATTAGTAGTATATATATATATATATATATATATATATATAATATACTACTAATGTGCACATATCTTTTATATATATATATATATATATTAGGGCTGTCAGTTTAACGCGTTATTAACGGCGTTAACGCAAACCCATTTTAATGCCGATAATTTTTTTAACGCCCGAGTAACGCATAGAGAGAGCAACGGGATCTGTTAGTCCACTTCTTTAACTGTCTATGGCCACGCCATGTCCCGCCCTACGAAGCAGCTGATTGGTTTGGTTTAGGCATTACACCGCGAGTGGTGAGGATAGTGGATTGGTCAGGGAATAGGACCTGAACATATGGAGTTACGTTACCTTCGACGCCTGGCCAATAGTAGTGATTGAAGGGCGGGTCTTGTAATTTCGCAGACCGCAAACAAAACAGACACAAGCCTCGGCCGGTTTTAGCTTGCTAGCCGCGTAGCTTGTAGGCTCGTGACGGCGATTATCTTCAGAGCGAGCGAGTAGTGACTCTACAGTCAGTGAGAGAAACAAACAAATGAGGCAGTACTACCTGTAGTACTATCTGCAGGACTATCTGCAGTACTACTTGCAATGGAACATCGAGGTAACAGCGTTACATTATGTGACAGATTATTAGATCCAAGTGTGAATGTTAGTGTGAAATTGAACATAACGTATATGACAATGTTGTTTTCAATAAAAAAACAGTCAAATGTGCGATTAATTGCAATTAATAGCGAGTTAACTATGACATTAATGCGATTAAATATTTTAATTGCTTGACAGCACTAGTATCTTTTGGTATGCATTTCAGAAAAAAATGGTTAGGATTCAGGTGAAATTGCAAATGGTGATTAATCATGATTAATCCACTGAGAATTCTGATTAATTTGATTAAAAATTTTAATCATTTGACAGCCCTAATATATATATATATATATATCACTTCTTTAAACCCATATGTATTTCTGGGTGACAGGGTATCATATAGCATTGCTTTGTTTGATGCACATCAGTTGCCGCCCACAGCATTCACCAAAGTTATATAAATACTGTATTCATAGTTGAGAGATTGTTCTTCTTCAAATATTCATGGTACATGCTGTTTGAAGTTCTGTGATATTTTATTAAGCCAAAGTTATACTTTAAAAATCTGTTCCTAAATACAAATACTGTTAGATTGATCCACTGTGAAATGTGTCTTTTCGCTCAGAGGTCCAGGGTCATCTTTATGATTGAGCCTTCATGCCATTCGTTCCATCTCACAGAAAAATGCAGCCTTCAAAAACTCTCTGATAAACTGGACGACTTCAGATTCATTTAACAAGAAAATTGGAAAAGTCATTTTTGTAATACCTGGACTGACCTTCAGTCAATACTGATGGAAGGTCTGGGTAATGGAACAGAAGCACTCCCATCATCTGTCATTTACCAAAAACACATTTTTAAAGAAATAACTCCTGTCACCCTCTTCCAACTGGATCACCTCCTCTCCCACTTAACTGTTTGTTCCTCCAAAACCCCTATTTTCTCTTACTTCCTGTGTTGCTTTCTTTGTACTTCTTTTCTCCATGATCACTTCCTGAATCCAGCACACCTGGTTCCCAGATTCATTGGTACACTGGTCCAGTTCATTGATTGTAAATATTAATGGACAAAGCATCCAGTTTGGCGAAGTGCTGCAAATGCGGAAGTGCCTTAAACCTGCATTCTATCTGAATTCCAGCAGGGGGCGACACGTGCGGTTGCAAAAGGAGGTCGGTTTCTGTAGAAGTCTAAGAGAAAGTGACCCACTTCTCACTTGATTTAATACCTCTCAACTCAACGACTCATAGCAGATCTCCACAACCCAATGGGTGACGTCACACATGTTTGGCACCTGGTCCAGTTATATATTATTTAGATGCCGATGGTGGCCCAAGTGATACTAACATTTGATTACCATCCCAAAGCACTCCACTCCCTAAACCAAACCAAAACCTTAAACAAATCTGGCAGCCATGTATGGGCCAGCCAGAGCCGACTCACATTTTATCCTCGGGATCAACACAGGAAAGATGCCAGCTGAGGTGAGCCAGAAATTCTGCAACATTTGGCCCGGCTACTAGCAACTTTTGGTTGCTTGTAGTCTCGCTTTGCCAGACCTTCCTCCACAGCGTTGCGGAGGAGGAATTTCTGTATGAAATTTTTGTATGAATTTTTGGCGGCAACGGAGCAATCCCGGAAGTGAGACGACGTGGATATATACTATGTTGCTTGTAATGCTTGTAATTAGCTTTCCTGAGCTTTTTCTCCACTTGAGGTAAAAAAAATAAATAAAATAAAATCTTAATTTCTTTCTGTTTTTTATATATAGATTTCTTTTAAAACACCAAAGAGCAAAAGACCTGCCTGACATGTTTTAAATGTGTTTTTTTTTTAAACGTCAGACATTTTTTATAAACAAGCATATGTCCCCTAAGAAATCAGACTGATCATTTGAACACAGATTTCACATTAGTCAGGTTATTGCAGTGTATATAAACAAGTTCTTGGATCTCTCAATTCTTTTAAATATACTGTGACAGTTTTCGTATTGATCCAGGGTGGGGCCTCCTCTCTCCCTGCTGTCCTCGTGCGGGGAGGAGGGCAATAGGGAAGTGAAGGAAAAGAGGGAGGTGGGGTCGAGTTGGGTGGGGCGGTTTGTCTTGGCGGTGGCTCATTGTTTCCTTGGTTTCCTCAAGTCACTTCCCCCATTATGCAAACATATGGAATAAACAGAGAGATACACAGATGGAGTCAGACAAAGACAGAGAGGGAGTCAAATGTTCTCTGAGGTCAACAATCTCGTCAGTGCAAAATATTTGAACTGTTGCCTAGATTAGATAGAAGCTGATATTTCACGACTGACGTTGCTGAAAAGCTGTTCTTTTGGTAGTATTGTTCAACATCTGGCGTCAACATGTATACAGCATCTTATTGGAAAGAGAATTCAGGCCAACACACTGAGACATTTAATGGCCTATGTGATAGATCGATTTTTTCATTATAAAATGTAACTTTGTATGTCTCCGCGTGTGGGCTCCTACAGTATGTTAAAACATTTAGCTTAAAGTAAGAACCTTCAGATGTACGCTGTACTAGAAGAAAAAACCTAAATCAAATTTACAACAACATAAAAACTGTTTGAATCCACTTTGGCGTATTTTCTGTAGTTGTGGTTGGAAAGGTTCTTTGATCCAACTAAAAATGCTTGAAACTAATTGGCTGATAATCACAAATGCTGTTTCTTGTTGAAATCTTCATTTTCGCATTTGAATAAGCATCAAAAAGCTGAATTATATTTGAAATAACAAAAGATGAATAATGTCTTATATTCTTTGGTGAATAATTCATTTGACGCCCTCTGCTCCGACATTGTGTTGTATCATTGTGTCTAACCAATAAAGCCGTCAGTGAATTCAATTGAACTCAAATGAGTTAAAATGACAAAAAGGGAGAGAACACACACACACACACACACACACACACACACACACACACACACACACACACACACACACACACACACACACACACACACACACACACACACACACACACACACACACACCTCAGCCTCCCAGCTGCTCAGGCTAATTACAAGCGTTCCCAGACCAGTAACCCCCGGCCCTCCAGCCGAGCTCCTCTGTGTTTTTATGCAGTTTAATGATATTATTGTTTGGCGACACTGCTAGGTCTCCACCGCTGCTCTTAATGCCACTGCACCTGCCTCCTCTAACACAGCTGACGGCAGGTGGATAAATGAGTCTGGCAATAATTTATTATTCACAGAGCAATCAGGAGCCGGGCTGAATGTTTTTCTATTACTTTCCAGACGAGGAGATGCAGGGGGGGTTTTACTACAGGACGCTACAAATGTTTCTTCCCTTGCAAATGGACGACGTGGGAAAAGGTCAAAATGCTCACCTCATGTGCACATTTCCCCAAAAAACTCATCCTGACATTTATGGTATCTTTGGAACCTTTGGGGCCTTCACTGGAATTCAAAATGAAGTTGTATAGGTTTGAGTAATAGTTTCTAAACATGGACCCAATGGTGTGTCTGGCAGTGATGCAACCCTGTCTGCTACTGAACTAATTCTTTTAGTTTATTCTGAAGCATTCCGGAGAGATTCACATTTAGAAGCAACAACAAAGACAAAAGTTGCAACCTCAGTGCTGTTGTCTTGGGTTGACTTACCAACTCTACTAGCCATTACTGACAATTTTAAAATGTCATTATCGAACCAGGACTACAATCTTTGGTGACGAATTGATCAACAGCTAACATATTTTAGTTAGCTGCAGATATTACAGAAATAGCAGAAGAACACTGCAAGTAAATTTATATAATTAATGTTTGTTGAAAACAAACTTATTTGCTAGACCCCAGAATATGTAGTTATTGCCAAAGTATCAACTAACTGGGAGCCAATTAAAGAAAACACAAAATAACTACATTAATAAACACTAATTTCCCCAGAGTTTACAGCCCAAACTGTCTATTGGGGACTTCTTCCTGATCCTTTTAATCTGGGTTACATTTTAGCTTTGTGACCCTGTTGTGACATGATTCCCCCAACACTCTTGAACAGAGAATGCACTCTAAGCAGGTTTGGAGAATAACTAAGATTGTTTACTCTTTAGTTAAAGAATGTTTAGGCTTCACTAAGTGCAGTTTGTCCAGACAGGTAAGAACAATGGCATTCAAACTCAGGTGCTGCAAATACCTTCAGCAAATACGCCTGAAATACAAGCGTCTGTCCTCGTCCACGAGCACAATCTGAGGCTGATCTGTACAAACTAGTGTGTCTGGGTGGGATAGACATTGTTTATGACAGTTTAGAGGGACACTGTGCACTTTGAGAGTCCAGACAGGGGGGTAAGGACAGCTGGAGAAACGCAGACAGGCGAGCTTGGAAACAGATTTGGTTCACAGATTGTCCCTCATTCTCTTGTTTATTTAATCACTCAATTTCTACGTCTGTCTGCAGACTACTAGAGTGAAATGGTTTGCTCCCATAGGTCTCATTACCCTTACAAACACAAAACACTGGCATAAGGAGGCAGAAAATAAAATATTGTAATTAATAAGATTTTGAGGGTTAAAATGTGAGTCTCATTTGAGGTGTATATAAAGACATACTTGCAGGACTCTCTACTGAGGGGCTGTAAACTTAAATACCCACTCACATGTGTGACACACACATTTTTATTAGGATTGATTAAAAAATGTAATCAAATTAGTTACACACTGTGATTAATTAATCTAAATTAATCGCATACATAATTTTTGCTGTGAAAGTATTTTAAATATTTAAATTCAAATTAATCAATGAATAATCAGCATTAGTAACATTAAAGTTAAAAAACTTTTTATTATTTTTTTCACTGTTCAAAAAATGACCATAACAATCAACAATATGACCTAATATGCTGAGGAAATAAATTCAAAAGGGTATTTTACAATAATTACGAATGAACCGTGAGGTTTGCAGGTTACCAGTTTCATTGAACGCACCATCTTTGTCTGTGTTTTTCCGACAACGGCAGAAACACAGTCAAACTTTACACTGTTTAGCGTTAGCTGTCAGCATTTTAACCGTGTTTAATCCAGCTACTAGCTAACCTGCTGTTGAGTGTAGTGTTAACTAGCGCCATGTGCAGCGATGTTTCTGTTGCCTGTCCCTTCTTCATTTTACAGTCGAATGGTGGCTAGAACGGCTCCGGGTGAAAGGTCAATATGGAATGGATTAATCTGCGTTATTTTTTTTAACGCAATATTTTTTCTCAGATTAATGAATCGAAATTAACGCGTTATTTTGACAGCCCTAATTTTATCATTCGGCTTGTTAAAGTTGGCTGGGTTTTCAAAGGATCGCTCTGGCTTGACTTAATGCTTCATGTTACTTTTTCATGCCTGCTAACTTTTGCCCTCTTTACTTGGTCTTTGAACTGCACAACTCTCTGCTTCTTATATGTTCAAAGCCATAGGAATACCACTCCCACAGCCATGGAAATGGCCCACTTTTTACTGTTATATATGCACATTCTTGGTTCAATTGGAACCAGCAGTCCTTCCAAGTGGTTTCGATCAGCTGTGCTCAGAGTATTAGGTGTTGATTGACAGTAGCTGGGGATGTAGGAGAGGTGGCTGTACAGGAGGCGGGGAGGCGGGGAGGAGAGGGGCTCCTCTTGTGTGGTCGGGATCAGTTTACCAGAAGAAATGCGGACGCTTGTACGCACTGTGAAAACAGTCCAAGCAGTGAAACGCCATGCATTCCTTGGCCACCAAAAGGGGGTGGCCTCAGTAACTTAAGTGGGACGCATTCCTCGCAATCCCTGTTATCCAAGCAGAGGAGGTTCGATGGTAGTGGGGTCTGGTGCTGGGATCTGGAACACCGAATTCAAGGAGTTTGAGGTTCCCATAATGGAAGATCTGGATTGATTTGTCTATAAGCACTCGTGTGATTTGCAGGTCAAAAGGTGTCTTGCTGTTAAAACTGGGCCAAAAGTGATCAACGTTTTCTATTAAGAATTTGAATTGTATTACATTAATTTGGAGGAGCTGGGAATTGAACTACCAATGCTTCGATTAACGGATAACCCTAACTGATTTCAGTGCGAGGCAGTTCCTATCTACATGTTGTAATATAGTCATTGAAATGCTCTAACTGCTACATATGCTTTTATCCAAAGCAACTTACGCCCAAATGATATGTTCTGCATCAGCTTGACCACAATGGTCCGTGAAGTTACAGAAATGTAGTTATGTGTTGATGTCCACAGGGACTGTTAACTCTGACAAACTCATCCATGTATGCAGACACCTACTGCTGAATAAACACAACCATGTTGGGGTTCAGTGTCTTGCTTAAGAACATTTTGACGTATGGACAGAAGGAGCCAGGGATTGAACTACCAATGCTACGGTTAACAGATAACCCTGACTGTATTTCAGTGTGAAGCAGTTCCAGTTATTGAAATGCTATCATGGTTACATATAACCTAGATGTTGAAAAAAAACTTTTCCAGTAGTAAATATCCTGATGTTTTGCATTTGTGGAAATACCCTAATATGAAGATACACTACAACTAAAAGTCCATCCTTTTTTTTCAGAAGTGTGATTAGCTAAATGTACTTTAAGAGTGTTATAATATTACATGTTTTATGTTAATGGTGTAATTTTTCCATTCATGTAAGCATTATAATGCTGTAGCTGGTGGAGCTAATTTAACTACTTATAGGATTGTGGGTAGTTTAATCATCAGATTTTATAACCTGGTCATACAGTAGGTTTTGTATAGAAAATATTCATCTGTAAGTGGAGTAGAGGTATAAAGTGGTATTAAATAGAAACTTGTACTTAAGTAGAGTACTTGAGCAAATGTACTTAGTACAGTGGTGTCCATCACTGCTTTGTTCAATTTAATTTAGCCCAGTATTTAACCTGAATATCTGGATGCTTTTTTCCATCTAGATATTGGCATAGATATCTAAGACAGTCTATTCCTACAAGCTTAGTCTTACAATGACTGAGGGTCCACTGTGACATGCAGGCCACTGTGTTCTTGATTCAGGACACTTCAAATATCATTAAACACAGTGGATGTGCTTTCTCAGCTGCAGACCATTACGGCAGGTCGACAGTGTGGAGGCATGACAAGGGAATCATTCATTCAGCTGTTTACGTGTTTCGGCCTCGTCTACATGACACAGTGTCACGGTGACCGAGCCTGTGATGTAACCGGTGAGCTCTCACTCTCGGGCTCATGGGCGGATAGTGGACAGACAGCACTGACCGATATTCACCATTTATGTAAAGGATCACAGCTTTCCCTTACATAAGAATGTCCTACCATTTTTGGTTAAAAAAAAAAAACAACTTTGTGGAATGTGATCCACGAGCACAAATATGTGGAGGAATTTTTGGAGTCTTTTAAGTCTTTGTTCCACTTTTAGCTCGCCAGTTCCTGTTTGAAGTTACTGCCCATGCAAACAAAGGAAGAAGGAACTCAAGGTGGAAATGCCTATAGAGTTACACAGATTTGTGGATGACTGTGACTCAAATAAGACATATAGGAAGTATGGCGTGTGACTGAAGATGATTTTAGCTTTACATGCTGATAAACAGAAAGGTGCACTGATGCATGTGTGGTTGAACTCAATCTTTACATCGTAGTTCTGGAGAAATCTGTGTTCACATTGAGTTTCTCCCAAAGCCAGACCTTTACCACACACTTCCCCAGATGATCTCTCTCTCCTGCACTTCATCTCAGATTGCTCTGTGTTGTTGAATAGATTACAGTGGACATAGTGTTTTTCTCATATAGTCATCTGGTGCTCGTAGGAAGTGTTTTGAAGCGCAGATGCTTTGCCATAAGTTTGCTGTTGGTCAAAGTGGCCTCTGCAAATTGGTGGCTACTATAAAAATGCAAGCAAATTAGAGGGCATCCAGGCATGGGACCAAGAGTTCTGTAATTCATTTGAGAGACTGGATTAAAGCTTTGAAAAGCAGAGAGGCTCGCAACTCCACATCACAACAGCTCTGAAGCCAACTTTTATGGCTGATAAATGACCTGCCGTGGTTCCTCCATGTGTGTTTTGAAACTCTGTGGTTCAGCATCCCACCCTGGTGCAGAGGTATGTGCTTTGCAGCTGCAAATCACAGCTATAAGGGAACATTTTCTGCATGGGTTGCTGTAATATCAACAGAAGATGATGAGCTTATGATTACCACCAAAAGACATGAGATTCCCTGTCTTCTGTCGAAAATATCTGCAAATGAGAGCACATATATAGCCGTCAACACAAACTCAACTACTGTAAGTCTTAACTTGGTTTTGTCTCTGCAGGGTTGGAAATAGGCTTTCTAATTGCTCACCAGAAGGACCATGATAATGAGGGATGTGTGGGTTGCAAGACTAATAAAAGTGGGCATTCTGTCTGAAAATAGCACTGAATTTAAAGAAATGCTTGATTGGTGAGGTCTTGCTGCAACAGATGCTGGTGAGAAGATGAAACATGCTCCTCTATGTTTACATATTTATCTTATCTTATATGAGCAGACATTTGTGTCTCAAAGGCACCACAAATTGCACTCAACAGCTACTCAGTTTCACTTTAATGTCAAACGCAACATATCATTTCGTTTTAGGCAGTGATTGGCTAGTCACATCACTGCAACGATACAAAGAAGAAAATATAGGCCATGGTTCTGTTTTCCAGCATCAAAAGTCAAAGTGACTGAACTTCCAAAGCTGTTCATGAAGCATGTTTTTTTTTCATTAGCTCAGGGATGCTTTGATGCTTTGACTTATGGAATGTGGACATTATAATTTTGCTAATACTTAAGTAAAAAAAAAAAATACTGAATTGTCAGTCAGCAGGAGTGATTGCAACTTAGGCTCCAGTTGCAGGCTGTTGACATCACTCTGGTTTATAGGGGGCCACAAGCTGAAAAAAAGCACAGATTCCACGAATTGCTGCACTGCTCCCATGTTGAGTCTTTGTTTGTGTCTGGTGTGAAAGTTTGCGAGCCACTGATCTAAACAACATGGCTACTGCTGCTGGTTGTCAGGAGACATGAAAGAGGGGAAAATGGAGCCACGCCAAAGAGCAGCATGCAGGCAGAGATCCTGAGCTTCCACAGTGGGATACCTCAGTTCTCCTGCAGCCTCAACTGACGTAACCGTTCTCCAGCGTGTGAGCTGCCTGCACCCCACCTTACCTCACTGTGTGCTCACTGACCTGGTTTTCAGCACTACAAATCACACTGAAAGAAGATCTACAGCCTGAGTCACGCTTTTGAGGATGGGAAAGAGGAGGAGACAGTGCAGGCTCTGCACTTATTTATTTATTGCGGTCATATATTAAAAGCATGGCTCTTTCTTTTGGGTGTACAGACTCTTTTGTAAACGATCCATCCCCTGAAGTCCAAGAGAACAAAGACTAATAATTACAGCTTCTCCCATACCAGAAATATCACGTTTGAACTTCATTTTCCTGCTAAATGTATGTGTCCACCAGGAATACTCCCTTTATCCTTTTCCTGCTCACATTTTGTAGGTTGCTAAGAGGTCCGCTAATGGTCTAAGTTGTAAAAAATATGCAAAAATCCTAGATGTCATTTCCAGTCATACAGTGCCCACTGTCTCTAAACGAGTATTCGTGAATATTAATTAGCCAGCTCCGGTTGGTGGTGATGTAATAAGGAAAGATGCATCAAGCTCTTGACCCTGATTGTCCAGGTGTGTTATGCATATTTTGGAAAGGATTTGCCAACAAAGAGAGTGTGAGGTTCCTCAGTAGGCCAGCAGGGAACAGCCCAGAGGCATACGTGAGTAATGAGATGAATGTCCAGTCGACTGTCTCGGCTCCCCTCTTCCTCTGTAATTACATATGCTGTGGTGGCGAACTCATCATTTGTACGTGTGTGTGTGTGTGTGTGTGTGTGTGTGTGTGTGTGTGTGTGTGTGTGTGTGTGTGTGTGTGTGTGTGTGTGTGTGTGTGTGTGCTTCCAAGCAGTCAGTGCTGTGTGTTGTGCTGTGAAGAACAACCCTTTATCTCAGCCTGCAGTTCTATGTCTTATAACTGTTTCCCAGATTAAAGCCTCGAAATCTGACTTTTTCAGACAGGTCTCCCCAACATATTGTAAGGGTTGTCGATCAGTACTTGTCCAGAGATTTATAGTTTGAAAATCACATTTGCCAGACTGACATTTTTTAACACTTTTGGGGCCTGCCAAAAATAGTCCCAAGATGTAAGGAGCTAAGTCAAGAACTTAATTAGAAACAGGAAGTCCCACTTGCCCATTCTTTTTATCTTGCTGTTTTAGTAAAACAGTTGGAAAGCTGGTTGCGCAATGGTGATTTAAATGTCAACAACATTGAAAGTATTTCCTTTCCCAAGTCCAAATACCGATACCAGTGACAAGCACTCCACCCCGATAGTTCCTGGGTCATTGGAAAGTCCCACCCCAGCAGCACGGGGTTTCTGGGTACAGGAACTAGAACCACAACTAAAACTTTGTTCCTGTGGTTGAAAGTTTCTCAGAGCCCATCTTACAGTATAACAAGATGACTTTTCATGTGCTTTTGTATTTCCCTATATCTTCCTCCTCAACATGTGCTGACATACAGTACAGTACGCTTAGAATTCCCCATTGCCTTTAATTTTCAACTCTTATTTCCTCATTGTGAGATCATTCAGAGTTTCTGTTTGGTTCTCAGTTTCTGGTGCTGAGTTGAGTTCACCTGTCATCTAAATTCCAGAAGAAATGAAAGTCTCCATTTGGAGATAATCTTTCAAAATATGTCACCATACAATAAATTATTTATCTATATTGTGTCCTCCAGGGCATATTTGTAGTTCAGGACAGATTTGACACTGCCTGCAAAGTCAAAATGTTACAGTCATACTGTATCATTTGAAAAAAAATGCTATTGCTGCTATTGAACTAAATTTAGATGAGATTTGGATGAGAAGAATATTACTTTCAACAAGATGGAAATGGCTATCCTTTTTCAAAAGTTAAAAAAAGAACCTACACCAACTTCCAAACTCTGCTTGGTTTTATTCCGAGTTACAAAGGTGTGGAGAGCCTAGCTATCAGGACAGACTAAGAACATTATTGCTCATTTAAGCACACATATGATTTTCTGTGTTAAAAACACATTTAATTGTTAAAACAGACATTTTTATTTGCTGGACACCACCTTCGAGAAAGCCAGGCCAGCAATTTACCACTGCTTCCAGTCTTTGTGCTAAGGTAGTGCTAAGATAGACTAAACGCTATAGATATCAATGTGTTAAACACACAGAGATGAAATTGGATTTTATCTAATTCAGCACAAAATTCTTGGTAAGACAGCAAATAAGAGAATTCTCCAAAATGCTTTACGACAAAAAAAAACTAGGTTTTTTACAGGCAGCTTCAACAACAGCAGAGCAGAGCGGATTAATTAATTTCCGAACAGTCTGCTGACAGTGAGTGCCAGGATGTTTTTACAGGCGTATAAACGTATGAAAATAAGATGTGTTTAGAGACACCTGTCTGCACACTGCAGTTCAGTGTGGCTGCTGGGGAGTGTGAATCTCTCTTTTTATTTTTTTTATTTTACAAAATAGTAAAAAAAAAAAAATGTCTCAATTGTCATGACGATGTAGACTGGCTTGATTTGAATTTCCAAAAGGAGGGTTGAACCCTGATCAGACAACCCTAGCCCACCTACCAGGGAGGTGGTATGAAAGAGGTATAAGAAGATGTAGACATAAGAAAATGGGCTCTAAGTGTAAACGACACCGACATTCTCTTTTAAGATTGCAGTTAAAGTCACTCTATAACAGAACAAAGGCTGAAAGCTCAAAATGCAAATGCCACTGCAGGAAAGCAGACTGAATCTGCATTAGCGGCACTTTAGGACCCACCCCACACACACACACACACACACACACACACACACACACACACACACACACACACACTAATTGCTGTATTTGTGGATGAAAGACTGAGGAGGTAAACCAGTGTAATAGAGGGAGGGAAACCAGCTATCTTAATGCTCTCAGCAGACATCCAGAGAATGCACAAGACGACCTATTAGCACCTCGCAGCCTCTTTAGGAGCTATTTCCTCTAAATGGTTCCCTCTTATTATTTAAAGTTGAGATGGATTTGCGGCCTCTTGGGACGTGTTCACACTTAGCAGTTAAAATGCATCTGGATCGCATGTGGACAGCTTTAAATACAAGTGTAACTGTGCCCAAATGCACTGAGGTTAGATTTAGAATATGGGTGCTTAATTCATGTTCTGTGGTTGTCAGGGATTTGCAATCATATAGCTACTTATTTAGTGAGGCAAAGATGGCATCATCAACTTGGTCAACTGTTACTTGCTCATTGTATTCTACTCATTTCTTCCATGTTACAACTGTATGGTACGGCACTGCTCAACTCAACTTACTTTATTGATACCAGTACGTTTCTCTTATCATGTTCCAAGCGCCCCCTCAGTGTAGGCGGGATTCTTAACTGATAGCCATAGTGCCGCCGCATGAACCACTGTGACATTATCTTCAACGTGACACTTGTCGAATGCCTGTACGTAGTGTTCGGCAAAGTTTAGCAGACTGCCATTTTTATTTTTTATTTTCAGTCCACCTTCACTTCCACCTTTTCATATCGGCTCAGCTCGCCTGGAACCTCGACCAAGGTGGTACCAAAAAAAGTAACAGGTACCATCCACAACTTTTGCTAATGGAAAACCAAAAAAGAGCAGGTCAAGTAGAGTCATGTGGAGATCACAAATAGCACTGTGTAAAAAATACTAAAGGGGCCAATACACACCACTTTATACTATGATTGTAAGGTCAACCGTAGACTTACACCGTTTACATTACAAAGGAATGTGTACTTGCATGTATTGGATTGTCCTATGCATTGTGTTGCCTGATGCATAACATGGGACTGTGTTTTGCCAAAGGTTCGTCCATGTTAAAGTGTTTAGCATAACAATAAACACTTAGTTGTTTTGCCTGAGGCCTCTGTGTTGGGACCCGATTGTGCCAACTGCTGTCTCTTAGAAATGAATGAGGTGGCTGCATTTATTCATGCATCGCTATTGCCTGTGTGAACAGATTGGTAGTATACCATATATGACATATACTTTAACACCCACTCTCCCATAACTCAGTCCCCCGCTGCTGTGTCATTTCTGTTTTCTAACTCCTAACACAGTAACGTTTGCCTTTACATTTCTTTAATATTCGAAGATATGACTATAATTTTCCTTTTGCACCATCTTCATCATGACTCTAGGGATACTACATGTATTATGTTCATTATGTATCAACTCTGCCCATAAGCTGTTTGTGAAATGTATGTACTTACCACAAAAAACTACCACAGCTTTATCAATTGTTGCACATTATATCGACAAAAAACAATGGTGCACTTGTCTAAATAAATATTGTACAACACACTTTACCATATGAATGTACTGCATATTAAAAAATAATTACTATGTGATGTTAAACTCGTAGTATCCTCCTTAGATACAATAACATAAAACTTTAATGATCCCAGAGGAAATATGCATATAGGATTTGTACAGATAAAATATAGGACAAATGGGAACATTGCAGATTAGGGCTGTATACACTATAATTTAAGAATATGTAATACATTTGCAGTACAATATGTAAATGAGTATTATGGAGAAGATATTGCTTACAGCATTAATTGGAGTTTGTATATGCAGGGTATACAGAGACACACAATGAATTAGTGCATAACACAATATATATATATATATATATAACATTAATAATTTAGTGATTTGTCTTATTTGTCATAATTGTCGCCATACATTTTTTTATTTTCTGTATCAATCACAACTCCGCAACACGTCGACGTCACGCGCTGAACTCTACGTCACCCGGAAGAGAGTGTGTGTGAGGATTGTTTACATTTTCTGTAGCCCGTGAAAATGAATCCACCGATGATCAACTCGACCAGCTCCGTTTCAACGACCAAAAGTAAGAATTGTTTAAGCAACCGACATGTTTTGTTTGTTGTTTAACAGCCAGCAGAGAGTCAGAATTAGACAAACATTCTTGTAGTTATGTTAGCTAGGTAACTGTTAGCCGCTAACCTTAGCTGTGTTTGTCACAGAGAGCAGAACTAGCTTTCTAGTTTAGATTTACTCCATTATTAAGCTGTTGAACCATTCGTTGCTAGTTGTCCTGCTCGCCTTCTGTGTTATAAGGCTAGTATTATTCTGCATGTATCTGAATTAGTGTGCTGGCTAACTCAACTTTTCACCTAGTAGCTGTGTCGGCTAACAGCTTGCTAGCAAGCATAAGTAATGTGAGGATATGATCGTTGCTAAAGATGGACATTTAAGAGATTTAAATATCTAACATAACCGGGTTATTAGCACAATCCATGACTATGTCATGTTATTGAAGCCAGATGATACATTTGTAGATACGTTTAGAGCGTTACTTCTGCAATACATGTCATGCACACTGGGTTATGATAGCAATTAAATATCTTAGTTAGCCTTTATTTAATTACATATTTAGCTGTCATAAGGATACTAAAGGTAAAAAACTACCACTCAACTGCTAAAACTAAGCTGCCTTGTACGTCAACCAGTCTTTACCTAAACTGATTGTGCAGATTATTTTCACCTTATTTTAATGTTTATTCATTTCTTACTAGTGAGATTAGTAAAACGCTAATGTGCAGTATGGGGAACGTAAAGTGTCAATGAGAAGGTTCCAGAGTAAGGAAAGCAAAATAACAATCATTGTCATTAAACTCAGGCACAATAACATTTTGCATAGTTTCTCTTGATGAACTTAAAATATAACAAATAAATAAAAACAGTATTTCTTTTTAAAAGTGAGTCATAGTTTATTTTTCTGGTTATTTCACTCAATTTAAGATCACATATAGCCTAGTTAAAGATGTAGAGAATATTGCCTGATGGTTGTATGTATAGTTGGTACTCTGCTGTGGAGGCAACCTTTTGTACCACTAACATCATATATGAAGTTGTTCACTGTATTCAGCTGTGTTTCTGTATGTACAGGGAAACGAGAAGCTGAGCGCTCGATTAACTGGACAGTGGAGGAAACTCAGGTGCTGCTGTGCGCCTGGAGTGACGAGCGCATCCAGAAGAGTTTGGCAGAAAACCTTCGCAACCGCCATGTCTTCAAACACCTCTCAGCCCGCATGAGTGAAATGGGTTTCTCTCGGAGTCCACACCAGTGCCGTCTTCGGGTCAAAACTCTGAAGGCTAACTATGGGAGAGCCAAGCTACAGAGGAGCATTGACAGCTCGCAGCCTTGCACTTTTAAATATTTTGCAGAGATGGATGCTGTGTTGGGTCGGAGGTCAGCGGGAGGGGAAGGAGGGCCCTATTTTGTTTCTCCAGAACGGACGGCAGAGCGTCACCTTGAATCCCTTGACAGGACAGGAAGTATCCAGCCAGATTTAAATTCTAATACAGAGAATAGTGGACACAATTTTGGTTCTTTGGGGAGGACAGGAAGACAACGCTTGAGCTCTTTAGAGGAGAGAGGAGGCCTTCAGTCTTGGCAGCTTGACTCTGAAGTCAAGTTGGAGGACAGAGAAGATTCGACAGATGAATTTGAGTTCAGCGATACAGGATTCCCACAGCGACACCATGAAGTTTATCTTGAATCATCCATCCATCGTGAAATGAGTGGTATGTAAGAGCCAATGTCATTTTAGAAGTACAGCTGTTTTTTCTGTGCATATAATGTTTTTTAGGCCAAGAACCCCTGACCTGGAAGAGAGACAAGCAGGGACCCCCTACTACATATATTGTATAAAATGAAGTTGCATACTTCAAACTGGCCCTACAATAACGTGTAGGGTGGCCTAAAGCCTTTACACATACCTTTTTATGGTGCCCTACAATACTAAGCTACTATTTATATATTCATATATCATGTTTTAATGTCAAACATACATGTGGCAGGCACATACAAATAGGCTGATTTATCTTTGCTAATAATATGTTGGATTCAATGTATATTTTCAGACATGTTTTAATTGTTTGGGGGAAAAACGTTCAAAAAAGTATTTTAACAATAATTTGGCGGCCCCCCTGCAGTGACTCTGAGGAGCCCCCCCCCCCTCTGGTCTAGATCCTTAAGATATTCAGTCACATGATACGATTATGAAAAGCAGCAAATACTCAGATGTAGATGGAACCAGAGAATATTTGGTATTTTTGCTTAAAAAAACATAAAAAAAAATTGATCAACTATCAAAATATTTGCAGATTAATTTTCTAGTGTTCAACTAGTCCATTAATTGACCCATCATTTCTGCTCCAAAGATATTCCTGTCATCAGTAACAATCATACCTGTACTGTTTCATATCCTGTGTCATAGGTACTCTAGTGGAAAACAGCTTGAGCACTCCTTCCCCACATGTAGTACCACCTCCACCGGCTCCTCCCCCTCCTACCCAATCCACTGCCTCTCCTCTCCCTGCACCCCCAGATCCAAGCTCCAACACCCTCCCCACCTGTGGCCACCATCACGCCGAGTCCTCCTGCCTGGAACCCGCCCTCAAGCACCTGACGGAGTCCTTCCAGCGGCTGGTGTCTGAGACACGGGGCCTGCTGGTGCAGCTGGAGAGCCAGCGGCAGGAGCAGGCTCGCTGGCATCAGGACCTCCTGGCCCAGTGGCTGCAGAGGGAGGAGCGCCGGCAGAGAGAGACGGCTGAGAGGGACGAGAGGAGGGAGAAAGCTCGCATGGAGCATGAGATCAGAGTCCTGGAGCTCCTCACCAGTCTAGCCAGAGAACACGGTTGTAAATGTGGAGGCAGCCAGACTGTAGTGGAAGCACCAACTGGTCCCAATCATACCATGAACAAAGGCGGAAATTAGGATGCACTCACACCAAGGATCTCTTTTTGCAGTGGAATGGTATTCAACCTCAGGTGGAACCAAATAACGGAACTGATAATGCAAACAGACACATCCAGGACGGCTTAGTTTAGGCCTTAACCCTGAGTCATATGGAGGGAAATTTCAATTGAACCAAGGTCAGTTACTGGTTTTATTGTTTTTATTTGCTTTTAATATGCTTGTTTTATGTGTTGGTTTTATTGCTTATCTGTTTTTAATGTGCTATATGTGCTGGTAAAGTGTCTGAGTACCATGAAAAGTGCTATATAAATGTATTATTATAAATTCAGGGAAAAACCCTCAATATCCGAGTCTGTTAGTATAAAAAGATCATTGTTGACTGACAACCAGTTGTGCTCAGAAAGCTTAGAAGATGAAACTATAGTTGACGTGTGAAGGAGAATTTGTTCTCTGTTTTCTGTCACAACATATGTGAGGGTTTAAGTTGTCAGTTGATTGCACCAAATGTAATGGAACATTTTCATGCACTTTTATATAAATAAAAAAAGCGGATATTTTTAACCAGTTTCTGTTTTCCACTGGAATCTGTTTGTCACCAGGATAGCCTTTTGGTATTAATGGGAAAAGTTCATCTGTACTGATGGTTGGCAATATTGACACGTTGCTAAAGTCTCAACAATGCAAGTGACGACTTCATCGCTTCCCTATTCCACTGGACTAAAAACTCACTAACACCCACTAACATCTGGCTTTTGTCTTTCCTGAGAAAGGTTACAATCAGCATTAATTCCCGGGACAAATTACTCTGCAGTAGTCACAGGTATTTGCAGCGATGGAAACATGACATGCTAATTTTCACCCCTTTTTCGCCGCTATGCTATCTATCAAATTCCATCTGTCTCCTGCAACTGAGCAATAGTACAAGTGAACAGTATGTGGGACAATTCCTATAAGACAAAAATGATGTTCTAGCTATAAATTTGGCAGGTATCATTGTGGCTTTTTGCTTTTAGTATAACTTTTGATCATTTATTACAGTTGACTGTCCTTGCAGGCTAAAATTTACCACCAACAGCTTTATGCCCCGTTCGATTTACCTTGGAACTCGGAAGCTGGAGCTGGGAATGACGTCATACCCGAGTTGACTGCGTTCCATTTAAAAGTTGGATTTTCATTGTTTTCATTAGCTCTAGCCCGGTTAGCTATTGTTAGCAATACCAGTTGATAACAACGCATTACGCCGTTTTTTTTGTGCATGCAAACAGCATAACAACATGTCCACAAATAGAAGTTGAACCTGTCTGTGTGAACGACTGATTTAATGACACAAATATGACAGAAGTGCTTATAACTTTATGTACTGCAGCTTTCACAACTGTTGATACAGGGGGCAGCCATGCTGGATTTTGAACTCGGGCTACTGCGAGGTTGACTGAGTTCCGAGCTTGGAATTCTGAGGTCAGGGGGCGTGTTTCTGACTTTGACCTTGGAAAATCCGAGTTCTGAGGTAAATAGAACTCGGCATTAGTCTGTGTACAGTAGAACCAGTCTAAATTTAGGGGATTTAACTGATTTCATGCTCTGTTTCTGAAACCTTTTCCAAACTTATTACACTAGACCTGATGTTGAAGCTTGAGCTCAAAATTGCACAATTGTCAAGCTAAACATAAGTCTGTCAATTTATGTCAATACATTAGATTTACATGATAAATGTATTCCTGTTATATAGAGAAGGCATACTGACACGTGAAATATTCCCATAACACGGAGAGTTGATATGTCTGACGTTAATGGGGTGCACTAAAACATAAATATCCTGACTGTAAGAATTATTTATTGCTTTGCCATCAGCGCAGTTGTGATTAGAAAATCTGCCCTTTAAGCAGAAAGTCACAAGTTTAGTTCCCTCAATGGCAAAGAAGTGTATCATTACTCAGGATGTTTGTCCAAGTGTCCATGAGCGAGACACTGAACTGTGACCTGGCTGCTGCAGGGGTGGAAGAAATGGGAAACATGTTACTGTAAATTCCTGATGCCTATCTTCACTGCTCGGTTGAAGCTATATGGGGAATGTAGCACAAACATAAAGTCAGGGTTTATTTATTTCCCTGCAGGAAGATTTCAAATCCAGTACATCAGCCTGGATGTCATGCTTGCACAAGAGACCTTTAGCACAGTTCTGACACTCCAGTCAGGCTCTTTCTCCCAAGAGTAAACATCTGATGTCTTCAGTCACACAGCATGTTAATGAAGCTGTGGAAATAATGCACCTTTTTACAGTACCGTGACTGGTCTGGTGAAGCCTAACCCATAGTGCCCTTTTCTGTGATGGGAGTTTTTTCTTCCTGCAACACATTGATTTACACTCACAGGATTCCTATTTGTTAAACCTCTAGGCAGTAGAATAGAATGTCTTGTATTACACTTTACACATGTACAATAAGATTAAAAGCAACTCATTTTCCAGTGCCAACATGTACATAAAATAAGAAGTGCAAAAAAGGGAGGTAAGCTGCACAGTTCTGAGACGCTATATACATATAAATAAAAAATATATGGTTTTATATACAGTGTGATATGCAGTGTGGGTTATTGCACATTATTTGAATATTGCCCAGTAGTGGTGATCATATTCAACGAGTAATAGCTGCCCCATGCTGTAGCTGCCCCATGCTGATTGTTACCTGATCGAGTTGGATTGGAAATGCTCCACTTCCTTTAGCTTTTGAAATGCTGACACCAGATCGTAATCAACGCTGGTCAGACTGGTATTCTGTTATACGGACATGTTTGAATACTTAAAGGGTATGGCTTTCTTATTGTAAACACATCCCATGAAAAGACCAAAACCAACAATGAATGTATTTAACTAGTATTACCTGTGTATTCAAAGCCTGCTATATCGTATTCATCTGTGCCACATATACAGTATGCACAGATGTAGGTTATGTTGACTCAATCCCACATACAATGTCCCGCTACTTCAAGTGCTCACTCGAGCAGATGTGGATTAATCCACCGCTGAAAATAGTCCCCAACAAAATGCTGTATTTCCTCCAGTTGAGTATTGTATGTTAAAAATTAAAAATTACAATGCCAAGCTGTTTTAAGAAATCACTGAGCATTTTTTTTTTTTTAAATAAATATTTCCGAGGTGTTTTTTTTTTAAAGATTTATATCTTCCGTATTAAGTATGAACACATGCTTGATCAACATGCCCACTCGCTCGTGAATTCTCTGGACCATTGGCGATTTTAGAACCTTTTTAGGGGGGCTCAAGCCTGTAACCCAGTCAAGGAAAGGGTTAACAGAAACGTAGTTTGGGCCAATCGGAGGTGGTTGTGCCAGACTCTGGGCAGTCATTTAAGTGAGAGAAAAACTGGATTAGTGAATATATGTAAATCTGCGGTAATACCAGATTACGTAATACCTCTGATGTTGACGAGATTTGGGATGATTTGCTGTTATTTTACCGTGGCTTATTACTCCGCTTCGGAAATGAGGAGGAAGTCAACCATGCACAAACAATTCTACAGCTTAACAAAGAATCTAATATGTAGTCTTTGTAGAAATCACATTTCTTTACTGTTCAGATTAACTGAACTACAGTGAAGTTTGGTTTAAAGAAGAGGGAAACATTCTGTAGCCTTGTTTTATTTTCTGTTCAGTGAAAATATAAAAAATAACACATTTTTTTGCGTTAAAAGAGCAACAGAGCAGGTTTTTTTGTCTCCAATGTTTCCTCTTCAGGTTGCCATTGTATAATTGACCTGCCTGGATAAATGAAAGCTAAATAAATTAAATCGAGTTAACTAGTAATCACACAGTGGCCCTCTTAACTCAGCAGATAGGACACAGTGACATTGCTAAGATTAGGGTTTGTCAGAGAACACTGCATCAAAGGATTTAATACATTTTAAATATGATTGTGCATTGCACGTTTATTTCCAATGACTCAGTCCCATTCTGGTCTTTCATATAATGTATTACCCTATGAAAGGCAGCTTCCTTTTTATGTGTTGCCACTTATAAACAGTTGTCACCTTGAATTATTTGGACAAACGATGAACATCACTGTTGGTTTGAAGAACTAAGCGAGTCGTTTTGTTGTACTGGGGACAAAGTAAGAGACTCAGCTGTTGGGTTTCATTTTATGCGACAGCTTTTTCACTAATATGATTTATACATTTATAATTTGTTTCTTTCGGTAGTCACAAAGCTTCAATTTAAATGACTTGAATTTCGAATGAGGCGTGTAGACATACAAAACAGAAAGAGAGAGTGGGGTGTGGGATGGAGATGAGCATGGGAGAAAGGCTGGGTAAAGGGGGAAGGGGGCAAGATGAATCCTAAGCAATTTCCTCATATGAACGCCGGACATTGTCCAAGGAATCAGGTCTGTAGCCGGCTCGTAATTTCGTCATAAACAACAGAGTCACTTGCCATTCCTTGAATATGACGATTTCGGCGTCGGCCCTTACCGACAGAAGTTCCAGAATCTCGTTGTTTCTCCAGTTAGACATTTTTGTTGCCGTTTTTGGGGAAAACACCCTTCTTCTGGTTTTTTGAAAAAGGATTGAAACTTGATCAACATGCCCACTCGCTCGTGAATTCTCTGGACCATTGGCGATTTTAGAACCTTTTTAGGGGGGCTCAAGCCTGTAACCCAGTCAAGGAAAGGGTGGTTGTGCCAGACTCCCGCCATTAAAATTGCTGAATGTTAGAACGTTGTGTCAAATTGGTCGTTATGTGACTTATAAAGTGTCAGGTTTAGTTCCATCTTAGTGTTAATAGTGTCAAAAAATGTTAGCTTGTTGTTCAGTAGTTAGCTCAGAGATTATCGGCTAATGATTTAGCAGCGGGGGGTTAACACTTTTGCAAAGCACTGTATCCGTGTCACATTCTCGTTAGGGGTTGAGCCCCCTAAAGCTTCAGTTATACTAGCGCTTTCAACAGTGCGTGCGGAAATCGTGACGTCACGGGACTGCCGTGAGTATTTATACTCGCGCGTGGTGGTCGCGGCACTAGTTGCAGTCTTTTCCTGAACTAGTTGTTCTACTTGGTCAGATCAAGCCTTTCATTCACACAAAAAATAACTCATCTTAACCCGGTAAGTTTACAGGAGAGACTTGCAGTCAGTCGGCGAGTCCTGGCATCCGGTTTCCCAGGAGCTCGTTCAGGCTTCCTGTTTCCGGTTTGTCGGGCGCTGCTGAAAAAATACACTGTTGCGCGCCCTCCGCTCGCGCACTGAAAATCTGACGCGCCGGCCGGAAATTACGTCATTTTGATGTCACAAATGCGCGTGCCACCTCCAACGCGTCAAGCATAAATGAGCCATTAAAGGTCTGATCCTAGAGTCGCCCCTGCTCTGGACAATGACCTGCTGGGATCAATCGGACATTACACTGACTTTGTACTAGGGAGCTGGCAGGGTGAAGTCCGTTTAATGTCAGGTCCAACCGATTCAGACATTCTTATGTACAGCTTCTCCAGGTAATGTTTAGATAAGTTCAGGTTTGCAGTGCATATGTGAAACGGACTCTACTGACTTTGTTGAAAATGTAATTTCCCCTTGCGGGATTAATAAAGCATGTCTTTTTCTTGATCCCCTGACTTTTGCTCTAGTGCCACCATAACATTGACCTTTGTGTCATTTAGTGAATGTGAATGAATTTGGTAAATTAATGTTAATATTGCACATTTTATTATAAATAATTGTGTGCTTTAAATTAAAAATGCATACAAAAAACATCAGGAAATGCAAACACAACAAAATGTGAAAGAATACCAGAAAAAAACAGCCCACCCAAAGAGATAAAACAACCCCCCACACACACACACACACACACACACACACACACACACACACACACACACACACACACACACACACACACACACACACACACACACACACACACACACACACACACACACACACTGATCTTAAACCTGAGAAAATAGGGAAGTTTTCAATGTGTTTGTCATACTGTGTTTCAATTTTTACTTTTGGATTTAGATGCTTTGGCAACACAGATGGAAGGAACGTCAGAGTGAGAGTGAAAGAGTGAGAATAGAAGGAGAAAGAGAAATGAAAGAGAGTGAAGGGGGGGGGGGGGGGGTGGAAGGTGTTCTCTCCTCTGATTGGCTGCTGCCTCTCCCTCACAATAAAGTCCTGAGGCTGCTCGCGGTTTCGGAGCTCACAGACACAAGAGAAGGCGGCGCAGCAACACAGCCGGAGTCGTCATTCATTCATGCGGATTCTGCTTCTCCGAACAAACCCGCTGCTCTGAAACCGAGAACACACGTTTTGCTTTCCTGCATTTGTACCTGAATAATGCTGCAGTGAGTGACTGGAGCCGGGAGGGTCTGCTGGGTTTCACCGACTCTGCTTTTTCACACGTAAAAGGAGAAAGTCTCGTCTGTTGAAAGACGGATTCGCACATTTTGGGAAAGGATACGAGGGGGATTCGCACCTGGATCATTGCTTGTTGAGGTGAGCTGTGAGGGTTGATTTAGGAAATAGCCTATTTTGTGTTTAAGGATATATATTTTTTATTGAATGTTATGATGTTTGTGCACCTTGGAGACGCATTGTGGAGCGTGTCCACAATGCGCGCAGAGGGTGGAAAGAGCGCACTTTATTTCCAGCAAAAGAGGCAGCGTTTGTAAACGAACCACTGATATGAATGTTTTTTCCCAACTTAACTGTCTCCAAATAATATTGCAGCTTCAGTTAGTGTATAAATGGCCCCTTTAGTGCAATGTGAGTGCGCCTTTATTGACTGTAGGATATCCAAATCTGTTTCCTCCAGAATCAAAATAAACATGAGTAATGATACCCCAGATTAGCTGTGTAGTCTATATAGGGTAAGTAGCTGTGTCTGTCTTTTTATTTACCCTAAGTGATTCCTATAATGTACCACAGGAATGGGATTGTTGAAACCAGTGGCGGACTATTTTTAACCCCCAGTACCTTCTGGTTAAGAGGATTACCCCCAGCCCACCTCTCCTCCTCCTGCAAGACAGTGAGGGATCAGTGAAGTTAATCCCACATTTCTCATGAGTAACCCGGCTTGTTCTCCTTGGCTTTCCGTGTCACTGTTCTGTTCTGTAGTACAAGCGTGCATCGGGGTTAAATCCGTTTATTGGTGATTTGGCAGGACTCTGGCTGGCTGACAAGGTGAGGGTGCCTCCTCTGGAAACACTTGCATGGGTTATTGTTGCAGTGGATTACATGATTGCTACTGTACTCTGGCATTGTGTAGAGGCGGTTGTGGTGGGCTTTGATTGTGTAAATGCAGACAAATGGATGCTTTGGGGAAATAGGTCTTTGAAGGCACAGCAGCCTGATATGTGGTGCAAGTGGTGATGTAATTGTACATAAAAAAGCAGGTGTGAAGACTGCAAACCTTTTGGGAGTTAAGAAGTGTGCTCCCAGCTATAGTTTAGCTGTGTTTGTATATATTGCTTAAACCTTGACTGATTTATTGTTCACACAATTTTAATTTGCCCAGTTATGGAATTGCAGATGTTGTGTGGGGCACTTTTTTGACTAAATTTGCTTGACAAATGAAAGCTTGCTTATATGCAACTGTTGTGTTTAAATGGCTTAAAAGCAGGGCTGACTACACATTGAAATCCAGTCTTTTAAATGTGGTGAATCAATGGATTTATAACGCAGATGTCTAAAAAATAATAATCCACTTTTCAACCAAATCCAGCCCAGTTTCCAGCCTATAGATGCATGAGCATCTTTTGACCTGCACGTTGTCAAATCACTGCTTACATAGAAGTCTTTGAGGTCAGGAATTTCCCAGTCCAGACACATCCTGAAGTAAACATCAATACACTAAGTTCTTTGTTTACCCTTTTGTGGTAGTGTCACCGCACCTCAAAACACAAGTTGAAATGTGGCTGTTTGACATTTCTAGTATCTAATCCCAACCTATACTTGTTGTTGAAGCTGTCTGTTTAGTTATATTTATGAGAATAATCAGAAGTAGAAGCCATAAAGGTGTTGTTTCTCCTGTAGCTTCCCTCTGTTCATGGTGTTTTAGTGTCTGCGGGGGGGGGGGGGGGGGTTCATGTGCTGTCAAGGACTGATGACTGCAGCTGACAGAATCCTATATGGAAGCTGTGACTTTTACCACTCGGTGCCACAGCTGCAAACATTACCTTGTCAAAACACTCAGTACTGCTGTGGATGTAGTCAAGAAGTTGTGGTTGGAGGAGCGTTAAAAGGTTGAGATGTGTCTGTGGCGAGCCCTCTCTTTTCTGGTCTGTATCTTTTTGCTGCTGTCTGCTTTTTTTATGTTCTAGCCCCACTTTTTGATCGCAGCCCTCTAAGAAAGGTTACCAAATACTTTTCTGCCTAGTTTAGTTTTAAGTACTTCTGACCGCACACTAGCTTCAAACAACACTACCAACCAGCCGTCTTTCTTTAGACTACTTCCACTGTTCCACTGTGGTCTCTTCGCCCTCCTGTGCAGCCACTCAGCTATCTCTCATCCTCATTTCCTCAAGCCATGGATGAGTGAGATTCCTCATGCCTTTAAGGGTTTACATAGTGGAGGGGTGCTGTTGATTTACTGTTGGTACCTTAAAGTGTCTCTGTGCCTGCACTACATTCCCCCATTGATATAACCCCCTTCTCCAGCCCCAACAAAGTAAAAACAAAACACCTTTTTACTTTTTCTTTTCAGTGTGATGATCAAATTAAGTTTTATTACACCACTAAACCCAAAGCTATACTGCTTTTGACCTGCGTACTTTAAAGTGGTTGCAGGAAAATCTTAGCCATATCTCAGGAAAATGGCATTAGGGAAGTGCTTCAACAGTAAATGTGAGCGTTTGCCTGCTTGTGTATGTCTCGTGAACCACAGGAATGATTTTCTGTATGCTCAGGCTTTTTTCTTTACAGCCTCTGAACTGGTGATGGGCGCCCATCACAAGCGGTCGTTAACACTGCGGGCGGAGCGGGAAGAGCCTCCGTCGGCTCTGTAATTTGAGCAAGCGAGGAGACCATGCTCCATCATTGTCCCCCTGGGGAAGCAGCCCCACCCATGTGTTTGGAGGCAAAATTACCTGCAAGCTTGTGTCATTGATGGCTCTGCAGCTTGGAGGTAACTTCATGTAACTGTCTGGGTTTTACTCCTGATATTACATGTGCCTGGGGAAGTTTGCTGCTGCCCTTCTTTTAAAATTTCCCAACAGGGCGAAAAAGGGAACTATTTTGACATTTATGTATTTATATACACCTTCCAGTGAATCATGGCCTGAAACTAAAAATGCATTGTTACCCTACTCCTCAACTCGTATTTTACCTCCAAATAGGGCTATTTAAATTAATCAAAAGTTTAATCGTGATTGCAATTTTGGCTCCTAATGTTCACAAAAACAGAGTAATGGAGAAAAAAATTGATTATTTTGCACATTATGTTTTGCAAGTACACTCTTATTTTGTCTTTCAGTTCAAAAAGGAAAAGTATAAAGGGGATTTTACAGTGCACGATGTTTTCATTGTTTGATTTGTTTACCTGTTACATTGTTTAAGTTCAATAAATGCAACATCTTTCCAATAGATGAGTAATCGTGTTAAATAATCCAGCAGCCCTACCTTAATTTCTAAGATGCCTGTTTCAGCTGAGTGTTCTACCCCCCAGTACGTACTTGGAAGAAGGGGAGAAAGTCCCAGCCCCTCAAGACTACCACGAGACATACCTGAATCATCGGAGAGACTCAGTGCCATGTGATAATCAGCGGTTTAGTCTTTAGCCAATAAAAAAAAAAAGGGAACTGGGTGTAAAAATAAGCCAGGGTTTGAATATTTAAAGAAAACCATGGTTTAAAGATAGTGGCAAGACAAGATGGAAGACAATTCTGACATGTAATTGTTTCTAATTCATTTTGATGTCAAAAATGTCTAGTTCTAAGAAACCTTCACCCAAAAGCAACAATGTGCATGTCCGTTTATAAGCTTGATGCTTTTTAGCTGAGTACAAAAACATATTTTGAGCAGAAACAGACAGACATTTGAATATTCTCTGTTTTTAAATCCAATTTAAGTCCAAACCAGACTACCTTTTAAACATTGAGACAGATGGCTACACACACATCCATTTCCAGCCAGTCTAAACAACCCCCCTCCCCCCCAACACACACACACCCTCCAAAAAAGTGGGGAGGCAAGCTGTGGCATTTTGTTTGTTTACCTTCTACTGCCACCCAGCCAGCGGCCACGCTAAACCAACAGCAATGTGCTAAGAGTTTGCTTTTGTCAGGCCAGAGGTCCCCCCATCCTTCACCATCACTACTACTACACACACAACACCTGGAAGCCAAATGTAAATCTGTGTCTCAGTTGTTGCTGCTTGTAAGCATCCTGCACTTAGTTTTTAGGATGATGGTAAAGGCTGCAGCTGGCGTGTGTGGAGAACAGACACTCATGGGTTTAGTGCAGAGATGGTGGTGGTGGTATCCTCTTGCTGCACAAAACCAAACTAATTAGCATTTTCTGCTTGAGAATAGGGTCTCAGTTATCACCAAAAGTGGCCCTAATCTTTGTAAGTAAGTACAACTTTTTATTTAATTTTTTTCTTTTGTTTCAGTGAGGAACACACCATCAATAAAACACCCAAATATGTCTTTAAGATGAGATTTAAAGCACCCAATACTGCTACATGTAATGGTAAGCAAAAGTTCTGCTCTTTTATAAGAGGCCGAGAGACTAGAAGAGGACAAGTGCTATATCTCTATCTGAGTTTTTTTTTTTTTTTTTTGCATTAGAGACTCTGCTTTTAACTTTACCTGCCCCCGGTAGCATGAGATTAATCCAAATTGATCAAAGGCATCAGAGAGGGCGAGTGATGTCACAATACTGAAGATTCAATACAACTTGTTACAATATTAGATTTAAAAAGCCAAGTCTTTCACCGTGTGTGTTCTGTGATCTGAGGTTTATTTTAGTTTCACCTGTAGAGTGTGTGTGTGTATGTGTGGATTTAATAAGTTTGGTGGATGAAGGTTTGGACTCAACAGATCTGAAACGGCATCAACAAGTCAAGGGTATTTTAAGATTAATCCCAGCCCTAAACTGGCTGATAGAACTGGTGCCACTAATGAAATGTTGAAATAAGGCAGCAACTAGAAGTGCACCTATACGGCTTTTTTTCTGCCAGTACAGATTCCCATCATTGATTACCGTAGCAGTTATCTTATTTTGCTTTATCTATTCATTGTTAGTCCACAAAATGTCAGAAAATAAGTACACATGCTCATGGCAATTTCCCCAAGCTGTTGATGTCTTCTTCCAATTCATTTTGCTGAACAACAGATGAAAACCCATTCAGTTAATGTCATGAGATAAGAAAAAAAGCTGCAAATCCTAACATTGGAGAAGGTGGAATCTACAAAGATTTAGGTAAGATAGGTAAATCAAAACAATGAAGGGAGTATTCAAATTGTCACATTTTCTGTTGATTGGCTAATCGGTTGAGCTCCACATCCAACTAAAGCAACCCCCACCTTAATGGTGAGAGAAGCAAGCGTGGGATCAGGGAGTTGGTGGTTTAGATCCCAGCTGGGAAAAGTGAATGAGAACTGTTCTCAGTCCTCGATCACCTGCTGCTGTTGATGTTTTCTTCATCTGAACCCCAGTGGTGTGTTTAGAGAGCTGTTTTGTGGACAGTAGATGTCTGTGGTTGTACTTGGTGAGATACTGCAACTTCAAATGAATCTGCGGTACAGTACTGCTAAGAAAAGAGCACTTAAGATCAGCATAAAACCCTCAGTGGAGCACTTTCAAGGGTGTCCCTCCATCAGACCTGTTATCTCCCGGTCTCTCCCTCGCTGCAGGGAAGCCACATGGTGCAGCAGATGCTTGGGCCGCTGTGCTCTGACTCCTCACATTCGCCTTTCTCATGGAAATGGCCATGGTTGTCTGGCTGAATAATAGCGATGGTTTGTGTGTGCAGTGTGGGATGGCATGTGTGTGAAAGTGGAAGGGTGGGTGATTTGTCTTGTGTGGGTGAGGGCTTTAAGTGAACTTATGAATAAACGGATTGTTTAGGTATCTGTTTCGAGCCATGTGATCCTGAAAAAGCAAACACAACTGTGTCTTGTGATTCTTTAAAGATTAAGCTCAAGACTTCTGTGTTAGACCATTAAATGCTACTAAATAACCTGTTAATTCCCTCTCTGGTCTGATCAGCAGATGTTTATCCCTTTTTTGATTTCCTTTTTTTCTTTCTTATCTAAGCTTCCTCTGCAAACCAAAATTACATCACAGGACAGTGAAACTCAGAATGTGTTTGAACTCCATGTGGCAGTGTGTGGGCAGGTGCAGTTTATACCTCCTGGCATCTCCAGGCGTATCCGTCCCTGGCAGCACCGCAGTGCATCAGCCTTAAAAGCTTCCTGACTCGGCAGGCAGCCACGGGGCAGCATATTGTTAAGAAGGTGGGGGTGTGGAGGTTTGTGATGGTGTGTGGGGGTGGGGGTGTTGCACCCCCCCGTCCCAGTGTGAAAAGGCCCTTTGTGTTTCCCCAGCCATAAGTCTGCCTGGCATGGGATCGAGCCGAAGTGCCAGGTTCAGAGGTCAGGAGGCTGGCAAAGGTGTGTGTGTGTGTGTGTGTGTGTGTGTGTGTGTGTGTGTGTGTGTGTGTTCTATCTTTGTGAGGACCAGTTTGATGGTGTGTTCTTTTTGCCTCGGAAGTCGGAGGTCGCAACCGGGAATGACGTCACACACGAGTTGAATGGGTTCTTTTTGCAAGTGGGATTTTCATTGTTTTCATTAGCTCTAGCCAGGTTAGCCTTTGTTAGCAACGCCAGTTTAAACAACGTATACGCTGTTTTTTTTGTGCATACAAACCGCGTGACAACACAGAGAGAAGACAGCGCTGCATGTACGGCTGATTTAGTGTGGCACAAATAACACAGAAGTGCTTATAACTATGTTACTACAGCTTTCACAACTGTCGATACAGGGGGCAGCCATGTTGGATTTTCAGCTCGGGTACCTCGGTGGATGTACGAGTTCCGAGCTCGTAAATACGAGGTCAGGGGGCGTGTTTACGGCTTTGACCTCGTACCTGCGAGGCAAAAAGAACGCTCCATTAGTTTTAGACCTCAGAGTGATTTTACATTATGATGGTACTTAGTGCTGGGCGGTATGACCAAAAATTCATATCACGTTTTTTTTCAAAATTATGCCGGTTTTCCGTTTTTTGACGGGTTTTTTTTCATGCATATTCAGATGTTCAATGCATTTTCTACTCGTTGAGAGAGGAATTACTGCAGTTAATTGACTTAATTGACTCATTACTCACCACTGTATTAAGCGGGACCATGTCTTTAGCTAGGTGGTTGGTGATGGAGTTTGTAATCTCGATCCACCGTTTGCTTTTTCTGTCATAGCGAGTCCCTCTAGCAAACGCGTCTTTAAGTGACATTTGGCTCGACTTTTCTTTTGCTTTCCCCGTGTTACCTGCTGATGTGGAGGGCGCTGAGCCTGCTGACTTTAATTTCATACATTCTTGATATTCCAAGACGTGTTTGCAGCTGAGGTGGTGGAGCAAATTGCTCGTGTTGCCGCCTTTCGCAACTATTTTAGCCCGACAGCACTTGCATAAAACGGTTGTTTGGTCAACGTCGGATTTTTGGAAACGAAAAAACCTCCAAACAACAGACCCGGCGGCTCCTTTTTTTGGCACAAGTTCGTCTGTGTCATTACTTCTAGAGCATCCATCTTCCGTGTGACGTCCCTCTGGTGCACTGCTGTTTACCGTCGCTGCTTAGAAGTGCAGCATTTTAAAGGGTCCGTCTAAAACAGTGTCGCAGCGTAATGTTCGTTCCGGACGTTGTTATTAAACACACCGGTATGGCGGTATATTAAAAATCGTGAACGAAAATATACACCGGTTTTCGGTATGAACCGGTATACCGCCCAGCACTAATGGTACTACATAACTTTTAAAAGTAGAAATAACAAATTCCATCTATTCACAGATTCAAAGCAGTTAAATCATAATTTAGTTCACTGACTTTGTACTACTGTTACTCTACATTTGAGCATTTACTATTGCTCTTTGAAAGTAAAGAGCAAAAGTTATAGATCCTCTCTAAGCTTCGTTTATCATCTGACATCAAACAATTCTTTTCATGTTACTTACTTTAACAATTATGAACATGTTTTTTCTACAAAATGCCTTTTTTTCATTTAACAAAAGAAACAAATGTCCTCAAATGTAAAATGTCTAAAGACAAGAGCTCTACCAAATATAATACAGTCAAAAATTCACACGTTTTGTATTTAAATCAAAAACTATTTGGTCAAAAGAATAAGCTAACAGGAATACAAATCTGACTAGACATAGAAACAATCAAAAATGTTTTGTGCTATAACTTCATCATAGCTTTGAAGTACCATATCTGGTGTCGATATTGTTTGGAACATATGAATCAATATGTTTTTATGGTAATGTTTAGGGCTGCAACTAACGATTATTTTCATAGTTGATTAATCTGTTGATTTTAGTTTTAGATGAGTTGTTAGGTCTATAAAATGTCAGAAAATGGTGAAAAATGTGGATCAGTGTTTCCAAACGCCCAAGATGACGTCCTCAGATGTCTTGTTTTATCCACAACTCAAAGATATTCAGTTTACTGTCACAGAGGAGAGAAGAAACTAGAAAATATTCACATTTAACAAGCTGGAATCAAAGAATTAAAAAAAAAAAAAATTACTCTTTATTTAAGAGTTGACAACGAATTGATTAATTGATTTATCAATTAATCGTTGGCAGCTCTAGTAATGTTTTGTTTAGTGTTAGTATAATGTTTGCACCCTAGCACAGGACTGCACACGGTTTCCTCCACTTGTCATGCCACACACACACACACACACACACACACACACACACACACACACACACACACACACACACACACACACACACACACACGGTCATACAGTGTGCCTTGAGGGTAAACAAAGTGCCATGACATGTGGCAGAGCAGACCCAGGATCTCTCACAAGCATTTACACGTTTTTGGTGTAAAAACATTGAGCCCTTTCTTTATATGCACTGACATTAAATGAGTCAGAAGACCTTTTGAATGAATGAACTGTCTGTAGGATTTTCCAGCAAAGTATCAAATGTGAATCTGAAACCTCCATTGGTCTTGTTTTTGTTTTATTTTCAGCAGTTAAAGGTTGCTGCTCATGAGATGATGCACACTTACAGCCTGCAGTTATAGTTTGTCTCTAACTGGTTCTATAGAGCAAGGCACTAATACTGCCAGGGTTAGGGATTCAATTCCCTGCAAAAGCTCAGTGGGGTCAAAACATCTGTGAGCTGTCTATTCTAGTGTGTTTCATCGTAATGCAGATGACTCATGAACCTCCTGCTTTCTTTCCCTCTCTCATGCTTTTTGTGTCTCAACCACAGTTTGCATTTCAACCTTTTCAGTGAACCATTTACACGTCCAAATAAACCAAACCCAAACCCAGGAACCTTAAAATGAACAGCAGGGATCCAGAGGAGGAAGGGTGTGTTGACTGTGTCCAAACCTTTGCCGTCTGTGTTTGCGTCTGAGAATTATTTTGGATTTGTTTGGCCACCCTGCATCAGCGTCTGCGGTGAAACATCTATCGGACAAGAAGTTAAGACTGTTGACTGACCATTCCTGTGTTTGTCCTCTTTCTCTTTGCAGGACAACATGCCTCAGACACCACCGTTCACGGGGCAGCTGAACACCGGCGGCTACAACAAGAACCTGTACCAGACCAAGGAGGAAAGCTACCCCGGCCTCTATTATCATGACAACAACCTGGCGTCTGGGTCCCTGGAGGCCCTCATTCACCACTTGGTCCCAACTGCAGACTATTATCCAGATGTGAGTATTGTTTTTTTTTTTTTATCACTGGTGGATACTTATGCAGTTTCATCAAAGTAAGGAGGTAAATTCTTTTTTCTTTATGTTTTGTCTGAGAAGCTCTGGTGCTTTGGGACCCTGTTAAGTGCCAAAGTCTCTTTTTTCTATCTTTGTCTTTCTTTCTTGCATATCTTTTTCAAGTTTGAATTCCCTCTACTTGCTATTTAGATATTTTGTTGTTTAGGTATCACCCCCCTCCCCCCATGTTTTCTTTTCTTTATGTTTTGTCTGAGAAGTCTGGTGATTTGAGACCCCGTTAAGTGCCAAAGTAGTAAACATATTTTCTTTTTTTCCCCCACAGAGGACGTACATCTTCACCTTCCTGCTCAGCTCTCGTCTTTTTATCCGCCCATACGAACTCATGTCGAAGGTGTGTCACCTGTGCATGGAGCAACAGCGACTCAGCGACCCCCAAGCTGACAAGGTACCCTATATTTCTTCAAATCTGACTTCCTCGTCATGGATTTTAGTTATTAGTGGAATATTGTGTGTTCCAACAGGGCTCTTAGCTGTGAGCCTACTAGACATTTACACATACTAGTTCTGGTTTTCCCTACTGTTCACGCAACACTTATGTTTTTATCCTGCATTTTCAGATGAGAGTCAGGAAGATCGCTCCCAAGATCCTCCAGCTGCTGACCGAGTGGACGGAAACCTTCCCATACGACTTCAGAGACGAGAGGATGATGCGGAGCCTGAAGGAGCTGACCCACCGGCTGGCCATTGGAGACGAGGTCAGACTTTGATTTCTTCATGCTGCTCACCATAGACTTGCAACAAAAAAGTATATTCATACTAAATGTGTTAAATAACAAAAGAATTGCTGCTGATTAGATAATAGGTGTTATCACAAGCCATGGTGCATTGTTTAGTAGACTGCACGTGCAGCAAAGCCACATGCACAGGCAGATTGTTTTGCAGATAGCATTAGACGGAGGTGGAGGGGAGTATCTCTGGCAACAAAGCAGTTTTGAGGCTGGTTGAGTTGAGAGAAAAGCCTCATTGTTCACGGGCTAGGTGGCTTTTTTGTCATCACTGTGGCGCTCCTTCCTAGGCAGCATTTGAATTGTTTCACTGCTGCAAAGCTGAATGTCCATGGCTTAGCGTGCCATTAGCCTCTGCTGCGCTGTTTGGATCCAAGTTTATTTAGTGGGGCAGAACTGTTTTTATCCTGTAGCCTCTGTTATCTTTGTTGCACATGCGGATGCACATCCAGGCCTTCCACATTTAGATAGAGAAACGTTGTTTTGACAAGCAGTGACTCATGCTCTTGTGTGCCATGAAAGGAAATGCTAACAAGCTAACGCGACAACAAAAGGGTGACTGCAAACATGAAATTGCATGTACATAGCTAAACATGTTGGGGAAATCAGCACATTAGCTTTCTTGCTGAGAGTTAGATGAGAAGATTGATGGGTGGCGATTAGCTTAAGCAAGGCATTTCAGCAACAAGGCAGTTCGAAGTGCTTCACATTAAACATTAAAAAACAGTTAAAACAATTAAAAACACATGTTAAAGATAATTAAAAAAACTGCTAAAATACAATAAGAAATGTATGCAATACAAGAATACAAGTTACAGTGCAGTTTAGGAAATTAACAATTACTTAAAAAAGGCAGCAGCAAAAAGAAAAGCTTAGCATAAAGACTGGAATCAGGAAAACAACAGCTAGCCAGGTGAAGTTAAAAAATCTACCTATCAGCACCTCAAAGGGTTGCAAGTTATGCCAGACTAACTAGCTGTTTCCCCCTGCCTCCCGGGACATGCTAAATGTACCTAAACCATCATCTTAGTTGAAGTGTTTTCTTTTCAGTAGTTCTCAGGGATTTTTCACAAACGGTCTTTATCGTTTACAACTCCAATTAGGTTAATCAGACTTTATATCAAATGTTCTTTCCCCTCCATGTCACCAGTGGTAGCGTTCCCACTTCACTTTTCCCGGGTCTGGACAAATAATTGGGTTACTCATGAATCAGGGTTCTTTTTGTCCTGATTGTTTCACATGTTTCAGCGTGCTCTGCTTGGGAATGAGTTGTGTGTCTGAGTTAAGTGTGTATAACTTTGGGGTGGGGGATGTTAACGATAAGCCAGCAGGGGCTTGTTAGGACCAGACAGCGATGGAGAACACAACATCCATCTGTCCTGACAGAAGACATCCCTCCTTCACCGCTCAACACAAGAAAAACACACAACCCACCCATCCCCACTCATTTTTAATGCAGGTTTCACATGACTCATCAATAGCACAAGCACGAGTATTGATCCTGATTTAATCTAAAAATCAATAAGTTTCTCACATGACACTCAGACACATTTACAGCTTTCCTATGTCTCCTCTCGTGGTGCCACACACTGGGCATATGACCACCAGTAATACACACTCCCTCAGTCATGCTCATAGGCATGGATGCTGTGTTTTGCTGGTCACACAAACATCTTTTGATTTCACAGTAGATTGCAGTTGGCATTAACGCAACCTCTCCAAAGATATTTGTGATGGTTGAAATCAGTTCTGGCCTCGAGCCAACAGAAAGCCACGTAGTACAAGATTCCCTGGTACTTTCTCTTAAGGTGATAAAATGCACGGTACTTTTAACAAAATAACACGTTTTTTTTTCACAACCAGACATCAATGATCATCGTCTTATTATTCTAAGTGATAATCTTTGGAGGCCCACCTTACTGTTGTATTGATTTGCAGTGATCCTTTACTCTATGTGGACAAGTGAATCCAAACTATGCCGAGGAATTGCCCCCCTTAGAAGTCATTGGAAAGCATCTGCAGTAGTTTAGTTTATCCACTCATTTATTCAGGTTTAGTCTTTTTGTTCCCCGTTTCTAACCCACATATTGGAGGTTAAATTGAAAGTGAAAGCACCATAAACCTTGCTTAAAATCCCTCATAGAAAGTCTGTGTCCAAGAGCACCTAAGTTAACTATGGTAGGTGAAAGTTGAACCAGAAAGTTGGTTTAATCGGCAGATTGCAAAATCATTTTCATTTTCATCTTTCAATTTCTTTAAAAATCAGTCCAATTGTGTGATCCTGGAGTTTCTATGCTGCTGTTCTAGCAATGTCACAGCATCCTCAGACCTCAGCAACAATCAGGTTATTAAAAAATGTTATCGTAACTGATAGATGGCATCTCAAAAATCTTGGACTCTCCTTAATAATTTGTGTGACCAAAATGCTGCCTTTTGATTGATACTGTATTAACAGATCTTTTGACATATGGCAATAACAGAAGAAAAGCACTTTCTGTGAGTAGATAAAGGTTCCAAACACTAGATGTGTGTGCTGTGTTGACAAAGCAAACTTTTACAATACTTACACCCTGTAGATGTGCTGTGATATCCTGTTAGCCACAAGCATGTGTGCTCATGATTAGCACAGTGTGACCAAGTACGTTTTTCAAATGAATAAATTAGTCCTAAGAAAGCTTTGGTGCCTCGCTTCACAAATCGCCACAGGGCAAATGTTGAGGAAGTTCAGTTGTGACATTGTTTATTCATATAGGCATAGATGATAACCCGTGATAATCAAACACAATTCCTTCCTCTGGGTAGTGCGTACGCCATGGGGCATTTCTTCGAAGAAGTCCAGCTGTTGATGCGTACCGAAGCAGTCTAATGACAACGGCGCGGGTTTGATCAGAACTAATTTGCATTCATGTTTCTCACTAATTCTCCAAATCATGTTTTGAAAACAAAACACAAATGTCTAATCATTAGTAGGTCTTGAATACAGAGTCAGACGCTGATTCTTTAGAGCGTCGACCGCAGCACTCTGGGAACTTTGGGTTAGAGTCCAGAATAGATGTCCCGAACATCTGGTCAAAGTCGTGTCCAGACCACACTCAAAACATTCCAGGACCTTGATCTCTCTAGTAAGACTGTCATTATGGTGTGGTTGGATATATAGGGAAGCAGCAGCCGAGAAGAAAACAAGCGCTGTGATCTTGATCTGACCTCATTTGATGGTACCAAGTTCTTGCCTTCCCTCAAAATGTGCAGTTTTTTATTTGGCACTATGTTCTTTTTTTATTTTTTGGGGTTGATTTAACAGATCCCACATAATATATCCAGTTTGGATGCCTGGTACACTTGATGTAAGGCAGATCTTTGGACCGACAATTCTGGTATTAATCCAAACGGTGCATGCACAGTGCCCTTTTATGGTTTAAAGTTGCTCTTGGAAGTTCAAAATCTGGATAGAAGTCACTCCAAATGAAGTAACAGTTGAGAAAAATGAACTTTAAACAATTGTCTTTTGTCTGGTTTGGTTCATAAAAAAAGTTAACACATTGCTCCTGTTTATAGAAGAAAATACCAAGGCTTTGAAAAATAACAAATATAAAACCAGTTTTACAGTTAAAATGCTCATTACACTTTGAAAAAAAGACTACGAGTCAGACTCCTCGTGCTTTAAGTCATTTTCCTTGCTTGAGTCGGACTTAAGTTATAAAAACAAGGACTTGAGACTTGAGTTGACTCTAAAGACTTGACTTTAAATAGTCAGCATTCAGAGACTAGTCTACTTGGCTGGAATGACTCAAGAAAAGACCTGGACTTGTAGCAAATGAATGCTGGATGCTAGTGCATCTAAGGTAGTTGGTTGAAAGTATTTCTGCACCATCGTGACTTGGCAACATGGATCTGTCTGTAGATAAAATAATCCTGCGCACTGCACATTTTACTATCTGTTCATTAGTGCTGCTCGGCTAACCTGCTATAAACAGTCCGGCCTTTTGTGTGGGTCAGGTGGTGCTTCACAGGAAGTGACAGCACTCAGCCAAGAAAAACAGGACCTCCGGTGATACGATGGCATGAAGCAACCACACGCTCAGTCGTGGTGACTTGTACTGAGCAGCCGTCTGCCGCCTCAGGATCACTGCCAGGGTCGATAGCGCAGGGTACAGCGTGCCCCTGCTAGGCCCCCTCATTCGTAACGCCAATAGTTTTGATGAGCAAATGCGACTCCCTCTGCTTAGAAATGTCAAGCGTGCTGTTGTCCCAAAGATCTGTGACTATATTTATCCGACCCTGGCCCGTCCTCTGTAGTGGGGACAGAAGCTACGGCAGATGGCGGACTTTTGAAGTGGCAACTGGAGCATTTTTCACTGGTGATGGTCTCACTGTTGTCCAACTGTGCAGGAGTGTGGTCAAGCATTAGCTGAGTGTGTACAGTGTTTACACTGATATTAAAATGTATGAATAGAGGTATTCCTTGTAGGACAGCAATTTTATGATTATTCTCAATATATTTTAATCTCTCCATGATATTTGGGTGAATCGCTGAATAGTAAAAAAAAGTCCCTCACACTTTCTGGGATACCCGCACAATGCCTTAAAATTGTTCACTTTGTCCAACCAAAAGTCCCAAAAAATAAAGATATTACATTTAATGATATTGATTATATTAGTGATATTAAACAGAGACAAGTGTCCAGGACTGGTAGTGCAGGGGGAAAGATCTGATGCCAGAACGAAGAACTCACCAAAATCTTTGATACTCAGTTGATCGTTCCAGTCACACGAAACAGTTAAGGATAATTTTTGACACATACTAAATTGATTAATCGGAAAAATGAACTAATAATGAAAATGTACGCCCTTCAACAATCATCAATTACTTTTGTGCACCTGGCCAAGGAGTAGTTTTCAGGACAAGTTTTCTCTCTGATCTCCAGTCCATCTTGACTCCCACTACAATTTGAATCCTCATTTGTTTTCTAATAATAATAATAATAATAATAATAATAATAATAATAATAATAATAAATTGAACTTATATAGCACTTTTCATAGACTCAAAGTCGCTTTACAGTTTTCTACAACTTCATTTTTCTTCTCTCTGTCCTGTGCTCTTGCAATCACTTTGCCCTTGCCAAAACTGCAATATCCACAGAGCCACAGTTGATTGGCTGACAAGCGAATGTGTCTGTTCATGTGCCATCACACCTATCACAGCCACAAAACCAACATACAGATCCATTAATCACGCCCTAGGAAGTGAATTTCAGAAAGGGTTCTGCCCTGGCTGTTTCCAGGAGAGTGATGAGAGTCTGCCTATTTTTCCCAAGTGCCCGAGCGCCGCATCGACTCCTCACACTTGATTGCTGTCTAGGCGCCGGGTCTCCACATCCATTTTAAGGCTAGCTGTGTTTTTTTCCCACCCAGGTGAACTGGAGTCTTGTTTGCAGAACCTAGATTCTGGAGGCTGACTTTGCAGAAAGTTCATGGAGCAGGGCTGTGATCATGAGAAAAGGGGCCTCGTCACCCCAGATTTCTTTGGGCAGCTCATACCAGTGGTGTGGAAAGAGGCCACAACAGAATCCTCCACATTCATACAATAACACAGTCTCCTTCATATGCACAAAAACCAATCAATGTCCTTCTTCCCTCTGTAGACCCTCTTATGTGACTTCTGTGCTAAACTGTGTCAGTGAGGGAACACTTATCTTATCGTGGCATGTTTGGAGTCCAGGGGAAAGTTCAAAACAGGACCAACTCTGAGGCCAGGGAGTCTCACTCTTTCTCTGTTGAGCTGCGAGGACTTAATGAGGCCGTCAGGAAGTGGCTTGCATAACATTGTGAGTGTCCCTCCCAGTGTATGACCAAAAGGATGCTTTCCTGCAAAATAAATACTTAGAGGCGTCAAATTGTGTAGGTCGTTTTGTGGTTTGGGCTGAGAGCTGGCATCGGTTTGCGGTTAGTTCTGCTGACATGTAGTCAGCATGTGTGTTGTAAATTCCAGTGAGGTTGTAATCACCCTCTGCCACAGATGAGTGGTAAGGGATTAACCTAAAATGCCTACAGCTGAGCTAAATAAAGTGGCTGCACGCATGCTACTGGAGATTTTGGTCATATTTATATCACACTCTGCTCTCTCTTGTTATTATTTCTGCAGTGTGCCTTGTGCTCTCAGTGATGTAACTGTGTCTAACAGCAGTGTCTCCATCATGTTTCATACAGAGCTGGAGAACAGGAAAAACAAAACCATAGTTTGTGTTCAAGAGTTGGGGGCTATTTATTTTCCTCAATGATCTGAAGAGAGATTGTCATGTGAAAAGAACCTTTTATATGCTGAAGTTTTGTGGAAATATCGTCGACCATTTCTAAAGGTGTTCATCAAGGAATATGAATGGAGTGAATCAAGTAAAACTCTTTTAATGCGCCTAAACATTGAGTTCTGAACTGATTCTCTTCTTTCATCTCTTTCCACTGTTTCCCTTCCCGTGCTCTATCCCTCCCGCTTCCATCCCATCAGGTTTACAGGAAGGCAGTCAGCCAGATGAGCCAGGGTCTGATCAGGAGGTTGACGGTGCTCAGCCAGTACGAGGAGGCACTGGTCAAGATCAACGCCACAGCAGCCGAACGACTGACAGCTGTTAAGGCAAAGCCTCAGGCGGCCATCCAGAGAGACATGCTGTCCATCTGCAACGACCCATTCACTGTCGCCCAACAGCTCACGCACATAGAACTGGTAGGCCCCTTCATATATATTTTTTTGTTTATTTTTCATTTAGATCGATTATTTGTGTTTCTTTTTTGTCAAGGACAGTCATCACAATCCTAATCAGAATACTTTATTGATCCCCTCAGGGAAATGCAGTATTTTGGACAACATCCTCCTGTCTGACCTGTCTGTAGTGCAGTGTCCATTGGTCTGCAGAAACCTGTAGTTGAGCCAAAATCAGTTTAAATCATTACATCATGTCAATCATTTGTTGCGAGACATCAAACCAAATTAAGATGTAAATGTTATCTTCCCAAGAACAATCAGAAGTCCTGCCAATGACTCACACTCATATCGGCACATGAGCCAAAGAGAACACGACCAAATCGATGCTGTGGGAGGAGAGCATGTGAGAGACGTAGGATGGATTAGAAATCAGTGCCGTGGCTAAGGTGAACCGAACACCACAGCTCCTCCCACATCTAACCTAGAACAGCATTGATTTTAAACAGCAGTGTGTTTGACCACAGCTTTATATTCATTACATGTCAGTTTGCCTTTGAAAAAACAAATCAGTCAAACTGAAAAAAAACAATAGGGTTCCTTCCAAGATCCAAAAGGTTAACGTCCATTTGCTGTTTTTAGGCACATTTTTAGTTTGTGCCTCAGAAACTTTGAGAAAAAATAAAACAGGTTTATGGTTACTTGAGTTGGGAAAGTTGGTTTCAAAAAAGGAGAAGATGCAATAAAGGCTGATGAAAACTGATTTTTCAAACTAACCTTGAAATTGGAGTATTCCTCTGCTTTCTCTACTGTAGTCAAAATATTCATTTTTCACTAGAAATCCCCAAAACTAAATTGTACTTTACTGTACTGTGAAATCCTAACTGATAAAAAAACCTATGTGGATCAGAAGAACTACAGGAATGAAATCCTATGATATATCGGCATTACTGTTGCTTGATCAATTATTTAATCCAGTTACATCCTCTTGAATATAGTTGCATAAAGATACTTGATGGGGGAAAAAAAGAACAGATTCACATTTTATTTAGCAGACATTTCAGAAATATACTTCAAGTGTCACAACATTTTGATAGAAATTAAGCAAGTAAAGAAGAGCCATATAGTCAGCAGTATGAATCTGTGATGTCTTTTAAACAATGTCTATCTAAGGTTTGCTAACATTAGACATGGGAACCCTTAATAATTCCTCAAATGCCATTTTTAGTTGGTGATTTTAACAAACTCTTGCAGAACATTCATCAGCATTGACCGAACTGAAGATGGATGCAGAGAGTTGATTTCCCTTTTCCTTCCTTTTCAGGAGAGACTGAGTTACATCGGACCTGAAGAATTCGTCCAGGCCTTTGTCCAGAAAGACCCGCTGGACAACGATAAGGTAACGTCTGCATGCTTTACTGAGAATAAAATTGCAAGATAAGAGAAGCATATACAATAATTATGCAATGTTTTCTTGACTGAAATCCGGTGTGCAGACCTGATCTGTCGCCGTCTGGTGTGGGTTACAAGTGAGATGGTCTAGTTTCTATTCCAGACAGATGTTAAGTTTACACAACACAGAGACTGGCTGCTGCACAGGTCAAAGTGAGGGCAGCTGATTTCTAGACTGTAGCAGCAGACCAAATATCCGCTCCTTATATATACATACACACACTCACTCAGACACACCTCACTGACAATTTCCCCAAATCATTCCAGTGTCTGGATGAGATGGGCATGCATGCACCTCATCTCCTAGCAACCACTGCTGCCAAGGGTTTGATTTGGAAGGGGTGTATGAGTTTGTGAATGTGTGTGTGTCTGGCGGTGGGTTCTCTTGTCTGGCATTCGGTTGCTAGGCAACAGTCCCCTTTTTTTGGAAACGAGGTGATGGGGGGTTAAGGCTGCCTTTTGTGCCTCCAGCTAGCCTGACTTGTATTCCAGCGAGCCATTTAGAAAAGACGTGTGTGTGTGTGTGTGTGTGTGTGTGTGTGTGTGTGTGTGTGTGTGTGTGTGTGTGTGTGTGTGTGTGTGTGTGTGTGTGTGTGTGTGTGTGTGTGTGTGTGTGTGTGTGTGAAAATGCGACGTGTCCACTGACGGGAAACACAATGTGGGGGCGAGTGGCGTAAGGCCAAAGGAATGTGTGGAATTAGATCAAGAGGAATCCACACAAAGGACCAGCGTGCATAATGTGAATACCACTGGCCACTATTGGGCTTATAGAAGCAGAGTGAAGTTGAGCGTCCACTTAGCCAAGAGTTTATTTTGTATGCTCAGTGCTGCATTGACTGAGGGAAGTGCAAAAAAAATGCTAATATCAGCTTTATTTTTCCAGTTTGGCACTATTTTTGCTTTGCAATTAGCTGAAATGCTAATTGAAAGTATGTTGTCGTTACAGAGCTGCTTCAGTGATTACAAGAAGGCCAGCAACCTGGAAGCTTATGTCGAATGGTTCAACAGACTCAGTTATCTGGTGGCTACAGAAATCTGCTTGGTAAGTAATGAACATGAGGCCAAGTCCACTGTCAAATAAGAAACCGTAGTGCTATGCATGATGGGAAAGTGGGCTACAATTGATGATTATTTTCATCAAATGAAATAGTGAAAAATGCTTGTCAGATTAGAAGTGTGAAACCGAAACATTCAATTTAAAAACAGAGACGCATGCCAAATTCTCACATTTTAGAAGCTCGAAACAACAAATGTTTGGCATTTCTTGCTTGACAAATGACTTGAATGATTAATTAATAAAAACAAACAAAAAACTTGATCCTGCTGCTGGATACAGCTGGGCCAGTACAGAGACAAAGTACACATTACTACTAGTCACATGAAATGAGTGCAAGAAAAGATAATATTTATATATTCAATGTACAATTATATAAAACAGTGAACATCTGCAAATCTTCACATTAGAGAAGCTGGAACCAATTAATGCTTTTGCTTAAGTTATTTGTTTCAGCATCAAAAGGGTAATACAAGCAACAATACTGCTTAAAATACTCAAGGCCTACAAACAACCTTTATTACTTTTTGCATAGTACTTAAATGGTAATGTACTTGTAGTAAACAACCTGATTTCATCAAACACATTTACCAGACAGTGGAGTCAGTCCTGAGGGCTAATGCAGTCTTCTAATGTTCTCCATTTTGTTAACAGCCTGTGAAGAAGAAGCACCGAGCTCGAGTCGTTGAGTTCTTCATTGACGTGGCGCGCGAATGCTTCAACATCGGCAACTTTAACTCCCTTATGGCCATCATATGTGAGTTGTGAGATAAGATGTGATTTATGCTTTTATTGTTCTGTCAGTCAGGACAGCTCCTTGTAACTTGAAGGCATTCAGAAGTCTAGAACTCTTTATAAGTAAATGGTTCAAGAAAATATTCAACAGCCAAGAAATGATTTGCACCAATGGGTGTCACATTTATAAAATTTTGTCTCATTGACTTTCTCTCCGCTTTTTCTTTCGGTCATCAGTGAATCAGACCAGCGTAGTTAATGCAATTTGTTGTTCAGCGAGAGTTTCGTGCAGCAATGTAATCTCCCCCTGTAGCAGTATCCTCTCATGACTCTGTCCCAGTTAATTTCCAACATACGTGATTTACTTGAGTGTAATGATATCAGTGAGACTCGGTGTCAGCGGAGGGAACGAAGCAGCAGTTCATGCAGATAATTCCTTCAGTGATTTTCCCATAGATTTCTGGCATTGACATTCGACTGCTTGTATTTGCCGAAACACACGTAACACTCGCACCATAGCTGCAGCTGAATGTCATGGGTTCTTATTTTGTTGACTGTATGTTGTGAGAGATGTGACCTCTCAAAAGTATAAAATCCAAGTACAAAATATCCAAGTTTAGTTGGTTGCTGATTTCATTAAGTAAAACTGAAAAAGGAATTCTTGCCTCTTTCTCATCTCACCCTAACCTCAAACTGCTCCAGTGGAGCTGCTCAGAGGCCACAGATTAAACTCTAGTTGTACTAAGCGCAGCTTCCAGGTGTGAATGTGTGTAAATATGTTCATAAAAAAAGATATGTGGAGCCCTAACGCACCTCAGACGGTTTAGAGACCTCGCTGGAGGTCCAGCCGATGGGCTCCAGGGATCCTAAAGATGTCCCAGTATTTAGAAGAGAGGGCATCTGGTCATCCTCACAGGCCTGGGGGGGTGATCTGTGTGTCCAGAGCAGAGGGGGGGAGGGAGGCAGCTGGAAGAGGACACAGAACAAACCATCCGGGCAGATGGTCAGCACCGACCAGAGAGTGAGAGCACACAAGGGAGAGAGGGACGATGGGGGGGGGGGGGGGGAGCAGATGAGAGAATATTGGAGTGCCAGCTGTAGAGAGAGAGAGAGAGAGAGAGAGAGAGAGAGAGAGAGAGAGAGAGAGAGAGAGAGAGAATGTATTAGTGATCTAATGAAAGGGCTAGTTCACCCAAATTATGAGAGAACATTTTCTTATTCACCTTCAGCTGTATATAGCTGGGAAGATAGCTTTTGGTTCTTGGATGATCCGACATATTGACATCCAGACCCACAAAGAATAGAACCCTACCTGAATTAGACTGAATATAATTTGGGCTTAGCCCGACTCATGTCCCAGATCAGTAAAGACATCTAGTGTAGACGGATCTTGTAAAACGTGGGTAGATAAGACCAAAACTATCTGCATGGTTAGATACCACTGGAAATAAGTCAGAATTTGGGTGAAATAACCTAACTGAGGTGTACCTAAAACAAAAACAAATGAAAAATACACGCCCCGTCAGTGTCTCTTATCTGCTTCTGCGGCATTATGTTGGCGCTGAAAAGGAGAACACCTCAACGTTATATTAATGTTCTCATAAAGGGGATTGTTTGTGTCCCAACGGGGCAACTACCACAGCCAACACCTGTCCTCACAAACACACACTGGTGTCTTTGAGTGGATGAGGCCGTTTCCCAGTCAAGACACAATCTGACACACACATTCACATTCTGCTGTGGTCGCACTTTTATTCATTTTGGCCCCGCAGCGCTGAAGTGTCATGTCAAACTCAAACTGTCTCCTGGGAAATGGAGTGAGTTCAGGAAGGAAATTGGGTTTGGCGGTTTAGAGTTTTATATTTCTGTCTGCTGATCTGAGTTCTTTTGTACTCAAGGGTTTGTTTTGTGTTGTTGTTCTGCTCTGGCGGTGACCTTCGGTGCCTGAACCTGCACCAGGCGCGCACACAGAGGATAAACATATGGGAAGCAGAGCGCTGGGAGGGGAAACGAGGCGTGCGTTAACTCCATTGTTGGCTGCGGCCTTTTTGCCTCGCTGCATCAGAAGAAACAACAGTAGAAAGAAAGAAAAGGGGAGGTGGAGGGATGTTAAAGCAGGACTGTCATGGGAGGAGGGGAGGAGGGGGTGGGGGGGGGGGGTGCGTCTGTCTGGCTGAATGGGAAAATGCCATGTGTTAATGCGACCATGTTTGGGCGTTTTCATGGATGTGTGATATTTCTCTCATTGTCTTTTTCTCTCTCCTTGTTGTTGTGTCCGCCTTGCAGCTGGGATGAACATGAGTCCTGTGTCTCGGCTCAAGAAGACCTGGAGTAAAGTCAAAACGGCCAAGTTTGACATCTTAGAAGTAAGTTTGCCTGAAAAGATTGAAACTACATGCAGTTGTGAAACTCAACAAATGTGCATGTGTTGGGTTCTGCAGCACTTAAAAGACACAAGGGGAAAAAATAGGTCCTAACATTTTAGATTTATGGACATAATAGATCCCTCTGCCAAGAAAGAATTTAAAAATCATCAGTTTTCCACATTTTCTGTTATCTTCTCTTCAGTTTTAATTGTCCAACTCTCACACTTAGTGTGTGTTTTCCTGTGCCCACACATATTGGCAGCGCTATGATTTTGTTGTGTTCGACACTGATGACTAACCGTGTTGTAGGCGTGTGGGGGAGCTTTTTCCTTTGTCAGTGAAATGTTGGGTTAAGTGCTGAAAGCTCTTACGATCATGGATCTGAGTGGGAGAGCAAAGATTTGACCGTGACTCACACAGATATCCTATGGATGGATAAACACTGTTAGAATCTATGCGTTTCCACTACTTCAGGGCAGCATCGTTGAACATTTAAAGACATAGATATTCTGGTTGAAACTTCTGCAGTTACTAATCAAAAGATGTGGTCTAACTGGAGCATTTTATTTTACTTTACAGGAAACGTATTTAATTTCAGCTTAAAAAAAGCACACTTTTCTCCCAATTTTATATGATTGCTTGTTAAAAATTACATTATAGAAGCCTTAAATTAGTTTTTCCAAAGAAAAATGACAGGTCCCTAACCCACCATCTATCTATGCATACATAGTATGTACGTATGAACCCAGATACTGCAGGGAAGACAGGTCTTCAGTCGGCCCTTTGAAAGAAGAGATCTGAGGGGGAGGCGAGTCAGGGTGTGGGATCTGAGAGCTTTCAAAGACTTCTTTATTTCCCCTTCATGTCCCACCAGAGTTCATCTCCGTGCCTCTCCTTGTGTTTGTCTGTCTGTCTGTCAATCACACACCTCCTCAGCTCTTTACTCTTTTGATGATTTCCTTTTAGCCTCCTGTTATTTCCCTGTGAGCATTATGTGAGCTGAATCCTGAGCTTTCTGCCGTATAATTTGCTGCGATGGCTGTGTGGAGTTAACGTTCTTCTCAGTTTGCTCGAGGTCACAGTCTCTATGGCATCTATCTCCTGATTCCTCTGGTTACCTTCACATAACTCAGGCACGCTTAGGTCGTAACACGGAGGGTTTGAGTTAATAAATTGCGTATCGGATTGGGCTATTTAATTTGAGGAAGGAACAAATGTAATGCCTGTTTTCTCCTTTTTTCTTTTTATTATGCAATGAATGATTACTTTCATTATAATTTCAAAACCATAACTGTAAATGAATCACTTGTTGTAGGAAATATGTTAAACAATTGAATTGTCAGAAATGCAAATTTAAAGTTCTTAGCGGCCCCGACTTCTCCTTTCTTTGCAAACCAATACGGTCCGAGTCACAGGATCACAACAAGAACTAGTAATTTCAACGAGGGAAACACAACTAAATATGTTTAATCGACTACTTGTTGGCCCCTGACGTCCACTCCTCTTTCACCTGATCTCCTCACCTATTGTTTATTTGTGAAGTTTAGCTCAGAGGTTGGCTTGTGCTCAAACTGACACTGTATTCCTCCTTCCATAGCACCAGATGGATCCGTCCAGCAATTTCTACAACTACAGAACAGCGCTGAGAGGAGCCACACAGCGGTCGATCACCGCCAACAGCAGCAGAGAGAAGGTGAGGCCTCAACACACACTGTACTAGGACTGGGCATCGAGAACCGGCTCCAACTTGGAATCGTTTCAAAAATTACAATTCCAATGGAATCATAATGGAGCACAGTGAGCAGCACTCTAGTGTGGCTTTATTTTACGTTGGGAAAAAGCCCGGTAAAACTGTAAATCACCATTTGAATCTAAATAAATTGTTCCCTTTATCTGTGAAATAAGCATGTGACCAGTTTCAACTCCACACCTCAAAGAATTAGTGATGACGAACTGACCGAAGAGCCGGTTATTAACCCGATTCATGTCACCGATGGATATCACATACAAATACACGTCATGTTATCTCGGTAGTTATGTATAATCCCATCTGAATGCACTGTGGAGGGAAAATTTGATTTCCATGCTGACATTTAAATAAAGGTTGAAATTCTAACTAAACCACCACCAGCACCAGCACTGGGAAACCAGGTCAAGTGTTGGAGAAAGTCTGCATCTACTCAAGTCATTGGCACCTAATGAAGAACAATTTGCCAAAAAGTCAACAAACAATTCTTTTGTGACACATCCCTTAACCACTGTTTATATAAACCTCAAAAATTTTGAACCTCTCCACTCCAGACTTTGGTTTATGTTTCAACATCCAGCGCCACTTACAGTGAATAGTCAAGGGTCTGTTGTCTTGCTAAAGAGCACTTGACAGCTGCTGGAGGAATCAAAACTGACCTTTCAATTTCAGAATAAGCACTCCGGCTGATTACAGTAATGTAAGAAGAAGTTGAGATGGTTATCACACCAAATTTATTTTCACGCGCTGCAGCAACGAACTTGAAGCAAAGCAGGAAAAGCAAACCACAGCGCTGTCCCTCGTTGTGCCTTTTTATCGTCTGGGAGCTGCGTTCCCATCGTGTTTACGGCATCAACAGCCACTGTAGTGGACTTGGACAAGGGACAGAGGTTGTATAACAGTGTAGCTCAGAGGGGACACGGAGGGCGCGTGCGTAACAAGTGGGTCAAGATATGAGAAGGGTCTTGGTTTCCTCCTGATCAAACATGTTGTGTTCTCCTTTAAAGAACACATGGGCGCCTGCCAGATCACATAGTGTTCTCTGCTGCTTCTTGAGTTGCCCGCCCTGACCGAACATGAACCAGCATAGAGTTTGTGGGCCGCCAGAAGTTAGTGGTTAGTCTCCCCTCATACATCATTTGTTGAATAAGTATGTTAGTGTGGAGACGGAGTGTACTGTCAATATGTGTCTGGCTCCCTGAGGGTTTGTGAGGGATTCTTTTTTGGAGCTCAGAAATGCAAACATACCCGGACAAGAGGTCGGGGTCGTGAAACAGAAAGTTCCCAAGAAGTCTGGTATGTTCTTGCCTTTGTGACCTCTCCTTTAAGGGGGGGAGGGGGGGTGTTTATGATCTGCTCTAGGCATCCACTGTGCTGTTGACTTTGTCAAAGCATCAACAAAGCCGGCATTTATGCTTCGTTCATCCTGTTTTGCTGTAGTTTGCTATGAGGACGGAATGATTTTAGATGATCAGTGGTTGCTATGTTGCTTAATTTGCTTGAAATAACATTTTAACTTGATGCCAAACTGCTGATCTGAGGCAGACTTGGTGTATCACATGTTTGGTTGTGCAGCAACCACCTGGCAAAGATATTTTACAAACAAGAATGTAGAAAATAATCCAAATTATACCCAGTTGCACCACATGCTGTGCCCAAGTAAGGCAAACTTAACTTAGGAGCAGCTCTCAGTTTGACGGACACACTGGGACTCTGCTGCTGTTCTGGACGAGCAGAAAGGCACTAAGGCAGCAGGTAGTTTCTATGTGAACACATGAGGAGATTCACATTCCGTGGACAATTACTTTATAACTATAATAATATTAAAGTGTACTTGTGTGGCACTTGCCAGAACTATTGATCACAAAGTGCTTTGCAAAAGGCAACAAAAAACATATGGGAACAGTGAAGATTATGATCAGGTAGCACAAATAAAACCAGGAAAAAGAGTTGACGTCTTCAATGTGGCTTGTTTCGTTCAATCAATGTTCCAAAATTCAAGCGTTTTTGCTTCTTAAATGACTTAAATTGTCTATCAAGTTTGCAGCTGATACATTTTCTGTTGATCAGCTAATAGAACCTGTTTTAGCTCTACAGAGATGGAAAAATAACTGTAGTTGTTTAAACATCTTTTGAACCATCTATAAACACAAATACCAGTGAAAAGATTTCAACAGTTTTAAATAGACACGTGAAGTCCTCTACAGTAGATCTAGTTTTTGCAACAATGGCTGCAACTGGCTCCAGACCCTCAACGTCCCCAGCTGTGACAACGACTTCCTCTCTGCTCCTGCTGGGCACTTTCTTCTCTAAAAGCAGAACATGTGTGTGCAGACGTGTTTGCACGCATGACAACAGTCTTCAGATCATGCATACAAGCAGCATGTCCTTGTAAACAACATCCTGCCCATACAGACCTCTCAGAGTACACTATGTGCAGACTTTCGGACTTCACTGACACCGGGTTAACTAGTTGTCAGCTGCACCCACATTTTATTTAAAGATGGTGTGGAGGCACAATTTAACACAAACAAGCTTACAATGCAGGTCAACCATGAACAGTTATAGGCAAACACATCAGAAGGATTCACTGGCTCGGGGAAAGAACTGATGAGGAATGGGTGTGTGTGGCTTATTCAAGAGCAACTTCTGACACAATCTGAATGACTTTGGCTAAATAAAGCACAAAACGCTACAAAAAAATGTGCATGTGATAAATTGCTCAGTCTGTTGCTCTCCCTCTGGTATTTGAACTTTTAAAGCTCCACCATCATGAATGTTTGATAATCTTGGGATGTGTTAGGTTTGTCAGGTTTTAGGTCAGTGTGGCAGATTGCAGCAATCTCGACACTCCAGAAATGGTGTTTATCTAGCAGCCTTAGCAACTGATTTTAGCAAATGCCAGATTTAACCAGCCAGCCAGTTTGATTTCCCGATGGTTGATTCCGTGGCTGAGAAGAGGGGAAAATCCTACCAGCGTAAAATTTACCAGTATTTGAATGGAGTCTGGTGCTTTTTCCCCACCTTGCTCTTTATTACCTCTATGTTTGCGCCCAGACACGCAGTGACCTAAATCATTGCATGAGGGTGGCGATGAATTATTTAAGGGATTTTTTAAATGGAAGTTCTTATCCTCTGGATACTCTAGTCTCACTTTGTCCTGGGTAATGTTAGGTTAATAGGGGCTGTATTTGTACACAATGCTACACACTTGTAAAATGGAAAGCTAGTGGGTTTCTTTGAAAATGTGTTTCTGATCAGAAGAGAAGAGGGTGTGTGTATTCCCTGGAAATTACACTATAAGAGATCCTCTTTGTCAATTGTAATCCTTTTCCTTTGAATCAATGTTTATAGAGAGAGTCCACACCTGTAAGTCAAGTGGAAATCCCCCCTCACATCTTCTCATTGAAATTTAAATCCCTTTCTCTTTCTGTTTCTTGCAGATTGTCATCCCTTTCTTCAGCCTGCTCATAAAAGACCTCTACTTCCTCAACGAGGGATGTGCCAACAGGCTGCAGAGCGGGCACATCAACTTTGAGGTAAACAGAATTTTAAAATCCCCAGAGGGAGTTTCCTCTTGAACAGATTACACCAGATTTTTTCTTTTCCCCCCACACAGCTGACTTCTCTGTCAGAAATGTATTACTACTATATTTTACTACACATGGCAATGGATTTGGTGCTATTTATTTCACTTCCCTAAACAGTGTTCGAGAATGAAGAAGTAAGACCTGAATGTGTAAAGTGCAGCTTTGTTTCCATGGAACAAACACACTGACCAGTGACCAAAGACTCCTAATTATTTCCACTGGTCTTCGGTCACAGCTACACTGAATCGGGCACAATTTTAAGGATTCATTCTATTCTTGGAAACTGCTGATTCCTTTTTCTGTCCTTCTCTGTTATGACATTTATACAGTACATTTGAACACATTAACATTCAGGACATCTGACTACAACCACAGTATGTTAGGTTACTGGGCAGCTTCAGTGGAGCCCTAAATGCCCAGTTAAAGTAAAGGAGTAATAGTCAAGTCAGCTATCCATAAACATGTTAATTCCTTCTGAATATTAACCTGGACTGTCTGTTTTGGGTTTTATTTCAGAAATTCTGGGAACTGGCCAAACAAGTGAGCGAGTTCATGGCCTGGAAGAAAGTGGAGTGTCCGTTTGAGAAGGATCGCAAGATCCTGCAGTACCTGCTGACTGCTCCAGTATTCACTGAAGATGGTACGTTTATCAATGAATGAATACATGAATTATGTAGGAACCTATTTAATTAACTTGTTCCCAAAGTGTTGAACTATTCCTTTTAAGATTAAGGTTGGAGAAGATGGAATTAAGCTGTAAAATGGAAACGTATACTAAAGCTCATCAACATAGTGACTTTATCATGTCAGTAAATGGTCTTTAACTTCTATTACTTACTTAACTATTATTAATTATTATGGTTCACATGTCAAGATTTTTGGTCAGTTAGATGTCTAAAATCTAATTTTTAATCAGATTTGTTTTTAGTTTTCCAACCCATATGCCATAAATAGAGTAGACAACAGATTGACTCTTTTCTATGAAGCCTGAACCCACACACACCTTATAGTTATCACCTCGGCTCTCATACTGGAGCAGCGCTGATAGTTTCGGTGTCCTTTCATCCACTTCGAAGTCGTGTGTCACTGGCTCCGGCTCTTATCACCGTCTTAACAGAGAGAGACAGGAAGGTCTGTAAAATCCTCCTGACATTGAAGTGCACCAACCAAACTGACCAATCAGCTGTGAGTGCTCTGCTCCTCTACAGCCAACACTTATCATTCATGGGAGACGGTGTTGGGTGATAGTGAACATCCTTCTGTCAACCAATTTGTGCATATAAACAGAGTCTCAGAGTGTGCAAGAAAGTGATGACTCATTTTAAATGAGGGTTCACTGAGGTGTTACTGTTGTTTCCTAAAAGGCCGCTGATTGCACATATTCTAAGGTAGCCTCAGGGACACTTCAACTGTTTTTAGGCTCTAAATAAAGTAAGAATTAGTAAATAATCTACTGTAACTAGTACTTTCTTTTTTTTTTATTCCTGTAATGGTTAAGCTTCAACCTGTCAATACAGAAAGTACATATGATGGGCCAGTCAGTAAAAGTGAGGATGAAGAAAAGAGTGAGAGTAAAGGACTGATTTCATTGTTTAATTGCAAATGTAAGAGAACACAAATAAATTTCACAGTGAAGAAAAAAGGATAAAGAAATAACCACAAAAAGGATCAGTGCTGTTTAAAATGTTTTTTTTCTTTTGCACACCATGTTACACACTGTTTATCACAAGAAATGCTTCCAGTAAAGTAAATTTAAGTGAAATGAAAAATGCAAGTAGACTGCAAATATTAGCCAGAGTCCTGAATATTATTAAGACATTTTAGAAATGCTAATGATGTTCTCTTGGATTTTCTCATTGCAGCGTTGTATCTGGCATCGTACGAGAGCGAAGGTCCTGAGAACAACATGGAGAAGGACAGATGGAAGTCCCTGAGGAGTGTAAGAACCCCACCCTCTCCCCTACCCACCCCTGTCTCCCTCTTCACACACACACACACACACACACACACACACACACACACACACACACACACACACACACACACACACACACACACACACCTCTCTGGGCTTTGGAGTCTTTCAATCATGGCTGTCACCCCACATCTCATCCTGCCTCTCCGCTGACCAGGCAGACCCAGAGGGATGTAGGTCACACTGATGCTGACCTGCACGCTATTCAATTAATGCATTAAACACACAGACACAGGTGCTCATCATTCTTCTTTGTCAAACCATCACTTGCATAGACACACGCAGGACATCAGTCATTTTCCCACGATTACATCCTATGCACACACAGGCACATGCACGCATGATAGTAAAAATCCAGCAGCTAAAGAGTCAGATATTTCCCTCAGGAGCTGGAGAGGCCAAAACGAATATAAAAACAAAAGACAGAAATACAATTCCAGTTTAATGTTAAGTTGCTTTGTGCTTGTAGAACAGTTTGCTAGTAGTGGTACCTGTCAGTTTGTTGTAAACTTGTTCTTAGATATATAATTAATGCATCTTAAAAAATATTTTTTAATATTCATAATTCAAAATATATCTTCAGCCTACTTCTATAACAAGTCTCCTATGGGCAAAGCTGTCCGTTCATTAAACTCATCTAAACAGTTTCCCCAAAGCTTTACTCACAGAACAGATTGTATACCCTTATTTATTTTTTAGAAATCTGACAAGGAAGGAATAAAGAACAGCAAAACATGGAAATTGGAATGTGAAAATACACAAGACAGACATATAAAATATAAAAAAATATAAATGCAGTATTTATGGATAGTGAACACATTATTTAATGCAGGTTGCCAAAAACAGACCCCGCACCCAACCGCCCACATGTAGACGTATGATTCAGATCTGCTGGCAGGGGTCAGAGGTGAGAGAAGGTTTTGGACCCAGAGCCCCATGAGTGTTGGGTTAAACCCTGCCAGGGTGTGTGTGTGTGTGCGTGTGTGCGCCAACCCTCTGTGCATCCCCCTGAGCTTTGCCTCCGTTGCGCCACGATCTGTCACTTTATTCTAGCCGAGCTGCGTCAGCAAGACGTGATGCTCAGATTGGAAAGACTGTTCAACACAGACTGTCTCTCTAATCAACCCTGGAAATCCACTACTAAAGACAAACTGTTGCTGCCAGTTACTGTAGATTCTGCTTTTTTAAATATAATCGTTGGAGGGAAAGAGGTAGACGTTATTAGCGGTTGTCCAATTTGTAGGCAACTTCCTAAATTTGAGTTTCAAACCCAACTTCCACCACAGTTTTGAACCACAACCACATCTTAAGTACTTTATAAAATGTGTTGATGTTCACTTGCAGTAAAAACAATAAGTGTATTGTAAACCAAGTGTGTCAGCTATTGAATTATACTATAGCCTAGTATTAATCAATGATTTGCTTTTATGAGCTGCGGTGGTGGAGGTATGCACACTCTGAATTAGCATCATACGATAAGCCCAACTAACAGGACTAACGGCTGTTTCTTTCTTGTCTCCACAGATCCACTCTGCTAAGCAGGGTCTAAACTTCTAATCTGAAGAAATCAGAATGAAGACAAACCCCTGACAAGCAAGCCGGGCCCTGTCAACGCCGCCGTTGTCTAAACGAAGTATCCCCATGTTGGAAGGGAAACGACAATCTCTACTTTGGCTGGCGAGGATCTTTTGTGTTCCCCCCCAGCTTCAGATTTCTATTAAGCTCTGCTTTTCCTCACCTTCTCGCTCTTTGTGCTGTATATTTCAGGACAGCTGTTTTTCCTCTTTGTATGACTTTGTAATCTTTTTTTTAAAAGAGAAATGCTACACACCTTCACAGTAAAAGCCAAGGGGTGCCAAGGTTTCTTTTCTGAAGCATTTCACCCTGATAAACCTTCTGTGAGCGTAAACTGAGTTGTTGGGGTTGTTTATCCACCCCGCTAGTTTTCAACACGTTTTTTTTTTCTTCCCACTGAAGCTACAAAGTTAGCTGCTGGCTGGCTAACTCAACAGAAATGCTTTACTCGCTGGTTTCCTAAGCCAGCGTTCTTTGTACGGAGAACTCAAAACTTGCCTGGAACACTGTTGTTTATCATTAAGCTAGCCATCATTTGTAGTTTTATTTTGTCTCCTTCCTTTAGAGTATATCTCACTTCATGTTCCTGAAGGTTTTGTTAATCGTGATGTGTAAGAAAATGCACTGGCTGCATTTTTAAGAAGATGTAACTGAGTTTTTTGTTTGTTTGTGTGGTATACATTTTTGTGATTTTCTTAAGCAGGAAGTAACGCTTCCTTGTCGTTTATATTTGACACACCCAAAGCCTCAGTAAACTTCAACCATAGGAGAAACACTTAGGTTAGACGGCATCTGAAACCCCCCGTCCCCCGCATCTTTCCAACATAGGAATTGGGGTTTGAGACACTGTTGGATGCTCTGACGAGCACTTCGTTACTGAGGCCTTTAGCAGTGAGTTTAAATGGAAGGTGTGATGATAGCGTGTTTCCTGTTGTTCCTGATAAATAGCCCCACTGCTGCTGAGGAGATAAGCCGGCTGTAGGCTACCATTCATATTTTCCCCTTTTGTTCCTGCTCTAATGTAGAAAATGAGTGTGCTTGTGCTGCCCCCTGGTGGTTCAGTCTGAAAAGTGAATGGATTTTGTGTGGTTGAATGTGCATTGAGGATTTCTGTTTAAACCCTAAACATGCTAAATAATATCCCTTTTTATGTTTTTATTTTCATATTATAAGAGTACAGTTTCTTCCATATTTGTTTTATTTATAAATATATTTGTGTAGTCACATTATGTCCTCATGCCAATATTGACTATTATTTTATTGTTATTTAATTTTGTACTAGGTACATAACATGCTTAAGTAGTCCTCAGGTATTGGCTTAACTATTATTTTTATATACAAGTTTGTATGAGACTTATTTTTCAAGGTACTAGCTCAGAGTATGATGTTAAACGACTGATGTCTGCTTTGCCTTGACTGCTCCTCCCTCAACAGAGTGCTGTTGTGATTTATGGTGTACTGTGTTTGTTTTTCTCCCCTTCCTGTGTTCATTCATTTGTGTTTGGACTGTTAAAAATGGAAAGAGGAACCATTAGTAGTGTTTAAAAGAGAACGTTAATAAAAAATGTTTAAAAGTATTGAGTGTCTCGGTGGGTTTGTTAATGTGTTGAGCATGGAAATGTATATGACGTAATAGTAGTTACTTTATTATATAAATAATTTCAAGAAACCCACGGAAACTTTACAAAATTACTGTGGCTAAGCTAAAGGAGGTTGCAGGCTGTGTTTTTTTTAAATACAACAGTTAAGATTTCTATTGCATCTCACAGACTTCATCAAGCAATGGAGCTGGCTCAGGTGTCATAAGAAATTGAAGATAAATGTTAAATTATGTTTCAAAGAGTTGGATTTTGCTACAGAATGAACAGTTTATCCCACCAAGAAATAAATAAATAAATATGTAAGTAGTGCTTATTGCTCAGTCAAATACAATTTAGTTTCTATCATTTATACTATGACTTATGAGTTTCAATGACATACTATACTACTGTTGTATCACTTTTTACAACATACTATACTGACTTTTTTATGCATTTTTATGACACTATGACATTTATGCATTTTTATGACATACTATACTATGAATTTTTATGACTTTATATAACATACTATACTATGATTTTTATGACTATGAGATATATATATATATATATATATATATATATATATATATATATATATATATATATCATTTTTAGATACTTGTTTGGGCATTTTAGTCCTTTATTTGTATAGGACAGCTTAGACATGAAAGGGGAGAAAGAAGGGGAATGACTTCCAGCAAAGGGCCACAGGTCAGAATCAAACCCACGGCCACTGCATCGAGGCATAAACCTATATATGGGCGCCCACTTTACCAGGTGAGCTAACCAGGCACCCACTTTCATTTTTTAAAAGAATTTTTATGACATACTATGACTTTTTTATGACATACTATACTATGACTTGTTTATGAAATACTATACTACCAACCCCCTAACCCTATGACTTTTTAAGACATGCTATATTATGACTTTTTATGAATATCTATGACATACTATACATACTATATGACATATTATACTATGACTTTTTCTGACTTTTTATAACATACTATACTATGACTTTTCATGACTGAACATGAACATGCTATACTATGAGTTTCTACGAATATTTATGACATACTATACATACTATATGACTTTTAAAAAAAATTATGACATATTATACTATAACTTTTTCTGACTTTTATAACATACTATACTGACTTTTCATGACATACTATACTATGACTTTTAATGACTTTTTATAACATACTGTACTATGACTTTTTTAATTTTTATGATACACTACTTACTGAATTTTTATGACATGCTATACTATGACTTTCTATACATTTTTTAAACATACTATACTATGACTTTTTATGACATACTATACTATGACATTTTATGATTTTTTATGACATACTATACTCTTACATTTTATGAATTTTTATGACTATACTATGACTTTTTCACCAGTGGTAAGAACCATTACATATCAGCAGGACTGTGGCAGCGTACATGACCCAGGAACAGACAGCATGAAAAGAGAAGCATAACAGAATGCTGGTAAGGTGGAAGTTAACACAGTCTGTAATGTGCAGTACATTACAGATCTGGATCTGGTGTGGACTTAAGTGATTACATAATGCTGACATGAAACCTCACTTTTTATCATCAAATCAAACAAAATCTTAAATAACATCAGAATCAGCTTTATTGGCCAAGTATGTGTACACACACAAGGAATTTGACTCTGGTTAACATATATAAATACATTATAATGTAACACAAAAAGACATGCAGACCTAATTTAGTATGAGCCAGGGACCTGGAAAACAAACTTGGTAAGGGAAACAGACTTATTGAAGGTACACAAGTTATGTCTACCTATAACAGAAACAAAATCAAATTTTCCTGGAAAGCAATAAAAAGGCAAAGTTTCTCTTAAAATCATTTACAGAACTTTCTCAAAGGTAAATGAGAAATAGGTTGAGGGACAACAATATAACATGCTGTTACAGACAAAAAAACTTTATGATCAATATTTGATGAAATCAGTGAGAAGAGACTGAAATGATGGTGTTTTCTGGTGATGTTGGAACTGAATTTTCTGCACAGAGGCTGGAAATAAAAACGTATATTTGGCTCCACTGAGTGGACAAATAAAGTTAATGCAACTGACAGTGTTCACTGCTGAATTACACTTCCAGCACTCACAACAATACACAAAGATTTGAGGTAATAATAAAGTGAGATGAATAGCTTTAAAACAATATTATTCATGTAAAAGAAAACTGATAATGTGTGATCTTGGAGACAGAATGACAAATCAGTGTCCTACTCTTTGGCATATAACATTAATATTGCCCTAAATTTGACATCTACTAAAAGAAAAACAGATCATATGATAGTGTGGAAACAAGCGTTAACTGCACAGCACTAAGCATTACTTTAATATGGTATCTAAAGAACTACAAGGCCAACAACAACAAATCACATTGAACCTGTGGTTCCCAACCAAGGGGTGTTAATTGGTCGACCTGGTCATGACCCACGGACATGATAATGGATTAGAAGAAGACATTGATTTGTGTCAGAGGGTCAGAAGCTAAACAGGTCATGAACCACTGCACTCAACTACGACCTTTAAATGATGCCATGCTGTAACATTTAGAGACATGTTAAATATGAAAACTGTAGCTACAACAGATCACTGTATGTCATACTGTGGCAACGGGAGGTGGAAAACTATTCTGCAACAGACTGAACAATTTCATGTGTTTACAAATATTTAAGCTATATTGCTGGGTACTGAATTCAATACTTTTTAGGCACGGACCGAATTGCCTCCATAGTATCGATTATCGAAAAATGCCTCGTCATTCAATACCATATTTCAAGAGGCCTACCTAAGGAGTAAATCTCATTAGCGTCAGTGAGCCAATACGCATGCAGCATGCTGATACCAAGATATAATAATGCTCGTGATTGGCTGATTAACATTACATGCAGGTTACATGTTGTAGATGCAGGCAGGAAAAACTCTATGTTACGCACAGAGACGGGACACACGTAGTAGAAGCTGAAAAATAAATAAAAAGATTTGTGCTGTAATGTTAAACTGGATTTTATAAAATTGGCATCGAAAAAAGCTTCTTTCAGGAACTGGTATCAAAGTCACAGTATTGGTATCGGTAGCGTACCGGTACACAACATTTTTTAACCATACCGAGCCCCAATAACCTGGCCCTCTCATCAAATCTCACCATAAATCAAGACTGATTTGGGTCTAGATAATATCATCTTGCTAACCATGTATGGAATATGTAAATAATAAGAAAAATCACATGAAAACATGAGGAGAGCATGCAAACTGCAAAAACAAAGTCAGCTGCCTGGCGGGTTTAAACCCAGACTTTAGGGTGGCGGGGTTAAAAACCATGAAGCCAAAACAGTCAATTCTTCCAATATGAAGATGTGTTCTACCAGACTGCCCTTGAACAAGTTACTGCAAACCTACTCAGCCACTGGGAGAATGCATGTATTACAGAGTCAGCTAAATGCCTTTAGTGTGTCAACATGTTTGCTCATTCCAAATGTGTCCTCAGATCATTTGCCAGCCTCTCCGATTGCTCTCAGGTTCAGGTTAGGAGTCAGTGACCTGGATTTTTACTTTGTTGTTCTGTGACTGCTGCAGATGATTCAGATTTGGCCACCTGCCATTATTGTTCTGTTCCTGTCAATAAAACCTGCTGCAGGCAAGGCTGCATCACAGACAAACGCACTGTGAAAACCAATTAATCATTTCTGGATGTGAAAGACTAAAGCTTTGGGTCTAGACTTTCACTTGTCCCAAACCAGAGAAATGCAAAATATGAAAACATGGAGCCCAAGAGACGAGAATTATCATAGTAAAGGCATAGATAGGGTGGCACCTAGAGTATATTATACTATCTCTCTTTGTTTTAATGAATATTTGTATATGAACAAAGACTACAAAGATGGTAGGCCTACTGTGTAGAAATGTACTGTGAAAGGTGTCACAAATACCCCACAGTGAGTTATCATCATTCTTTGCACTTCCCCTCAGCTCTACTGAGTGTTTTAGTATCTTAAAGGTAATTTTTTTGTTTTTTCCGGCCTGCAACTTCACTGTTGTGGTTCACTCTCAACACTCTCATTTTTTTCCCAGCAGCAGCAGCAGGCAGCTGTTTTGAGCAAACACGCTCTAATAAACCCACTGTATGCTACCTGTCCAACACCAACAGAAGACTGACAAGCGACAAGCTGGTGAAGAAAGTGGAACTTTCTAGCAGCTAAGAGGCAGATCTGGTTGCTTAGGAGACTGGTGTGTTACTGTAAAATTGAGGATAAGTCAGATGTTGTTTTTTCACCTGGATCTATGTTCTCAAGTGGCTAAAACAATCAATGCAGCTTTAAAGTGGGTCGTTGTAAATTTAGCTAAACAGCGACAATTGTAGCCAAGCTATACAATTACAGGACAATGCTAAATGCTAAAACAGAACCTATTAATGTCACATGTAGCAAGGACTAGTCATTCTGTTAGTGAACTGACACAGTAGCCTAATGTCAGTTACACAGCAACATCTATCTGAAGTTTAACATTAGCTAACGTTACCATAAAGAGCACCAAATGTGTCGTTTCTTGTTTTGGTTCCACTTTACTTGAAGGTATCTACATAAGAGTGACATGACACTGTCATGAACGTGTCATAAACATTATAAACAAGATAAAGAGGGAAGGAGGAAGCAAAGTAGTGAAAAATTAGAATGGAAGATTGAAAGGAAGTAATGAAGGAAAATGGAAATAAGGAAAAAAGACAAAGACTGAAAGAAAAAAAGAGAAAAAGGAGAAAAAGAACAGGAAGGAAGAAAGACTTACAAACCAACAAAAAGACAGAAAAGAGAAAATAGGAATGATGTGAGAACAGAAGGAAGGACAGAAAAAAAGAAAGCAAAGAAGGAGGGCTGCAACTAATAATTCTTTTCATTAGCGATTAATCGGTTGATCATTTTCTTGATTAATTGATTCAGCATTTGGTCTATGCAAATAGTGAAAAACAATTTTCGGTTACACTTTACTTGAAGGTATCTACAGTGACACTGTCATGAACGTGTCATAAACATTTATGACATAACGTTTATTTTAGTGTTATTCGTTTTTTGTCATGACAAGTTATGGTTCGAGTTCGAGTTCTGGTTAGGTTCATGTGTCATGACTGTGTCATGTCACTCTTGTGTAGATACTTTCAAGTAAAGTGTTATCCTTCTTTTTAAAATGTAGGCTATAGCCTAACGTTAACCTCATTTGAAAGGAAGCTCCCTGATGCAAGATATGGATATTTATACATCGTATTGGCCTGAACAAATCGTTTTAATCTCAGTGAGGGTCTCCTGGTTAAATAAATCGATAATAAAATAAAGTGTTGGGAGTTTATTTTTCAACTGATTGCCAAGTTTATCTGGACCAGTAACGCAGCCTAAATAACACATATTGTATCATTATTACACATACAACGCTTTTAAGTTGAAGTTACCTTAAGAACTTACTTAAAACGGGGTCTACGTCGCTCACACCTGACCTGACGCTGCCAATCATACTGATGCGAACGTGCACAGCCGATGAGAAAAGAGAGCGCGCGAGAGAGGGGGAGATAGAGGGAGGAGAGGACGCGACCAGTGTGGTAGATGGACCGTTTCTCTACACGGATGCTCGAATGTGCGAACACATCATTTTTTAATTTGAAATCGTCTCCCAGGCTCGTTTGAAGACTGAAAGCTAAATCAGGTAAGAACCGAGATCTCTGAACTCAACATCTCTTACTCTCATCTCAGGAGAGGAATGACGAGGCATCGGAAGTTGCAGGTGCACACTCATCTTAGGAGATATTTGAATGAGTAAACTAAACCGAATTCGTTTTAACTTTACCTAATACCAATATTCGTATAAAAACGCCAATAGATTGTCCTACTGTAAATCTTTTGAAGTTGAAGCTTTCAAACAAAGGGAAACTAAAAAATAAATGGGATTGTAAGGTTCATCTTTCTAAATAAGTTTATAAATGATGTCTGTGATTTTGATTGTCAGAATAGTGTCTGAGAACTGATCTGACATCCACTCACTGTATCCGAGCAGGAATGTCATGAATGAAGTCTATGTGTATGTGTGAGTGGGAGACAGTTCCACGCAACAAAAACAGGATTGTTCTCGGACATTGTTATCCTAGATACGCTCTTACTATGCCGACAGAAACATGCTATAAAGGTCACTTTAGGATGCAATTATATTGTAAAAGTTGTTATTCTTATTTTGATTATTTTTCATAAGCTTCCTGAGTAGCATCTCCCGCACTGCTAGTGTCTGAGCATATAGGAAGTGACTGTTGATGTAATGCAATACTTCCTGCCTCCTGAATAATAAATGGCGAGGACACTCATTGGCCATTATATACTGATTTGCTCTCCTCTCTCTTTCTGTCTTTGTCCATCAGCTCTTTTGTTTGAAACCTCACTCCCAGCTTCCTCAAACAGACCATTTTGTGCTAAAAATCACAGTACTGTTGGAAAAGCTCACTTCTCATTGATAAATTTCAGCAAACAGTAAACAAAAATCCCTTTCCTCTCTGCAGGTGACAAGATGGGGAATGGTTCGATGAAATCAAAGCGTTACAAACACACAGACAGCTCTGCTGCCGCCTCCGATAGCCGACCACACAAAGATCAGGGGTTCAAAAACTCACCCCTGGACTCCCTTAGGGCCCGGGTGGATGAGCTGGAGCGAGAGGGCAAGCGGAGGGATGAGGAGCTTTGTGCCAAAGAGCTACAGATCAAGGCTCTCCAAGAGCAGCTGGCCAAACAGACGCGAGCACTGGCTGAGCTGAGCGAGGAGCTGCAGAACAAGTGCATCCAGCTCAACAAGCTGCAGGACGTGATGAAGAACCAGAGCGGGGCCTCGGCAGGTCTGGCATCAAGGCCCCCTTCCATCAGAGTTGCCAGCAGGGGAAGCCCCAACCTCAGCGTTCGCATCAAGGAAACCCTCAACAGAAGGAAAGGGGCCAAAGCCGGGGTGTCGGCCGAACCCACATCCAGGACCTACGACTCCAGCAGCCTGCCCAAGTTCTCTTTCGAGAAGGCCCGGGTACCGAAGGATGCAAGGTGGGATGTTTGTGTTCAGGAAGGTTCAAAGCACAAAAAGGAGAAGGAAAATGAGGTCAGACAGATGGCAGGTAAAGGTTCATGATACCCTCAGGGCCAGTCCATCTCGGCTTGGCGGAGGAGTGTTAAAAATGTAAACAGCAGCAGCAGTGGGTGGTAGACAGAAGGTGGGCAAGAAGCAAAGATGAGTGTGGTGACGTAGAAGAAATGTTCAGTGTTACAAGATTGGTCAGATGCTGGTCAATGACTTTAAGCCAGAACTGATGACATTTTCTTTTTTGATATAATCAATGCTATGTCCAGCATCTATTTCTTCATGAGGTTTCCATTTAAATAATTTACTGGCTCAAAAATGTGACATGCACTATATGGTCAAAAGTATGTGGCCAACTGCTTTCTCTATGGTTTGGCCCCTAGTTCCAATAAAGGGAACTGTTAATGCCACAGTAGCTTATACAGTAATATTATAGACAGTATTGTGCTTCAGTTTGTATTTGGCCCTTTCCCGTTTCAACATAACGATGCCCCACTGCACAAAGCCAGGACTATAAAGAAATGGTGTCATCTTTGGGTTTCCGCATACTTTTGGCCATGTATTAAGAATGTTCCATGACATATTATAACCCTATTTACAATTAATGGCACAAATGCACATATATATATATTTCTGTCATTTATTACAGTGATTATCTCTGTACCAGCAGGTATAAACAGGCATAAATCAACATTTATTTCCATAAAAATAGGAGCTCCACCCGTCTCATGAAAAACAATTACCTTTTTTCCCAGCTGTTATTTCATTGATTTGTACTAACCGTCTGTATTACAGTATGTCCCACCCCCACAGGAAGTTTATCAAATTAAGGAAGTAAGTTGATCTCAAAATGCTGCCTCATGGGGACGGTAAGGCCTTTAGCCTCAAAAAGGACATTTAGGATCATTTAGACAAAAGAAGCTCTATAATGTAGTAACTGAAAAAGCAAATATGTGAAACCATCAGAGCATTCTGCCTCTGAAGAACTAAGATGTTAAATATTAAAGGGATAGTTGGGATGTTTGAGGTACTTATCCATAATCAGTGTGTTACCTACAGTAGATGGCAGTCGGCAGGCCCCCAGTTTGGAGAAGCAGACAGGAGTACCGACACGGAAGCTATGCAATGTGCTGCTTTAGAGGGGGGCAGCAACTAAATGTATTTTTGTCCACCTAAAACATTTATATGTTTAAGTCAACGCTATATTTAGAATATTTTCCCTGCTTTACCTTTTCCGTCAGGCAGCCCTTTCCAACAGGGAACTGAAGCTGTTGTATACATCTATGCTCTCTTCAAAGCCACCAGACTCCTTTGACAAAAATAGTCATTTTACTTTGCAGAACACAGGAGTTGCTGGTCTACCGCTGCCTCGATTGGTTAGTTTCTTTGTGTTTGTTACAACGCCAAGAAAGGCTCTTTATGAAAGAGGTCCAACATAATCACGGGTCAAGAAGTAGCAGAAAAATAACGTTCAATGTATTTGAAAACATTATAAATGACCGCCAAAGAAATCAACAACGGCTACTACCTGAAGGCTGATGGGCGGGAAGAACGAATGGGTCAGAGGATATGGGCTTTCCTCTCTAACCTAAACCAACATTAAAAAAACTAAACCTAACAGAAATCAAACCACGAAAGGACTACCGGACCCATCAGAAATAAAACAAAGACAAAGGCAAACAAAGGCAAAATCTAAATCACGGCAGTCACAGTCACACACTGCTGCTGCTGCTGAGGCCAGAAGGTGTAGAGAGAGAGAGAGAGAGAGAGAGTGAGCCAATGTTCCTGCCCCCTCTTTATTGATTTTCCATCAATCAGGCTGAATCAGACACACTTAAGAGAGAACAACAAAAAACATCATGAGTCTAACTCTCAGCCAGGAAGTATTCCTCTAAACCAGGGGTCTTCAACGTTTTTTGGGCCAAGGACTCCTAAGCTGAAAAAGAGACGAGCAGCGACCCCTACTACATATATATTGTATAAAATTGTGTTGCATAATAAACAGGGCCTACAATAACGTGTAACAACACAGGACTTTCACCCAGGAGACCGGGGATCATGTCCCACGTGTCACGTTTCCTAAACCCAACCGTCGCTTTCCGTTGCTTTCTTCTTTTACTAAACCCAACCCCGTTATTGTTTTCCTAAACTCAACCATCCTGTTGTTGTCCCACGTGTCATGGAAACGTTAACCCACCCACGACCTTTTCCTTAACTTAAGGGGCCATGTTCATTTCACGGAATTCTTCCATGGGCCCATCACCGAATTTTCGGCGATTCCGTGAAACTGCCAGATTTTGAGTTAAGGAGCTGTGTTCGTTTCACGGAATTCTGTGAGATCAGGTAGGTATCATCAATGTTGTTGAGGTTGTTGTTTTTTACAAATATGTTGGATATATGTCAATGTATATTTTTTAAATATAAAAACTGATTAAATAATAATTTGGCAGCAACCCTGCAGTGACTCTGAGGACCCCCCAGGGGTCGCGAACCCCCTGTTGATGATCACTGCTCTAAAGTTTTCTGCCCATTTGTTTTGATTTTACACACATGTACATGTAACACATTAAGCTCAGCATCAGGCAATGTTACAGAGCTAGAAAGCTAACGTGGTCTGAATATCTCCAAGTAAAGACAACTGGACTTCCTGTTTGGTGTTGAAGATGTTTGAAGAGGTTTCAATCCAAGAACCTTCTTCACTCTGATAACCCCTCTTTGACTGTTTTTACAAGTCAAGTCAATGTGATGTAAACGGCAGAAAATCACAAACTTGCCTACAACATACAACACCCTCTCATTTTTACATTCTCAACCTGAAAACAAAACTAAAGATAGAAAATGTGTGTCCACATAGCTTTAGGTGATACCAAATTTAATTCAGATTCAGCTGTCGCTGACAAGGTTTGGAAATATTGAACAAAATCTACTTAATGGTTCAGCAATAGCCAATACAAGTCTGTGAAGAATCCAGGCAGGAGGACACAAACACTAGCCTGGCTCCACCCTCCTATGTACTTCCGCTCAATTTTCATTTTCCTTCAGTACGTCGTCTGGGTTTGTGGTATATGTTTGGGTTTTCTCTGGCCAATCTTTACCGGTCCAATCAGCGAACAGAGGGAGTGGCTGAGAACGATGATGTTGAGGTTGTGCGCTAGTTTGAGTTGTAGTTCCATTATGGTGGCGGAGAAAGATGCGAGCGAAGCCATTCGGTCCGTTGTGGCAACGCTGCTGAATATCCAGAAGTTAAAGCCCGAGCAAGAATAATCTTTGCTGAGTATTTTTGGTGGCCATGATGTCGTGGCCCTCCTTCCCACGGGGTTCGTGAAACGTTTATTTTCCAGCTCGCTCCGTTAGTGGTGAAGGAGTTAGCTAAGGCGAACGCTAGCGATGCTAAGCCGACGTCACGACCAAACGTTAGCGATTGGTTATGGCAGATCCAGAGTGACTCTGGGCAGATCCAATAGTTTAGTAGTACCCGCCTTCAAGGAAGTTAACACTTGTCAATGGAGTGACTCTCTGTACAAATGAAATGTACGAGAGTGTAGGACCAGGCTACACAAACACGGCAACATCATGGCTTATTTAATCTACCTTTAACACTCCAGTCAACACATGCTGCCCACGTCTCCTCTACCACTCTGATCTAATTTGGCATCCAGCAGCTTTTGTTCTTTTGCAGCTCAAATGAGCGCAAACCCAATGAGTGCTGAGAGCTGAGCTCATTTGCTATTTTAACACAACCTGGCAAAGAAAGAGTCTTTAGAGTTGTATTACTGCCGTGTTTCCACTGTATGGTTTGGCTCTGCTTTACTTGACTCACTTTTTTGGGATAAGTACACTTACGGTAGCTTGGCTATTTAAAAATCACGGGTTTGTGTATGATGTCTCAGTGGCGGTTCTCTCTGACCAATTAGTGGTCTGCAATGTTTAACTCCACCTTTTAGGATCGGCTCAGCCCGCTTGGAACCTCGACCCAGGTGGTAACCAAAAAAATCACCAGGTATCAGCTAATGGAAACCCCCCCCCCAAAAAGCAAGTCAATTAGAGCTGTACCATACAGTGGAAAAGTGGCATTATGTGTAGAGATCAAATCCAACAGAAATATTTCAAATGTGTGACATCCTGTCACTCAGGTTCAGTGAGACAAGAAACAACACAAAAGGTTATTTCATAAGAACAAGCCTTGTTAGATTTTCCAGCATGAAAGTCAAATTGCCTTTTGTCAGTGTTCTTCATATTGTACAACATGAATATGGTGCTCTGCAGTGAATAAATGTGAGCATGCAGAGTCTCCCTCTCAACCTGATCCTTATGTTTAAAACATGTGTTGCCACTAAGCCCAGCATGTATTATATAACCCGAAACTAATGCAAATGAGCTGTGGCGTTTCTAGGATTTGAGGACACTGGGGGCTGTTAGCAGGTACCAGGGACTTTTTTTCATAATGGAAAACCAAAAAAGGCGAGTAGAGGCGAGTCGAGCAGGTACCATGTAATGGAAAAACGCCATTAATTAGTTTTGTCTATTTGCGTGTGTTTCATTAAGTTGCAGTGTGTTTGCCCGTCGGCTACCGTACTTACTCAAAGTACATGCCTTAACAATTGAAAAAAGGAAACGTGTACCTCAAAAACTGATGTTTACAGATTCATTATAAATTGTGATGTTAAAATATTAGTAGTTGTTAGTAATTAGTATTAGTATTGAGTGTCAACAGTGGTGGAATGTACAACCCCAAATCAGAAAAAGTTGGGACAGTATGGAAAACACAAATAAAAAAATAAAGTAGTGAATTCTAAATGTACTTTGACTTGTATTTCATTGCAGACAATACAACAGCACATAATTTAATGTGTTCCTTGTGATTTTTTTTTTTTTTTTTTTCAAAAAAACAAAATTCCTATTTTGGTTCTTGCAACACATTTAAAAAAAGTTGGAACAGTAAAGCATTTACCACTTTGTAATGTTGCCATTCCTTTTCACAACACTTAAAAGACGTTTAGGGACTGAAGACACCAAGTGATGAAGTGTTTCAGGTGTAATTTTGTCCCATTCTTGCTGCAAACAAGTCTTAAGGTGGGCAAAAGTACGGGGTCTTCGTTGTTGCATTTTGCGCTTCAAAATGCGCCACACATTCTCTATTGGAGACAGGTCGGGACTGCAGGCAGGCCAGTCAAGTACCCGTATCCTCTTCCTCCGCAGCCAGGACTTTGTAATGTGTGCAGAATGTGGTTTTGCATTATCTTGTTGAAATATGCATGGACGTCCCTGGAAAAGATGTCTTCTTGAAGGCAGCATATTGTGCTCCAAAATCTCCTTGTACTTTTCAGCATTAATGGTGCCATCACAGAAGTGCAAGTTACCTTTGCCAAGGGCACTGACACGACCCCATACCATGACAGACCCTGGCTTTTGGACTTGTTTCTGGTAACAGTCTGGATGATCCTTTTCTTCTTTGGTCCGGAGCACTCGGCATCCATTTCTCCCAAAAAATACCTGAAATACTGATTCATCTGACCACAGTACACGTTTCCACTGTGTGATGGTCCATCCCAGATGCCTCCGAGCCCAGAGAAGTCGACGGCACTTCTGGACACTGTTAACATAGGGCTTCCTTTTGACACAGTACAGTTTTAACTGGCATTTGTGGCTGTAACTACGTATTGTGGTACTTGACAAAGGTTTGCCAAAGTAGTCCTGAGCCCATGTGGTGATATCGCTTATAGATGAATGACGATTCTTGATGCAGTGCCGCATGAGGGATTGGACATCACGGTTGTTCAGCTTAGGCTTGCACCCTTGTCCTTTACGCACTGAAATTCCTCCTCATTCCTTGAATCTTTTAATTATGTTATGCACTGTTGAAGGTGAAATAAGCAAATGTCTTCCTATCTTTCTTTGAGGAACATTGTTTTTAAACATTTCAATAATTTTCTCACGTATTTGTTGGCAAACTGGCAATCCTCGGCCCATCTTTGCTCCTAAAGGACTAGACCTTTCTTGGATGCTGCTTTTGTACCAAATCATAATTACAATCACCTGTTGACATCACCTGTTTCAAATCACATCATTATTTAACCAATTTACCTGATTACTAGCCCTAAATTGCTTCTGTCCCAACCTGTTTTGGAATGTGTTGCAGGTCTGAATGACAGGAAAGAATGTATATTTACAAATGAAATTAGGTTAACCAGACAAAACATGAAATATTTTGTGTTCACATTGTCTGCAATGAAATACAAGTCAAAGTACATTTGGAAATCACTACTTTATTTTTTTATTTGTGTTTTTCATACTGTCCCAACTTTTTCTGATTTGGGGTTGTAGAACATTTACTAAAAACTGTACTTTACTACAACTTTGAGTTACGTTTGAAGTACTACTGCACATTCACACACACATGTGAATTCTCACATTTAGTTTTTTGTCGAGCTTCACAGGTTCGCTCTCTCTCCTTCTCTCTCTCTCGTACTCACACGACATGTGCGCATATATAAATATAAATATTTAGATAACAAGAACAATGGGAACAATCGGGCCTGTAGCCTCTGCCTAATGAGGCACTCTGGTACCGTCACGCAGACTGGCCCTTTGAAACAGAACACTCATCTTCGGTGAATGACAATGTAACACGTTGCAGACTCTGGCAGAGTAATGACACAGCGAGGTGGGAGGAGAGGATGTGGGTTGGAAAATAAAGGACTAGATGTCATCTGCTCTGGTTTTATGAAGCCCAAAGTGATAATTTATTACACACGATAAGGTGGATAAACAGACCACCCACCTCCTGCGCTGCTCACCTCTCTGAGCAGCAAGCGGGTCTCATGATCTATAGTTTGCGCTCAACCGTGGCTCTTAACCTTTTCGGTTTACAACTCCCCAAAGGAAGTGATGTCTTCTTCCCGCGGCCTCTTGCTCCAGCTGTTAAAATGCATAACGGTGAACTTTGACAGCTCATGATGATTTTATGTTTTCACTGTTTTACTTGATTCATTGTCGGAAGGAGCCCAGAGGCCGCACATAGTCATCTTTTCACAGGAGACAAAATATTTATCACGCAGACTAAAAACCTAGTGTGAATGTGGATGTGGGCGTCCTGGTGGCTCAGTGGGCTCAGGAACGCACCACATAGCTGCAGTCACAAGTGGGAGTTTGAAGTATCCTTTCCTTAAAAAAAATAAGCATCAGTGGAAACATAATCCAGTCCTGCTTTTAAAGTGTAACCTCCATAAACATAAACAAGTTATATAAGAAAAGCATACTCAGGTATCAAAAGTACCAAGTTAAATAGGGAAAAGGGCTGTTTTGCTGTAGGACATGAAGAAAGGACACGGGGGATAGAAGGAAGGGAAAAAGGGAAATAGTGAAAAATAAGAATGGAAGACTGAAAGGAAGTAAAGGAAGGGAAATGGAAAGAAGGAAAAATGACAAAAGAAAAAAAAGAAAAAAAGGAAAGAAAGAACAGATTGAAAAAAGGAAGGAAGAAAGACGTACAAACCAATGAAATGAAAGAAAAGGGAAAGTAGGAATGATGTGAGAACAGAAGGAAGGACAGAAAGAAAGAAAGCAAAGGAGGGCTGCAACTAATGATTCTTTTCATTAGCGATTAATCAGTTGATTATTTTCTTGATTAATTGATTCAGCATTTGGTCTATGAAAATAGTGAAATATTACAATTTTCTAAAGTACAAGTTGATGTAGTGATGATGATGGCAAATATCCAAGAGTTCAGGACAAAAAAGAAAATTGTTCCTGATTAATTTCTGTCAATCGACTATTTCTGTCAATCGACTATTTCAATAATCGACTTCACTGTTTTGGCTCTAGAAGGAAGAAGGAAGAAAGGAATGAAAGAAAGTTAGTTAATAACAGTCTTTAATTTCTCTTTATATTGAATGCAAAATCTTAGTCTGCAAAGTAACAAGTAACTTGATCTGTAGTAAAATGTAGTTGAGAAAAAATAAAAGCTCCAGTACCTTTAAACTGCACTTACACTACTTAATTAAATGTGCAATGTTCTGAGTTTTAAACTGGCCAAAGAACTTTATGTCTTACTTCTGTTTCTCTCTGCTTGTCTGTCTCTCTCTCTCTCTCTCTCTCTCTCTCTCTCTCTCTCTCTCTCTCTCTCTCTCTCTCTCTCTCTCTCTCTCTCCCCCCACACTGATGAAAACAAATCTAAAGCAAAGATATGTGACAAAGAAAATGTCACCCCTGTCCTTTAGATTAACTAGTGCAGTGCCCGTTCAAAATGTGGAATAGGCCGATTGTTTGGCCTCCGGTATTGCTGCTTGCAACTTCACACTCGGCACTTCGAGCAATACACCTGCCATGATATAGTTGCGTCCTCCAGCAATACTAGAGTATACACGTCATTTTATTAACAGCTAGGTATTTTGGACCAGGCTATTTCCGTGAACAAAAGCGTTCATTCCGAAAGTCACATCCCTGATAATTAAAATGTTTTAGTTTGCTACGATGTAACATCTTTGGCCTCTCTTTCTTCATATGTTCTTGAATGTACTGTAGTGAGCAACAGAGAGCAAGCTTTACCCAGCATGCCGTTCGGCGGTGTAACAGTTAATAGGGGTCCCCTCTCAATACACTACACAGTGTGTACATAACAAACTACTAATACATATTTTCCATAGACCTCAAGGGCTCACACTCAACACTGTACTTTCTTGGGTCCTCAGCAACTCACCCGCCAAGTGTGAAGTCGATCGGATAAACGGTTGTCTAAAAACTCAAAGGACAAACAGACAGAGGCTGTGTCTCAAATCACGCACTTCTGTAGGCTATTACACTTGCTATTTTGATTACATAGAGAGTTAACACTGATGAAGTGTGGCCAACCGCAGTGCACTGAGAGGAAGCTGCACTCAAAGCGGTCAAAATGTTGGGTGTGGAACGCTGGACACTACTCGCCATCTTTGCTAGTTATTGAAATGGCGAAACACGAACCATACAAGTGTAATACATACATGTGATTTGTTTTCCCGATAAGTATCACTATACTGCCGTTATTTAGTGAGAAAACAAGCCGGATAGACAACAATAGGTGGCGGTAATGCGCCGCCCAGCTGCAATTTACATTTGAAAAGAGTCATTTTTGGTCAGTGCATAACGGCCGTGCGCGATTTGAGATGACACTACTCAAATGTACGCACTGCACAAGTGTAAACAGTGAAGGCTACTACATGTAAGTGCACTCACGGAAGTATCCCACTAAGAGACTCCTATTTTAGTTAGCTAACACCCCCAGCAACATTCAAAAACTTATTTTCACAGTAGAGGTCACAATTCTAACTCTTCCTCTGTTGTCCTTGACAGTGTAAAGAAGCTGCTGACAGACTCCCTGAACAAGAACCAGTACCTGAAGAGGCTTGAGCTGCAGCAGCTTAAAGACATGGTGGAGTGTATGTATGAACGCACCTACCAGCAGGAAGAGTACGTCATCAAGCAGGGAGAGCCTGGGAACCATCTGTTTGTGTTGGCAGGTAGGTCCATCATCTTCTTGTTGGTCTGGAAATAAATACTATGCTGATACACCTCACATTCACATGACAGATAACATCCAATAAGAAGCAGTAGCAACGTGAAATGTTAAATGAGGAGGCCAACAGTCTCAACTTCACATCATGTACAAAATCCTGGGAAATAATGAGTACCCTGAGGCTCTGGGTATATTTTACAGTTTTACAGTCACTTAACTTTTAATGATATCTGGCTCTTTTTTTTACACAGTTCTCTTTACTTTTCACACAGTGATCACAAAGAAAATATAATTTTCAAACACATTTAACACAAGTGCAGAAACTGAGCGTAGTAGATTTCCCCTGAGAGCCTCCTCACAGTGAGAAGTTTTTTGTTGCAGTTTTTTCTTTTTAAACACCCACATGTGATTTTTATTAACATCTTTTGGAGCATACATCTGCTGTTAATGTCATGCATTTATTCTCAAAAGCAGGCCTTTTGTTCTGAACAATCCATCAAAGAAAATAGAGAAAATTGTCAATCAACCTGATCATTTATTTTTCATCTCTTTCTCCATGTGTATCCTTCCCAATCTGTGTATTATCTTAAATTTGACTACATTTTAAGTGACCAATTATTGAGTTTAAATAGTGCTGACTGCAGGGTTAGGGTGTATGGAATTAACAGAAAGAAAATCTCAATCTGTCTGAAAAAAAGCCTTTTCAGATGGTTTTATTACTATTTTGGTCTTTGCATGTTCTCAAACTTTGCTCTTACTTACTACTTGCTACTGCACAGCCTCTCTGACCACAAGCCAATCAAATCAAAGTGAAACAGCAGCTCCACTGCTCCTCACAGATTCATGGCATCTAAACTTTTGCAAACCTTTGTGCCAGTTTGAAAGGTTAAGTAGCCTAATGTTATTCTTTGAAAAATACAGATTATAATTATTTTGGCCAGTTAAAAGTGTTCTTGGCAGGTGTATGAATTCCTTTGGTTTATCAGCTCTTAGCAAGAGAGCAAAAAAGTTAAGACATGTATTCATTCAGTCACTCAGACACATTGTGTGAATGAAGTACGTGGGACTTTTTGATGATGTTTTTTACCTAGTTATTTACTTTCTTAATCATTTATTTAATTATTTACTTACTTGATTATTTACTTTGATAACATTATTTAAAGGGACAGTTCACCCCAAAATAAAAATAAAAATACACATTTCACCGTGCAGATGTCATGAATGGCGGCCTCCTCGCTCGGCAGAGCTGTAACGTTAGCTCAGGTGAGCTAGCAGTATCAGTTAGCTATAAACTAATCTCCACAAGATAGCAATGCAGTATGCTACCTTCTGCACTACAGTTTGCAGGTGTAACTCGGTAGAAAGAAAATAGCTCCTACAAGAAACTACTCACAACCAGGTCTGTGGATTATCTTGAGTAACAGGGTCATGCTTTCATGAAAGAGAAATTGCTGTTGAGTTTTTCAAATGTACTTTTTTGGCGCTTTGAGCACCACAAGCCGAGTGCCATCTAGTTCCATTATATTGGAGAGAAGGCAGACATCTCTACGGCCGATATCTCCAACACTCACGCCAAAACAATCTAGATTGACTACAGTTAAGAGGGAAAATATGTATTTTGGATTTTGGGGTTAACTGTCCCTTTAATGTTTGGTTTGTTGTTCTGTAGTTGATATAGTGAACTTTTCATCTACAGCAACTGGTACTGTATGTCCCAAACTTCGCTGGCAACTCTTTCAAAGTAACTAGGCAACTAAGTGCTGTATATGACCACATGGCCTCTAAACAGTGACTGGTTATCTGCCAGTGTGGTTGATGGTGAAATTAGCCATTCACAGACACAATGTCTTTGTATTTGTTCTGCTGTCTGGTGTTACAGTGATTTCTCACCCTGGACAGGAAAACAGAAGGAGGAGAGGAAGAAGGGACAGGGGTATTTTTCTGTCCTATAGCCAATAGTGGACATTTTCCAAGAGGAATTTTTATTATTATTATTTGTGATGCATCCCAGGATTAATAATGTAAAGAGGCTCTTAAAATTGTAAAAGGAAATGCAGGAAATGAAACCTGCAGGTCTGTATGTACTCTCTGCAACAGATACCATACCCTTGCTTGTTTGCAGGTATTCTTTCAGGCTCTATCCACATCTGCTAGCTGGTAAAATAATGAAAGAAGGATTTTGTGATGTGAATTGAATGACATTTAAATGCCATTAGGTTTTGCTTGTAGCACGTGCCGGTCTCCTGTGTCCTAAATGTGGGTTTAAAAACACTATTGATTGTCCTTGTTTCATATTTACAGATGGGAAGCTGGATGTGTTTCAACATAACAAACTGCTCACATCGATAACGGTGTGGACCACATTTGGAGAATTAGCCATTCTGTACAACTGCACACGGACAGCATCAGTGCGAGGTAAAGATTTTTTTTACACATATAGGAAGTATTTGTATGCATCAGGCTGAAAGGACTCTTCAGATGAGCAGTCATTCAGTGTGTCCAAGATGGTTGATGATGGACAGACTTACTTGCTGCAGGGAGCAAATCTGGGTTGCGGCAGACATGATCAAACATGATGTAACAAAGGTCTAATGTCCCATTAAGCCATTGAGGGGTTCTGGTCCTAGTTGCTGCAATAGTGGCTCCTTCTGTAGAGAAAACAGTGAGCAAAAAAAGAGAAAATAACACGTAATGAAGATGTAATCACAGAGAGGAACAAAATGCACATTTGTTGTTGTGTAGATGTTTATAGGTGTGTTGTATGTTTACATGTAGGCGTTTCAAGTGAGTTGAAGGAACAACAGCTACCATGTGCAGAATCTTAACTGAGGGCAAAAGATGGTAGCTACCTTTTTGTTTCCCAGCTTGACTCCTTAATGTAACCAGACACTTTTCTGACCTTCAACTGAGCTGTAGTGACTTCTTAATAGATAGTGAGAGCAGTAAAAGTAAATAAGCTTTTGCATTGGCTGTGTTAACAAAGGTTTACACGATATCTACAGCTTTGCATTCTGATTGGTTTTCACCTCCGTGGCATTTGGAAAGTGCATACCATGTACTATGTGAGTGCTCTTTGTCAGGGTTTGTATATTTAACCAAGTAATTGACATGTGGCCCTTGGGGGAGGGACACTGAGTTGACCTCAATATTCAGGGTGAACTGGAAAGACCGTGACAGTTTGACAAGGTTTTACATGATAACAGATGAAGTGGATGAAGGGGAACTCTTTATTTGCTACTGGTTCATGTCAAACTCTCACAGCTTCTTCCTCATTGTACCAACAGAAGCTTGTCTCAGACTTCCTGTAGATTTGATGGGACTCACCACCAAGATAGAAGACAGATTACAGAGTTTTTCTCACCTCCTTTGTCCATCTTACAAAATAAAACAATACGTTATTTCTGTGTGGTGATAGAAGAATTTAATTAAACTAGAAAAAAGGAGGAGAAAGATTAGGGAGGGAACATTTTAAGATTTTGGTTGATACTCACCATTCCATCATGGTTATCACATTTTCCTAAACACTCTGCTATTGAAAGCAGCTGTGGCTCCTTTAATATTCACTAATCAGGGGCTTTTCGTTAAGAGGTCAGAACCTGGAACATGTCCCACTTTCTGATGGATGTGATGTTGCTTTTACAGTGGTGAACAAAGTGAGGGTGTGGGCTTTGGACCGGGAGGTGTTTCAGAACATCATGAGGAGGACGGCGGAGACGCGACACGAACAGTACCGCAACTTCCTCCGAAGGTTAGCCCCAAGCTGTAGCCAATGAGCTAGCACCACCTGTTTATCTATGATTTGATGTACAATATAGGATTGCTAGCCAATTTCGAACACGTATCTTTTAGAGAACATGGTAGAAATATGTAAAGCTAACATCTACATCTAACTACCTGATGGTTAGGGTACAAAATAATCTACATCCACGACATTCTACTTCCGGGATTGCTCAGTTGCCACTGGAAAATTCAGCCGAGACACATTGCCATTCACAGCTGTGTCTATCGTGCGTCTCCAAGGTGTTCACCCCTTGTGAATCTTGTGTTCAGATTTCCTACATCATGACACCAGATTTGTTTCGCAGGGTCTAACTAAGAAAACGAAAATATTTAACTATTATACACTTGCACTCCAATCACAAACATCAGTGCTCCTCTCCATATATTCAAGCGTTGGCACGCTGTCACCAAATCGAACACAACTTCCTACATTGGTGACGTATTTTCCTGTTACGTCCTTGCATCAGGACTCATTAGCGAAATCCCGATGTGTCCCAGACCACCTCGGCATGTGTTTTGAGTGATCAGATCACAATGCGTCTTGGTGGTTGTTTACACTTGTATTTAGCGCAGTCCACTTGTGATTCAATCACCCAGGACACACCAAAAACCAAATGTAAACAGGGTCTTTCTCAGTTCATCACTGTACAAATCTATCTAACTGATAATATACAGGCTAGTGAAATAGTAAAGGTCAAATTCCTGATTCCTGACCATATAGTTCAACCATATAGTGTATTTTGGATACATTTAAACAGGGGCGGAGCAGGTGGTGGTTTCTGAGGCTCCAGCCCTGATTGTTTTTTCTCAAAAGCCCCGAATCTTTTAGGCCGACTTTACCGTCTTTCAGACGCTGTATTGGACTCAAGTTAAACAGTTAAAGAACAATTAGGTACAAAATAGGATGAAGGCTCTAGAGGAGAGCATTTTTTTCCTTGGCAACTATAATTTTTTTCCTAAATGATGTACTGATTTTAAGGCATTTCATTATCAAATGGCTTGAAAAACTGCAAATAACTGCTGTAAATGGAAGAAAAACAATCTACACAGATGACCATGCCCCCGGAACCCCCTAGGTTTCGGCTTAGCCCCGAATGTCTACAACTTCTGGCTCCGCCCCTGCATTTAAATAAAATTTTTGTCCCATGGATATACTAGGTTTTCTTACCATGGCAGAGTCAGTTATATATACATACAAAGCTGGAGTACGTTTGCACCACTAGGGGACAGAAAGAGTTGTTTTGGTTCATTTCTTAGCAATCAGTTAGATATTTACACATTTAGCAGGCACAGAGCAACATGGGATTGTAGTTTCCAATATTTACTTACTCTTTAGTTCTTGTTTGGATGGTCTCCACCACCTCCTGAGAAGAATATATTAATCTTTAGGTGCTAGATGTTTCACTTCCTTCACTAGCATTCCGTTTTAATCCAGCCGTCTGCTATTCAGTGCTGGGCACGTGGCCTACTGCTGGCCTTTCTGCGCTGTGAGCTTGGAACAAAAACAAGTGTATGTGTAGGCCTACTATCATAGAAGACCTAACTTTACAAACAGATTATATCACATATATATTGTGTTGTTATTTTCCTGGTGTATTACTTGATTACTGTGACACAGGAAAGTTCTGAAAGGTCCCTGGCATCACATGTAAAGTAATTTGTTATAACGTATATGCAGAAATTAATGTTCATCATCTGTGTTTTGTCTTTTCTGTCAGTGTTTCACTCTTGGCTAATCTACCAGAAGACAAGCTAAGCAAAATAGTGGACTGCCTCGAGGTGGTAAGTTATTCTGTCAAACTACCTATATTTCTACTGGAGCGACTTTTCATTGTATTGCCTCAGTTTTGCACAACCCTCTCTGGCAGCTCATGGGAGCCCCAGCGTTGCAGATAGCTGCTGTCAAAATATCATTACCATTTGGCCATATACCATTACTGTGTGTCAGCATATTCTTTCTACCTCTAGTCGGCAAGACCTCACAAATTACCTTGTTGATGAACAGAGCCAATATTATTCCTGTCATCGCTGGGCGCTGTATATTGTTACCATAATTATTTGACCAAGACCCCAGAAAGTGTTTATTCAAATGGGGGACGAGTGATTTCTTAATGATGTGCTAGTGACAGGCTTTTGGTGTGATAACATACAAGTGAATGCGTGTGTAAGTGTGTATGTTAAAACATGCAGGAGAATGGCTCACCCCTGTTCTCCTGCATAAGCATTGTATTTCAACGGTGAAAGAGAAAACGGAGCGGAGCTTGTCAGCTTCGGGTCAAAAACAGCCTTTCTAAGCGTCTTTTCACAATGAAAACTTCAAGGACGTTCCCTCCAATCGTTGGTCGTCACACTACTCTCCACTGCGGGAGAATTTCCTTATTCAGTCATTTCTGATGGAGCTGATTCTGTTGCCTCTCGGGTGGGGGGTGGGGGGAGGCTGTAACCTAATAGTGGTGCAGATGTTCGTCGAGAATCCGCCAGATAATATTGAAGCTTCTTGTCAAACAGTGAGTGGGGGAATGGAATTTGGTCTTCTGGTGTGTGTTTTTGGTATGTGTGTGTGTGTGTGTGTGTGTGTGTGTGTGTGTGTGTGTGTGTGTGTGTGTGTGTGTGTGTGTGTGTGTGTGTGTGTGTGTGTGTGTGTGTGTGTGTGTGTGTGTGTGTGTGTGAAAGGAGGTACCTTGTTTTTTAGGATCCTCTGTCAGGTTTCCCAGTATGATCTTCTGATTGGAATTTGAACTGGACAGCTATAATGGCAAAAGAGGGAGCTCTGTTGAAAGCAGAAACATAAAATAGAAATGGAAAAAAAACTTTCACTTTAAGTCTTTACATTCACTCATGATCCTGGCATGAAATAACTTGTAATGTCATTACACAAACTAACAAGCTTACCCAGCGAACTGCAGCCAAGCAATGCTCAGACAAGCTAACAGCTAATTTAGGATGCAGAAAATAATATAGTAGTAATCTAAGTTTGCTGGTTTGTGACATCTTTAAAATTTTGAAAAAATGTGTACACAAAAGTGGACCATGTTTTGACACTACGTGGGCCTTTGTCCATTAATATCACTCTGCGAATTAAAAGTAGCAACTGTCACTGTCCCCTTTTCAAAACATTCATGAGGCTCCTTGAAAGACAACCAGCTCACCTGGGGGCTGCTGAAGACTGTGGTGGTCTTAAAAATAGGCTCAGTCCTTCCTTTGGTTTTAGACTTTCTGTCGCTGGAAGCAGAGAGAGAAGTGCAGTTGAATATGTGCTGTGACTGGTCGATTGACAGTCGCCCCAAAAAATAGGACGACTGCAGTCAAACCTAACGCACACACAGCAGAGCAAAAGTGTCTTTCTCTAACACTGACATGAGCAAAACCAAATCAGAGCAAAGTTGATGGTAAAGATAAGACAGAAGAGGATGTATGTGATTGTTGGGGGTCAGGGTACTTGAAGCCTTTCATGAAGAGACGTGCTTTTAAGCTTTTTTTGGGAAAATGTTCTTTTTCTTTCCTGAAAAGGTAAATGTTTGGCTCAAGTTCAGGATTCAAGCCTGGCAGCCTGGTATAACAAACCTGAGAAACAATTTCAAATGGTGTCGCTCCCCTGTAGTTGCTGTATCATCCAGACAGTTTTTATAAACAAAACCTTGGCATGTTGTCTCCGCTGTCACGATCGGGTGTTAAACTAGGCTCTCCTGAAGCGGAAACCTGACGTAAACAAAGCTCGGACGCTCAAGGAAAATGCCACTTGTGTTAAGAGTTTTGACAGTAAACACCAGGGAATGTTTACGTGTGGTTGCTCTGATTGGTTTGTTCACTTTTCGCCAACGTCCTCTATAGTCAAACGGATTACAGCCGTTGTCTCAGCTGCAGGAATTTGGCATCAGTCCCAGAGAACATTTCATCCTGGTCACCTTCATTCTTTTGCACTTCCCCTTCTTCATCTAAAAGCTTTAAAATGGAAGGCGATCTGGCAGCTTGCTGATTCAGCAGGCTGGGTTCAGTGTTGGGGATGGTGTGTTAGGTTTGGTATGACAGACAGCATGAAGTGTAGGAATCTGTGTCTGAATAAGAGAACACACTGTGCGTCAGTGTTTAATTCAAGAATATTTCAAAGCGTCATTCAGTTTTATGATGCTCGTAAAACTGAACTAAACGTTAAAAACAAACTTTCTCAGTTGAGTGTGATCTGCACCAACTGGAGTGTGTCGGAGTGTGCCTTCTTACCAAGTCTGAGTCTGTGAGCTTATACCATGGCCACAGAAACTACTTGCGTCAGATGTCAGTTATAATCAAATCAAGGATAACACACCATTCTGAATAATTGTGAAGGGTATATAATTGTAAGTAGCCATAGCAACAATATTGATGCTTCAGACTGCATTACCATTTAACTCTTACTGGTAAAAGTAAGATGATGATTTGAACACAATATTTCTTATTGCCTGTGATATAAGGAAAATAATACACTCCTGAAAGGTGACCTGATATATATAAAATATGAGACTTTGCAATGCAGTGGTCTTTACTTCTACTTTGTTCATCATTTCACGACGCAACATGATATATCAGGATACCTAATTTTATACAGTGGCCACTGGGACTTCTTCAGTCGTATTGGCTGGCATTCATTTCTTGTAACCGGACACCTCTGACTGGTTGTTCTTGTTCACTGTCCATATTATTAAATACATATATAACCCACGTAATTGTTAGACAGGACGTGCATGGCTGCCTCTAAGGAGGAAGTCAGGCAACGTAGTACAAAGAGCACCAAAGCCTCTGCCTAGGGAGGAGGTCAAGGTGGATGGATTGGTCAAACAAATACAGGACTTTCACCCAGAAGACCGCTGTTCATGTACCGCGTGAAAGCAAAATTCAACGTTAACTTACTTTTGTACGTACGTTAATCACTGGCAGGGGCTTGCACAGGCTCACTGATTGCTTCTGTTGCTGGACATACGTAGGATAATGCACGAAAATGTGCGCGTAACTTTAAAGTAAGATATCATACGAACGGTTGTATGATACGAGAGACAGAAAGAGGTGTATCTATTTGTCAAAGATAGTACTACATGATATGTATCTCTGCTGGAAAGAGAACTAACAATATCATGCAGCTTGGGGTGAAGCGCTGTTCTCTATACTTGACGATTTGAGAGCAGATAACCACCGACATATTTCTTTATGTGTATCAAAATGGTCTGAATTTGAAAATCCCTGTAATCTTAAACCTGTCTGCTATTTGTTGTTTGGTGTTTATCCAGACTACATCTTGCCTGACAATGCAAGCAGCAGGAAGACTACTGTACAGAAACCTTCTGATAACAACAGCAACAACAACAATTGTAAGAGAAGTTATTAAAGGCTAAATTACATTTTAAATCGGAGGACATATTGCAATTTATGTGTTGGATTGATCTTTGCCGCTGCACGTTCTATCATAAGTGAACTATGTACAGCTGGTCAGGGTTGTGCATTATCCCTTACAATACTAGTACTGAATCAATTCATAGTTAAACGATGCTGAATGTAGGGCGGAACATATATCAAGTGACAAAGGAGGTCACAGCCCAGTTTTAATGTACACTTAATATAAACATAGACCATGACCATGAAAGGCCCTCATGACACACATTAAAAGCATCATAATCAACGTATCAACCATTCCTTTATGTTTCATCAATCCCATGAGCCCCCCAAAAATCCCCTCCTGATCAGCATGTTGAGAAGCTCTGAATGACATGAGCATCATTGACGTCTGAACTCCAGCTCTCATCCCGCAGGGGACCGGCTACCAGGAATCCGACCAGATGGGTCAATTGTTAAATCAATGTAATGCTTCAGCTCTGACTCTTTTCCTACCCCACCCCCCACCCCCCCTCTCCATATCCCATTAGGAATACTATGACAAGGGAGAGCACATCATCCGGGAGGGAGAGGAGGGCAGCACCTTCTACATCATCGCACAAGGAAAGGTAACGCGTCTTACACATTGTAACATACAACATGAACATCCGTGCAAACACACACAAGCACATCATTTAGTTTATCATTTATGTCAGGACCCTCAAACTGTAACTCTCCCTGTTCACTAATTTTACATTTAATCCTAAACCTAACCAAAATGTCCTCACTCATCTGTTTTTCAAAAAGACACAACGTTAACATGTTTGCACAAGGAGAAAAATATTGTTTGATTTCATTTCTTTGCCAAAAAGAGGTTTCCGTTATCTCAGTGGGTCTCTGGACATTCAGGGACTCCACTAAAGCCTATTGGCAGAATAGCAGCTCTTCAATGACCTATTTATTAGCTGCATAGAATAGATATATTACTGCCTTTGCACAAAAAATACTAATTTAAAAAGAATAAGCATGGGTGTAGACCCTAGCAAACACGGCTCTGAGGCTGTACAGTGCTTTAAATTGAATGCTAACACGCCAATGTTAAGCAGTTATAATGTTTCCTTTTTAGTTTAGCTTGATTGCATGCTACATTTGACTCAAAATCACAAATTTGGACCTCATGGTGGCGCTAGATGAATAGTCAGGGCATCTCCAAAGTCATTAGGATTCATTCTGTGGGAATGATGAATGTCTATACAAAACTACATGGCAATATATCCAATAACTGGGGAGATATTTCAGTCTCAATGTGGTGGACATACTGACATTTTTTGTCTTTAGAGCCACACCGCTCGCATGGCTAAAAAACAATAATTACACAATTAAGTGAAGAACTTCACTATGTGGAGAGTCAACAACATGTTCGAATATATCCAATACAGGAAAATTCAGCAATTTCTTTTTTTGCCCTTACTCCCATTGGTGATGATAACACTTTACACATGGGCTGCACTGCGGAGATTTCAGAGACGTTTTCGACTCTGCAACAATGACACTCATTAGGGCCGGAGACACAAGCCTTAATCCTGTCCTTACGACAACAATAAAATAAATCCTCTAGTGCCTCGGTTAGACTATACTGTGTGATGTCTCTATTGCGCCGATAAGGATGCAGCGCCAGTCTTTGCAGCACAGGCTTTTCTCATCAGTTAACATGAGTGTTGGGATGAAAGGCTACAGAAATACCACTAGTCTCCCCAAATCTTGCAGGACACTGGAATGCTGTCTGCTTCTACTTTCATTCTTCCTCTATCCTCTTCACTTTGGCTTCCACATGAGTGTAAACAAAACTGCTGACTCACTATCTGTTTTCGACAGATCTTGTTTCGACTTGCCTCCTGTCGCTGCTTCTTGGCCAGGTCGTTATTGTAATTGAGAATTGGTTCTTAATTGACTTATGAATAAAGGTCAAATAAAAAATAAAATAAAAAACTGCATATGACAATGATTAGAGCAGGTAGGCATATGCCATCCTGCAAGTACATCTGCAATTTAATGGCTGAGAATCCTGGTTGCTGCTTTGAATGCAATCCAACCTTTGAACTAATTGATGCATTGACTCAAGTGCTTTGGATAATTTCTGTTTATTTTATAGAAAATAGTATCATTGTTGACTCCATGTTTGAAATCATGCTTCAAAGGTTATCATAACTAATAGAAATAAAGGCCAAAAGACAAGTTCAAATACAAACAAAATACAGGGATTTTCCTTCAATAACAGACCAGTTTAGGTGAACATTCCACCAAAACAATATGTTGGTCAAACTGTATTAGAGTCTGGGAGGTGTGGGACAATGACTCACCCGCCTGTCTGTCTGATAAGTCAGCAACCTGACACCGGGGAGCGAGGGGAGATGGAAAGGGGCCAGAGCTGTCCACAGGGGACTTTCAAAATGCCATTATGAGCCGATGTGAGACAGCAGCTCCTCAGCGCTAAGCTAACTAAACCAGAGAGGACACATGTTGTTTGGGAGAAAGGGGGCTAATACAGGAAATGGCTCTACCCCCCCCTGACCAGGGAGGGAATAAAGTCTGAGAGTGACTGCCACCAGGAAAAACATGGGAAGTAAAGGTCACTGAGGCCAAACGGGACACTTCGCTAAAACACACCTCGGCCGTTACTGCTGTGATGTCATGTTGGCATTTCTTCGGCAGGATGGTGCCACGAGTGGGATGTTTGACCTCGGCCGGGGCAGGCCACTGGTTTTTAAAGCCTCGCAAATTAAGCAGAAGTTTTACAACATCCCAGCCGCTGGAGAACTATTGTTAAAAACTGAGAACAGAGGCAGCCAATTCAAACCCTCTTTCAATAAACAGTGTTTTCCCTAGGTTTGTGGAAAACGTAGGTGCACGTATTTGGCTTGGGGTTTATGGGTCCTCGCTCAAGAACATGTTATTTTTTTTAATAAAGAATATGCAATTTCACATCCTTTCAGACCACAATTATATTATAACCATATCAGTGTCTAAAACGTTGGAAAAGCTAGAGCAGATAAATAAATAACACGTGAAATGCTTGAGGAAAAAACTTGCTAATAAAGTCCACTGGGGACCAACTACACTTATTAGATGTGAGAAAAGTCATTTAGTTAGTTTTGATGCTCACATTGATTTTACATTTATTTGGCTTAGGTGGTGCCCAAAATGGCTTGGGTGCTGCACCTAAGCCTTATAATGGTAGGAAATGTGTCTATTTTGACAGCATGTCAAGAAAATATAGTACATCAACGCCACTTAATCACTCATAGCCATCGTGTTCCAATTACTATAATTGAATATGTCAATTATTCTAATTTCTTAGGATTCTAAGTTTTTACAATGTGTGTAAAAATATTTGGAGAAAATGAACAGCACCTGTAAAAGCTACAGCGGTGAACTGGAGACGGCAGTGTGAAGAAGTGAAATGTGCTCTAATGATCCAACTGACTGTGTTGTTCAGGTAAACGTGACCCAGACCACCGAGGCCCACAAGCTGCCACAGATCATCAACTCGCTGCAGAAGGGAGACTACTTTGGAGAGAAAGCCCTTATAAGGTGAACACAAACATCAAACACTACCACAGATTGTCATTTTACTCTGCTTCTGTCTCTTTTTTTGGTGGAAAGAAACCTTGGTTTTAATAGCCAAGTCATGTTTATTTATACTTTTCAAAATCACAAATTTGTCTCAGAGGGTTTTACAACCTGAACAACAAAAATAAGATAGTCTCTATCCTTTGGCCCTTGATTCAGGTAAGGAAAATTTCCACAAAAAAACTAACAGGGCAGACTAAAATGATGTGAAGAAGCAGGGCTTCTGGAGAATATACAGCCTTTTGGAAAAATCTGCACAATAGGCATTGTGCTGTAACTGTATTAACATATCTGTTAAGGGTGTCACAATTTCAATTTAAAATCGAAATCTATCGAAATGAAGTCACAGTCTTGAATATCGAAAAAAAATGGAATCGTCGATACTGCCACGCCCTCATGTCATGTCCAGTCGGCTTGTCAAGCGGAAAAAAAAACACGTGTTGAAGTGCTGCGAGTCAGTCAACTTCCTGTAACTTAGCTAGAGCCAGTCAAAACATAGCATGGCAACTGCAGATGCTGGACATCCATCAACAGAACTTGAGCCCCCTCCTCTTTCACTGAAGTCGCCGGTGTGGAAGTATTTTGGATTTCCAGTGAGTTATTTTGACAATGTTCACGTTGTCGACAAAAAAGCCACAGTTTGCAAGCTTATGTGCGTGTACCATATTCTTTTAGTTTACAATCAGCACATTAGCCTAGCAGCTAGCGGATATTCCTTCTGCTTATAGCTTTATCCCAACAAAACCGCACGGTTGAATTTCTGCCTGCATGCACGTTTTGTAGCCTAAACAGAACAGCTTATGTTGGTTATATTAGAGAGAGCAACAAGTTAGCGGACTGCCTCTGCTCTCTGACTGCTCAGCCGAATCGTCTGCCCTCGGCAAACCTTTTATTTTTTTTTACTTTATTGATAAATTGTCAACTTTCCAAACGACTGAAGATATGTTATTGTTACATTATGTTGTTAATACATGTTTTAAATTTGACAATGTAGTGTGGTACATTGCGAACAAAGGTCAGATATTATATTACATACAAGTCTAGTCTAAAAATAAATAATAATGTAAAAATCGAGAATTGAATCGAATCGTGACCTCGAAAATGTAATCGAATCGAGGATTTGGAGAATCGTGACACCCCTAATATCTGTAGTCTCATCTGCTGCAATCGGCTGCCTTAGCTGTCAATCAGTACTGCATTTTGAATCTTTTTCAAAATGTTTCAAATATTGATTCACAGCTGTGAATGTGCGTTAAATACAACATGCTCTCTTAATCCTAAAATCATAAAAACAGTGGGAGGAAATGTGTGTGTTTCTCTTTCAGTGATGATGTCAGGTCAGCTAATATCATCGCCGATGAGGACGGGGTGGAGTGCCTCGTCATCGATAGAGAGTGAGTATACTCATCCATTTGAAGTTTTCTGGACACTCACAAAATATTGTTCCCTCTGAAACAGAAGGTTGTCAAGAAGCACATTAGATGTACAGTTGTTAGGACAACCAGAGCTTTTTGGGCTTTTCCTGCCCATTTTATGTTGTAACTGAATTAAGTTATGACAGATAATCTGACAAAAAAAATATAAAAATGTTATGTGGTGACTTGAGTGGGGTGGGCATTATTATGTTGTGCTTTTTATATACTTTTTTTAAGATAATATTTTGGGGCACAACTACAACATAATCATATATAAATCATAATCTTGTGTTATTATCATGGTCTGATTTCCTCCTGTAATATGCATCTCTTAATCTCAGTGTAAGTGTACACGTCAGTTAAATCAAAGTTGGGGTTATGAAGCCAACATTCCAGTGGTTGCACTGTGACATGCGTTTTGTTTTTCTAGGACATTTGATCAGACAGTGGGCACCTTCAATGAGCTGCAGAGGTACCTCCAAGGCTACGTGGCAACACTTGATCGTGACGACAAGAAGAGACATGCCAGGTAGGTGCAGCGGCTTGCACTCAAGACTGCATCGTGAACGAAAAGCTGCGTTACATGTTTGGTCAGATTGAAACAACTAAATGGGTCCAAACAAAAGTCATTTTCCTGACAATGAAAATACAAACATAACTGGAAATCCATACTTGTCATTGGTTGGTTAAAATGACGCCCCTCGGCTGTCCTCATCCAGGAGGTCCGTATCGCGCCACCAGAGCCAGCCGCTGTCACCAGACGTCATCCAGTTGAAGGACCGGGTGGCCGTGTTTCCTCAGTCCAGGCCCTTCGACCACCTGGAGCTCGTCGCTACTCTCGGGGTCGGCGGCTTCGGACGAGTAGAACTGGTGAGACCTGAAGCTACGAATCATTATTGATTTTTCATTTTGCCTATCAATAGTCTATATCGACAACGTTTCATTTCCGGGATTGTTCAGATTTGTGAGGACTATGGTTAACTTCTCCTCAGATCTCTGCAGGGTAAATCCAGACAGCTAGCTAGACTATCTGTCCAATCAGAGTTTTCTGTTGGAAGACTAAAACTACTTTTGGACGTACACACGATCCACCAAAACAAGTTCCTTCCTGAGGCTATTTTGCATTGGCACCGTGGCTCCGTCTGGCGCTTAGCGCCAAGTAAGATAATTGTGATTGGTTTAAAGAAATGCCAATAAACCAGAGCACGTTTTTCTCCCATCCCAGAATGCTGTGCGGACTAGCCAGCCACAGCTCTGTGGAGGAAGGTCTGGCAATGAGGTCTGGCTAATTGCCATTTAATTTTTTTTTTTTTACATTTTGACGATTTACTTTTTTGTTAATTTAGCCTTCAGGCTTACTTGGAAACAAAAAACTGGTTATGCCGCTTAACCCTTAGAGAACAGCGAGAGCATTCATTCTTTTGCAGCAGAAAGCTAAGGCTTTACCTTGTACGCTCGTGATGACGCTATCACCTTACGTGAGGTCCTGTGCAAAACTGCATGACACCATTCTGTTGCAGAGAAAAACTATGAAAACACAACAAACACTCTTAACAACCTTTACACTCTGATAAAAAAGAGCATATCTCAAAAACTAAAATTTTTTACATAGTTCAAATAACTTATGGAGTGAATATTTTGTTCATGTTTCTACATTTAGAAATCTTTGGGATAGTAAAATGTCACTACTTTTATTAATTATTATGGTTTATTGGCTTACATAACCTTTTAGCTTAGGTTGTGCTGATTTTAGGGAGATATGAAGCATTCGAAGATACTCCAAGAAATGACATCACAATAAGCAAAAACTCCAATGCAATCACTGGCGGATCATTTCTGTTGCTGAGTTCAAAAGGTTAATGCATTACAGAGTTTACAAAATCCCATTTTACAAAGACAAAGAGGTAATTATCACTGCAAATTAGTATTTTTTTGTTGTTGAAAGATCTGATATATGCAACTATTGTTTTAAAACAGACTTGAACATTTGCCAACCTATTCCTTAATGTTATTAATTACAGCTGTGCTTTTCCTGCTGTGACAGGTGAAAAGATCTGTTGGTCTGACATCCCTCCCTGGTATTTCCATCTGCAGGTGAAGGTGCAGAATGAAGACATCACCTTTGCACTGAAAGTCATCAAGAAGAAGCACGTCGTAGACAACCGGCAGGAGGAGCACATCCACTCGGAGAGGAAGATCCTCGCCGAGGCGCGCTCGCCGTTCGTTGTCAAGTCAGTCCTCCTGCTCAGCCTCCAAACCCATTTCCATTTTTTATCCTACATGATGAAGCTCTGCTCCATCAGTCTGGGAAAACAGTGTGCCCACTTATTAGTTTTTGATGAGATCACGGTTGAGGCCTCGAGCTGATTACATCTTCTCAGTGGGGAAGAATGGCAGGGGATATTAAGATGTCTGCTACGAAAATGGAGTTATTTGTTATGAAATATTGCAGCAGTAGCTTTTTTTTCCCGCTTTTGTGAGATTATGATGATCCGATTTTCAGTGTACGGCGTGGAACAGACTCAGATATTGCTGATATTAAAGCCATTCTTCACCTTCTGAAACGCTCCTCCTGTTCATCTCCTCTTCATACACTCCCTGTCTTTATTTGACCTATTTCACATGTTTTAACTGTTATCTCTTCATATTTCTAATCTGTTTTCAAGACTGATATAAGGTGATCTAAGATTTAAAACCATGTAGGGCGACAGCGTGGTGGAGTGCATCCGCTCTGCTGTCTCAAGTGTCTTTAAGTGCGATATTGAATCTGTACATGCTCCTGGGTTGCTATTAGAAATTTACTTTGAACACATTACCACAAGGGTCAGTTAAAATCACATTAGTTCACAAATTAAGCAATAATTTGAACAGGAATGTCTTTAAATATATTATAGTACATTGCAATAATAACCAACTGGGGCCGCATTAATTAATTTTAGCATCCTGCTTACTTTTTTATGATCTGTTTTGCATCATTAGTTCTCACACTGCTGCTTTTTTGTATGTAGTTTTAGTTTACTGTTTAATAGTAGGAAATCAAGCGTAAGAGTATTTTTTTTACCAATTGAAAGCTAATGTGAACAGTTTAAGCAAGTGATTATTTAATCTGACAGCACTCTACTAATTGTACTGTGATAATTAAATTAAACAGAAAGAGATTAAAGAAAAAATCCTGCACCCTTAATATTTCACAACCAGGAAAAGTATTATTATTTTAGACCAGATATTATATAATAGTAACAGGACAAATGCTGATCGTAACTGATAGAACAGCATGGCCATTGTTTGTTTATTAATGTTCAATATGTTTGTTTGTTTGTTTGTTTGTATGTATGCACCCAATTACACAAGGCAAATTCCATGTAGTTCCACTACTGTGGCAATAAATTGCTTTCTGATTCTGATTATGACATGAAGGCCACACATTTTACTTTGAGTCTAAACTTGTCTGTGCTTCTCTTACTCCAGACTGTATCGTACATTCAAGGATAACAAGTATGTGTACATGCTGCTGGAGGCCTGTCTGGGTGGAGAGATTTGGAGTCTGCTCAGAGACAGGTACAGTAGGAGAGACCAGCCACTGACTAATGTTGTTACACTTGAAAACCTAACAAAATCACAAAATTTAAAGGTGCAGTAGGTAAAACTAACTTTCTGTCATATTTGCTGAAGCTGACCCTATGTTCCAGTAGAACTACATGAAGCAGGTAATAAAAAAAAAAAAAAATCAGCTCCTCTGGCACCACCTCCAGCCTGTAGTGCGATTTGCGATAATCCACCGCTCCCTGTTCAGATGCACCAATCAGGGCCAGGGGGTGTCTAACTGTGTGTCAATCACTGCTCATGCACACACATTCATTCTCCCTTGTGGGGGGAGGGGATAAGGAGACCGTTTTGGGCTTTAGCGGAAAGGGGGGAGGGACTGAGAAGTTGTTGATGTTCAAATTTTTTGGCTAAGTCCTGGATCTTCACAATCCTACCTACAGCACCTTTAACTTGCTGTCTCTGACATGCCAGCCTTTCCACAGCATTGTCATTTTAATTTTGGCTTGTTCGGTAAAGTGATAGTATTACTGTCAGGTTACCATCTAATGAGGGACTTATCCTGGCTTGCAATAAAGAATCTCAGGTCCAGTCATTATAAATCACTGAATAAGAGCTGCCTGTAACTGTTTAGTTGCATTTGTGTAATGAGATCACTTCTCCTGCTTCTCTTCCTCCTGAACAGTGTAGAATCTGACACTGCTTTTTTTCCATCTTTAGGGGGAGTTTTGATGAGCCCACTGCCAAATTCTGCGTTGGTTGCGTCACAGAGGCTTTCGATTACCTCCATCGCAAGGGTGTCCTCTACAGAGACCTGAAGCCGGAGAATCTCATGCTTGATACCGAGGGATACATCAAACTGGTGAGCGATTGAACATATTTTGTCATGAAAACATGAAACAACTGCAACCACAGCTGGCAGGATGTTTCTCTCAAATTGTTCTTAGATCCTCATTGTAAAGAGTTTGGGTAACACATTCTATGAAGCCTGTCTCTATAATGCATTATAAACACAGTTATAATCTGCTTATAACTAAATGTATTGAGTGTTATAAACAGATTATGAACTCATCATAACTCTGTTAATAATGCATTATAGAGACAGGGTTCATAGAAAGTGTTACCAGAGTTTGATCCCCTGTGATGCGGTCAAGTCTAGTCACAAATTTCCGTTGTGCAATTGGTTGACAATTACAGAAGTGTGCAGCTTCATTGTCACAAAGCTCAACAATTTTTTCTAGCTTTTTTGTATAGCATTGCTTGTCTTAATTAACTTTACACTGATTATAGTACTTGTTGTAATATTATGTATATAATGATGGAGATAAAACTATGTACTCATCAGAGGTTTCATGAGATCTAAAGAAAGCCAATAAGCACCTCCGTGTCACTCAATAAAATCACAGGCCTCAAAGGCTCCTTAAAGTCAGTGGCCATTTTAAATGTATTAAAGTTACTACAAGGAGTTTTTAACTAGTTATGAAACTGTCCTAAATTCAATATTGATGCCTCTACACAACCTACATCAGCAAACAAGACCATCAGTGAGAATATTGACTATTCTTATGTAGTTATTCTTAATACCACTGGGTCCGATTCCCCGCGAAATCAGACAAACTGATTTACGACATGCAGCTTCAACAGAAACTCCTTCAGCTCAGACTCCACCTGGAGCTCAGATTCCTGGCCGTATTGCTGGGCCCACTGGAGAACCAGAACCAGGACTGAGTGGGGTAGACTGTCAGATCCCGCTGCAGTAAAATGAGAGTTTTTTTTAAAGGGAGTCTGGCAGCTGCAGATCTTTACATTCTCATGAACGGGTTCGTAGTATATCGTACGAAAAGTTATGCACACTCAAACGTATGATATCATACAAAATAGTTGGTGGTTCAGTTACCCGAGAATAGGTGACTGTTTGTCGGGTACAGAGCACCGCAAGCTGCAGGTCGTGGTGCTCCATCAGGTCAGCGGTAGTTGGTTGTTCAGTTACCTGAAAATAGGTGACTGTGCGCCGTGTACAGAGCACCGTGAGCTGAGATTACGGTTAAGTTTAGGCAAGAAAAAATGTTATGCGGTGACGAAAGTTAAGTTTTAGGCACCGAAACAACTAGTTAAGTTTAGGAAAAAGATTGTAGTTGGTATTAAAACACTCCCAAGGAACATGCATTTCCTGGGTGAAAGTCATTTGTTTTCCCCAGGAAGCGAACTCCGCATACAAATTACAGTGCTTATCTTGTCGTAGCTTTTTGAATGTATGGTTTATGAGAACAGGCTGTTACAACACAAGGTAGTGGTGCTCTTGGAAACACTACCGCTTTTGTCAAAATCAACACAAAATTAAAGTTCCTTGTAGTAACTTTAAGGTATTTTTATGGGAAAGGTCTAAAAATTCCCCAATGGACTTTTTAGAGTTAAGTGTTCAACTCTGCTGTCCCAGGTTGACTTTGGTTTTGCCAAGAAGATCAGATGCGGCCAAAAGACCTGGACCTTCTGCGGGACACCGGAGTACGTGGCCCCTGAGATCATCCTCAACAAAGGCCACAACTTCAGTGTAGACTTCTGGGCTCTGGGCATCCTGGTGTTTGAGCTCCTTACTGGCAGGTCAGTTGTCTGTGCATCCAGTCTGCAGCAAGGCTTTATTGGAGTAAAGTACCTGCTGACTTGATCAGAGTGCTGTTGAAAAGCTTCGCTCAAACAGACCTCGGCTAAATCAAAGAGGCTAAATCTCTGCCTTTTTTCCCCCCTCCACTCACCAGTCCTCCGTTCTCAGGGAGTGACCAGATGATGACGTACACTTTCATCTTGAAAGGAATCGAGAAGATGGACTTCCCCAAGAAGATCACAAAGAGACCCGAGGACCTCATACGCAAGCTGTGCAGGTACAAGATCACATGGGCAGAGCAACATTCAAAAGTAAAGCTAATAAATCCTCCAATTCACCACTTCTACTACTTTTACTGAGCCACCAAATTTCACAGAACAGAATTTGATGATGGCTGATGAGCTGACGTGTAGAGAAGACAAACTTTAGGATAGCGATCCAGAACTACTTTAGTCCAGGTACCTGAGATGGGAAAAGATTCTGAACCATGTAATCCAGTAAAAATGTGCCTTTGAGCCTTAAGTTCAATTAAAAGCCTACATCAAGAGGCGGCAGTGGCTTTACAGTAAATATCTAAGCACTTGGAGTTTACCTGGACAACAAAATGGCAATCAAATATAAATGTCCAGTATTTGAACAAAGCAGGCAAGATAATAGAAAAAGAAACTCAAAGTTTATTTTGATCAACACCCTCATCTACTTTGCAGGCGGAATCCCTCAGAGCGACTGGGCAACCTCAAAAATGGAATAACTGATATCAAGAAGCACAGGTAAGACTGACTCATTTTGTTGCTGATCTCAGTGGGAAGATCAGCCGAGCTATTAGCACTGATTGAATATTATGAATGTGAGCCAGTGGTTTATGACCACAGCAATTAGGTAATCAGTGAACACACTTTACAAGAGCAGTAGAATGTAAGCGTATTCAAAGGCTTATTACATTATTGGACTTCACACAGTCTTTCTTCACTTAACTTGCTTTTTTGAGTGAATATGAAGAGAGAGAGAGAGAGAGAGAGAGATACAGGAAGGTATACAGTAAGGCAAGGCAATTTTATTTTTAATATAGCACATTTCAGCGGCAGTGCAATTCAAAGTGCTTTACATAAAACATTAAAACACAGTTAGAAATTAATATAAAATTAAAAACAATGAATACAAAATTAAAAACAATACAAAATTAAAAACAAGGGGAATAAAACGAGGAATAAAATTCGCAATGCAGTACAATAAATTAAAAAAAGGCAATGTCAAAAAGCAAAGTCTTCAGCCTTGATACGGTTTTCCGGAAGTTTGTTCCAAATATGGGGAGCATAGAAACTGAATGCGGCTTCCCCCTTTTTGATTCTGATTCTGGGGACGGAAAGCAAACCTGTCCCTGATGATCTGAGAGGTCTGGGTGGTTCATAGTTTACTAGCATATCGGATAGGTATTTTGGCCCTAGACCGATTAGTAATTTATAAACCAACAGTGTAGAAGTATTTTGAAATCTATTCTTTGAGGTACAGGGAGCCAATGTAAAGACTTCAGAACTGGAGTGATGTGATCCACTTTCTTAGTCTTAGTGAGAACTCTAGCAGCAGCGTTTTGAATCAGCTGCAGCTGTCTGAGTGATTTTTTAGGGAGACCTGTAAAGACACCGTTACAGTAGTCCAGTCTACTGAAGATAAAAGCATGGTTTTTCCAAATCCTGTTGACACATAAGTCCTTTAACTCTTGATATATTTTTAAGGTGATAAAAGGCAGATTTTGTTATTGTCTTAACATGATTGTTAAAATTCAGGTCAGAGTCCATAATTACACCAAGATTTCTGGCTTTGTCTGTTGTTTTTAACATTATCGTTTGAAGCTGAGCGCTGACTTTGTTCCTCTTTCGGTCCAAAAATAATCACTTCAGTTTTTTCTTCATTTAGTTTAAGAAAGTTCTGGCACATCCAGTCGTTAGTTTGTTTAATGTACCTAGCCAGTTTTTGTATTGGACCGTAGTCCCCAGGCGACAAGGTTATGTAGATTTGTGTAACATCCGCATAGCTATGATAACTTATGTTATTATTTTTCCTAATCTGAGCCAGTGGAAGCATGTAGATATTAAACAGGAGAGGTCCCAGGACAGAGCCTTGGGGAACTCCACACGTCATATCTGTGTACTCAGATGCATAATTATAGTGGTAGTGGTAGTAAGGTCATAAAGTAAAGTATGTTATTTTTAGGCCTTTGAACCGATAAAGGCTCTTACTCTTCACACTGGGCCTCCTTTTAGCCAAGCATATTACCAGGAATAAGGTGTCATGTTCAAGGCTCCCCTGTAACACTGTAAGATCCGAGGGGAAATTGGTAAGGAAGAGTAGTGGTGTCAACTTTTGATTTCAAAAATGTGTCTCTTATGTGTTTGTACTGGCAGAGTCAGATTTACTTACAAACATGTTTTTATGTGCTCCACAATGTGTCTGAAGGTGGTTTAACGGCTTCACCTGGGAGGGACTGAAGGCGAGGACTTTACCATCTCCACTGAAAAGAGAAGTAAGTTTATGTTTATTTGTTTCACAGACATAAAATACAAATTGCATTGAAGAAATACAAAATGTGAGAGTGTGGTAGAAACCTGTAATGGCTTATATAAAAAAACCACACCCCAAGGACATACCAAGTGTAAAAATACTAATCAAAAATACATTTCCAGTATAGATATTGATCCAAAGTTGTCTTTGCAAAGTTCTAATACAAACCAGTCCAATAAGAAACTTTCTTGCAAAAATGGCAATTGTTGCAGTGGAAAAAAACATCACTATACTATGTGTATAGTATGTAAATGTAAAGCCATTAAATACTTAAAAATATGGATGGATGGATTTTATTAGGATCCCCATTAGCTGATGCAGAACATAAGCTACTCTTCCTGGGGTGCACACAAAACATAAAACATGACAACAGATAAGACGTTTTCAGACAAAACAACCACATGAAACAAAAATAAGAATAGTATAACTAACAAAATTCTTTCTCGCAAACATAACTATAGATTTTCCTCTTCATATACTCTTGTATATATTACAAGAGTATATTACAAGAGTGATTCAATTATTCTATTGAACCTTTTAGTTTGCATTATTGTGTCAGGCAGCTATACACTTTACCTTTTTTTTTCTTGGGTTTACAATAAACACGTGGAAGGGAAGTGGAGAAAAAATTAATTCCTTCTTTGATTCATTGTAGTGCTCCTTAAGTGCTCCTTAAGGCTTCTCAGAGGAGGATATCAGTTATTATAGCAAGAATGAGCACCAGCACAACAATTGACTTTATGAATTTAATTTAGGTGCTCCAGCAATGGTGTTCCACTACTGTTGGATTCCAAAGCTGTTAGTAATTCAGAAGTCAACTTAAGAATTCAGTCTCTCACCCTTTCCTCCTTCATTGTCTTCTCTTCCAGCTTACAGGACCGACAGATCACAGCTATTTCGACAACTACCCTCCAGATGAGGACAGTCCTCCTGAAGAGCTGTCTGGTTGGGATATGGACTTTTGAGACCTATTGCTACATCTTTCCATTGTTGTCTTTTATTTGCACACCCTGCCCAAAGCTTGATGGACAAAGGCCACCTTACATCATCTCGGGGCAACATGGTGGAGGACCTCAGGATCTGGGCAACAGTAGCTGCAGTTAGCGGGTTACTTTCTGAACTAAAGATTGGCCGTCTCAACACAAATGAATAGTTATAGGCTAATTCTCCTTTGAGTTTGACTGTGAAACAGTTTGTAATGGAACAATCACTGTCCTTTTGGTTAGTATATCTGACTGGCACTCAAGCTAATCTAGTACAATGTAGTGCTGATAGTGATACAGTAGTAGTGGCATGTTAGCATAGCAAGCTAGTATCTGTAAAACTGAAAAGCTACTGAGGTTCTCCACAATCTGCTGCTGCAAAATGTTGCAGTGGCTGCTGCTGCGTGTTGCAGTGGATACACACTCACCTAAACCAAAAACACAGCTGGCAGTGTTTGTGGGTGGGAAGCCATTGAGGAATCAAGTCCTTGGATGGTTGTGGAAATTGAGCAAAACAAAGTAGGCAATAAGCATAGATAAAAAAAAAAAACACATGTATTTGTTACTTTGGAGTTGGGTAACGAGAATCAGCTCTGCTTTGTAACCAGTTCAAAAATTCTAGCAACCTAGAATTCATGAAGGAACATGCTTTTTCATTCAGCTATTTGGATAACAACAATAACGTTTCAATGGCAAAGTTTGGCCTTAATGCGCTTCAGTGTACAGTTCCAGTTAAGGCTCATGTACAGTGTTTACAAAATGGTGGACCGGAACTAGCGCTAAAAAGTGTTGCACAAAAGAAAACAGTGAGAACAAGTAAAAAGGCCAATATTATACAAGTTAAATCACTGATGAGAGAGTAGTAGTAACATTAACATTTTCACTACTGTACCAACAATATTTGATGTTTTGTTATCTTTGCTGAAGTTTCTATGTTTCTATGTTGGTAGAGTAATTGATTACAGCTTTAGCTTTTCTAAGCTTCATCTCCTACTGCTATGGAGGGGGTAAGTCTTGAAACAGACCAGTGTCCTGTGTCACAGTATTAATGTTTTTACAGTCCTAAGGGGTGATAGAATATATGGGCTATTTCACACTGTTCCTTAAGGTCTCCTAATAGGGTATGTAACATTGGTTGGGCTCAAAATGTCCCAGGTGATATTTGTTTAGGCCCTTATACATCCCTAGATTCAGAAGACTAGCTGATCTCAGGTCTGTGGTGTAGCCTATGTAAATGTTGGGGCGTGACAAAGACAGACAACTGAGCCAAATAAGGGACAAGAAGCGAGTTGACGTCAACTCGAAGGCTCGTTGGGATTCGCCCGTTTTCAGAGGCAGTTTCAAATAGTAAGATTTGCAGAAGGAAGAGGTGTCTATGGGATTTTGAGGTTCTATGTATGTCCTATTTACCCACCAAACTGTCGTAATTCAACTATGACAAGGTGAAATTGGTTTCGCATTCTATCACCCCTTTAATCAATCTACGGCCATATAATAATCTTTCACCAGATACATAAAAAATATAGGTTTTCAGACACTTTTCTCTAGGCCCTCATGATGGTTCCAGATGTGGTTGGTGGGGAAATTTGTGATACAGCTGCAAAGTCTTTATTTCTTACAGCTGAGAGAATTTGTGATTACATTGGCAGTTTTTTTTACGACTGTTGAGGAATGGAGGTGTGTGGTGAGGAGATCATGTGTGGAGATGACACTGTAACTTGAGAACAAACAGACTCGGGAGAAGAGATTCTGCTTAACTGCTTAGACAGCATCGAACCACAACGCAGTACTATCCCACACATGAAACATTTGTGCTAAGAAGCATCAAGAGTTCGTTGTGCCAACAGTGTTATCATCACAGTCCCTCCACTACCCAAACTAGACACACATAAAAACATGAACACCTTCCACACTTAAGTTCTAGAGTGTGAGCATCGCGCAGCAGGGTGCCTGACCTGAAGAAATATTTACCTTTTTGAAGCTGAGTCAACTCTGCGGTCCCCAGCTTAAGAAGAAGGGCAGTTCTGCTCGGTCTGAGGCGTTGATGATGTGGTGAGGAGCAGCAAAGAGGCCAAACTGAACAGAAAACCATCATGGTTTACCTTGGGGAGTTTTCAGGAACTTAGGGGTAAACATAAATGTATTTTTCATTTTCAAACACTGGAGGTTTACAGTAAATCGACTGTGTACCATGTGTCGATGTATATACTGAATACTGTAAAGCACAAGCATAAAAAATACACAATTTATACAATCCAAGCTACTTGTTCCTTTATGTAAACCTTAAAAACTGGGTGAGTGAATCTTGTTACTATGACGTATATATGTATACATTGACTGGTGAATGTGTGTGTACAGTATGTACAGTGTGTGATGTACTGATTTCAAGATACAGTTGTGTTTGTTAATTATTGTTTTTTTAATTTGACATTTTGTAATTGAATGAAATAGTTTTCTTAAATTGATCAATTGGAATTGTATTTTATGCCACAATAGATTATTATTAATTATTTTATTTTCTTACCAATATGTGCAGACCTTTGTGGGGACATTTTGACTTGTCAAACACAGGGGTATGTAAACACATTAGTGATAGCTGCATTTAATTTTGTTCACTGCCAGGTCTGATAATCAAACTAAATTCAACTTCTAACGAACATGCTGACATCATTCATGTTTGCCAATTTCTGTTGGCAAGTTATGTTTTGTTTTGCTGTAACCAAACAGTAGCGAGTGATGTAAAAGTTCACGACAAAAACAAAAAAACAGATGAAATATGCCAATTTAAGATTTTAAGACATTACTTCTCCCAGTAGATTTACAACCTGTCGAGCTACGTCAATGTCACCCACATTTTTCACTTTTTGTGACCATTTTTTGCTGCTATTTTTCATGAATGTAGTTACATTGCTGTCTAGCTGTAAAAAATGACAAAAGGCCACATCCTTAACCCTGCCTAACACCTGTACTTGAACTGCTAAAGAAATAAGGAATTTGGGCAGCAATTCAGAGGTCTGGAACCAGGCTAGCCACAACCCTGTTTATAAGCATGCTGGCTTACAGGACCCTTAAATAAAACTATTTCTAATGTCATCACACTTGCTTTACTGCAATGACAAGTCACAATGTCTGCCACTAGAATGACCTGTTGCTCAATTAGTGTGGATTCATGACTGAACTGTACCTCAAAATAAAGTTTTACAAAAACCAAACTGTAAAAACGCCAACATGTATTTAGACCTCATGTTTACTGAACATTGTTAGTGCTAAAAGATATCAAATATTGAAGCCTATATTAAGGCAAGGGGATACAAACATCAAAAACAGTCTATCTACTGTACATGATTTCAAAAGAAAGAAAACACCTAATTATTTTTGCACACAATTTTGGCTGTTGCAACACACATACTGTACTATCTACAACTGCCTATGTCAAGACAAATCCCACAAAATATATACTGTACGTGTATATAAAATGTAAATGTTGACGTTTTTGGGCACTATATTAAAGTAAAAGGCAAACAGTTATACTGTAAATAAAGATATACTTCTAAGTTTTGCTATTGAATTTCAGAAATATTCATCTTTTTTGCAGAATTGTACCAAAGAAGAGATAAAGGAAATACATTTTGCTTTGTGTGTTGTTTTTTTGCCACTACCCTTCGAAAACCTTCAGGTTTAGAACCAGAAACATCCTTGATAGATCTGAGTCTTGCATACTTTTATTCATTTCTTTGAATGCTTTCTAAGGTAGGTCAGAGCTCAGAGGCGGGGGGGCTTTAGTAGTGACAAATGTCCATCACAGATATTAAGACCATCGACATGTCAGAGTTTTGGTCCCCCTTTCCCAGACCACACCTGTACAAGATATGCAACATACAGAAAATAAATAGATGCATGTTAAAGGTCATTTCCATATACAAATATATTTTATGAAGCTCATTGTACAAGCATTTCTTTTTTTTACCTACAGCATAACATTTACAAAATAGGATTGAACAGTGAAGAGGAGTAAGCTCTTATAAACTGCTGAAATACTGTACTGTATCCAAGTCTCTTTGATTTTTGCACTCCAAAAGACATCAGTGAAGTTTAGAAACGTGTCGAGTCTCGGCAAGGAAAGGCCCCAAAAATGACTTGTCAGCAGTCGTCATGTCTGCAATGTTGTACTGGCACAACCAGAGGAAGCCACTCCATTCTACAGCATACACTGATACAATCTGTATTGGCACAAGATGAGGAAGCACAAACTGGAAAAAGGTGTCAGTACAAAATATATAAAGTTAAAAAAATCTGCCCTTAACTACAAATGTCTCTGAAATATCAAAATAGTGAATTATTTGAAATACATTTTAGAGTAAATTCTCCATACTTATCAAAAGAAAATGCACTATATTCACTCACTGTAGACTATTTTGTACCATTAAAAAAACTGTTCCCAGCTGCTTGTTTTGACTTCATTGCAAACTGAGCTCAGTTCTCTGAACAACGAGCCGATGAATCAAATCAAACCTTTTTGAAAAGCAGAAATCCACCCATTTCAAAAGGCACCTTTATCTCAAAGAGACATTAGAATGTCATCAATATATGGTGAGCTATATACAAAAACAATGTACATGTGTATAGAAAAAAGGTTTGCTGCTATATTTTCAGTCTATTTGCTCTGAATAAATATTAGTTTTTTGTTTTTTTTAACTCTGACAATAATAAACAACCCAAAGCAACATTACGACATGTTAACTGCTGTTCCAGGTGTGCCTGTTGTTCAATGTTGACCTGACACAAAGTAATAATGATTTATGTAAAATCTTCTCTATACAGTAATATTAAAGGCTTATGTGACCCAGGAAAACAGACCAGATCTCCCTGACCATTCAATATATTATATGTAGTGCTCACCATTTTTGGTTTTTATTTTAAATGGGAATTTGAAGATCTGATGAGAAAATCTGGGTGAAATCCCAGAAGCACAACTTTGAATTACTTTGAGGAACTCAAACCGCTCATTTTATTTTCTAGGGTTGCCACCAGAGGACTCTGTTTACTGTCAACTATAGTTCCCAGTTTTTTATTGGAGCTGAAAACACAATAGCGTTTTCGATGCATCTCAACCTTTAAAAGAAATCCAGGTATTTTTTCAATGAAAATTGGCAAAAAAAAAAAACAAAAATGATGAGCCTTTAGGATATGTAAACCAAAACTGATTCCAGACCAGCAGTGTATATTTACTTGATACTGATGTTTTTGATATCTGTGTTGATTAAAACAGATTTCTAGAAGCATTCTGGCAGTGTATAATAGTTTTTCTTAATACATGTCATTCTATGCTGTAAATGCGATACATACTTTTAAACAGAATGTAATGGCAACTTGTTCTGAACTTCAACAATGCCAAAAACAAATAGGTTCAGCCTGATATCAGTCCATTGAAACCATTAGTATTAAACTTGTATGCCTGCCACGACTTACTAGATTTCTTTCTGAGCTTATCGGGTCCAACAAGGCTTTCAAAATTCCACACATCAACTGGCTTTTAGAGTCCTGTGGTTTTACACTTATCATTAACACATCCTGATAGTCCTTGTTCAATGTAGTCCTTTCTCCTTTTGATATGCTGCATTGCTTTATCTTTCCAAATCAAATCTGAAGTTTACTTGCAAAACATCTTCTTGGTGAAACAATGGTATTTTGGGTCTCCTCTAAAACTTCCCATTCCAACTGTTAATGAAGACCACAAATGAAAAGTAGCTTACACTTCCTCATATAATAAACTCTTAAAATGTGGGTTTTGTACTGTAAAACAACGGAGCAGTGATCTAAACACAAATATGTACGGCTATCTACTGTACCGTCTAAGTCACAATTCTGGCTTTGGAATCTAATATATCTCTCTATAGCAGCCAAGCCAATAATTATACAATAACTTCTCATATAGTGAATAACACAGTGATAGTACAGTACAGACATAAATACATACAAATAGTAACAAAAACCATGCAAGTGTGAGCATAGGTGACTTGGTGGTAATGACAAGACAACTTCAAGCTATGAAGGAGAGAATGATGAGAATGACCCCCCCCCCCCCCCCCCCCCCCCCTCAGAGGCATCAGTTCAAAATGAGATCATTTATGATCATCATGATTTTTCCTTCAATTATTGTCTCTCTAATGCCTCAATCAGTATTTGTATATCTTGATAGTGAGTTTATGATTCATATTCACCTTGCTCTCGCCCAACATAACTGAGCAGCGATGATTAAGTCATAAAGATAAACAGTGGTGGTGAAATTGGAGCATGGAGAGTTGACTTTCCATTATTATCTTTCACGAGGGTGACTCACACGATCCATTCCTTCCCATGACCAGTCTCCTCTTCACCTGGAACAACAGGCTGTACTCTCCTCCAGTGCAAAAGGGAAGTTGTGTTCAATGGGTGTTTGTGAGTGAAAGAGTGTAAGACTTAAGGGACAGGAGGAGAGCGTTTTGGCTGCATGTGTTGACATTTTTTTTTTGTCTGTATGACATGAGTTTTTTGTGAACAGGCATTGAAGGACAAAAAAAAACTATCTACAGGCACAAGAATCTACAGTCATATTGGGGTAGATTTTCAGCACCACGTTCTTGTCCTCATCAAAGAAGAGGATGCTGAGGGAAGACATCTTCTCTGGGACACAGCATGGCTCGGGGATGCCAGGGACGACGCCCACCGCCCGAACTATGCTCTGGATGGTGGCATGGTTAGAGGGCTTCAGAGCCTATAAAGCAAAGGGACAAAAATTATTAAAAAGGATTTAATGTATCCAGAGAAGAATATGCTTCAAACATTTTGTATTGCAAAAACCCATTATCAAAACAAATCATTGTTAAAGCAAACGTTTTCCTTGGATAGTATTCAGTGATGCACTTTAATTTCTGATCACTTTGTAAAATAATGTGGTTGTTTTGCATATTGTTACACAATTGAATACACAAAAGGAAACGTTTTTAACAACATGGGTTTTGTTAATTGACAATCACGGAAATCAACATTAATAAAAGGTGTTTAACGGGGATTAAGAAGTTTAACAGGGAAAAACACAAGCGGACAGACATAAAGACATTCTTTTTTTTATCACATATACCAAATGTATTTGGAACAGAAGAAGAAAGTTAATGGTTTAATTATTAGCCAAATGTCCATTGTTAACATCCATCACAGTTAACATACTGTTAAATTAACTAACTTGTGATAGTTGTGCATGCATAGTTTTGTGAGGGATTGAAAAAAGTGATTCAGATAATCTTGATACACTGTTGGCATGTTTCCAACCTGTCTGACCAGCTAACTGCTCATTTCGTGTACCAACTGACTTTGCTGTAGTGGTGTTATAACCAAAAGACATAACCAAATCTATTAAAATAGGGCCACATTTGTAATATACTGGAATTTTCTATTAAGAGTCCAGGAGAGCATCTTTTTTACATAACTCTTTGTGAGCTATTTATTACAACATGTATCCTTTAGATCACACAGGAACCACCATCCATAGCAAATTTGTCAAGTTAGCATATCTACTATATAATGCACAATTAAAAGAATATTGTTCAGTGCATCCAACAAGCAGCTGCAGGTAGACCACAATCAGAGGGCCTGAGTGCTAGCTCAGTTCACACGCCTGATCAGCTGCTTCATGTCTTGGCAGGGCACCTTTTAATAGTAGCTATTTAGCAGCTTTTAAAGCTCTAGCCTGACAAAGGAGAAACAACATCACAGACAGCAAACCTACAGGAGAGGGAGGAGGTTGCCTTAGGCCCTACTTCTGGGACTAATTACGTCCGACTACAAAGGCCGGCGACTCTGAGGTAATGAATTAAGTGAATGGATCTTGTGCATTCCGGCCATGTTTAAAATACCTGTGATATTATCTTGTCACCGGGGCCACAAGCTACGAGGGGAGGTGATGTTTAAAGATTAGTTGAAGTACAAGTTTCTTTATTTCTCTTACTTCTTTGCATGTTCTTTCAAATGCAACTGAAGAGAAACATTTAGGAATGGCATAAAACTGAGTTGCTTCCTTAAAGGTTCCTGTTCATTTTCCTTCACCATGGTTATAAAGTTTTATGGATTTTCAATGTTGAGGTCAGCCATCTGCTCCTCAGGAAGTTGTACATATGTTATATTGTACACAAGACTATATTTCAGTTTTTTGTTACAAAGCCATTTGGATTACATAACCTGTAGTTTGACCACTTTTACTACATGTTTAGTAAAGTAGGACTTCCCTCTGGACTGACCATTTTTTTGTTAAATTATATAAATTAAGCTCTGATGCATATCATCAAAGACTTAATTACCTTAATGCCTTAAATATAGAAGATAAAAGCATGAGTTACAACTGTAACTAGTTTATCCTGGCAGTTGAAGATGAAAGCAGATGGCATACATTTCTGTTATTTGGCATTATCATTTATAATAGAAGACAGATATGCTTCAGGGACTGATATTAATGTTATCCAAATGAACAGTATACAGAGCAGTAATAGCAACAGTAAACAAGGAACTGAAAGCTTAATGGCTAGATGTACTGATAGCTCAAACCTGTTCTACTCACATAATATTTACCATACTGGCTGAAAAAAAGCTCAGTATTTAAATGTTAAACATACTGACTGATGTTTGTAGTCTGTTGTACTGTATGTTGAGTTCTGGTGTCATATCATGTACTTTATGTCAGTGCATCAGTTGTTAATGTGTATCTGAACTAACCCAACCCTTTTGACTTGTGACCCCTACAAGCAAAGCAATGTCTAATTGTAACCCATTGTCACAAGTTACATATGTCTATGGGCCTAATTTCTCCTGTTTTATTTGAATTAATGTATTTAGAGGCCTAAAAAGTAAAATATTCCAGTAATTCCAAAGAAAAGAAACCCATCAGGTTGGCAACCATTTCAGAAGTGCACTACAAGAGCCTCACCTTTGGCATGGGGAATTGGCAGGACCCTGAGCAGTAGTAAGCATCAAACGACTTGGGTGATATAATCCATTCACTCCATCCAATGTCAGCAAAGTCCACTTTCAGGTATCTCCGAGCGCAGTTCCTGGGCTCGTTCCACTGCTTCTTGCGCGCCTTTTTGATTGTCTGCTCATCAAACTGCAGCAGGGGCATCTTGTGCCGCGGATTCTTGCGTGTCTTTTTACGTGGGCGACGGGGCTGCTTGTTTTCAAAAGGTTCGTATGGACTCGTCTCATCCCACCCGGTCGTCTTGTACGGATACTCGTGCCCGGGAAGTTCGTTGTTTTGCAATGGGAGCAGAACGTTCACCGAGCGCTTGTGTCTGGGCTGCGGCTGTTCTTGTTCAGTGTTGTTTCGCTCACGCAGTCCCAGTTTTTGGAAGCTGTGTGAAATGGAGCCTTCCCCTCCCACTGAGTGGTGTCTCTGGAGGGTGGCTACCACACTTTCAGGCTCTGAAATGGCAGAGTCATTGGCGTAGACCAGGATGTAGGGTGAGCGGTCAGACAGGAGCTTCTTCCATTGCTGGGGCCCTTGGGAGGCCACATCGATCCCAATAAGCAGCTCGTCGTGGTGTTTGGCCTGGTTGACCACACGAGTAATGTCCTTCCACTGCCAAGATATGAAGTCCCTGTAGAGGGTCGACACATTGATCTGAAAGTGTCCTAGAGTCCTTATCTTGTTATCTACAGAGGCGAAACTCCAGATGACCATGTGAATGTGGTTGTGCCTCCGGGGGCCGTGGCGTCCACAGCTTTTGGACCTGGAGCAGCCCTGGGTGCTGTTCTGAAGGTCTCCAATGTAATAATGAAGAGTAGCAGACAGAACGTCTTCTGACTTGGTGAGGGAGGTGAGGTTGAAAATCTGCAGCTGCTTCTTGTTTATCGTACCTGTATATATAATGAATAATATTATTTGCACAATGCACCACAGTTGTACAGAACATCACAAACTAACCAACCTTCCTGTATTAACAATAACGATCAGAATAATGTTTGTAGCCTATAAATGTATTCACTTTAAATCCTGATCCAACATTTTCTCAGCCATGCAGATAGCCTAATGTTGGTTTTATTTGCCAAGGTTTTGAAATATCTGAAGTGTTCTGCCTTCACCCCAATACTCTGGATAATCCACAAAACACACTTATCATCTAAAATGCTCCCTTTCTTTGAAGGATAGTAGTTTCACTGACAACCTTCCACCGTGAGGTCTGTGGATCATCCAGAGTAACCAGGACAGTGTTAATGGAAAGAGATGTTGCTGTTTCCTTTTTAAAATATAATATTGCAATGATTTAAGTTACACAAGTATAATTCCAGAAAGCTGAAATCTCAAAATATATCAAAACCCAGGCAAATAAAACCTCAAACTATCTGCATGGCTAGACCACTGGGGGTAAGAACATGTTTGTAATTTGGGTGAACTGACCCTTTATATGCTATGACATACAGCACCCAGGCGATAGGAGGCAGTATAATATAACAAACTTTAACCCTAAATTGAAAAAGGTCGTTTTTAATAGTGCACACGTCGAAGTGATAATAACACAGCGCAGCTTGTACGCAATTTAGATCTTTTAAAGATTAAAATTACTGGAATTGTTCCCGGAGAAAACAACTAATAAAAGCCCCTTAAATGCAGAAGTTCACTGCAGTGAAAACTCTCCAATCTTGCCCCAATACAGGCAGGCTGGGCAGCTGCCAGATGCTGGCTCGAGCGGATATCTATCAACACTATCTGACACTGAAATGTGAAGGTGTAAAAAACAAATGTATCGGAAAACGATTTTGCATGCAGATATCAAATGCGGAATCTCTGTTCCTGGTGCAGGGCATGGGTATCAGGTTGATTACATTTCCATGACTGGATCAACAGGTGTATCTTAGTTTCTGCTCAGCACATGAATGGCAGTTTTCACCCTTCTTTACAGTTTTATTTACTAAATCGGGATAATAAACATTTTGCTCCTGAAATGCGTGCTATTTTTTGTTAATATGCCTAAATTGCGCACACATTCTCTAGCTCGGTGCACTTTGTGCGGATAATTCTAACCGAGCGGGATAGGACACGTTACCAGATCCAGTTTACTTTTACGAAAACGTATTATAAAAGGCTTGCATTTATGTCCTCTCTTGACTGGCAGAAGTCAGTATTGTTAACATGCGTAAAACTTTGGACACGTACCCCAGTGCGCTTTGAAACTGCGGACAGTGTTGCCGTCCTTGAATGGAAATCCAGCTCGGTTGTACTTCGCGTAAAGCATCTGCATGTGTTCCGTCATTGTATCCTGTAAAAGCAGATCCTGGTCGTCTTTAGCAGGGTTCTTTTTATCCTCCGAATGCGTAAAATCCACCTTTCGTCTGTCGGGGAAATTGTCTGTTTTCAGCATCGCGCAGTATCCAACGCACATATAACTCCATCCGTAAAGCAGTACGACCACAAACCGAGAGTATAGAGCCATGCTTGAGCCAAAGCGAAGGTAGCAGCAGAAAAAACAATAGTAGTGGAAAACCTAGTACGTTTCCAAAAGCGGTCACTATCTCCAAAAAGACAGACCATCACCTGAGGAGTCCTCTCTTAGAAAATGATACCATCACCTTTGACACCAGTCACAGCAAGAAAAGAGGAAGGTGGGCAGGAAAAAGTAAGAGCGTTATCCAAGTTGTCTCTGCTTTTGATAAGTTGCAGTTCTAAACGTGCCACAGTCAGTGAATGATACTGTTCCGGCGCACAGCAGAAGGTGTAGTGGAACAGATGCGGGAGAACTAAGCCGCTAAAACAGCGACGCTCTTGGTTTTGTATCCGAGCTCTGAGCTGATTTCAGGACCAGCAGTCAACCGTCCCCCCGTCTCAGCTTTCATTGAAGGTAAAGCATGTTGTGCTTGGTATTATAGGACTTGTGGGACCAGCTGGGTCTCTCTCTCTCTCTCTCTCTCTCTCTCTCTCTCTCTCTCTCTCTCTCTCTCTCTCTCTCTCTCTCTCTCTCTCTCTCTCTCGCTCATGATACTTTTACGCACATTCAGCCTGGGGACGAGTGATCTAATCTTAACTAGAGCTGAAGAGCTGTGTTGTCAGTTGATTCGAGACGGATCTTTAAAATATTTTATTAAAGGATATTCCGCCAATTTATTGAACTGATTTTGAATATCTAAACAGCTGCCGCAGAACAGCCCCTCCGTGCGTAATTTCTACTCCACAGCGCTGTGCGTCTGGACCGCGCTGCTGAATGAAGCGGCTTATTGTCGGCATTAAAGGCTCTCTCCCCTATTTAGTTTAGTTCAATAGAGTTAAGCACACACATCCTGTACCATCACGGTCCGATCCGGATGCTGTACTGTGCCTCCCCCGACCCCCTCCCCACCGTCCCACCAAAACAGCTCATCCAGGCGGGGTTTAAACAGCCAGCCACCCTGCACCCCCCGCCACTGAGCTTTTCTTTCAGGGGCACTCGGGAGGAAATGATTAGGGCATTTCCCCGCCCTTGGACATCTGATGGCAATAATATTAGCATGCCATGTCCTTCATAGCAGTCAACACAGTGAACGGTTTAACCCCTTCAACTGTGAGGAGATGGGCAGGAGAGAATCAATTCAAACAGCAAAGCAGCAGCAGAGTGCAGTCAGCTGGCCCAAAGGACCTGACTGGATCAACCCAGAACAATCAATCAATCAATCAATCAATCAGTGCGTGTTTTCAGACCTATATAGTGCATAAGACAGACATACATACATGACATACAAATATAAATGAGCATTGATTCAGTTTGGAAGATACCTACTTGGTTTGTCTAACTCAGACTGCTTCAAATAAAGTTTGTAATGTATTTTCATACACCAGGAATGTGGATCATGTTCCCCATCACTTACATTGGATATAATCTCTTAATGACCAGTAACAGCAGGAATGATAACAGCAAAACCTGTTTCAATGTAGGCACATGATCACCTGACTTGTTTTAAGACAGATTTGATCCTTTAACAAAAGGCATACTTAACATTTTGAGGTGCACGTGCCTGGTGGTTTGGTTTATCCAGTGGAGGAACTAATTCAAGTGCTTATCTAAATGGCTGCGCTTTTTTTTTAATGGAGCAAATCACATAAGGACACTGTAATTAGAACATCTATTGAGTTCAAATTGTAGTTGCTGTAGAGAAAGAAATCAGTATCCTTTAGAAATATGCCTATTAATGTGAACACAACCAAGCACAGTAGCATAATAGCCTAATTCAAATTGGGCTTGTTTCTTTACTGCTGCTGTCAGTACCTGTTGTTGAAACAATCTGAGTAAAAGGAAATTCATTCATTCAAACGTGTTGATGAATTTCTCAAGTTTTACACACCAGGCCACACTTGACTGATTTGATTCAGACTTTAGCGTTGCATCGTCTGAACAGCAATGTTTCAACAATGTTAAAATGACTTAATGTAGCATGTGAATGACAGTAAATATCAGAGGTTATCCACAGCATAACTACCAAATGTAGCCTACCATGTGTTACACCATTTTTTTTGCATTTTGTTGCCATCCATCTGAGGCTTAAATGTTGTTGGTAATAAAATGTCCAATTTTGTAATGTAACAAAGTACAATACTTAGTTACTGTACTGAAGTAGAATTTCACATATCTGTACTTTACTTTGTTATTTATATTATTGGAAACCTTTACTTTTACTCCACTACCTTTCCTCAATAAAATGTATACTTTTACTCCGCTACATTTCCCCTCAGTGTCTTTGTTACTTGTTTCTTACAAGAAATGTTTTCGTACGTTGGAGTGAACAAAAACCCCAAATTCTGTTTCTGTTTTTCTCTTTGTTTATGTCAGACTTTGAATGTGATGTTTAAGGTGTGGAAACCCTGAATAGTGTGCTTTACTATAAGGAAGCCACAATAAAGTTCATTATCAAAGTTTTTCTGTATTTTTACTTTTACTTCTAATACATTTAATATCAGAAAATTACATTTGATACTTAAGTACAGTACATATCAGATACTTTAAGACTTTTACTCAAGTAATATTCTAAAAGGTGACTTTAACTTCAAACAAAGTCATTTTCGGGTAAGATACTTGTACTTTTACTCAAGTATTGCTTTCAAGTACTTTATACAAGACTGGAAATGTCAAACACATAACGTGTTATAAAACAGTGGTATAAAAGAGGCCAAACTACATGAAGAGACATTAAATTAAGGTGAAACCAAGCTTGTTACATAGAGAAGGCTGAATAGTGCCTCGATTATCTAAGGCCCATATTAGTCTGAGTCCATCTCTTTACCTCATGTTGTGTATATTAGGGGCAAGTCAGGCCTCAAACTAATAAAACCATGCTTCAGTTAAAACCCCAACAGCTTAAAAGCCCAATAAAAAAAATGAAGGGGGATATAACCATTTAAATTAGACTTTTATATTGTAGATCGTTACTATTTACAGACACATGATCTGTCTGGGTGAGTTCCAGCAACTTGTTGTTTTGAGGTTTGGTCTTCCACAGAGGTACGTCATATAAAAAGTAGCATTTTACTAGTGATTCTTGCTTGTTTGTCAATCCACCGGCATTTTAAGTTTCCACATCTGCTGTTTTGATTGGTAGGTGTTTGGAGCGACTGATGCCACTTTTAGGGAGGGAGAGCAGAGTGGGCTGTTTCATCACCATCACTGTGCCACATGAATGAGCTGTGGCCTGTAAACCTAAACAGCTGTATATGAGGGTGAAATGTTCATTTGCCACCCAGCCAGTTTGAGTTTTTACTCCCAACACTTAAAAAACAGCAAGCAGGGCAGACAGTGAGATAGTCAGGTGGACAGCCCTCGCCCCGAGGTTAAATCTGGTCAAAGAGGAAATGACACTCCCAACACAATTCTTCTGCTAAATTTGAATGTGCTTCTCATCCTTGTTAGTCCAGTTAGTTTTGTTGAGGCAACAGCAAAGACTCAAAAAATATATTTAAAGACATACAACAACAAAAACACACTGAGAAGATGAAGAGAAAATACATTTAACACAACCTCCTCTCCACCCAGTTAATCACATAGTTTTTTTATAACTCCTAAAGACTTTTACAAAGTCTGTTCATCATCACCCCAAAACAGGCCCAGAACTCACATCTTCTTTATAAAAAAACAAAACACTAAGAGAACCCAAAACCAGACCCCCATTCCCTGAACCCCTGCTTTTACAGAACCAGAACCCACATCCATACGTCACCACACATATTGTTTCAATGAGGCTAATTCAGTCAAAACAGACAAACAGATGCAGCCAGTGGAAGGCTGCAGTGGTAACCGGGTGTTAGAATGAACTAATTTGATTAAATCTCGTAACTTTCAGAATTAAATTTCAGCTTAAAGGGATACGCCACCGTTTGTTGAAAGAGGGCTTATCACGGTCTCCCCTAGCTGTAGATAGGTGGACCAACGCATGTTTTGTCTCAGTGCATGTAATTAGGTTGTTTTTTTGTCTTTTGTTGGCCCACTTTTACTCACAACATGCTAACCGGCAACATAGGATTCCATTCACTACGCTAAGCTAACTAGCTGCCGGTGTTGCACCGGACTACAACAATGCATGCACAAAAAATGTGTTGGCCCACCTATCTACAGCTAGGGGAGACCGTGATAAGCCCTATTTCAAAAAATGGTGGCGTATCCCTTTAAGCTGATGCAGGGGAAAGTACTACAATGACACATTAAGTATGGCTGTGTGTTAGTATTAAGGAATCAACATGTTGGGACATTTGCTTTCTTGCAGAGAGTTAGATGAAAAAAAACAATACCACTTTACTGTCTATACATTACATTAAGCTACAGCCAGGGGCGCTGTAATGGGGGGAAAAGTTAGGAGCCCCCAAAAATAGGTAAAAACTAATATAATATTATTAAACCACCATCATTCAGTATATATATTTGAAATATAATAAATAAATGAATGATCTCTTTGTTTTTACTTGTTTTTGGCAGTAAAAGTTAAATATCCCCATTGACCAAAACGTAAACGTCCATATTGACCGACCACCCCCCTGTATCTGCATGAAATGGTTTGGTCCTGCCTTAGCGCACTCACGGTGTTTGTTTAGTTGCAGTCTGGTTGCAGTCAGTAGATGCCAGAACTACAGTGACCATAATGTTTCCAAGTAACGTTAAATCAAAATCTGGTTTTCAAAAAAGGAAAGAGAGAAAAGAGAGAGAGGAAAGACAAAGGAAAGGGTGTCAAACTGTAACCCAGTTTTTCACCAAGAAAGGTGGGTAGCCTGTGGTCTGTGAGTGGTATTAACCTGTTGGCTTCATGTCCATAGTGAAATAAGCTAGCTAGCTACAGACTAGTGTTAGCCTACATGTAATCACCATTTAATCAGTGCAGGGAAACGTTTAGCAAGATATTCATATTAAATCGTTGTCCCTGCCCCTTTTAGCAGACTTAACAACAGATGACTCAGAAGCACCCCTGTCTTCCCCTAACTGTGCCCCTCCCTGTCCCAGTGAAGAAGGTGAGCAACATTGGGTTCAGTGACATGCCAGTTAGCATCATTGCAGGGAGTCTGTGGCACAGATATATATATATAAAGCCTAGATGTCTCGTCTGCGATTCTGGCCAATGGAGGTCGACGTCCGCATTTGGCGGCCATCTTGCCACAGTCAGCTCGCTCACTCATAACATTGTGTTTTACCGATTACCGATTTTCAAATGGTTTGGTTTGTTATACACGTCAAAGATGTAGTTATGACATACTTATGAATAATTATAACCATGGACTTCCATATGAAAATAACATTAAACAGAACATATAGGTGCCTTTTCTGTTGCTGGCCACCTGACATCAGAAATGCCCCTTCAATTACAGTATTCAAAATCAGGCTCAAAACACACCTATTTACATTAGCCTTCCCTGTTTTAATTGTCTTACCCTGTTATGTCTGTAATTAAGTGTTTGTCTCTTGATGTAGTCTTAGCTTAAATCATAGAGTATGTGTATTTATTTATTGTATTATTCTTTAGCTAATGCGCTATGTACAGCACTTTGGTCAGTGCAAGCTGTGGGTAAATGTGATCTAAAAATAAACTACTTACTTACAATGAATATACACACGCACAAGGTATTTGTTATTTATGTTAAATCAATAGGCTACTAAAACTGTGTACAGAATGGCAACATGAGATATATATATATATATATATCTTTTTATAATAGTAATATTACTAATATAATAAAAGCATTTGAATCAGTTATTTTAAACACGTTTAAACTATTATAAAAGTGACATTTATTTGCAATAAAAAACAGGTACAAGATTTCCCTTTACAATTATACATAAAGAAATGCTGCATGTTGAAATCCCCACCCTGTAGAGAGAACAACAGTACTGTGGGGGGATACACATGGAGGACAGACATACAAAATGACCCAAAAACATAGCTTGGGCTAATGCCCTTTGAAAAGGACGGTTTTATTGAGCTTCTGTCGCATGTTGTTGCTCTGTAAGCTAAGGTTAGTCATTTTAGCGATGTGGTGCAGAATTAGCTTAAAAAACAGGGACACAACTAATGTCAACAGCGTATGGTGGTGGCTGTCTATGCCATACTGCGTGCCGCCGATGTGCTCCCCGAGCCCAAACACATCCTCTGACCCCATCCTCTTCCGTACAATGTACACGACCTCTAGCAGTTTGATGGGCTGTGATTGTCTGGTATTTGCTGATGACTGGCGAATGACCCACTCTGCTGCCCTGACGACCCTCACTGTGTCTTCTGATGGAATCACCAGACCGCCATTGTTTTTAAAGTCAGCAGGTGGTAGCTCTGGTCCTTGATGGCAGATGCAGCGTCTGTCACCAGGCTGGCGCTTGCAGCTCACACTCCTCTCCAGTGGCTCCCTGTTGTTTTGCCAAAATATCCAAATATATAAATAATAGTAATAGAAAGTTACTTTTTTAACAATTCAATCTCACTTTTCAATTCTGTGAGCCTGAATGCATTTTAGGTTCTCATATTCCCCAACAGAAAACAACAGCATCATTTTAAGAAATTGTATAGGCTTGTCTACTTATAAGGCAAAAACATGTTTTGTGGCTCTGGACAAAAATGGCTCTTTTGATTGTAAAGGTTGCCTACCCCTGGTTGTAGTTTCAATGTTCACACATGTTTATTCATTCAAGTGTATGAGTGACAGAGCAAGTGAGATATCCAGTAGTTCTCAAACTTTTTACACAGAGCAAATAATATTGGGCTCTTAGACTACTAACACCATCATAGACCTTTCTGGGTACCACCAAGATAAAGGATTTAATATAGCAAGCCATATGATGCTCTCATTTGTTTGTGACATTCCACATGCAAATACTCACAATATCAGGTTGAGGTGCATCCTGAGACAAGTCCATTGGCAAGTTGTCTTCTGCTCTTCTAGAGGTGGTTGTGCTTCTTGTTGCTGCCAGCTTAAATAAACCCAAGTAAAGAAGTTTAGAGTGTCTAAAATGTGCTGTAATAAACAACACATTATATAACTTGCAAAAACAAAAACTAAAGTGACATTTAATCATATATTGATATATCAGTCTTATACATTATTGTTAGTCAATGATACACATACCCTTTGAAGATGAGCTGGAAAGTTGAAAACGGTTGGCACAACACCATCTTTAAGCCGGACATTCTGCCCTGTTCTGTCAAAGTCCTCACTCCTGATGTGTCCTGTCAGAGGCAACAAAACCGTCCCTTTGTAGGGCAAGTTCCCACTGCCTCCTCATCTTTCCATTTTTGGGAAACTTTAAAAACATGAGACATGTACCCAGATATATAAGTTATTGTCAACATTTCCAACCCTTTTTTTTCCTTCTTTCAACATTAAGGGTAAGAACAAAAATACACACCTAAATTATCATAAGTACTGGGTAATTGTATGTATGTATGTGTGCATGTATGTACTTTAGAATAAGACAACCACACTAAACTAGTTATAAAAAGGTGTCCAAAAGAAACATCAGTGATTGTGTAAACAAACTTCTAAAAAGCCTTGGGTCAACAACAATCTTGTAATACTAGTATGTCATAGCCCCACTGTTCCTGTGTAACAGGACCTGTATTGTGCATAAATTCACTAGCTAAGTAACTAAGGATTATCCCAAATATAATCATAATATTGTCATATCTTACAGGTGAAAGGTTTGAGACTATGGCAACTTCCTTGTAAAGCCAACAATTTCCTGTATCATAATGTAAGATGTTTTTAACAAACCAAACAGATTGGAAATCATGTGCAACTTATGTTGAAAAGAAAGAGCAATTCTGCCTCTCTCACTGACGTAAAATTGCTGGTAGCAGCTAAACTGTAGCTGCTACTAGCTAGCTAGGTCTCACTCAAAGCTTCTTCTTGTTATTAGCCAGCTAGGCTAATAATTACAACCACACTCACAGCTTCTTGTTATTAACCAGCTAATAACTACAACCACAACTACATCCACAAAGATTGTAATTTAGACAAAAGACTAGCTAGCTCGCTAGTCATAAAATCGTCATTGGTGTCAGTACACTGATACACAACTATGCTGCACATTTAAGTCGTTTTTCGAAAAGAAAAGCTGCAATTTCAACATGTTCAAGCATCCAGAATTATAGCCACGTTTATAACGTTTGTAAGAAACCAAACCGTTTGTAAATCCGTCAAGATTTTAGCGAAATAAGAGTATTTGTGTTCATGCAGATCACTCACCTCACATCAGGTACCACAGAGTCCGCCAGAAAGCTTGACTGTGACAAGATGGCCGCTGGTGATGCCGTTGGTAACTCCACCGTAAGACATCTAGGCTTTATTAATCTATGGTCTGTGGGTCTCTTGCTCTTTTTACCATTACAAAAAAGAAAATGAAATATGTATTAAAGTGCCCATATTATGAAAAAAAATCACTTTTTCTAGGATTTGGGGTGTTATTTTGTGTCTCTGGTGCTTCCACACGCATACAAACTTTGAAAAAAATATATCCATGCTGTTTTGAGTGAGATACGGTGTCTGAATGTGTCCTGCCTTCAGTATCTGGGTGAGCTGTTCAAAATCTGCAGGGCTTGTTACGTAACTAGCCGAAACAACGGGCTAAACACAACCGTTAGCATGCTAGCGCTAGCATTAGCATGCTAGCTCGTTCTCAATGGCAAAACACTGCTACAACACACACAAGTTCACCATAATCTACAAAATAAGTACTTCCATGTACACCCTCGTTTAGAAGAAGTCTCCCGGCTAATCCTGCCTTGTAACTGACCAAAGTTGGAGAAACAACCTTTCTTTTACTGTCTATGGAGCTAACTGACATGATCTACGATCTGAGCTACTGCGCATGTGCGAGTGGAATCAAAGAGTACAGAAGGAAAGATGATTCACTCTGTAGTTAAAACAGAGACCTGAACACAAGGTGAAAAGAGGAGCTGCAGCAGTGAGAGAGAGATGTGCTGTACAACAAAAATATGGTGTTTTTTGAAAATTAAACCATGTAAACCTATTCTGGTACAACCTTAAAATTCAATTATGAACCTGAAAATGAGCATAATATGGCATCTTTAATGACAGAAATTCAAACACATTACTAACAAATATTTTCTCAAATAATGATAATTATGAAATAAAATAAAATACTACAACCTGTACAATTGTCTGTACTGATGCTGGACAGTTGGAAACAGTGAGTAGCTTACCTGAGCCTGCATGTAAGATACAGACAATATTAAAACAATCCAGTTTGATACGTTCATTTAGATTGAATTATGAAATGACATCTATAGATACAGACTTTATTATTCCCGTCATGAAGGGCAGTTAATAGATATTTATATATTTAAGTTTGTTCATTTTTCTTTTTTTAAATCTTTCATTAATAATTATAATAATAATAATACTTTTGTTAAGAGAATTTTCCATTTTGTCAAATTTTACAATAAAAATACATTGAGACTTAAAAAAATGGCCTTCAGCACATTTTTTTATGGTTGCTTTTAATCTTGCATCAAATAGTGAACTGCATACTAGACTTGCATGCATGTACAAATCATCAGTAAATATTGTGCTAGTACTAGTATTGAACTACAAGAAGCAAGACAGTTGCAAGCCTTTAATTAGAGTTATGTAAAGCTTTTGATGGGACAGTTAGGTCCTAGAGATGTGGTGACAACAGCTGCGCAGAGGGGGCCCAATTTGATTTTTTGTCATGGGGCCCAAAATTCCTGGCGGCGCCCCTGGCTACAGCCAGGAGACAGTTATCTTAGCGTAATGGGAAGACAGGAAGCAGGAGAAAACAGCAAGCCTGGCTCTGTCGAAAGGTAGAAAGGAATCATACTATTCCTTGGCTGGGAGCCATGACAAAGAATCCAAGGAGTCCAAGAAATAGTCTGGCACAACTTCCTGTGAAACCACAACTCAGGTTTTTGTACAGATTAAACAAACCAGATATAACATGTTAATTGTGAAGCTTGAGATGTGCTGGTGAGCGGATTTTGTTACCTTTGGAGAAGCTAGCTGTTTCCCCCATTTCTAGTCTTTATGCTAAGCTAAGTGGCTTCTCGCTGTACTTTCATATTTACCACACAGATATGAGAGAGCTCTCCTCTCGTCTAACTCTTAGAAAGCAGAAGCTACAGGGTTTCGAGAAGTAATTAAAATAATGGGGGGAAAGTGCATTGCTCATTATAAAGTTGATGCAAGTATAAAAGTGGATACTGTGCTCCATGGTTAGGACTGTACATGAATGCCTCCACAAAGCTGGTACATGTGCAGGATATTTCCTTTTGACTAAATGGTATAAGTGTTTCCCCCCAAATAGGTGTCTGCAGAGTCTACAGAAAATTTATTTATGAACAACAAAGACCCTGTATTTGTTGTTCACAGCTTATAGACATAGATAATGTTACTTGTGGTGGGGCTGCATTTTACCATGTGTTTCAATAACAAATGCAAAAAAGTGTAAATCAGGAAATTAAAAGAGAAGTTGCTAAAAGTCATCTGTACTTCCTAAATCATTTCTAAAGCAGGTTATTTGTAAAGTTTTCTTCCATTTAAAAAAATGCCATATTGAATGACTAATATGTAAATAATAGAGCACTTTGATGTCCTGTAAAGTGTGCCTGGCATCTGGGAACATGCGGAATGCTTTAAGCCCATTAACCATTCTTCCAGTCCAATTGGAGCTACCGCAGCCTAGGGCAGGACATAAAAGCAACCCCCATCATCTTTCAAAGCTCTTACGCCTTTAATTTGTTTAGACAAACAGCCCAAAACATGCCAGGCCAAACGATGGGACGAGCCCAGGGTCCCCGAGCAGGTTCCATTCCTTCAGGGAATGCCAAAAAACTCAGCCAAACTGGGTATGCTATTTACTAAATGGAATAAAGAAGGCCAAAGAACTTAACAGTAAAACTATGTTACGTATAACTTCATAGGTGGGAAACGTCACATAATCTGAAGTAACACATCAAATCTCAGGTTATTTGCAAGGAAACTTCCAAGTTGTCACACTGGTCCATCCACTTCTTACCTCTGGGAATCCTCAGTTTAAAGCCATTTTTTCACTGCAGCCCCTCCACCCAGATGGCATGCATGATATGAGGTCAACAGTTTGTAAATGATGGTGAAACTAATGTACAGCAACTCGGTCAAATTAGAGGCTTCCAGTGCTCTCCAATATGTGCCATATGTATGAATGTTTCGGCAGCAGCCTCTGAAGCTTAGACTGTCCTGATGTTGTGGTCATAGATGACGACATGGATGTAGAGATCCGATTGTAGGAAGGTCCTGCTGGAGTCCTCACCAGGACCAGACTGTAACCAAGCACAGAGTTAGAGCAGTTAGTAGGGCTAACAGTGTTATCTACAGTCTATAAAGGTGCATTCAGACTACATGCAAAGTGAATTTCCACCTTCATTCGCGTGTCTGTTTAGTCACCAGAGCGTGCGCGTGAATGAATGACAGTTTAAACTCGGACTGATCTCAAAACCTAACAAGAAGTCAACTCTTTTCTGTTATTTTTCCTAACTTTTTTCAGACAAAATTAAAATTTTGGTCTAACATTTTCAGCATGTGTGGATGCATCAATTCATTGCAGCACTTGTGCCTTTCCACTGACTTAATATTACATTTGCACCTCCTTGAAAATGTATTTCACTTTCAGTCTGAGTACTTCATTCTCAGTGGTTTTTAAACAACGAATATCCTTCCAATTTCAAACAATCAACAGATAAAATGTTAATATAAAAATGTAGTAGAATGGCGCTAACGTTTTTTAAATTGGTGCTACATGGCAAGAAAAAACAGAGAAAAAAGGTTGAATTATGGCTTCCTCTCTCGACCCGCTTCTATGATCTATGTGTCCGTATGCAGATGTACAATCTGTAGTTGAAGCACAAGCCCTCAAACCAGCGAACCATGCGGAGATGAGCACGGAGATCTGGGTGCATGCGAGATAGAAGGAATTTTACCATAGTTCATTTACACATACTACCCACATTGCTATGAAACAAAGCTGGTTGAAAGTCTGCAAAGTATCCCTTCAGTGCAGGTTTAAAATGTGAAAGCTGCCATAAAGTCTGTTAGTAATTAAACAAAACCTCAGATATCCAGAACACATCTCTTTATAATAAAGGTATCTAAAAGGGGAGGCCAAGTGCAGCATAATTTGACAGTGACTGTAATAGTTCATTTTCCAAGATGTTTTGTGTTACTTTGAATGTCAAATCTGACACGGCCCCACCACTAAGATGTGAAGCCACTACCAGCTGGGAACATTTATTCAAGGCTAAGTGTGTCAAAAGCTTCTAGTGGGAGTAGATCCATAGCCAACCATTACACTCAATTTACACTTTTACCTCAAACACACTTGTGGGTGTCCTAATAAGTGAGATGGTCTTCCTTTCCAAGTTCAAAAGAGCATCAATAAAAATAGACCAATAAAAAATGACTTGACACATTTAGAGAAAATGGGAAACACTGGCTAAAATAAATGATAAGCATCTACTTTTTCGGGAAACAAAATGTGTCATTAACACTAACTTCATCTAAGTGACTGTAAACTTTTACTTAGATTGACTAAAGCCATTGTCACAACTGATATATGACAAGCCCACCACCCCCCAACCCACTTTCTGGCTAGGATAGAAAAAGTGGTCACAGTATGACAAAGGCAGAAAAACAAACAAACCACCCAAAATGAGTTGATGTAAACCTTGATTTTGGAAGGTTTCACTGCGGATCTGTGGCCACATGAGCAGCTAGTGAGCTCATGGTGGGTTAAATGCTGGATGGTTCTGTGCTGCTCTGTTTCGAGCCAATCTGAGCTGAGCTGAGCTGAGCTGGGTTCTGGGCACACGGGTGGTTTGCTGTGTCTGGCTTCCTACAGTATGCCTTCTCTTGTGTTTTTAATAGACAGCCTGGTCGGGGCGGTGCTCGACCGCAGCTAGAACACTGAGCTGACATTTTGGCGCTTGGCCTCAAAAACGCAGTCCCCACAGCTCTGTCTGCAATTTCAAAATAGTTCAGCCTCACACCAACTACTTCCCTACCCCCCAGCAAAGAGGGGAACTGGAGAGAGTCTGTCGGTCGTTATTCTTCCATGGCCCCTGTCGGACACTGAGTGTGGAGGAAGCACCTGTCTCGACCCTTTGTGCAGGTGCAAAGCAAATCTCTATCCCTCCCACTGATTTCTTTCTCTCTCTGAGTTTCTCCAACTGATTCTCTTATTGTGTAGTCTCCCTCTGAAAATGACTGTATATGATATATCTGAGGTTAATTAAGACTCGCTAAGAACTAGGCAATTAGTAAAATTGGGAGAAAGGTGAAAATTGCATTTTTGCCAGCAAGACCCCAGGCCATATTAGACAAACAGGATGTTGTGGGTACATGGCAAGTTAGTCACCTGAGCCACAAGGACAACAACATGTGTTTGCTAAGAAGTCCCTGCTGCAGCAAAAAGGCTTTGAAAAGAGTTTTTAGCCCTTTAGCCGTTTTGCTTTCCTGGGACATTTTTACTGCTGTGAAACAGGTGAACTGATCTAATTAGCAGTGCCATTTGTCTCCCTGAGGCTTAAAAACAAAGCAGGACAACAACAACAACAACAACAACACAAACCTACCAAGGGGTCCACATTCAGGATCTTTTTGTCCCTCTTGTTCTTAAAGAGAAGGCCGTTAGGGTCGTCATAAATCACCTCAAAGTTAGGGCTCGAGTTGGACGTGGACACCTGTGTCTTCCAGTTGTAGTAGCTGTAGAGAAAAGGAAACAGTAATTGTTAGATGATTAAGGTGAAGACATTTTTTAAGGCTAAAGGCATTGAGTAGCAAGGGGTTAATCAATGCAGTGGTACAGTGGAAGCGAAAGTTGTTTGGGAAGAATTATCTTAAAAGATTGCATTTTGTTTTTTAAACTACTGGAAGCTACCACGTATTGTAAGGTTGTTGGGTGGCACTGGCTGAGCATGCCAGGCCATTTTGTTTTGTTTTTGTGGGCGTACACACACATATTGCTTAAAGCCCCAGTGTGTAACATTTGTAGTTGTTTATTATCATAATCTGTATTGCCCTTTACAAACTTGTCCTTTTTTATGAATATTGACGACAACCATCAATTCCAAGTATTCCTATTGGCTTGAAATTTTACATTTGCGCTTACATGAACTGGGGTAGACGCTCCATAGTCCATGCGCCATCTTGAAATACGGTAGCCCGTAAGGACATACAGGCGATACTGCTCCGAATTTTGCGCTTTTCACTCAGTGGCACTGACTGTGACGTATGCCAGAGAGGGAGGGGGAGAAGACTGCGACTCACCGCCGGCAGATTTGAAAGCCTGTTGCGTCTATTATCGAGGACATGTAACTGAATCGCAGAGGAAATTAAAATGACACCGTGACAGGCAAAGCAACGCGACCAAAGTTAATATTGTTGTGTGCTGATGAGGAGCAAGGATTTTAAAAGGGACGCCGAAGTTGCCTGCTTTCTTCTCAACAGGTAATTCTGTCTATTTGTGTAAAAGTTTTATAGTTGCTACTTGCTTGGCTAAATATAGCATGGTTGTGAATAACGCTAGAACGACGTCTAGGATACTTTTCCCCGCATCAATGATGAAAAAGGATTGTCTACCTTGTAACATAAACGTAATCATATGTGCCGTGATTTCCCTGGCAGACAACTCGCGTCATGGATCTGTAACACAGACTAGCTACTAGAACAGCTGCGTGTAAACGATGGAGACACTAAGAGATCATTTCAGTTTCATTGACATTGTTCATGCTGCTCAGAGTGTAAGTGAAATTCAGTTGGTTGTCATATACAATTTCACTGATAGATGGGAGAAATTCTTACACACTGGGGCTTTAAGAGAACCACATTTGAAACACATGGATTTAGATGAAAGGATGCAACCCATAGTACTCAGGCAGGGTGAAGGAGTATTGCGACACGGTAATATTGTTTTGGTTGTAAAACAAAAATAGTTGAAAACAGGTCAGATTTAGATGAGATGCTATGTGAACCACATGAAAACCAATCTGTAGTGCAGCTTACATTGCATTCTGTCTATCCTCTTGCCTTCTGTTGCGATGCATGTAGCATCTTCAGCACACCTTGGGTTTTACTGTCTAAATGGCCTCACATGGGGTATGCAGTATGAATGTAGAATGGATGAAAAAGACAATAACCCTACATATAGATATTACCAGTCGAACACAAAGTCAAACTGCTCAACTGTCTATGAATTTCACTCTACAATTTCAAGAGTTTAGGTTTAGATTGGGCTGTGATTGGCTGGTTGCATCACAGAATTAAAAGATGGTTCTATTTGCCAGATTCAAGCAGCAATGCAAAGTAGTTGAGCTTGTTCTGAAATATGTTTCAGCTCACAGTGGACAAAAATGTTTCGAATGTGATCTCTCTTCTCAAGATGAATAAAAATGTGGTAATAACAGGTCACATTTTTGTTTTGCATGACTTTAAAAGATTTTAAGAAAAGACTGATGCTCAGTGGTAGTGGCATGTGCTACATGACCATTTGGCATTCTGCTTTTTCTGAACATTTTCCTTTATGGGCTCACACAGCAGGAAGCTTTAAAACAACACAAGCACCATATTGAGGTCATGACTTATGTTTAAAGGAGGAAAGATAACGTTACGGATTACAGAGCATTACACAGCCATAGTTATCGTATCAATATTCAACAGCAGGTTATAAAAGAACTTAGCTTTGCAGGAAAGAGAGGAAAACAACCTGCAGAGTCAAGTATCTTTTGTTAGAGTGGCCAAAGGTAAAAGTCTGTTTCCAATTTGATTGTGAGGGCTCTGTGTTGGAGTTTGCCAAGCCAGGCATTAAAGTAAAGCTGTGGCTAATAAGCAACTGAAACCAAAGAAAGAGATGAAATCCAAAATAAATGGCCGATTAATTTACAGCATCCGATGGGATCATGCTCTGCTTTTAGGTTTGGGTCTGTTATTTTTGATACAGCAGAGCAATAGTGTGCAATGCTGTGACAGAGTCAAAGGGACAAAATGTATTAGACCTTCAGGTTACAGTAATACATTACTGTGTAATACACACATATATATATATATATATATTAGGGCTGTCAGTTTAACGCGTTATTAACTGCGTTAACGCAAACCCATTTTAATGCCGATAATTTTTTTAACGCACGAGTAACGCATAGAGAGAGCAACGGGATCTGTTAGTCCACTTCTTTAACTGTCTATGGCCACGCCATGTCCCGCCCTACGAAGCAGCTGATTGGTTTGGTTTAGGCATTTCACCGCGAGTGGTTAGGATAGCGGATTGGTCAGGGGATAGGACCTGAACAAATGGAGTTACGTTACCTTCGACGCCTGGCCAATAGTAGTGATTGAAGGGCGGGTCTTGTAATTTCGCAGACCGCAAACAAAACAGACACAAGCCTCGGCCGGTTTTAGCTTGCTAGCCGCGTAGCTTGTAGGCTCGTGACGGCGATTATCTTCAGAGCGAGCGAGTAGTACAGTCAGTGAGAGAAACAAAGTGTCTTCTCTGTTCTTTCTGACCACGGTGGGAAACCTGGAGCAGGAAAACCCTCTCCTTGATTTTACGTTGGTTATGAACGAGAACGAGAACCAGGAAATGAGTCACGGGAAACCAGTTGCTATGAGCCCATAGACAGTAGGAGTTCTCTTAATACATCCATGGACGAGCCACGCTCGCCTCAGGCATGAGGCAGTACTACCTGTAGTACTATCTGCAGGACTATCTGCAGTACTACCTGCAATGGAACATCGAGGTAACAGCGTTACATTATGTGACAGATTATTAGATCCAAGTGTGAATGTTAGTGTGAAATTGAACATAACGTATATGACAATGTTGTTTTCAATAAAAAAACAGTCACAAAGCAAGCCTTTCTACTTTTCCATGCTGATAAGAGAATTAAAATGAGAAAATATAATGGGACAAAAAGAAATCAAGGGACATTTAGAATAGATAAAAATGTGCAATTAATTGCGATTAATAGCGAGTTAACTATGACATTAATGCGATTAAATATTTTAATCGCTTGACAGCACTAGTATCTTTTGGTATGCATTTCAGAAAAAAAATGGTTAGGATTCAGGTGTAATTGCAAATAGTGATTAATCATGATTAATCCACTGAAAATTCTGATTAATTTGATTAAAAATTTTAATCATTTGACAGCCCTAATATATATATATATATATATACATATATATATATATATATATACACATATATATACATACATATATATATACATATACATATATATATACATACACACACACACACACATATACATATATATATATATATATATATATATACACACACACACACATATATATACATATATATATATATATATATATACATATATATACATATATATACATATACACACATATATATATATACACACATATATATATATATACATACATATATATATATACATACATATATACATATATATATATATATATATATATATATATATATATATACATACATACATATATAACACAATTAGGTGTTTATCCCTGTCAAGTCATTTATCAACTAAAGCTTCTCCAACAGTTTGATGGAGGCAACATGTTTGTTGAAGAAAAGAAAAACATCCATTGCAGTTTGACATTTTCTAGCCATAAAATTGGCAGATATCTTCTCCTTGTTGATGTGAAATAAGAGGTTGGTTGGAAGTTGAAACACCTCATTAAGGTAATGATGAATACTGCATTGTTCCCATGTTAAGTTTGGATTCTGCACAACCTTTCATCTGAGAGGAGCCAGGCATGGAAACTAAAGACAAAAGTCTTTGGTTAAAGAATTTTTTGTTAAAAAATGCAAAAATCCATTTTAAATGACGCCAGATTGAGCTTTAGTTCCACATCTGTTTTAATTCATCAGATTAATTTGAGACATCTTTATGTATCAAACACTTTTTCTTTGTATTGTCCAAATTGTTATTGCTATGCTATTGTTCTGGAATGGGTTTTTGCTTCTGTGAAACACTATACCGTGTTTTGAAAATTGTTATACAAAAGATTTATTATTACCATTGAAACATGTTTGAAACATTTATCCCTACTGATAAATTACATTTAAGAAATTTTTTTAGAAAAAAGGAAAACCATCAAAAAACTAAATAATACAACTGCGGTAACAGGTTTGAATTTTGTTATACCAAGTAATGAGGCATAAATAACCCTTGATTCGTATAGAGCTGTGCTCTCCAGGCAGTGGTGACAATTTTCAGTGGTACTCATCATTAGCTGTTCACATGATTGTAACACAACTCCACGTCACACTCTTAAGCGCTGATGATTGCTCTAGTGGGCCTCAAACAGCAGTTTGTGGTCCAAGAACAAAGTTGGACCTCAGGGAGGAGGCTCAGTGTAAATCTGGGAAGAGCAATGTTATGTTGGGGGGCTGAGTGGGCTGAAGCTGCAGCAGCAAGTTGTAAATATTGGACCATAACATAATGGAGAGGTGCCAGCATGCTGCAGGTTATATTTCCCTTGCTGATGCTTTACTGGAGCCAATACACAATGAACAGCATGTATATTATTATTAATGACCCACACTATGTAAAATACATCTCAAAATGCAATCTTTGAAATATGTTGGTTGTTTGGCTGGTGTCAAGATGTTTTCTGTAGGATCTGTTTCAGAGGTAATCTCGAGTGGCATATCAAACTAGTTTGCAAATACTAATTTGCATTTGAGCCATAAAGATATTTTCTGACGTCTGATTTGCTGACTGAAGCAAACACATAGTACAAATAATATAAAAACTTACCCATGTGGCCTTTCCAAAACCTAGATACCCCCATGCAATTTTGGGAAATGTAAATACATACTTCTGCAGAATGGTCTGTTTTTGAATAGCCATGAAAAGGGTCAGCTATTCCAGCCAATAGCGAGAGCGACTGTCTTTACTACTGGTATCCTGGCAATATGTTTTTTATGGTTTTCATGGTTTTCATGGTTGTCATACTTGTCTCGATTGATTTTGGCTGGGGACTTGATTTGGACTTGTCTCGATGGACTTTAACTTGAAACTTGACTTAGATTTGTCTCAAAATGACTGACTTAAGGCTCAAATTGAACGGTCTCAAATTTCTTGATACCTCCTCTAAAACAACTGAGAACTGATTTTGAACTTGACACTAAATTAGGACACTCAAATGATTTGAGACTTGACTTGTTTCGACTAACTTTGAATTGAGACTTGATTTGGTATTGCCTGGTTGACTGAGACTTGACTTGTCTCAATGAACTTTAACTTGGGACTTGACCTGGACTTGTTTCAAATGACTCAAGACTTATCTTGATGGACTTTAACTTACGAATTGACTTGACTAAGACTTGCCTCGAATTACTTGCATTGGACTATTCTCGACTGATATCAACTTGACTTGGACTTGCTCAATTGACTCGACTTGAGACTTGACTTAGAATTGTCTTGATTTACTTTGACTTAAGACTTTACTTGGATTTGAGACTTGACTTGCTGAAATAACTTGACTTGGAGTTGGCTCAAACTCTTAAAATTAATGATTTAGTTCCAAATTTACCATAACACAATGATGATAGTTTGGTAGAGAAACACGTGAACTGTTTATGATTTTATAAACAGTTTGTGATTTTATGTTTTATATCGTCCACTTCTAGAAGGCTCTACTATATTTTGATACTACTATTGGATGCAATACATATCGGAACATGTGACACTATACAATAGTAGTATTCCTCTCTAGTAACACACATGCAATGGATGCTTCTTAACAGTGCAAATTGTGGGGAAAATACACTGATGCATAAAATTATAAGGTATGATAGGACGAGAGGTCTGGCTTTTTTTTTCAAGTGGCCAACAGCGCTGAGTAAAGCAGGTTCAGAATAGACTGCTGCAATGCCCCATTATGAAATACAAATTGAGGTTTTTCCCTTAAAACTCAGGAAAATTATATTGTCTGAGAATTGCTTTCAGACAGATGCATACTTCTTCTCTTTGTAAATTAGATCTGACAGTGTTTCAGTGACTATTTTTACCGAAATGCCATACAACAATTAACATATTTTTGGTCAACCACTTTTATTCCACAGTGAACCGCTTACTTTTGCAAGAGAAATGGGACAGATGTGAGATATTTTAACACTGAACATGAAAACCACTGACGAAAGTGTGAAAAAGTTTAGAAGCAATGCAGAGAATTTTGTTCATACGTTACTTGGATGTGTTTATTGGACCCACCTCCCTCACTGTCCCATATGAACTGTCACCAGGGCAACTAACTGCATGGTCGGTGCACATTTGGTCACAAAGAAAGCTCCAGCAGCTGGATGGCACCACACCCAGACACATGGACTAGTAAAAGTGTGAGAACCTGGATTTGGTGGAAACAATGACGGTGCTCTCAGCACCGGTTCCTGGTTCCCTATGCATTTACCATGGCTGTTTGACACGTGCAATGTGCCTTTTCACTTTCCATAGTTACTGTGCTTAGCTCTATTGTTATCTCCAGGCGGTCATTTTCCAGGGCAATGTCAACAGTCTCATTATAGGGCTCAGAGGAGCTGGACTGTGTGCGCTGGATGATGTATATCATAAAAGCGCAAATACCTTGCATGTGTATTCGTTCAGCTGTTTTTCTCTGTAGTGGCTGAAGAATACAAGTCCAGTAACTGTTTTTGAAGTTAATGTTTCCAGTGTAAATCACAAAAGGCCTCTTCAGTGTTAAGAGTCAAAGTGTAACGAGTTGAATTTACGGTTAAGCCTTCTGGGTGCCATGGGGTGTATTTCAATGACATATCACAGATGAAGCCATGTCCAGTTGACAACCCCATAAACAAACCCACTGTATCTACTCAGCCACCTACACACACACCTTTTTTAATCATTATTTTTGGTTCAATCTGGGAATTTGTTAATATTTATTAAAGCACAAGTTAAGTGCATCTGTCTTAATGGAGTGTGAAAATTTGGTGCTTTTGAGTTCATGTTGGAAGCACTTTTCTAAGCTGTCAATATAACAAAAAGCTGAAACAATTGGTCAACTTCTAATCAATTAATCATTTACTGCTTTAATCCAACAAAAATACCAAACATTCTTTGGCTTCTTAAATGTGAGGATTTGCTACTTGTTTATTTCAAATCACTGTAAACTGAAGACCTCTGGTCAGACAAAAGAAGGCATCTGAAGTTGTCACCTTGGCCTCTAGGAACTTGTGATGGACATTTTTCCACTATGCTTTAGACTTTTTATAGACTAATTGAGCAATTGAAAACAATTTACATATTTATACCGTTTTTTTTTTATGAAAATGGGTACAAACCCAAAATGATGACAGTTATACCTACATAATATAGACCCTCACCCTACTAACCAAAGTTGATAGTTATAATGCATATAAATTAAGGCCAATGCAGGTTAGGGTTTTCATTTCTGTGTTAACAATCCAAAAATATACACATGAGCTGCTTATTTTGAGCAAATTACACTATATGCTCATATCATATTTTAAAATGTTTCAGTTTTCCATCAGGGCTTCCATCAGATCTACACATGCACACACAAACACACACTGGCCAGAGCCATTACATGATGTGATGACACAACTGGGTGTTATCCCATATTCCATTTGACTGGAGCTCCAAGAGGCTAATAGCAACTTGACTAAAGAAGGTTAGTCAACTCAGTCCAAACAGTATCAGCACGTAGAACAAACAGCCCAACTGGATTTAACCCCGAGGATCCAGCCAATGAAGTATGTGTGCCATGTGTGAAGATCAACACACGACACGGAATGTTCTGGCTTACCAGCAAATATTTATCAAGCTGGCAGACTCTACTACGATAGAATATCCCACCACCCCCATTAAATCTCTGACACAATGCTTTAGGCCGTGCCGCTAAATCACCTTCAGAGCTGGAACAGTTTCTCTTTTGTATTAAAAGTTAATAAAATAGGACAGCAGTGCAAATATTTTCACAGCGGAAAATGAAGCCAGACACACAGGTGCATTGCAGAGGCTGAGCGTGTAGGCAATATAGTTTTGGCTTCAGAGAAGGCATGTGCTGTGTTTAGACAGAGTAGATCCTTCAAGTTCAATCTTTCAGTTTGTCACCAAATGCACGCAGGGTAGAGCGAGTGTGCAGTAAAGTTTTATATGATCCAGCATTTTTAAAAGTTGTTTGAATTAGAACTATTCCATGAATAATATATGTAAGGTATTGCTGACTTCAGAACACCTATGTATTCGAATGATGTAGTTACTGTAAGAGGGTAGATAAAAACAAACCTCACTGAGTCATACTTTCACGCAAAACACACTGTAACAATTTAAAGAGCAAAAGAATTAATTACAACTACCATATATATGTCAGATGTTGCCCTTAAAAGTCTACCAAACACAGGGACTGAAGAGGGAGAGAGATAAAGAGAGGAAGGAGGGGAACAGCCAGAGTGCATAAACAGATGGTCACTTTGCTGAGGAACATTAAATAGACATCAGAGATGCTGTAGGCACATCTGGAGTGGCAGGAAGCTGGGTGCACAGAGCTGCAGATCTGTGGGATAATTAGATGAGGGTAAGGACTGTGCGTGTGTGTGTGTGTGTGTGTGTGTGTGTGTGTGTGTGTGTGTGTGTGTGTGTGTGTGTGTGTGTGTGTGTGTGTGTGTGTGTGTGTGTGTGTGTGTGCGTGCGTGCGTGTGCGTGTGTGTGTGTGTGTGCGCTTGCCTGCGTTGGAAGAGTAAAAAGTAATGGAGACAAAAATGAAATGAAGATATAGGCTTTAAACAAGTGATATTGTTTTTTTTACCCTACACAGTATCAGTGTCAGATTTTGGTTAAATGTATTTAAAGGCTTCACTCTTGCCCTCAGGTTACAGGAACAAAAACTGACCAGTTTCACATGTGTATCTGAACATTATTGTCTCTCAGAGGCACACTCAGAGGTTACATTTGTATAGTCATGTATATGTTTGTAATGTTTTTTTGCAAATTCGTATTATCACTTAATATCAGTATTTACAAAAGTTTGTCAAGGAAAATATAGGAAGCTTTATTATTATTACCAATATTGCTCCTATTGTTATGTGGGTTTGTGTTATTAACTGCTTCTTAGATGTAAACTTTCTACAGATGCAACAAGGAAAATGCTGTGCTTGATTTACTTTAACCAGGTTTCCCAGGAGGTCAGAGGCTTACATATGCCTTTAGAAATTACGTTTATATGTCCCACCCACCCAGTATGCATGCTAAAATAAATCAAGCCCTGTGTTCAACTGATTTTTGCTCCGTGCTGCTCCTATAGAGTAGATTCAAATGCAAAGATCCTGGAGGTGACTGAAAACTGAAAATATTTCAAAATGTGAAAGTGAAAGTGAGTCCTACTGTGTCAGACTCAACCTGACTAACATCTCTATGAGCCATTACGTTTTAGTTTTCTTATACAGCAGATGACCAAACAGTGGTCCATTAATGACAACAGTCAAAATTAACAATCTCAAAAAAGCCAGCTGTAGTTCCTATTTTTGCAACTAAAGACCAAGACCATATCAAAATGCTTACTAAATGCACATTTTAATGTGGTTTTGCTTCCATAATTGTTGGAGCTGAAAGATGTAGTAGGAAATAATGAAGGGAAGATGTTTACAAAGTTTAACCATCACCTGCACATAACCCTCTGCTGTTACAAAATGTGGAAAAAGTATTAAATAATGTCAATAGAAAAAAGCTTGATGCGTTTAGTCTTTAGCATCCAGTTCATGTGTGTCTCATTATTTTGCAAAGAGCTATCACACCAATTACAGAAAGTTGGAAAAGAAATACTTGTTATCCACACCATACAGCTGGAGCAGAGATGTACTTTACATTTTACATAATTGATATTTTCCTCCAACCAATTCATTTTTCTTCTTTCTGTCCTTTAAATTTACATACTTTGCTCCGGGGAGATACTCTGCTACTGCTATTGTATTTCTCTCCTTGAGACATTGCAGACTGTGTACGTGAACCTATCCACCCTTCCTTGCTGGAGGTGGGAGGTGGAGGCCAGAGCTGGCGCTGGTGTCGCTGCTCTGTGTTCTTTGTGGCTGTGGAGGAGGAGGAGGGACAGGATTCAGAGTCCTGCGGTGGGAGGTTTAGTGCACTGAGTGGGCAGCAGCTCCAGCATCTGCTCCCTCTTAGCGGCAACCACACTGGGTGTTATTGTTCCCGACAGAGATGAAAAAAGGGGTGGGGGGTGACACAGGAGGGGAGAGAAGGGGAGATGTAGCAAAGCATGGAACGCGAGGTATTATAAGTTGAAAATAAAGACAAAGAGATGTGTAAATCTGATGTTTAGTTGGTGAAAAAAGAGACACAGAGAGGGAGTGTGAAGTCAGATGTCAGATGGAGGGAGGGCAGGGAGACCCGTGTAGGGGGGAAGCCTCATAAAACCATCATTAGGGAGTAGGTTGTACCTCCAGGCATGCTCGCCCAATGACTCACACCTACAGCTTGTTAGGACTTCCACTTGGCAGAAAGGAGGCCGAGTTCAAGGCCACGAGCAGGATTGTGTGTCAGAACACATGGTGAGAAATGGATAAATAAGAAATGGATAAATAAAACAACAAAGCTTCACGTGTCTGACAATTTGGTTTTAAAGAAAGGGAAAACCACTTTAAAAAATAAAACACATTCTTGTTGTCCTTCAACTGCTGTAGAAGGACACTTTACTCTGTGATATTATTCAATTATTGACATGCAAATTGTGCTTATGAAAGTAAAGAACACTGTTATATCCTTAAAAGGTTTGCAATTAATAGTAAAATACAGTATGTATGTTTTTTAACGCACATCTTGTAACAATGAAAATACTGTTGTTGAATCACAGTATGCTTGGTTTTGTGATATTTAAAATGCGGACTAACTAGTACCAACTAGTTTTTATTTGGTCAAATCTCAAGAAATTTTCTGTTTTTGTTTGTTTTACTACCTCAGTCTTACTTTTCTAATTTTGTCCTAAAAGTTAAAAATGACTGTGCAAACTCGCTACTGAAATACTCATATGGCGGTCAGAGCTTCTAGTGAGCTACTGTACCTTTTGGTTCAGCTGTGAACCAAAGTTCAAGTCCTACACAACAAAAATGATGATCAAAACTAAGAAAATCATGGACAAAGGCCTATTTTACCTTTATAATCTGTCCACATTAGGTCATTAGAGACAATATTCTGCCCAGTGTCAAAGAGGTTATACAGGGTGCATGCCATTTGGCTGAACTCTGAAAATAACCATGTAATACTCTCATTACCCCCTTGTCTAGTCGTGTTTGTCCTCATGGGATTTTTCGCACCTATCTGAAATGTTGGTAATATGTTACTATGCACGAGCATGTGGAATGTGGGAATGGTTTTGGCTCCGGTAATTTTCTGACAGCTCTATATGTACACAGCTCTCCTGATAGACGACGAATTACAAAGATGTTACCTGCCCCACTGAGGGACACAGCCTAGATTTTAGCTTACACCTGTAAGGTCAGCAGTTTGCCTGTGGCTTGGCCTGGAATTGTGCGACTGGCACTGATGCATGTAGTTGCTCAACATACAGTATATTATATGCCAGGCTAAAAGCACCTGAAAACTGTGTCTTTTTAGATGCTGTAAATAATCTTATTCTGGTGGGTTTAAGCTGCTCTAATCAATCATCTTTTACATTATCAATGGACTTGTAATTAGGTATAAATTGCTTCATCAGAATTAATTAACACTGGCATTTCAGGCAAACCACCCAACAACTATCATTCTAACATGGAAACACCTGACTAGTGCTGCTGCAGCTAACAATTATTTTGATTATCAATTCATCCATGTACGACTTTCTCGATCATTCCCAGCGCAATTTCCTCGAGACCTAGGTCACATTTTAAAAGTGCAAAATTTTGTTATACCAACAACCAAAAAATCCAAAGATATTGAATTGAATTTAAAAAGATATAGAACATTACCCCAAATCAGCAAGAAGAGCTTGGACACACCTTCAGTTCAGTAATCACTAATGTGAAATTGCAAGCATGGCACATGATAGTGTGTTCGAATAGGACCCCTACATCAGAAGTTGATGAATTACGTTTTCAGGGCCTCTAAACCAAATCAATCAATTAGCTGTTATATTTATCTCTCAATGTATCTAATCCCAATGGCCATACAATCTATTACACACAGGCAATCTGTGATTACAAATGTACTGACTCTAATTCATGTCTGTCTTGTCCAGACAGGTTCAGCACTTTGGCAGCTCTACTCAGCTTTACTTTGGAAGTGTATATTCATTCCCCATTCATGCTGAGGCCACGAGGGCTGATGCTGTACATACTAACTATACTGGCCCTTTGCATAGCTCCTTCCAAGCCTTGGTCTCTCACATCAACCTGAGTCTTCAATCCTGGATAATAAGATTTCCTTACTCTTCAAATCTTGTCAAATCCCACTCGAGTCAAGGCCTCCCAAACCAAAGTGGACATGTTGCAATGGAAGGCGACTTACCATAAATCCGAGCGCCCTGGCATGAGCCTCTTCTTTCCGCTGAAATACAGTTCAAAATCTTGGGTCTTGAGTCTGTAGGCGTAGTCTATATAGCCAGATACTTCCTGTCCAAGAGTATTATGATCCCTTATGAAAATGACCGACTGTAAAAAGAGAAAAAGAAGAAAACCCTCTGTGTAAATAATCATGGTCGTCAAGCCCCTCCTGAGTAAGAGCCAGGAAAGCCAATGTCACTTGTTAAAAGTGGACTGATACGGGGGATCTGTTACAAATCCTCCCACTTTGAAATACAAAGACTCATGTTATACGGTTTAAATCACAAACGACTCCAACTAATGTCGTCCTGCGATGGCCCAAGCTCACTGAGGTGGGCTGTCTACAGAGTATCCTGCTCAGATAAGTGCGTGGGACTCGAGCTGAATCCTTCGACTTACAGTCTCAGTTCCGTTCCAGTACACCTACAGTCAGGGCGAGAATGTAGCTTGAAATGACAGGAAATGTGGAGTCCTGAGTCAAAACTTAATACTGTAAGTTGTGTGAATAGTTAAGGAACTTTTTGGGTAAAAAATAAGGTGGGAAAATCAAGTAAAGGTGATTAAAAGGTGTGGCCCATGTCAATAAAACTGACTTGTTTTGACTAGAGTCAGTCTGAAATGTTTTTAGACTAATCAATCCCCATGGTTCAGGCTGTAACAATAGCAGACTCATTTTCCATTTGAGGAACAAAACCACACAATGAAAAACCACTGCTTTGATGTTAAGGTCTTCAAACCCGTCCTGAAATGGCCCCAAATCCAAAACCATAGATGCATAAATAAATGTTTTTATTTTTTAAAAATATGTTCCAAAAATTATGAGCAGACAGTCCACCTGGTCTGAAGTAAACCTGAGGATAATTAGACCCAATCCAAAATGTGGCCAACCTCAATAGACCCAAACAGATTACAAAGGAAAAGGTAAAGGTACTTTATTGTCACATACACATACATATAGCGAAATTCATTCTCTGCATTTAACCCATCCCTCAAGGGAGCAGTGGGCAGCCAATTACAGCGCCTTGGGACCAACTCCAGATCTGAGCCATTGCCTTAATCAAAGGCACTGACTGGAGAACCTAGTACATGTTTTTTGATGGTGGGGAAACCGGAGCACCCGTACAGTTACACTTGCCCATGTTAATTGTTATTTAAGGTATTTATTACATTACATTACATGTCATTTAGCTGAAGCTTTTATCCAAAGCAACTTACAATTGCTATATACTGTATGTCAGAGGCCATACGCCTCTGGAGCAACTATGGATTAAGTGTCTTGCTCAGGGACACATTGGTTGATGTATCACAGTGGGAATTGAGATCTCCCACACCAAAGGCATGTGTCATATCCACTGCGCCATCACCACCCAATATATGTATGTCATTGTATTTGATACGATTGTTGATATTTACACATTATTGTATTTTTATTGGTAATCATCTGTCAATATTAATACTTTTCTGTACTGCTTTGTAAATACAGGTTTCTGATCAGTCATACCAATAAACCTTATTTGAATTTGAACACCATCACTGGCAGCAGCATGATGCTTCACAAATTACACTTGACAGTTTACACTGCAATGATTATGATGTACCATATTATTAGACCTGAGAGCGAGTCAGCTTGGGTATTAGACTATTGACACATGACCCACGGTAATATCTTGTTAAATGCTACAAAAAATGTAAATTATATTGGCAAAAACGCTCCGAATAAAAGAAAAGATTGTTTGAAAAGAGCTACTGGGGAGCACCTGACTTAGGGGTTACTACTGGATGTCAGGGCAACATTGGTTAGCTCTCTATATTCCAAACACTGCTTTTGATCAGAACTCTATGAGTAAGAAGAAAAAAAGGCTTTGATTCTCCAACGCAAACTAAACACATACACCTAAAGACAGTTTCCCGCCTGCTCATCAGAGACCAGGTCTTTGAAGTAAACCCATCCCAGACATAACCTGGGAGAAAAAAAAAGGCACAAATGTTTTTTGTCACCGGATTCAGACAAAGCAAATGAAAGGCAAGTCCTCCCTCAGATGACATCAGAACATGAAATTATCTTTTCATGTCGATTTGATGGTTTAGATAACACATGATGACAATGGATGGGAAGAACTCCAAACAGAGGACACACTCAGGTGTCAAGAGGTTGTTTTGTCTGCCTTCACAAAGCTTTTCTTTCTTTCTTGAGAAAAGGAGGGCTCTTTTTTTGTCTCTGACTTGTCTTGTTTACTCTGAACATGAATGAGTCCCACTTGTGGGCCTACAGTAACACAGTAAGAGGATCCAAGCCCAATACCTCAGCTAGCGATATCACATATGTATAGGCCTAACTGTCAAGGCACAGGCCATCTGTGGATCCCTTTACTAAAAAGGCGTGAGATAACTAGCGCTCCAGAGCTCAGAAGAAAAGAGGGTTCCTTTCTCTCTGTCTCTCAAACGTTTAAAACAGATGCTATCAGGTTCACAGCTGGCTGGAAGCCTGGGCCAGATACCCTATCTACTGGCTTCTGTCCTCCTGCAGCCAGCCTTGAAAAGACATCATCAGGTGGACTCAGCAAAGGCAAAGGAGGCAAGTAACATTTGGGTAGTGGTGCTAAAAATAAATATAGCTAAATTCATCTATAGAGAACACGTAAATGAATAAGGTCAGTTTGCTAAATGAGTCTGAACAACAACAACAACAACAACAACATCTTACTTTGATACAGTCTGTCGTCCTGGGCTGTTTTCAGATTTCATAAATGGTTCTATTCCAAATGTAAGCCAATTAAATAAAGATAAAACAATGATGGTTTCAATGGCTTTATATAGAGCAGGCTCCTGCTAGCTGTTTTCATGCTTCTCTACACAAAGTGCAGCATCTAAACTTCTAGGTTCTCTGCTGCCCTCATTTGCTGAATAATATGATTATTCTTGCAGCAATATGTAGCTGCTGTGAACCACAAAAATACAAGTTAGAACACAAGTCAAAAAAACAAAACATCCGCTCATATTTATGTATTCAAAATTATTAATTGAATTATTATAAGAAATCTTTGTGAAAGACAAACTGTAAAGATCACCTGCAGCGTATGTAACATGTTAAGGATAATCTTTAAAGTCCGATGGGGTATTTCCTAATTTTGATCAGTAAATGGTCTTGAAATTCAATTGCAAAGGTTTTTTTATGTAACAGACGAGCATGTTTGTTTCTGGCTATAATCCAGCAAATGAAATGCCGGAATAATCACTTCATCACACTGATGCAAAATCTAACGTTTCCACAAAGCAGTAAAAATGTATAGTGTCACGTTATCATCCTATTGCCCTACCCTAGTAAAATGTTATCTTACATGATAACCACATGATCACCAAACAAATGTCAGACTCAAGTTGCATTAAACTGGAATTTTGCATCAACCATGCTGTAAACACATCTTTGCTCAATTGTTCTTCTGTTTCTGGAAAAAAAAATGTATCTGCGTTTGTCAAAAAAACACATAGGAGCTTAAAATCAGGGTGATAAAACCTTGTACCTTAATACCCAAATAAAAACACAATATTAGGTTTTGTTTTACTAACTTGCTTTTGACAGGTAAACCAAAATTCCTTTTAACTCTCAGGGAACTGGGAAAGAGTGTCAAACTCGCTTATTTGCTGCAAACAAGCAACATGACTCTCCAGTTCCGATGTTGGAGGGAGCCTGGGGACCTCCACCTTACACCATGGAAAACAAGTGGAGGCCTTACGTCACCTGCCAGCAATTACCAAAAACAGGTGCTGCGACCTCACAGGGCAGCGAGTGAGTGGCCCCACTTTATGGCAAACATCAGTCTAGTTGGTGCCTGAGAAGCTGAGCGCAGCACAGGTCCCAGGTAGAGAATCTGGCTCTTTGTGATAGTCAATATTCAGTTTGCTCCTCTTTGAAACTCTTTTTTTATATGTACACAGTTGAAATGTCAGCTGGCTGAAAGGAAAACACCAGTGACCTTAAGATGAAGGTTACATAAACCGGTAAAGAACAGTAGACCAGGGGTTTCCCTTAAATCAATGACCCATGCAGTTAATAAACACAACAAATCCTTGTGGGTACCCCACCCCTCAAAAAATCCACTGTGAACATGTTTGTGTGCTGAGAAACAAACAGTGAAACTTGCACAGTGTTGACAAGTGTAATTATTGTGGCCTGTGAAAACTGTGGAGGGATACCCAGCCTCTTGACAATAAGTAAAACCCACACAGATGTGAATTACGCCACTAACCTTTAGCTAATCTTTCAAAGCCCCACAGCTGAAAGAAAGGGATTTACAAATTCAAGTCAAACAGAAGCTGACAGCAGGCTGACACATACTGTGTCCCTCCTTTGTGCTTTGACAATGCCCTACAGGTGGGGACACAATGGCTGGACCACCTGACATCCTGTGGCATGAGGCGGGTATGTCTGAATGTGTGTGTGACTGTAGGTGTCTGTTTGTATGACACAGAAAGATGGCAAAATGGCTAAAGAGAGCTAACTAGAGCTAACTTCCACCAGAGCTGGATATTGAACCTCAATACTGTTTTTGGTAACAAGTAAAAAGTGTCCTTAGCACCAAGTAAATGTCAAGTATCAAAAGCTGGGATCAAATGGTCTGGTCAGATTTGTACTTGTATTCTTTAATGCAATAGTTACTAATTCAAATTGCAGAATATATACTTGTATTCTTTAATGCAAAAGTTACCAATTCAAATTTTAGAATACTTTAAGCTGTACAGCTGGTCGAGGTTAGACAACTCTTAAACATGCGAGAACTCTGGGGTCTTTTGTTTTAACATAGACACCACCAACCTGTCTGCTGGCCGCCATGGCCCCCTCCTCCCCCCCATTCTCAAGCCCACCTCTACCCACACCAACCTCCCCCCCCCCAGTCCCTGGGAACAATCCTGCAGTGTCAGGGAGCTGTGCAGGTGTCTTGCGGTGTCAGCTGCCATACTGTTTATTATTGGTGGTCTGTGCTTTAGGAGGCCATCACTAACAACTGTGTAAATTTGTTGGGGTAAGGAAAACATGGCCTGTACTACAGGAATGTTTTTAGGTGGGAACCCTTTTTCTGGCAGACTTTGCTCTTGTCCTCTTTCTGGATATACCTTGTGGAGTGTGTGTGTGAGTGTGTTTGTTTGTTCAGATCCCCATTAGCTACTGTAAAAACATCAGTGGCTACACTTCCTGGGATAAACATGATGCATTTACTATACTTAATGAAAAAAAGAACAATTGTATTGTTTCATTACTACTTTCCACTAGAGCTGTCAATCTTCCTCTATAATACCATTCAAATTTAATTTGTTATTTTTTTAAATATTCAAATAATATTCTAATATTTAATGCTCTCATGCTTATGAATCGTCAATGCCACTATAAGCATGTGGTTGTTGTTACACGTTCTATCCACAGAGACTTTATATTTATAAAAATATCACATTCGAATAGTAATTTCAGCATTCGAATAGTATTGATTTTTTTACTATTCAAATTATATTCGACTTTCGGAATTCGTTTCAACAGCCCTACTTTCCACAGTCAAAAATTCTTCTCTATATTAAATCTGTTCTACATTGGGGGTATTTAAAAGACACCCTCAGATGACTGCCTTGTAAAATAATGATGAATGTCTGAAAAACACTATCGGGAGATTTAGTTATGATAATATTTCATATGAAACAAAGTAAGAAGCAATGCACCCTGTTCTTTACATTCTTTACACAGTAAAGTGTCATGCTGCTTTGTTTTGTGCTACCCGTAACCTGTAAAATGGCTTTCTGTTGTATTGGACCATGTTACTGAACAATAATGCAAGACTAAAGCTTAAACTAACTGTTTTGATAAATGACTAGGCATGAATTTCCGACATTGTTTATGCCATGCTTTTGCTGATTTTTGTCACAATTTGATTTACTGGCTTCCCAGCCGCTCTGCCCTTTCAGATCACGTTCTCTCTGCGGAGCAATTTGTTTGCTGCTTCCAATTTAGTGATCCGACTGTCTGTATTGCACAATGCTCCTTCAACCTCTCCAACTTTTACACACAGATAAATCTTGTTTAAGAGCAATTAGCTACAGTTGTAGTTTATCTATCACTGTGCTTATTTCTTCTTTAATTATAGTGCGATTTAGAGGAGGCAATCCTTGATGAACGTCCTCTTCACATGTCATGTCCATGGTGGTCACCTCCTCAGCAAGACTTAATATGCTTGGCGACATAACCTGATCATTAAAATATCAATTTTCCTCACAACTTTGCTTAAATGTCTTCAGCGATTAATCTAAATTATTACTATTTTTGCCACATATTAAACAGTGTGTTCTGCATGTGTTGCATGCTCAGTGTGTGTTGACGTGTGAATGTGTGTGTGTGTGTGTATTTCAGAGAGTTTAGCGAGAGGTTCAGGAGCAGGCTGAGTATGATTACTTATTTGACTTGAAAGTGACTTGACACAGCTGGCTTGTGTAATAGATGCAATGGTAGAAACCATATGTGTTGAGGTGTCTTGCATCTGTGGGGATCTACCCAAATTACACATCGTGCAGGAAATGTGATCCAGAGCCAGCACTTACTTACTGAAGAGTTTGTAGGCAACCGACTGGTCATTGCAGTCGCAAACCCACATTAGGCAGCGCTAACTGCTCTGACTTTATGTTTGTATTACTTTAATGTGAATGTAACACTGAGAACATATCATGTTCTTAGCAATCACATCACAAAGCATTAAATGAAAGGTGTAGTCCAGCCCTTTGTTCCAGGAATGCATATTGCTAATAATTCCTCTGATCTTTTTGATTTACAAAAAACAAAACGGTGATCACTGTTGACAACATACCAATAAAATTGTGAGTGATACAAGAGACAATGCATGTCAGGGTGCAAGAACAAGTCTTCAACTACTAGGGCTGAAAGGATTCCTCAAGTAACTCAAATAATTTGATTACTAAAAATCCTTGATACAAAATTATTTGCCTTGAAAACAGTAATAATACAACCAGCACTTCCAAAAATACATACACCTATTTTACACACCGTCTCTTTGTAAAATGTGTTGGAGTGTGCCTTTTTGATACAAGAGCAGGGTTGTGAGTTGTTTGCACAGTGCTGTGAGTCACCATAATCTGTTTAAGCAACCTTTAACATACCCTCTCATCACAACCCTCTACATGGGCCGCTGATAGACTGCAGCCTTCCCAGACCTCCACACTCTCTCCTGGCAGACACTGCTGCTTTTCCATCCACTAAAAAGTCTACATCCATGTTTAATTTAAAAAAAAGTCTATATCTACGAAAATAAATAAATATTACCATAATACTATGGCTCTGATTGTTTCCATTCTGGAGAGAGATGAACACATTTCAGCTTTGCCCCACAGATTCAGTGGTCACAATGACTTTAAATATTTGTTTACAATGCAAACACAGTATTTTAAACCTTGTCATTTCTGTCACCGTCTATGGTTCCACTGTGCCATCATGTTACTGAGATACCTCACCATCGTGTCGAAGAAAAACAATTTCTAAAGCTTTTGGTTGCAAGTGCCACAACATGCCTTATTGTGTGCATGCAATAAGGATGGAAATAATCAAAAGACATTTCTTTTCCTTTCGTTTATAATTACAGGGTGTGTCACCAGACAGATGTCTTGGCACCAGATACAAAAATGCACAAGTCAACTGTTCAAAAGGACTTCTTGCCCTACACGGTGGTTTAATTTTATTCCGTATTCTCTTAAAGCCCTGCACAGAGGCCACACAAAATGGTGCAAAGAAACCTTTTTTTTCCCTATGCAATGTATTATTGTATTATTGCATTCTTTTTGTTTAAAGCTATAAGTGCGTAGTTTCTGTCGCCTCCATGAGGAATTCTAAGTAATTACATCACCACTGTTGCTGCATGCACATGACACAAGCCTTCCGTAAATGCACACGTGCCCCTCCCCCCTCCTCTACGCAGTTGCTAGTAGCGAAGGAGGACACGGAGGATTAAAAAACCATGATGGACTCTTCAGAAGAGGTAATCTTCACTCGAGTTTCTGCTCGCGAAAGTCGCCGGACGACACCAATTTCTGAACATAGCCATATGAGAAATACAGAGAGAGTTGTGTGGAGCTGATAGTCTTAATTAGCTTTGTAGCAACTCATATGGCAACGGCTTGAATGTAATGGACGTTCATTAATATCAAAAAGTTACGCACTAAAGCTTTAATGATTTGTCTTTTGTAAGCTAAACTCTGGTCATTTCTTATCAAATATTTAAACTCATTCTATTTAACTTTGTTAATGATCAACTACAAAATTTCCATCTGCATTATGTTTTTCCCTTCTTCTTTGAGAACTGGGTTGTAACTGTACAGGTGTGTGTGGTTTTGCATAAAATGAAGGACGTGTTAGTGCATGTGCAATGTAAGAGTTTTTTTTGTTCATTTGTTTGTCATTTTATATCCTTGAAGACCACAAGAATTTGTGAAATTCTGGGAAGTTGAAGTATGAATATGACAGAATGCCAAATAGTGCTTGGAGGATATGTGACCTAAAGCCTAGATTAGGTAATACAGTGTGTTTGGCTAAATTGATAAATGTTGGGTAATGCATGGCAAACAAGGATGCTAGAATATGGGGATGTTAAGTTGTTGTTGAGACGTGAGTTTAGCAAAAAGGCAGATTTGTGCATTTGTTTACCCCAAGTGCTCTCCATCTGCATCCATAAACAGACTGCATGGGTGTTTGTGCAAGAGATGGAATAAATAAATCCAGAAGCAGGTGTCCTCCTATTTGGCTATCTAAACACCCAATGGTGGATAGATACGCCCAGTGAGGTTAGCCATGAGGGCAGAACAACTGTGGCCAGATACCAAAGGGGAAGCGGCTCGGTCAATCAGTAAGGAAGGCAAGGCAGCTAGCTCAACCCTCAGCTGCGTTGGCCTCTGTCTTTTTGGAGAACTCGCCAGTAAAGCCTTCACCACAAAATAAGTGGCTTGAACCCACACACTTCAAATTACAGGGCACTCAGAATCAGAAAATGCTATCCTGCTTTTCGCAATTGGTGTTTTAGAAAATCTATTAAAACCTCCTTAGTTTGGCCCACGGTGCAGCTTCACTGTTTTTCTCCGACTGCATCAGTTTACATCGGCTGAAAGAATAGTGCTTTGTTTAGAGTATTTTCATTGGCCTCACAAACGATGCGTTGCAACAACAGGCCAACATACTATAGAGTAGACAAGGCTGCATGGAAATATTGTAGCAGCATGGTTTCTGATCTGAAAGTTATGGTTGTCTTTGGAAGACATGTTGGATATGCCTATTAAACTCTAGGACTCACTGGGAAAGAGTAACATAGTCACGACATGCTCTTACAGTAGCAGTGCCAAAACAACTTCCTGCTGCAGCATAAAGCAGTGATTAGAACATGAAAACATGACTTGGACCGGTTTCATAAAATCAACATTTCAAGTAGCTTAACAGCAACTCAATCTTGATACAACCAATTTTAATGTTGATTTTTGTCACAAGGAGTCTGAACAAAAGTCAAATAGTCCTTAATATCATTTGTAATTCTACTTTTCTTCAGTCATCTAAAGTGTTATTTCAAACTAAAACCTATAAGACAGAAAAGCAGAAGGAAAAGTTTATGTGCAATGAATAGACCTGTGACGACGGAACCAGCAGAGTGCTTTGCTAGATTTGCATCGATAGACCATCTGCTGTGCAGTTCAACACACTGGGAAGGAGGTCATTTTTTTAAAAGGCACTATTTCTTAACACGCTTGCTTTTACTATCACAACAACTAACTTACGATGTCCAAAAGTCACTGCTCAATTACCAGACAAAAAGACAAAGCGAACAGTAAACCAATGGGATCTCTCTAAAGTATGCAACCTGTTAAAGAGAGTTAAAGGTTGGAAATCCTTGGCAGGTAGCACACATTTTCCTGCTCTCTACAACTGCAGCTGATAAAAGCCTTCCCCATATGGTGAATAAGCTGTCAGCCTGACAGGTGGCATCACTTACAGCGCTTGGTACATAGCTCTGTACAGAAAAGGGGTAAAGTTTCTGCTCTCTGGAAAAGAAACAAATCCTGCCCCTACAGTAAATTAGTTGCATGCCTGGATTCAGGGAGGAATTACAGGTTGAGAATAGCAGGCGGGTCTGGCACATGTGGTCAAAACACAAATCAGTTGAATGCCATCTCAGCTACGGATTTCAGACACCAAAGTGACCAAACAAGGCATATCTTTTCCCTCCCCTTCACTCCTACAATAATTTTCCACATTCCACTGGCTTTTAAATTACCAGTGGGAAGAAGAATACAAGTTTAGCCTAAAATACATATGAAAGCAGTGCAACAGAGTTGCTTGTCCACTGGTGACTTTGTGGGCACTTTAATCCATTCTGTTACATTTCCTGTCCTGTTTAGGGACCTTTTATTTTAATGTACAAGTCTGAGGCCTGGCACATTGCAGCAGCAGTTAAAATGTATGGGCTCTTTGGAAATATCACTAAGAATTACTTGTGTGTCAAAAATGATATTGCAAGATACAGAAACTATTCTGAGGTTTCCTAGTTCCAAATAGCACGTGTCATGCCTTTGTACTGTATCTGTGTCCCATTAGAGCATACAAGTTCTGCTTCCTGTATGTCTATCTATGTTGCAAAAATTACCAATACCAGTACCCTTAAAATATTACAGATACCAAAATTCCCTCCCTTAAGTGGGACAATCCCACATACCGTTCACTCCAAACATAAAATAGTAAAATATGACAATCAGTCTGTCAACCTTGGCAACAGAAGGCTAATAACAACTGGCCTCATTAAGACGCCAAAGATGTTTGGCAGAAGAAGCATCAAGAGAAAAGGAAATCATGGGTTTTCCTGGTTCAGAATGGGCCTTTGGGGGGGACACATGAAGCCCCCGCCCCAAGGAAATTATGAGTGTCAAAGATTGTATTTCCTGCATCCTGATACATTTTTAGGCACACATTTATGGTGAAAACGTTTTTATTTATGTCAAGGAAGGCAAGTAACTTAAATTAAAAATATGAAATATAATGGAATATAACTCAGTAAGGGGGCTTTCCCATCCAACTACACTTGACCACAAAGTCCAGTTCATTTAAGGTAATTAGTATGAACAGGGCATAATGGTAACTTTTCTTTCCAAGGAGCATGTTTTGCTCATAAGTTGAAAAATGAGTGACTTACATAAGGTAGGCTAACTGCTGTTGTAGCTAATTTGTACAATAATACAATAGTGTTATGAACACAAAACATTATGAAGTGTAATGTTTTCTACTTTGAAACAGACCTACATTCTACTGATCAATAAATTGTCAGTGATGTTGAATATACAGTAGTAGCGTAACGAACCGCTACAGTTCAGCATGCGTGAACCGCGGATTCATTTCAAATTTAAACATCAGAGACGGATTGCGGCGCCGCATCTCAGCTTGTTCAGAGAGTCAGGGCAATGCCGATAGTCGCAAGTGGTCGCATCAGTGGTTTTAATGCAAACTACCGTACGGCTCGCATCTGGTGTTAAACCAACTGTACCAAAACACAGAATTGGAGTTCTATTTAACATGACTAAGAGACGTTTTCACAGGTTATGAAACTGTCTCAATTTGATAGCTACTAATGCCATCAGACAGCAGCACAGCCCGCTGCGTGGACAGACAGCAGGCAGAGCACCGGTGGATAGAGCTCCGCGACCGTTAGCAGCGGCTTCTCGCTGCGCCGCCGGTCCCCAGGGAAGCATGGTCACCGGGTGAGTCCGGTACAGCCTGACTCTGCAAACGGAGATCCCATTAGTGTCTGTAGATGAGAGGGAGGCTGGCTGCTGAAAATCTGACGTTTTGGCGCTCGTGAATTTCCTTTGGCGCTGGATAAAAATCTCTTTTTTTTGGGTGCCAAAACTTTCTCTATGCAGAAAAAACACTGGACATTACATATAAAGAATAATATCCAGAGAAACTTAACTCAACAACAATGGCAACAAAGTTCTACACCAACATCCGTACCTCTACCATAACTCCTTCACCCTAATCACGGTTAGCAAATAGGTCAATTTTACACAAAAGATGAACTAAACACTAAACTGCTTACACACAGAGATCTGCTTTTGCAGGTGTGTGAAACTGGTAACGGTTTGTGTGAGTTGTAAAGCAAACATTTATCAAGATCTGAGTCCCTGAGAATTTCTTCATGAATGCCTGACACAAAAGTCTTGAGGTTTTCTTGTCTTTGTTTTTCAGTGGGGAGCTGCTCTGAATCTAAGCTACTGTGTTTTCTTGGGGGAACAAAGGCGAGGCCTTGAGGTAACCGTAGCTGTGTTAAGGATTTTATTTCTCATGCATCTGTGTGAAAAGGGGGCATGCAAACAATGTTACCATCTGTGGTAGACGCCATATCATCTGTGACAACTGATTCAACACTGTGGAATATCAAGGTTGTTTTAACTGCAACTGATATGCTACAAAATGAACACAATAAAAGGTAAGACTGTCAATCATCATTTTACTGGGTTGTATGGAAAAATTATTCCAATGCAGAGCTAGTTGTTTTTTTTTAAATATGGAATATCAAAATAGCAAAGGGTTCAGAATTTCAAACATGTTTGACCTGAGGATTACTTACACATTACACTGTCATGGACTATGATTTTATCTATTGTATTTTATACATTTGTCCTGCATCTAGTATCTTGCATTGGTAGTAGCCTAAAACATTCACAAAAACCGTGATCTTTCATAACCTTAAACAAGTAGCCTAAACGTAACATGTGGGACAAAGTCCAGTTTTTTCCTATGGCAAACTATTCCTACCAACCTCCTCCCTATGACTTCCGTGCTGTATAAGGATGTCACATTTCCTAAATTGGAAAAAAATGCCATCCTTGAGTTTTGCATTTCCTCTAAAACATATGTGCATTGGCAACCTGACTATACTTAATTTTGTCACTTTTTCAATGTGAACACTACATACTCAAAATCAGATTAGAATCAGTATGTAGTATGAGTCACAGCTACAGTATTCCTTTGGTATGGAGCTTCATCGGCTGCATCTGTACAATTGATTCAACACAGAGATGACATGCAACATCTGATGCTAAACTGCATATTATAAACATCCTGCAATTCATGCGACTAGAAAACAGAAACAAATTCATCTTGGTGGGTCCAAATACTTGTCATTGTCACCTTGGAGACAAATCATTATAAAGTGGTTCAAATTATCGTACAGAGTTACCCACAGTGAAGCTATGCAAAAATTACACAGTACCCTTAGTTCTAAAGTGGGCACGAACAAGGCTCCCACAAACAACTTTATTTTTGAGTGCACTCCCTTCCTGTTATTTGAGGCGGATGCTTTAACAGATTTTTGAGTGGAGGCAAATGCATGTTAAATTGGTAAGCTGCATCTGCAGCCCAACAGATACAGCAATGCCCGAGCTCACAAAGGTACTACTTTAGGCACAGATGCTGGCTGCAGTGACCGCATGACGATGATCCGGCAGTAGTAAACACATACCAGTCTTTCACTCGGACACATGCTAGAATTTAAAGAGTGACCAGCACCCTCCATTGAGATAACTAGAATCTGAGGACCAACAGCTTACAGAATTCTTCTCCTTCTGTCATTGCTGCATACAAGATGCTGACATGAGCTCACATGAGACAATAGACAATTCCAAAAATAGGACCTTTCTGTTCTGTAGTATACATTCTCAAACACACTTAAAACACACCCTTGCATAAATCAGTGGTCTTCAAGGATACATAGGAGCAATAAAGTCCTGCTAAGTGGAGAAGCAGCTGTGCATTGTCACTGTATACATATATATATATACTGATGTACAACTGAAACTACATTGACAGTTTTCCATTACGTTAACTTAATCTGGTGTAACAGAAGCTACTTATTTGCATCAGATATCTAATACACTTTATATATTAGCTAAAAGCACAGTGTTTCTGGAAGAAAAGTTAAAAAATTACAACCCCTCCAATGAATTTGTTTAAAAGATAAGTTCTAAGAACACAAAACTTAATGAACCCAGTCAATGAGCATGTCACCTTATGCAGTGTGCAATGGGTTAAGGATTTAATTGAATTAGTGATCCATTCATTGACAGTTTCAAAAACATCCTAATAACATTTACAGGAACTGTATAGGTGTATTAGACACGTCTGACATCCCTTTATCTGGTCCTGTAACTCAAATATAGTCAAACTTCACAAATTAAAAGCAACTGACCTCACTAATATAAAACAAACATGAACATGTTTCTTTGATCTGGAACCACACAGATGCCTTGCCAGATTTGCCAGTCTGATCCTGTTAAAGGTAATGTCCACTTACAGTTTGTAACCTCTGACGTCACAAAAAAGCTTGTCAAAGGGAGGTTTATATGAGAAATATTCAATAAATCTACTTAGGTAGGAAATCCAAGTGACTTTGATGTGTTCGGAATCCAACACAGTTGTAAATCTTCATTTCAACTCAGGTGTGGAAATCAGAAGGCGGCAGGGGAAAAAAATAACAAGGATGTTGAGAGGGAGTTGTCCTCTGAATTACCTCTGTGAAAACACACTCCCCAGAAATCCCCTGAGAAATTATTATTTTCCTTCCTTCTTTGTCTTGGACAAAGTTTGGTTGAGTTTTTGTCAGATGAAATGAGACTAAGGGATTTAGTGTATTTATTTCCCACGTTTTTTACTGATTGCATCTCTTGGTTGGGATCCAACTGTGGCATAGATGTGTTTGTAAAATAAAATGCCTCTCCGTACTGCAAGTACTGAGTAAAAGTACATGGGTTGGATTGTAGAAGTTTCCATTCACCCTTGTGCATCTAAAGCCACTTTCACATATAGCTCCCGGTAAATTACTGGGATAATATTTCAGGCGCCGCGTCACTATTCACACATGTACTACATTCAGGAACATTTCCGTCTTATGCCCTTTCACACATGCCATGGCAATGCCGGAATAGATATGGCAAGTCCAGAAGATGGCGGTAATGCAACTATTGTGGATGCCAACCACCATTTAACTCAACAGAACAAGGAGATGGGGCAAGGTCGGATGCACGTGGCGGAAGACCGCTCTTATTTTTCACACGCAAAAGATAAGATAAGATAAGATGGACTTTATTAATCCCACACCGGGGAAATTCCTGAACAAATTGCGTTTTCAAATACGTCATCAGCGGAGTCTTGTGATTGGTTCACTCGCCCCACGTGAAAGTGTCAGATGGACGTAACCCTTTTTGTGCTTGTCCCTGCAATGTTACTGCTTTAATTAACAACACTGGTACACAGCTGGACCAGCATTTTCCCTGAAACGTTACTAAGTCTTGAAGTGGGAAATTTGCGGTACAGATTTCCCTGAATATTGATTCCTGCTCCCATTCACACATGACCTTATGCAGAAAAAGTTTCATGTGTGAAAGGGGATTAATACAACACTGATCTGGTTATTGTTTAATATCTTAAAACTATTTAACTACCAAGCTGTTCCTGGTACTGTCTGATTACGGAGCCCTGGAGGTGACATGGAGGGAAAAAAAAGGCAAGGGCAAGGGATAACATTTCACAGCCACAGGTGAGAATGTGTTTTATGATATATATGCCGCCTTCGATCTACAATCTGAGCTCCGGCGACAGCGGGAGGCGGAGAGTTCCGTGGCCGGCGGCAGCGTCTCTTCCCCTGGGAAGGAACACAGCTTTGCCTCGCTGCTGTGCCAATCCCCGCTGATCCAGATGGGATCGGCCAAAGACAGAGTGGTGATCGGGAGGATCCAGGACGACCTGTACGCCGATTTCAGCGGGAAGTTCCATTGCCTTTGCCGGCGGCCGAGCAGAAGGGCAGCAGAGTCCATCTGCGGCTGCAGGATCTCGAGCTCACTGCCCGCTTCCTGGGAGCCAAAACCGACACAACGCAGCTGGAGGCCCAGGCTGTATTGTTGGGCCCGCTGGAGGTAAGGGAATCCCGGGAGAACCAGAACCTGGACTGAGCGGAGCGGACTGTCACAGCCTGCTGAAGTTTAAATCACAGGTTTCCTAAAGGGATTCTGGCGGGACTCGGACTGTGGACGAGGAAACATGACTTTAAGTCTCGTAAAATAAATAAATACATGCAATAATAAATAAATAAATAAATAGTGGAGCAGTGTGCTCTGCTGCCCCGCTATAGTTTCTCTCCGTCCGCCGGCCACAAAGGCAATGGAACTTCCCGCCGAAATCGACGTGCAGGTTATCCTGGACTACGTGGGGGAAGATCCTCCCGATCACCACTCTGTCTTTGGCCATTCCCATCTGGATCAGCGGGGAACGCTGGGAACACGGAACTCTCCGCCTCCCGCTGCCGCCAGAGCTTAGATTGTATGGGGAAGGCAGCATATATATGATAAAACACATTCTCATCTGTGGCTGTGAAATGTTATCCCTTGCTGTTTTTCTTTCGTTCGAAAATCCATAAGCTGCACAAAAGTCCAGCAACTCCGTATTGATCTGTCCCCTGCTCGCTTGCTTACCCACTTGGAATGAACGAGGCTGAAGCTCAATATCTCAACTTTGAAACTCAAGTTTGAAACTCGAGATATCTCTTTTTTTCCCTCCATGTTGCGTTTTTTCTTTTTTTGTGTTTTTTTGTTTTTTTCCCTCACGTTTTTTTTTCTTCCCCTCCATGTCACAAACTCGAGATATCAAGTTTAGTGTTCGTCCCCAGTACATGCTTTTATTTATTTTTTTCTTTGCTTTTCTTCCCCCTCTTTGTTTTTTTTTCCTTCGTTTTTTTTTTTTCTCCTCCATGTCATCTCCGGGCCTCCGTAGTCTGATAGCTACAAAGGAGAGAACAAAAGTGTTGTGGCTTTGTGGAGTAAACAACAAGGTACCCCAGCTCACTGCATCACAGTAAAACACTTTCAAATTAGATCCTAACGACAAGATTTTCAGCTATTTAGGCAATGTAAACATGATAAAAACTGCCATAGTATGTGTGTAACAGAAGAAAAAACACCCAAGGATTGGAGTGTTTATTTCTGCCACACTTTTTTGCGCTTTTGTCCAAATGCTGCTTGTGCAGGATGTTGAAAAGCCACATTACTAAAGTCCATGACCAACCACATAAAGCTGTAAAAATGACTGAATCTCAAAGTCATTTCCTCAACATCTTGCATCCTCTGATACAGGAAGCCACATAGTTAATGCTTAGAAAGGTTAATCGTGATACTGTTTACCACAATCCAAACACCATGCTTAAATTCAGAGTGACGTGTGAGGCTAGCTTATTAGCTTAGATTAGCTTATTGGCAGGTGTGTAGTGTAGGACCAAAACCTCTTGAGTAGACTCCCACAAACTTGTTCAAATGTACTCTTAGTTTCAGTAATTATTCAAGTTATTAATTACAAGTCCATTTAAAATCCTTGTTCTTTTTTTTTCCATTTTATTTATGATTTTAATAGTCTGCACTGAAGCAAAGCCCCCTCTATAAGGAGTGTTAACTAAAAGCCTGAAATGTGAAACATACTATATCTCACCTGCTCTAAATTAACTAAAGGAGATTTTCTTCCTTTCTTTAGATGTACAATTAAAAAGCGGAAGAAACCAAGATCGCAAAATATACAGTATCTCACAAAAGTGAGTACACCCCTCACATTTTAGTAAATATTTCATTATATCTTTTAATGGGACAACACTGAAGAAATTACACTTTGCTACATTGTAAAGTATTAAGTATACAGCTTGTATAACAGTGTACATGTGCAGATTGGCATGGTTTTATGTCGGTTAGCCTAATAGCTGGTTTGATTTGCATTGAGAGATGATTTTATGCCAATCTCTAGGTATGGTGAAGGGTATGTGATGATGTGGGGCTATTTTAATTCCAAAGGCCAAGGGAACTTTATCAGGATGCATAGTATCCTGGATCCATCAAATAACTGGCCTTTACAAATAAAAAGCTGCCTGCCTCTATGGAATTTAACATAGGGGTGTACTCACTTTAGTTGCCAGCGGTTTAGACATTAATGGCTGTGTGTTGAGTTATTTTGAGGGGACAGCACATTTACACTGTTATACAAGCTGTACACTTAATACTTTACATTGTAGCAAAGTGTAATTTCTTCAGTATTGTGCCATTAAAATATATAATGAGAAAGAGAAATTAGATATATGTTACAAGTTCCAAAGTTCCATAATCCTCATCTAAAACCAAGTAAGTGTGTATATTGTACTGCATGCACTCAATGCTTTGCAACCTACAGTATTTGTACTAATATGCGAAGCCTGTACAGCAAAATATAAAAGAAATCCTACAACTATGTAGAAATTTCAGGCATTTAAGGTCTTATCAAAAAAAATGACAGTATTATAAGAATTGGCTTAAGTCTAACTCTTATCACCAAAAGAATAAGTAATCAGTAGCAGTGTGTGAAAAGCCACTGTGTCTTAACAGCACAGATCTAACAACATATTGCATGACTTTAGAATGATTATGCATCCACTTCTGAAGTAGACGACTTTGCTCACACATTCTCCCTCCATGAACTTCACTTACCCCTTGTTACCACGTCTCATGTTTTAGAACTAAACTGACAATCCTTTGACAAAAAACAGACATCAAAGTCACTGGGTGGGGCACAATTTCCTCCTAAAATGTTTGGAGATTAGTCTGATCTTAGCAAATCTACCAAAACGTAATTTGCAGACATAATACAATTACCTTCCTGTTCAAAGCAAGTATGCCATGCGTTATTACAAATCGTCTTCTGAGACATTTCAACATTTTACGTCTCCATGTCCCCATTGGAAATGTTAACATTTGTGGTGTGTGTCTGTCACAGCGGGCTTCTCTTTGAGGGTTTGAAGTGAACAAGCATTTTTCTAATTGTCAGCTCTTGCTCCCACTGCACATCAATCTGAGCAGCGCAGCCAGGGATTACCTCCAAACAGAGGGGAAGTCCCTCCCCGTTGATCTCACATGAACCACAAAACACACACAAACACAACGAAATGTGCCCATGCATGTGCATGCAAACAAGAACGCACACAGTATATGCATGTGTGAGTACAAACACACACATTTAAGTACACACACACACACAATATTGATTCCAGTCCATGAGCTAATGGGAACCAGCCTTCTAACAACTCCCTGCATGTGACATGATTGAGTTCCATTGTATAAGTCTGTTAACATTTACGAATATAACCGAGTCAAGCAAGAGCCACCAGCGTGCTAAAGGCGGCAGGGTGGCCTCATGGTTATAGCAACCACCTTGTAACTAAAAGGTCACAGGCGTGATCCCTGAAATGGCCCATATGTCCATCAAATTAAATTGAAGCCAAACCCTTTCATTCACTGCAACAGGCTCTAAATGTCAGCTGAACGCCAAACGTGCAAACGATATGCTTCGGGACTGGGCTACAGCCTTTAGAATACATATGAAGCTTTAAAATTCACCAATCTGCACTTCTGTTCTTCACTCAAGTTTGTATGAAATTGATTGTGGGTGAAGCTAGCTTTACTTTACAACCATCTCTTCCAGAAGTCTACAACACATTATTCCACGTATTCTGCATGGTCAGGTTGGGTTTTGGGCCTAAACTATACTTGGCATTGAAGCTGCGGAATTCAGTATTTCTATTTATAATGGATCACACCACTACTTGTATGTAGGAGGGACTGCTTGTAGTGATGAACCCACAGTACAGATAATTATCACCCAAATTTGCAGTTTCCCTAAGCTCTGTGGAACTTTATAGCATCTATCAAATCATTGCTTTGGTATCCAGGCCCTCAACTTTACTGTTTGGTTTACTTTCATCGCCTTCATCAGCATCATTTTTGGCAGCCATATTCTGTGAGGAAAAAGTCTGAACATTAAGTTAGTGGGAATAGGACCGTTGAAGCTATGATTTAGCATGATTACACTGGTGTATTTTAACCATATGATTTTAACACAGAAATGCACCGTAGAAGGCTGATTGAAGCCAAACTATCTGAACTTGCTCTCTGCCCCCCTTTATAAAGGACCACTGTAATTTGTGTCTGTTTTGAAAGTCATACGAAGGCTTTTCACCACTACAATCATTAATATGAAAAAAATGTCTAGTCCAACTTCAAATAGAAACTTTGTTTTTTAAGGCTTTGCAGCTGTATAAAGAATTTGCTGCCTTTGAACCGAAACTAACACACACATAAGCACACTAATAGCCCTGCTCATGGCATAATGATGAGTTGTTCCGTGATTATTGTTTACCCTGCTTAAAATAACTTATTAAACAGGTGCAGCGTTATCAGGGCCTTATATTTGTGGACACATTCCCAGGCAGACAAAGCCACAGGTGTAAGGTTTTGAAAGGGAAAGTGTACATAGCACAATCAGTTCTTAAGACAGACAAATGACTGCTAGGCTGGGCAGAGCTTAAGGGAAATGTTTGCACTAAATCCAATTACTTTAGTTAATGGAGTCAGTATCTAAAGTGTTTGTTAAAGGCAGATTCCTACAGAGCATTATTAAGTTGACTATGAGAGCAAAAGAAAAGGTGATTCACTGTGTAGCAAGTACTGGGTCAGTTTTCTTATGGCTCATATACAACAACATTTGCAAACTTCAAATAGAAACATTCACAGACATGCCTTGTAATTATGTCATATTTCTTTGAAGACACACTATTTGAAGAAGCAAATGAGGTGACAGAATAACCAAACTTGCTGCAGGCATTAATATGCTCCTATATTTCCACTTTCTGTCAGGAGGGACAGTGGACACAGCTCAGTCTCCCAATTATATCTGCATCCATGTTCCTTCTGAAAATGTGGTAAGATTTTATTGGTGGCTAAATGCAGATAATAATTTAGGTGGTCAAACACCAACAAATGAAAGACCTGCAAGAGATGGATTTCCAGTTTGGTAATTAAAGGTTGAGCAGACAGAAATAAACACAGCAGAGGAAGGTTATGATTAGGTATTTGAAGATGCAGATAGGCTTCAGTATAAAGAAAACTATGTTCGGAAAACTGCATGTGGTAATAGAAAAAATATGCCTATACAGCACTGGAATATCAACATGACATCATGACACGCCACTTTCTTATCTGTACGCATTTTGAGCTATCCGCGTGTATGTCAGCGCTGTATGCAGCGGACGGCAGTCTGCAAACGTCACAGTGTAAACATACATGGCACTTTCTAAAGCCATGTGGCGTATTATCGCGAGGCTACGTGTTATCGCGAGGATGGGGTGCAATCCGGGATGCGATCCTGGGTGAAAGTCCTGTGTTTTACCCATCCTCCACCCCGACCAACCTCCTTTCGCCCTTTCGTACTACTCGCTATGGCGTCAATTCACACGCAATCACAAGGTAATCTAAGTCAATGGAGGCCAAACGGCGTTGACAAACACGCTAAAAAGCGAGTATGCGTCTTGATAACACGGCAATAATGGCATACGAATTGGCGTGTCATACATACGCCACTTCATGAGATCAGGCTGGGAATATTGTACATCAAAGTCACCAGAGTGACTGAGCTGCTCACAGTCCTCTCAAGTGCTGAAATTGTTTAAGGATGTTCAGATTATAGCTACATCACAATAGCATGGAAGATGCACAGAGGATTCAAAATAAAGACCAAATGGTTCAAATGCAGACAACAAGTCCTCCAAACTGTCCCACATAAGGGTTTTCTGATCAGAAACATTGTAAATTACAAAAAAAAAAATGATGTGACCGTTTCCTGATCTGCCATCGCTATGGTTAGGGTATGGTTAGATTTATGGAAAAAAATACGGAGTTAAGGTTATGTAAAAATCATGGTTTGGGTTACGCAAAGTACTTGGTTAATGGTTAGGGAACAATCTTGATCATGGTTAAAAGAAGAGCGTCTTGGTTAAGGATAGAGAAAGAACCCTGTCATGGCTAAAAGAAACCAACAATGGTAGAAGTTGGACAGCGATTTCCCATGTCACTTTGTTGACCCACCCATCCACCTTGCATTCTTGTTTAACAGGATACACTTCTTTATAATCTTTTATTGCGGTTTCCCCAAAAATTGTAATTATAATACAAAATGAAGTACATATAATAAAGCATCCACAATACAAAGTGTATAATACATAAGTTAGCACTTCTGAAATATCCCAGAGGCATTTCAGTGGCTTGTCCCTTTAAAATAGCAATGTTAAGCCACCGAGTAACATCACTAAGCTAACAAGGCAAACGTGTCCTGGTTGTGAAGCCACAATACCCTAAAGCCTCGGCTTCAGCTAATCTGAAAGTATGCTGAGTGTCCTTATGTGGGGAACAATGAGGGTGTGTGGTGGGAAGAGGAGGAAATCTTACACATACCACGCAGGCCATGCAAAATTAACTGAAGTGTGTTTTTAAGAGTGGGAGGGACCTAAAATATTCTTGAAAGACCTGACTATCATGCTCCTTGTCTGACTCTTATCCAAGTTTAGCCACGCACACAACTGGAGGTTAATTCTTTTGACCTGAGGCAAACTCTTTCACATTATTAGGCATTTCTGCTGTTGACAGAAGCTTTCAAAGCCTGTTCGTTACAGACCAAACATGTCAGAGAAAGTACCGAGAATGCCAACCATCTCAATGAGGCAGCAGCCTCCTGTTTGGTGGTCGAAATGAGTGAACTGTTCAACGGACTGAGAGAGGCAGATAGCTCGGTTTCTTTTAAGTTGTGCTCTATAAAGTTACAATCATCCAACCATATCAGGGCTCGACAGTAACGGTTGTCCTTGGCAACCAGATTAAGTCAACTGGCAACCAGTTCGTGGTCTCTGGTTGCCCCCTTTGGCAACTGCCTGTTCAACATTTGTGTTTTTTTTTATATATATATATATATATATATATATATATATATATATATATATATATATATATATATATATATATATATATATATATATATATATATAAACAAATCAAAACTTACAAAACTGGAAAATTATTTCAAAAGAAGTCAATATTTTATTTATTTGCTTGTCTTCGTAAAGTTTAAACACTACATTCGTGTGCAACACAACATTTCAGCTGTTGTGCGACCGCTTTCCACACACGCTTGTTTGCCGTGAAAACATACAGACAATGCAATTTTCTGTTCATGTTAACGTCGCATGTTAAAGTCCGATGCCTGTATGTACCGGACGGAATAGCATTTCAGTGCCTCATTATGGTGCCACCTAGCTAAATGTCTGCGCTGCTCTTTGATGCTCCGAAACATACGTTACAGGCAACAGAAACATCGCTGCATGTCACGCTAGTAAACACTAATAACACGTTACACTTGGTAGCAGGTAACGTTAGCCTACCATTAGCTACAATTAGCAATTAAACAATTAGCTTAAATGAAAATATTTCAGTGATGATAATTCAGTTGTATTCACATTCCAACAATAAGTATGCTGTTGTGATTCAAATTCACAAGTAGGTATTCAGTTGATAATAGGATTCACATCTTCATGGCCATTATTTGCTTCCATACCCAACATAAATGCTAGTTAGTATTATCCTTCCTACGTGTTGTTAACAAACAAAAAGAAATTCCTCACCTGTGGGAAATGCCGATATGACATAGCAATATTTTAGGTGTGACAAATGGTGGTTTTAGAAGATCTTTACATGCATGAAAATCTGACAATATTGTACTGAAAAAAAAACTAATTTAAGACAATGTAAGGCAAACAATTGCATTACTCTGGGCGAAGGGTTAAAACGTTACATGCCTGGATGGACTTACTCTTAACACAGGCATAAGTTCCAGTGAAAACATTTCCGTAACATTGTCAGGCTCTCAGAACTTAAACCAATCAGTGTTTAGAAATTCAGATTACTTGTTTATCTTATGAATGGTAAACACTGAGGTGAAAGCTGTAAATCTAAACATTCAATGCACATAATACCTAACAGCTGAAACTTTAAAACAGGGTCACACATGTTCACAAATATGTTTCAATTTACATAGAATAGAAGAAGAAAATCTGTGTCTGCTGAATAGAGCTCAACAGTGACCGCCCACTTTTTTACGGCTCTGACTCCGGAAATGTTTTTCACTATTCAATTGTTTCATTGACGTTTCGAAAATTGCTTATATAGAGAGTTTTAAGTCTGGAACCAAGCCAACCAGCTACGAGATGAATAGTGAGCATAACACATTTGATTCGGCGCAAAAAAAACATTTTGAAAACGGCAAAAAAGGCAAAGGTACAAGACTGTGTACAGAACCTATCATACACTTCAATGGTAGAAGCTTGCTCTAGCCGTTTGCGGCATGGTAAACGTTTCTATGGTAACAGCGAGTTGAACCAATCAGAGACGTTGCTGTTGCTTAGGATTGTGGGTAGTGTAGTTTTTCTCCATAAGATTGCGGATAAAATATGTTTTTCTTAAAACAAGGTTGATTTCATACGGACTTCTAGCTTCCACAACCTCGTAGCTCGTGGTCAGTCTACCTCAGATGGTTTAGACATTATGACTGATATTCTAAATCCTTATGGAGAAAATCAATGGGATTTTTACTTCCGGAGTCAGCTGTGGGCAGGACTGTTGATGTCAATAGGAGATAAACAACACAAAGATGACAAAGATGAACACATGAATAAGCAATTACAGGTGATTTTGTTACAGATTTGCGTGACAAATTACAATGAACAGCAGTCATAGTGATAATGGGGTCAAGTGCCATAGAGCGCTTTAGCAAACAGCTCCCACCTGTGTACCTTAAAAGATGGCTGTACTGCTGCAGTGACCACAACACTTTGACACAAAACAGAGCACCTCCACTCCTTGTAATTTGAAAGTTATTTCAAAAACCATTATCGTAAATTTCTCTTTGCGAGCTCTTTCTTTAGTATGAGTTTATGATCCGTCAGTTGGCCCTAAGGGGGAAGGAAAAGGAGGTGGGCTGAACATGCTCTCTGTGGGCTAAGTGGCAGCTCAATGTGTCATGGGAAAGAAAACATGCCCCCTGTGGCTGGCCTGTTTAAGGTATCCTTTCAAAGGTTATCGTCTCTCTTTAATGCCAACATCACAGGCTGGTCTGGCCCCGAGCTAATCGCAAACAGGAAGTCTCTGCTAATCCTGGTCTTCCCTAATGACGCAGAGGAATTCTCAATATTCCCATTGTCTTCCTGGCTGCACTTCCTCTAAGTCTTCTCTTTAGCTCTTGGGTCTGATTCTTTTCAAGAACTATGAGCTGGGACAGTTGGGATTTATTAAATCCACATTCAAGGGTGATGCCTCAGAATATGAATTTGAAATAATGATAAATTCATCCAATTTGGTCACTTTGTTCCACTTTTTTGACTAAAAAAAAAATTACCTTGCAATCAAATAGTGTGGGCAGCACTATGTTGCATTTTGTTTGGATTTTCCACTAATAAAATCTTTTTTCAGCTGTTCAGCCATTGTGGTCTTTCTGTGATCATGCTAAGACACCGGTTCTTCTGTTTATTCCAAACAAACCGCTACTGCTGTCACTATAACATAATTTCTAGTTAGGGCTGGGCGATATGGAGAAAATCAGATATAACGATATTATTGACCAAATATTTGATGTTGATGTTGATTTCAGCAGCTAGCTGTAGCTTGCATTGCCATTGTTTTAATTCAATCAGTCTAATTATTGATGGAAATGTAACTGTTTGCAAAAGTGTTGTGCCGCTGCCTGGTTTGCTGTGAATGCTGATGCACAGATTAAAGCCAAGCCTGTCATGGGTATAGTCCAGTATAGCTCAGCTCCTATCAGCATTATTCCAAAGCACTCAGGCATGACATCTGCCAAGAGGCCTGCTGCAGGGTTTGGCCTCATCACCAGGAACACGTCCAAGTCAAATATTGTTGCCCTCGCACATTGTGGGGCAGCACCCTGTCACAGCTCCTCTTTAACCAGGAGGTGATGTTTATGACAGTGCTCGGAAAATTAATGGCACCGTTTCCATGCAGGACGAAAAAAAGAAGAAAAAAAACGTGGGAGGTACAACATACCACACACACTCATGCACTTCGGATGTGGTGGTGTGGGGGGAAGGTGGGGTCAGGGTCCTTGGTTTTTTCTACATCACAACTTGACCAGTGTGTTATCGGCAGTATAGATATGTCCGACACCGTGCTCCGAAAAAGTAGGATCAAAGTGGATGACATAAGCCAGCGCAGCCTTCAGGGAAATAAGATAAATGTACAGAGTGGAGTCTTTATCAAAGGCTTGCCTGTTTAAAGATCCTGATTAAAGCTTGCGGAGCTCCCCCTCCCCACTTCCCAATGGAAATAGGTGTTCAAACATGATTCTGTTTTAGTTGGCCTGCTGCTCAGCTGAGAAGCTCCCCCTTTGGGCTTGCCATGAGACTCCTGCAATTGCCGGCTGTCACACTGCAGCACAAGGAATTCACAGTGTTTTTACTCTGTTTTTCAAACCATGAAATGCACTTCAGTTCAGCCCTGCAAGAGGAAAAGAATAATAGAGACTGTGATTCTGTTTGATCTCTGCTTTCTGTGGCTCTGAAATAACTAAAAAGGGGGCCTGTGGATTAAGACAACACTAACATTGTCCAAAGCAATAAGAGCAACGCTACATGTCTGGTAGTGCAAACATGTTTATCTTTTTCACCCTTTTCCTAGTCTCTGCTGATAACAGACTACTTTCTGCTAAGGCAAGATGAGTAGATGTTTTGTTTTTTTGTCATAGGGGATAAGATAAATGAGAGGGATATCCATATTACAACCAGGCCACCACTGTGATATCAGCTGAGCCAGATGGTGGCTGGAAATATGTAGCTGATAAATAAAGTAGAGCTGGAAGTACTGTAAGGGAACACAATTGAAAAAGAACAACAGGGCAGGATGGAAAGTAAATACCAGCCGTCAGCTAAATACTGGGGAATTCTGGCTGTGGTTTGGAGGTTTATCTACTGTACCAGGCACTTTGGTAGGTAGGCTATAACTAAAGAAAATAGTTAAAGCTGCAGGTGAGTTCTGGCCTGCCACTGTGGTTACTGTGGCCAAATGTTAGTTTGGATATGTGTGTGTGATTTGCAGTGGAGACAAAAAATGTGCTGTAGTAAGCTCTTGTAATAAACAGTATCATTTTGTCATCTGTGAGACTAATGGTTTCTGTGCTGGACTTAAGAGATTTCAAATCAGAGGTGAACAGTGGTGTGATGCATTATTGCGTGGATTTTCTGAAAAAATGTGTTTCTTTTGGGTGATGTTTTTTTTCATTTGTTCAGACTAAGTAGTCATGCTAAATAATGCCAAAGTAACCAAACCAATGTAACTGTAGCAGGAAAATGTAGCACTTCCTGTTTGAGGATTCGTTTCGGGAAGGGTCTTTCTCACACAGTGTTTAGAATAACATGTAAACAAAATGTAAAAGCATCTGGCCATATGTAATTGACACACCTTACTAAAATAATGGGAGTTCAAAGAAATTAGACAACAGTATAAGGAATTAGGCTGCATTTCCTGAGTGAGACACAGACACAAGGTGTGAGTTACCATAGAGTTCTCCACAGGCCTAAAATTGACCCCCGAAGAATGACCCGAACCCGACCCAAGACCGGAAGCCATATTTTTCCTTTATTTTATCCATTACTGACCATTAGCATGCCAGGCTAATACAATGTACTGGCAACACATAGTCTTCTTCTCTCTTCCCACTTGACACATATCTGCTTTCAGCACATGGCATTCAAGACAGCAAACACCCAGCATGGTCAGAGAGAAAAGTAGTAATTTCTTGATAAATTACATTTAAAACTTACCGAATAGCCAAGGCTATGCTGGTAGCCTACTACTTTACTGCTTTCAATAAAGGCAACAATGAAAAAAACTCTAATCATTGAAAAACAAGGAAATACTTTAAACAAACAAAATCCAACAAAATAGTCTAGTAACAGAACTCTAAGTCAACATGAAAAGATGTTAACCTTTATGAACAATTCAGAAAATGCAATGTACAATGTTGTTCACCACAAATGATGCATTGCTGTGGCTCAGGGTACTAAATGAGAGGACATACTGTTGGTAAACTGAAGAATCATAAAGGATTCATACATAGCCACATTGAAGCATTCAAAATACATCACAAACAAGTCTTCAGAGCTCACTATCTGACATAAGATAAATAGGTTACATTTTCTGACAAATATGGGCGTGCACATTTTCACTCGTTAGCCTTTCAACAAAGCTCATTAAAGCACAATCCTTTATCAGTATCAACACCTATAGGTGAAATATATCAGCCTTAAGTGTCAGATAAATTCTCAACATGATACATGGGTTTTGGTTAATTTTACATAACCTGCACACAATTTATGTTTATTCTTTCTCGTTTTACCAAATGACATCTTTGCGTAAGGCCCTGTGTAAATAATGTGTGTAACCTTTAGTTCTTCCTCATTACATTAATAAAACAATGCCATTATGTTCTTATTTGTTTTAGTATTTTTGTGCTCTCTAACCCATATTTACCCTTTTTTTGCCTAATTTTGGTGCCTATGAGGTTTTCAGTGTTGAATAAAAAGTTTTGTAGAAATATATGCAATACTTAGATGACATACATGAATAAGTTAATTTAATGAAAACAGACCCCACAATTGAGTATCCTTTGTTTAATAGCAGGTAGCTCAAATGTTACGGATTTAGAATCCATTGTATTTGTTAAAAGACTCAAACCATCTGCAATTCTCTCTGGCAAGGACCTCAGACAAATGTTAATATGCATTACAATGTCATGAAAATATGCAGAGTATTTGGCCTGTCTAGATTTTAGAAGCTTGAAAGTTAAACCATGAGCTCAAATCTTTGGCATTTCAGTGGGACTGTGAGTGGGAAACAAGGAGACACGCTGACATTGACCTGATGAGAAACTGTCCATCAATAGCAGCTGGTCTCTCAGGATACAAATCAAAAACACAAAGTCCTGGTCTTGCTCTTAAAGTCCTTGCTCTTATGGCAGGAGGAGGGATGAGACTGTTGCTGTGCTGTAGACAGGGATAGAAGGTACTGGGGCTGAAGCCTGGACGCCTCTCTAAGACATGTGCACGGCTCTAAGTAGGAGAGATGCCGTCCAGTATTTACTCAGGTGGAATAATACACAGCCAAAGCAGTCCAGTGTGTAGTGATAAAACAAAGAAGATTCTGAAGAATGTGCTCCATATGTTGCTCAGAACGGATAAGCATTAGCTGAATTCCCAGATTGGGTATCAATGTTTTGACCATACATGGATTCCTTTACCACTCAAAGGGCTACATTGTTAGCCAAAATGATTACCTAGTGAACCTTGTTAGTGTTTAAAAAATATAGTATAGCTTCTAACTAAGTGTCAAGGAGTTGGAGCACACCAAGGCTGATTTTTTTCATCCTTGAGGGGAAAGGAAGAGAACATTTCACAGGCTGATAACTGGAGCTGCAGATTAGCTTCAAGATCTCCTTTAGGAGGTTAAAAGGCCAGTTTGATACATTCCTATTAAGGGTATCACGATTTCGATTTTAAATCGAAATTTATCGAAATTAAGTTACAATCTTGAATATTGAATAAAAAAATGGAATCGTCGATACTGCCAGGCCCCCATGTCACGTGTCGGCTTGTCAAGCGGAAAAAAACACGTGTTGAAGTGCTGCGAGTCAGTCAACCTCCTGTAACTTAGCTAGAGCCAGTCAAAACATAGCATGGCAACTGCAGATGCTGGAGACACATTGACAGAACTTGAGCCCCCTCCTCTTTCACTGAAGTGTGTGAAAGTGTGGAAGTATTGATGATGGATTTGATGTTGACGTTTGCACAGTTTGCAAGCTTATGTGCGTGTGCCATATTCTGTGTGTTTACAATCAGCACATTAGCCTAGCAGCTAGCGGATATTCCTTCTGCTTATAGCTTTATCCCAACAAAACCGCACGGTTGAATTTCTGCCTGCATGCACGTTTTGTAGCCTAAACAGAACAGCTTATGTTGGTTATATTAGAGAGAGCAACAAGTTTGCGGACTGTCCGAGTCGCCTTGCTATCGGTCTCCTTAGCTGCTGTGCTGGCTCGATTGTGTTTTAAGCCCCCAACTTCGCCTTCAAGGCAGCGCAGCGACCGTCGTCTTCAACCATAACCATTGCCTAATCCTAGTGCCTTCCAGGCAGCGCTGCCTGGAAGACGACGTTGGGGGCTTTAACACCAAACTGTGTGGTGCGAAGCGTCTGCCCTCAGGATTGTCAGTAAACCTTTTTGTTTGTTTTTACTTTATTTACAAATTGTCAAGTTTCCAATTGACTGAAGATATGTTACTGTTACATTATGTTGTTAACAAATGTTTTAAATTTGACAATGTAATGTGGTACATTGCAAACAAAGGTCAGATATTATATTACATACAAGTCTAGTCTAAAAATGACATAGCAAGCTGTGCTTTTAAAAAAAAGAATTAAAAATCGAGAATTGAATTGAATCGTGACCTTAGAATCGAAAATGTAATCGAATCGAGAATTTGGAGAATCGTGACACTCCTAATTCCTATAGCAGTCAACAGACAGAGACACTCAGCTACACCGCGCATCACCTCGTAGAATCACCACCTTTAATATGCCCATGTCTCTCCTACAAGTTAAAGGAGGAGGAGGAGCATAATAGAGTTAAGATGAGGTTAAACAAGCTTTGTCTGTAAATGCCTTAATATGCAGTTCACCCAGGTTTTTGAAAATAGGGTTTCTGTGTCAATGATACTTATGGTTAGTTTTAATCAAGACATTTGGTCTATCAATGTCAAGGCACTTGATTCTACAGAGTCTTACAGGATGCAATACCAGAAATCTGTTGCCATGTCTTAAAATGATACTAGCCTGCAGCCAGATTTAGATGTCCTTGATTTGAAGCAATGGCCGCTGTGGGAAGTGTTGTTAATGCAGTGGTACCTGAAACAATAGTCCACACATCTATTAAGGCGAAACAACACCAAGGTCTGTTTGAGTTGAATCCGTTGATTATATGTATTATCTTCTTTGAAGTGGACATAGTGGTTACAAATTGCTTTAAAGACAAATCTCACACATACTGCACCTGCAGCCTCACAGACCAGTCTCACAAGTTGAGTTCAGACTGTGAGCAACTCTTGGCTTCCCTCCCTGACAGGAGGCCAGGAAGATGATGGGTCCAGACACAAACTGGAACAGCCTAATCACTGTTTTAGAGCGAAATCCAAAGGGAAAATGTAAGAAAGATGGGGCGCAGAAAAAACGTAAACAAAGGCAGCAATGTAAGGCTGCATCGACTGCATCAATAAAACTATATATTCTCTTATTTTAGAATGTGAGACTGTAAATTAATTTGAATTTCAACGGGTAGTAGTAGGAGTATATTGAAGGCACTCATTTTTATGTTTTTTTTGGGCATTACTGGTAATTTATAGGTATTTTAGTGAATATATTTCAGAGTGTAGCAAGTTTATTATAGGACCTGCAACACAAAGTGTTGATTTCGAGCCTAAGGAGTCTGAAAAACACAGCCTGCACATGGCAGGTGCATATTCCAACAGGGACAAGCCAAAAACATCTAGGTAGTATTTAACACATATGTTCAATCCTCCCTAATATATAACAAGCACATGTACCCTGTGTCTCCCTAATCCATGGACGGGAGTTGGAGTGAAAACATGCTAAGATCCGTAAGTCCATGAAAAGTGCAAATGAAGGGAACGCAAAAAATAATATGGCTGTAAAAAGCAAAGGATGATTTCAACCTCACAGTACAAGATAGATTTGTATTAAATATCTCTGACAGTGAGATGTATGTGACCTTAATATGTCAAAGGAAAATAATTCAGGCCACAATAGGCCACAAAAATCATTATTATGAGCCATCTAACTAAAATGGCTAAGAATCAAATTTCCCAAATCAATCTTGCCAATTCAATTCTGGTGGCAGGCATGTACATCAGGACTCGGGAGGTGAAACTACAGTAAATGCATGTCAGAAGTACGGGGAGTTGCCAGTAATTCTGCCAATCATGATTGGTCAAGCAACAACGGTAACCACCATTTTACTACTGCATCTGTATCAACCAAAGTAGCCTACTTAGAACAATGGAGCATGCTTGTTAGACAAACAAAGATGTCCAGACCGTCATTACTATTTAGGTAAATGAGGCCATTTAGTGGTAGGTAATGGACTTGTGCCCCGGATCTCATGTTCACGTAAAAGTAAAAGTAAAATCAGTTACAATATTAGCACCGCGTCTTACATTGTTGTCTGACCCAAAACCACTTACTTCAATCAGCTACCAAACACGACATAGAGCTGATGTAAAGTCAGTCACAATGTTGCCTTTATAATGGGTGTATATTCAAAAAGTCAAGGTTCTTCAAAACGTAGTTTATGTAGGTTACCGGCTGTTCAGTTGTTGCAGTGGAAAAGGGCAACGCTGTGAGTTCACAGACTTTGTTGCCTGTGATTTAGGATATATTAACCTAAGATAAAGCACAAGCAATGTCCTTAATACCAAAAGAAAATGAAGTGATCCCTTTAATAGTCTGCTTCCCAATAAATCTTCAACTGTGTCCAAAATGAGAGCTCTTAAGGACTAGTAACAAAGTGCAACCGTAGTTTATTCAGACTCCCAGATGGCTTCTAGCTAATACAAGAGTTCCTTCAATACCAAGTTGACAGCTTGACATGATTCCCCATCTTCCCAGTGGCAAATCAAGCTGATGGGTGTTTTTGATGTTGAAAAATCTTAATGCCTTGAGTTAAATAAAAAATCCGGAGAGATTAGATTAAGTGTATCCGTTTTCATTTGCTCTGAAAATCGTCCAGGGGCCACATTTTTGGGGAAATGTCTCTAGACAATAGCAGCAGTTCACAAGAGGGAGGGGTGCAGAAGAAACATTACAGTGGAGCTTTCAGAGGCAAAACAGTGAGTCGAGTAGTGCCACTTGCATTCTGGGATATTTGATGTTTGATTTCATGGGTAAGCAAACCTTTCATCCGCCCTGAAACAGCTTCCAAATGGCCCCCGGCGTGTTCTAACTGGATTTGGCTTTTATAACTTAACTAATTATTCTTTCATTCAAGAAAATATGGCATGTCAAAGCTCTACTGTTGATAGCAGCTGAAGAAACCCTGGCGTAATAATTAAAATATGTATGAATCAGATTCATCTAAGTCCATTATCTTTCAATTGCCATTTATTAAGAGCTCCAGAAGACAATTGTATATAACATGAGAGCGGGTTAATCTTTATTTTCCTCATTCCTTTCCAAATCCCTGAGTGGCAGATACGGTGCATTGAGAGACGGGGCACAGCTGCCATGTTGGCTGTGTGGACTAACATAACACATAATGCTTTGGCTATCCATTTTCTTTTTATAGACAAACACACTAGCCATGAAATCCACATCTTGTAATCAGCCAAAAGTAATACTTCAGTTAAATGTTATGGTTTTCCTCAAGACCTGCGACTGTGAAAAAGTACAGTACAAAGTGTTACAGTTCAAAGCTCAATGGTCACATAAATCAAGAGCCAAAATAATAGTTACAACAAAAGGGTTGGTTTTATGACACTGAGGGTTGATCATGTAGGTTTTTCTGTTTCTGTATCAGGTAAAATCAAGTCTTAGAACTTGACAGAAAAGAAAATAGATGCTGATCAGGTGATCTCAAATATCACAATCAAATATCACAATGGTCGCTTCTCCAGACAGAAAGTCCTTTTTGTCCACTTGATAGATGGTTGCAAACTGTTGGGGCCTTATCCCAACCTCTCCACAACTCTGTGACACCATTCAAGTCAAGGTCATATGATAGCCCTGCAGGACTCTTTCCTTTCTAAAGGCTGTCCACCTTGGTCTTGCTGCTTTGAAATCAAACTTGCCATTGTTATTTTTACTGCCCATGACAAGGACAAAAGGACTGGGCAGTGGGGACACACACACAGCTTGTAATGCAATAGGGCTGGGAATTCCTCTTTAATTTCAATGCTATACTTGATCTTTGGGCTGCATGACTGACCACCTTATTATCTATAGCGACAGGAGCTTATCAATACAGAACTCGCTGGGTCCACAGACCAAAGACAAACACTTCCTTTATGCAGGATGTCCCCTCTGGGCATGAGACACGAAGCGCAGGTCAAACAGCTAAATTCCACAACTGAAAGGGTGGGAGACTGAAAATCATTTCTAAACAGTCAAATTAATCTAACAAAATAGTAAAAATTAAAAAGGAGGACCTTTTTCATATCTTCTGCGGAGCTTTCCTCAGTGTCTTAATAACAAAAACAATCTGCATTTAGATTTAACAAAATGACAGTAAGTTGTGTATTGACATTAAGGGAGTTAGAAATAACTGATAATAAAAAACCCATTGCTGTCAACATTTCCAGAATAATATATGCGTTAAGTTTAGAATGTCCACATTGGTCTATGGACATTGTCCATTGGCAAAGTATGCAAGTTACCAAATATTCATTCTTGGCCAACTATTAGCTGTCACCAATCACAACTACAAAGCATGTTCCTACATTTGATTGCAAAATATATTTAACATCCCACACACGTGAGTAATGCAATTAGTAAAAACTGCACACAAACTGAACTAGATGCTTAAAGAGTGAGACATTCAGAATAATAATAATAATAATAATAATAATAATAATAATGATAATAATAATAATAATAATAATAATAGTCAAGAACAGTCCCGTATTCCTCATATATCTCCACTATTCAGAAAAATAAGTCATTAATCTACTAAAATAGCTTATTACTTACTTACTTACTTACTGGTCCTACACTTCTGTAGATAAATCCTATACAGTTTTAAACATACATTTTAATTTTGTTGTTTTGATGACATTTCATTTTTTTATTGTATTGTAAAGTTTCTCACATTATGTATGACACATGAATGAGTCCTTCCTGATACAACTGTTTAACACTCAATCGACCAAGTTCTCAGAACTCACGAACTGAGCACCAGATATTTCACATGATGGAGAAGTGATTCGTTATCAATTTGTTCTTGTTCACAAAGTTTGACAGGACGAATGTGACTCCCATCGGTTTGCTACTGACACAACAAACTGACTTCTGTGATAGTCCTGCTGCTTGGGAATGAGCTGAGAGCAAACATACTCATTCACTATTATGGAAAGGCACTGTGCCAGGTGCATTGTTTTAATGAAGTTCCCTCTTGTTACTAAATGAGTGATGACTTTACCGAGACAATAAGAAACATATTTTTTGGCCTCTTAAGGGCAGTGAATATTTACTTTCAGGGTACATTATATTCTTTTGTCAACTGAAAAATCATTTAACATTCAACAGCTTCTGATGATGGTCAAATACATTCTAATCAATTATTATCATCAATCAGCAAGGCTGTCATGTCATTTCTTTGTAATGCACCATGAGTAACCACAAGATTACTGTTGATTAAATTATACCATGTCTTATTATATAACAATGTGACACTCCACCTCTTAACATTAGAGATTTAAAAAAAACTGCCAGACGTAGCTTCACATTCAAATTGTGAGAACAATTGAGGGCGAAAGTCAAACGTTATCACCCAACATTTCTACTATGATAGTCCATTGCATTACAGCACTACATGTTGTGCCGAGCAATATCCAGGCGTCCAAATTCTCTACTAAGACGCAGTTCAGTAAATTGTAACAAGTTGCCTAGAAGCTAAATTTTCCCGTAAAGAAGATGATCTCATAGTAGCAACAAGGTTGAATACAGTTGTAATGCAGTGACTGGACAGATGTTATATTAAAATAACTTAATTCTTACTTAATGACCTAAATTCAATAGTGAGATTTGTCAGTAATGTTCACTGGAGGTTTCTTTGAAAGTATTTTAAATAACAAAGCACGCTGATGTCATTGCTTATTACAGCTGCCAACATGTGTATGCTTTATATCACATGAAATTGTTTTAGTTAGCCAGATATCTTAAAAAAAGATTATATCAAACATTAAGTTTGATATGTTGCAATTTAATACCACCAGAGCCTCTCTACAAACAACTGAAAACAAACAGGGAGCAGAGTGGGTGGTTGCAACACACCTTCAGTTTCAGATGTGAACCTTCCAACAATGGACACCCTCAGGCATCCTGTGCAGGTGTGACCTGAATTTGATAAAAAACTTAACTTCTTACCCAGTGCAAATAAAGCTGAAGCTGCCCAGGTGCAGCTTTTGTTTGTGTGTGACTTTTGGCAGTGAAGCAGCTTTCGCAACAGGGAAGTAAAAGCACAATGAAGGCAAGGCACTGAAAGCTTTACATGTTCAGCTGATCAGAAAGATAGTGGAGGGCTCCTTCTAGAAACCAAAAACTGAGTGTTTATGAGAAAACGATATGGAAAAATGTATCAAAGTTAATATTTTAAATGCAAAGTAGGATTCACTTCCTAGTATTCATTTACCTTAATCCTAAAGAGGGAAACCAAAGGGGGGCAGGGACTGCACACAAAGGGAAGATGTGCTCTGTTCATCAAGAGTCATGTCTGCTATCAATCTTTTGTAAAGCCATTTGGGCCAGGGCAGAAGAGACAGAATAACCTGACAAGTTTATTAAGTGAAAGGTGTAATTTCAACCTGACTTGAAAAGCTAAGCATGAAAAAAAGGAGGACAAAAGAGTGACCCCTCTGATGAATGAGACAGAAGATGACAATGCATATGTCATCCATTTAAATGAGAGCCAATAACTCAGCTGTAAGTATTTTTTTCCTTCTCCATTATGCGACTAAAATTGATAGATTTACTGTGTCCTAACAGTCCTTAACCACAATGATGAAACCCTTTATGACAAATTAAGTGGGTGATACTTGAGACAGTGTCTGTGTTTGTTTATAACAAAGACAGTAAACATCTAAAATCAAATAAAACTAATAAGGCCACTTCCGTTTGATTTAGATTTTTAATTAAAACCCACTTATCATGTAAATTTCAACATGAAGAAGACTGGCCAATACGCGTTTGGCAAAGTTGGTAGGTCTGCTAAAGCATGCACATTAAAATGACTTAAATACTACTCAAAATAATAATGTGCAAACATAAAAAATTATGGAAAAAGGTTAAAAAAACATGTAGGACAAGGGACTGCTTTGCATTAGGGTGCAGTAAAAATGAGTCGATAGGAGGACCTGGAATGCATTACTAGGACTGATCCTCAGGTTTGAGGAGCTTGGCAGATAGGAGCTTGAGTCATGTGTTTCAATAGGCCCTTAAAAAAGCTCACCAACAGTGTGAAAGATACCTTACGATGGTGGGTGGTCTTACTATTGAACCTTATCGAAGATTAACATGGGTAATTTGACACTTTCATAAGGAGGATTTTAGGTGCAACAGAGAGCAGAGGGAAAAAATCCAAACCGTGTCCAATTTCTTTATACTGCATTGCTTTTTTTGTGTAACATATGTATGAATACCAAATGGATACCAGCCAGTTACAATATTAATGTTAAAAAATATACATACCAGTAAAATATAAATGTAAGGTACGGCACATGTTTTACTGTATGTCCACACATGTGCAAATGTTGTCTGGAATACATCTGTGCAATGTAAATATACCGATGAGGTCAAGCCTTGTCAAACTGTATAAAGATTACCTGTTTCTTAAACAGTTTCAAAGAAAAGCGCACAAATGTGGGTTCAATTTTAAACAGAGTAGGGCTCAAAGGAAAATAAACACCTTCCTGATCCAATTTTTCAGCGAAGGAAGCTCTTAAGAGATGAAAAATAAGAAGAGGTGGGAAAATATTATGTCAGCAAAACAATGTTACACAACATGATAGTCTATGTTGCTTGTTTTTATTCTGACTCTATTTTCTGAATACAGGAAGAGAGTTTAAATCACTTATTTTTTCACTGGAGGTTTCTTTGAAAGGAACAAGCTGTATCTCTCAAATGGTTTAAGTTATGAAGGGCTGAATGAAAGAGTGGGGGCTTTTGCATAGTACTGTTTACACAGTGAACATCCAGCGGGAAAACTTCTGGTGTTACTACCTCTACTCCCCTCCGTACACTTCATGTGATCTCATAATTGCAAAGCCCACAGGGGCAGGTAAATGGGGGTCAACAAAACTCATTTTTTGTACTTCAGCATCTTGGAAGTGAATCATTTGAAGTCTATCAACACTGTCTGCAGAACATTGCAGAATACAATTCCCAAAATGGTACACATTCCATTCTTCATATAGTGTTAGTAGAGAGAGAGAGAGAGAGAGAGAGAGAGAGAGAGAGAGAGAGAGAGATAGAGATAATTTTGTTAAGAGTAATGTTTGTAGTAAAAATAGTCAGCTTCAGAAGTTAAAATCTCTCCCTGGTGTATCTAAGTTTAATTAAGCATGTAGCCTCCGTCCATGAATCAAGAACACCTTAACAGCTAAGCTTGACTTCAGACAGGACAGGCGAAGCTCCACCTTCACCATGGCAGACAATATGATGCCTGCATCACTGCTGATGCCCCACCAATACGCCATTCAAACTCCATCTTACCGTCACTTTTGAACAAGACCTAAAGGTAGTTGTACTCCTTCACTTGAGGCAGCAACTCAATCCCAATCCAAAGGAGGCATTTTCTGACTATTTTCTGGCAGAGTACCTCAGACTTAGCAGTGTGGACTTTCATTCCAACCGCTTCACACTCTGTTGCAAACTGCCCCAGTGTGTGCTGGAGGTCACGGTCTGATGAAGCCAACCAGACTCTCTCTACTTATCAGCTGCACCTGGAGATTCTGTCTTCTGGACTTTGCTGAACTCAACTGCAACTGCTCAATTGTGGAGAATATGGAGACAGCACTCACTGCAGATAAACAAGGACCGGCCAGCCAATAGTAATGGCCCTGGCACCTATTTTCCCCCCTCTACCCTCCACAAGAAACTCCCTGGCCCACTTACCACTGCAAAGCTTGTAGACTACTTCTGTGATCTCTGACAGAGAGATGGGCAAAGGAATCCTTATCTCTCAGCCCTTAGCCGGGCATCTACTTGGCACCTCTCACACTAGGCAACTGCTGTGACACTGTGTCAACGTGAGCCCAATCATATCTAGTTAGTACTGCTCTACCACCTGCACCAACTTACAACTCTGTCCTCACCCAAAACGTGATGCTTCACATCGCAAAAGCCACTTTTAGTAGCCAGGATGAGTTTAGCAAGCCCCCCCCCACTTTCGCCTGCCATTCCACCTGACTCTTACACCTCTTGCAGGTGATGAGACAAGTTACAAGAATAAATGCTCAGATATAGTTCAGAAGCGGATCTGTTAAATGCTACATTGGGTGTCTGCAAAGGCAGACGTGTTCACACATTTACAGACATATGACTTAAATTCACATCTAGCTGAGCCTTTTGGCCATGGATGAAGAAAGTATAAATTGTTCTTACGCTACATGGTTTTGATACATTTTCTAGAACAAAAGATAATATTGTTTTATATAAGACAAGCATAATCAGTATTAATAGTATTAATGTCCTATCATGTCACTGGTTGTAAACAATAACAAGCGCTAACAATTTAGTTTGATACTTTTCCAAAATTTCAAAATGTTGTTGTGCAAGGTTAAATAAACGGTGGACTTCTGAGTCATAAATGCTCCTCAGATTGGTAATACCCCTTCAGACTTGTCAGGTGAGGCCCGATTAGAAATGATCTTGGGAGTTCAATCTGAAAAGCACCCCTAGGACAAGGCAGTTGGAGTTTGGTAAACATGGTTATGGATGGGAGAGGGGCGGGCAGCTGGCTTTCATGGTATTTTGGGGAGGGACGGATAGGGGGGCATTTCCACTTAACTTGACACAGTATGGATTTTGTTCCCATCCTAATGAAATTGCAGAAATATTTTAGGGGAATCCCATTACGTAGGAATTGGAGTGCTGTAATAATGTACTCACAGTCATTTTCCCACTGCGGTTGGCCTCCTCTCGCTCTGCCAGGGCTTTCAGGAAGTTATCTTTGAGTTCTTTTCCTGCACTTGCCAGTGTCCTGGAAAAGACAACACTCAAACGGTTTGAAATGTTTCTCTTAACCTGAAAGAAAAGTCACATGAAGCCTTAAAGGTTCTTTATGGAAACTCTTAACATGTTGTAGCTGGCCTATCTGCTCTATAACATTAACAGTTAACTAAACAATAATCCTCATTGTAGGAGAGAGATATCCTTTCCACGTCTTCATGACTTCACTCACTATTTGTAAGCACAACGTATACTAGGGCTTAACTAATTCTTGATTACAATGTATGATTAATGACATTAAAATACATTTAAACAATGAATTACTATGCAAGATGCAACAGAAAGCGAGTATGACATGCAATCAAAGTCATGATATACTCAAGCCAGCATCTAGTGCTTCACCAAAGCTGCCAAGCTGCCAGGACACTTCCAAATACTCCAAATACCATTTCTTAACAGAAATAATGTTTTTTCTCTGAAATAAATCTGAAAACTACAAATATCATGAAGAAGTCACAGTTGCATTTCCTAATTTTAGTATGTAGAGCAATATTATCAGTTTAATGATTTTATATGATACTGTGGCAGCTTTTTTACACCAAGGCTGGCCTGTTTCCATGGAAACATGGTTTTGGCACACACCAATATATCCACACCTGAAAAAACATTGGCACCAATATTTGAACACTTAACACTGCAGTATGAGCAACAGAACTCTGGCTTGCAGCCAGAATTGACTACGCAAAACATTCATTAGATCCACAGCGAGTTAACAACTTAAAAGGCAGTAAACAGGTAATTTGGGAACCTCTCAGTTGTGGTAAGAATGCAGCAGAAGAAAAGCAGTAAAAAAGGCCATTCATTAAATCAAAGTTACAGTACAGTAAAAAAACAAAGGATATTACTGTTTTCATTGACCATCTCCAACTGCACTGAATATGTTTGATTTTATATTTTTTTCCAAGTTTAATCAAGTATTTTAAGCATAAATCAGAGCTGATCTATATGAACAATTACTTATTGTACTACTATTTTCACCTCATTTAAATCCCCCAAGATTTTATGTTCAGTGAGTTTCACCAATGTAGATTTTTTTAAACTGATGAAGCACTGGCATATTTGCTGTTATATCATGCAGGCCCTACTTGATTGATATGGGCATTGATAAGCATTAAGTGTCTTGCTCAAGAATACTTCAACTAACAAAATACAGAAGTGGTGCTGGGCATCACTTGCAATTCTTCCATATTAATGCTGATGCAATACCCAAGTTCAGCACCAATACCAAAAGATGCTCCTTTCGATTACATACTTTCAGATAAACATGTTGCTCTACAAAGACCCCATTTTAGTTTGACAAAAGAACCCAACATTATGTACAAATAATTTGCAAAAATATTTTTAAACATCAACTTGACAGTTTTTGATACTTGCTGCTATTAAGAAATTTGCTCTGTACCAAAATAGTATTGAGGTCCAATACTTAGCCCTTCACAGACGTTGAGAGGAAGCAATAAACCCAAACTTCCCTGAAAAAACACCTGCCAGTTTGACCCAGTCATTTAATATGTTTCTTTCATGCTGAACATTCAAAACTACTGAATTTAGTTGTGTCTGTTTCACCGTCCAAAGAGAAGATGAGGTATTCTACATTATTGGCTCCTCAAACCCACTTTCCATATCCAAAGCACTTTAAAAAGCCTCAACGGCCACAACTACCATGGACAAATGGCAAAGCCAACGTCTGTTCCTAACCTACCTTAACATCATAGTAAAAGAGAACAGGATCTGAATGTTTACTAGAATTTGGAAAAGATTGTAATTTATACTAGTCCTTTTGTCCCGTGCCCCATAATGAAAGTCTTAGAGGAATCACACAGTGGTAAAAGTGCACGGACAGCACATATTTAGAGGCTGGAACCTCACTCCATCTTCTGAGTGAGTGAAGGATTGCTGCTGGGTCATGGGGGCCGAGGCCCCAAAGTAAACACAGGTGTTGAGGAGGCAAGTGACTGGGGTTACCCCATCCAGTAGCTAAAGCAACACACACAGTCACGGAGAGTGAATAATACTTCAGAAAAACATGTGGACTGCTGCAAGTTTGAGTTTCCCGTCAATTAACAAATTTCTTATCAAGCCTCATTTAGGAGGGATAACAAGAATTTCACTATTAAATGATGGTTATTAGTGGCTAATGACTAGGTATTAAGTTAACTGTGATCCAGCCATGTGTTTAAACTGTCTGTTTTTGGATTGTGGTCAAGGCAGGTGGGCCCTGGCATTAGTAGAAAAAGAAGTGAGGAAAGGATGTGAACAGTCATCATCTGGCTTGTTGAACAAAAAAATACAGAACATCTGTCCTACAGATATGAAATTACTTTTAGAAAGTAATTTTGTGTTGTTGTGCCGGTTAAAAGGGGGAAACACTACAAGGCAACATAAATCTAAATCTATAAGCTCTGTGAGTGTCAGTGTATCTGCTTCATGGATACTTAAGCTTTAGTAACTCTAGATTTCAAGCTCTTTTGAGACCATCCTCACCAGAAAGAAAACCCCATTGTTTGTTTGTACAAATGCTTAAGACAACCATGTTACCATATTCCTGACAAGAGACCTCTCGCCATCATGCAAACATGAAAACATTGGTCTTTTATTTATTAAAAAGATAACGATTTTTACGAAAGCAGCAAACATTAGTTGGAAAGGCACAAGTAGCATGGCTGCCACAAAAAGACTTAAAACAGCCCGGCATTAAAACAACGTATGGGGCTGAGTTGGTGGGGTTGTTTAAGGTACCGGTGAGACAACAAAATACAATCCAGGAAGTCCAGTTGGACTAACGGCTCAAGTCAGTGGCCTTAGGGAAGAGGTTAGCATGGCTAACAATTCACGTCCAACTAACAATGTTGGTTTCTTTTTAATTCAACCACAATCACTTCTTTAAATAAATCAAATCTTAATCAGAAAATGCTAACAAGTCATTTTTGGAAGTTCATATAGTTCTATATTTTTTTTTCATTTGGGTATGAGAAGTTGTTAACGTTTTTCTAAAAAAAAAATGAAAAAGTAGCTTTTAAAATATAATTAATTATGAGGGATTAAATTGGTGTACTGCACAGATGGCTTTAGCAGTTCTAAAAAAATATATTGCTCAAGTGCTAAAATAGTATCTGTTAAGCATAAAGCAATTAGATATGTAGGTAGGTAGTAGATATCTTAAAATAAATGTCAGAACCCAGGTGTGGAGAAAGACGCTCAGAGCCGATACCTTGTATAGTAACTCAAAATAAATGCACCCTCCAGATGTTGCATTGTAGTCAGTCAAGGTGAGTAACACTTGCCATCAACCTAGCAGAGTTTCCAGTTAGTCTCACAAAGTATTTTACAAAATATATAACTATGGCATTAAAATATCACACAACCGGTAACTGAATCACCGGTAAATCAATCACTGTGCCAAGAGTCACAGAGATTGATTTTTAATTCAGATTGAACTCCTGATCACTGTGTTATAAACTGGAGTTTAAGCAACACTTTGTCCACCTCTATAAGGGGGTGAACAGCTGTTACTACACTGCAGCTATCCTCCAAGCATGTTTACACATGTATAAACAGCATGACAGTGAAATGTACTCAGTCCAGGGGCCTTCTTCCTGGACCATAAGCCCACTAAACTGATGTTTTAAACTATTTATTCTCAGTAGCATCTACACTATCTAACCCTATCAGACAATTTCGGGTTTTCATATTTCTAATATCTTTTAGCTTCAATGATTCTAGTGTGCAGATGTGGGTATAGAAATAAGCAAAAGTCTGACTTGGTGTCTAACAGGTAACTTGACAAAGTGTAAATTATTCTTTGATTTGAAATTGTAAAATGAGACCTTACAGAACCATGACCTGTCAATTTAACAAGCCACCAGCTCAGAAAAAAAAACTGCTTATTTTGTCTTCTTCATTTGGACATTTATAGATTTATATAGGCTATAAATGCAAGTTTCTAAACAATTCTTAGAAATATAGAAGCGTTTTTTGATACCTAATCTTACCAAGGTTGTTTCCAAACCTTTTCATGTAACAGGCCTATTTAGAAGTGCTATATCCACATCATGGTTTTGACTCATGCTGTACTCCAATTTACGGCAATGTCACATGGTGCTTTTGTGGTGAAGGAATGTAATATTTACATACCATAGTTTGCTTCCCCAACGTAAAATCAAAATTTGAGTACCGTATTTTCTGGACTATAAATCACACTTTTTTTTCATAGTTTGGCTGGTCCTGCGAGTTATAGTCAGGTGCGATTTATATATCAAAATATATATCATTTAACATGTTTTTAAATGTTAATTCATACTGACTGACATGATCCAAGGAGTAAACATTACCGTCTGGAGCCGCGAGAGGGCGCTATATGTTTACGTTAACATACCGGACACCTATTCAGCCTATTGTTCTGTGTGCTATTGTGTAGTTGAATAACTTGCCTTTCCAGATTAAATGTCTGTTCTTGGTCTAGGATTTTGTGAAATAAATTTCTAAATAAATTCGACTTATAGTCCAGTGCGACTTATATATGTTTTTTTCCTCATGACGCATTTTTTGACTGATGCAACTTATACTCCGGAGCGACTTATAGTCCGGAAAATACGGTATGTGCTTTTTTGACAAAGTTGACACTACTGTGTAATACTTGGTCTGTATGTTCCCTCTTGCTTGCACTTTGATGCTTTTATAAGTGCCTGCTGCATGTTCATGTGTTTCCTACTGCATATATTTACATCCAACACCTTCGGATTTGTGTTAACCTAAGTGTCATTAACCTACAACAAAGACTATTCCACTATCTGCTTGCACAGCTGAAAGGAGGAGCTAAAATGAGGAACTATGCCTATTAGAGGAAATAGTAAAGAAATTCAATATACTGTAGCACATTGCCTGAGTCTCAACATTGTGTGCAATTTCATCACCCTTGACAAACTAATTTGATCTGTATCAGGTTCTGTCGTCTTTCACACGTGCAAAAATTTGTTAAAGCAAATAATTCCCAGCATAATTAATGGAATGTCATTAAAAAGTTCTCTGAGGAATATGGGGCTAGCATTCCTTCTTAATTCTTAGCCTTCGTTTTGCAAGTAAATATTCAGCAAATGGACAAATAGTGTTTTCTGAGAGATTTTCATTTCCTGACGTGTAACAGATGTGCTTTGAAATAATTTCTTCTTTTATTCTCGAGACAGATTAACAGATTGAAGCTTTCATTAGCCTGCAGCTTTTGACGGTATGGCAGATGGGAACTTTCAATATTACAGTGATTTCCTAACAACACGTACTGTACCAGAATATTTTTCCTCAGAGTGCTTGGGAAAATTAATCTTATGGAAAATATTATTTTGGGCTGGTGGACGTCAAGGAAAATTCCACACAGCATGACAATTTACTTTATTTTGGGCTTTTTATAAAATCTTCTGTCACCTCTGATTACAATGAGCTGAATGTATCAGTTACACATGTGCTACGCATGATATTCTACCTGAGCTTTCTTTGTATATTGTGGCCACCTTGGCTTTTGGGGCTTGGGGAGGTTGCAAATTTTGCAGTGCCTGCATGAGAAGTGCATGTTTTTGAAGGTGGATCAAAGGAATCTTTGTCATCTTTTTCATACAAGTTCTTATTGAGGCAAAATTAGATGTATTCCATTTGGGGAACATGCAGTGATGGATACTGTAGAGTAAGATTGTTTTGAAGTGAAATCTGATTTAATGTAGATTTAAAAAGAGCTAAATGAAACTTCAAAGTTTTGGAAAAGAATATCTCTCATCTCTGAATGACAGTCTGCTTTGCACATGTTGAAATTGTGGTTTCTTCCTCATCACTTTATTAGCTTACATTGTAATGCAAAGCACCACATATGAAATCATTTAAAAGTAGTTTTCAACTCATTTCAACTGCTGATTAGTGAAGTATTTCCGTAGCAACAAAACTGTAATAGATGTATTTCTTATTTCTGGTTATACTGCTGGGGCTATTCATGAGTTAGAACTCAACTTTCATGTCCAAAATCAATTAAAACAAGGTGGCAACAATGAAACTGAAACAAAAAATACATATTAGAGACCTTGTCTTCAAGACCTTGCCTCAGGGAGAGCCCTTCAGACCACCTAATCCATTACACATCCTCCATCTACAGCACTTAGAAGTACAAAGGAGAAGATGACAGTTTGGCCTGGTAGCCTGATGGGAAGAGCTATATGATGTAGAAACCACTTCCTCCCCTTCATTAGGGGCACTAAGCTATAGCATACTGAGTGTAGGTAAAATCAAGGTGGTTTCTATCATATTGTATATGATCAAACATTGGAGACTGCCTGAATGCAAGGGTGCAAGATGTGAGAGGTAAAAGTGAAAACATCCTCAATATGTCACTACTACATCAATCGAACGTAAAGAAGACAAAAGGACTTCAAAAACAGTTTAAAGAGTTAAAGATGATGATGATGATGATGATGATGATGATGATGATGATGATGTCAGAATCAACATTATATATAATATATTCCTGAGTGTATGTAATATTTTGGCCTCCCTTAGATCTTGTTGCACATTGTAGGAGAAGCTGGATGTAAAGTGGGTTGTAACAAACAAGGTTCAGCGTTATCGCGTTATCATTTTTCTTCTGGTGGACCTACGGCATCATTGGGTCAGAACACAATTGGCAACTGGAAAGTTTTACTTTTTTGCAAAGAAACATTGGGTCCAACAGTTGTCACACCTGGTATTACCATGCAATATGTATATGGATAACTTTTTTGGTGTCTTACATCTAGCAAGTGAGGGAGGGCAGAAGTTTCATTAATCAAGCCATTAATATTAAATATGGAATGACTTTTATTACATTACATGTCATTTAGCTGACGCTTTTATCCAAAGCGACTTACAATTAAGTGCTTTCAACTGTGAAGGTACAAACTCCAGACAACAAGTAGTAAGTGCAAGTACATTAGCTTTAAATAAGTCAAGCTACAATAAGTCAAGCTACAAAGAAACATATGAAAGTGCAAGTACATAGCTTTAAATAAGTAAAGCTACAAAAGAGACATATGAAAGCGCAGGCTCAAGATTTTTTAAAAATTTCTTTTTTATCCGAGGTGTAATCGGAAGAGATGTGTTTTTAGCCTTCGGCGGAATGTGTGTAGGCTTTCGGCCATCCTGATATCAGTGGGGAGCTCGTTCCCCAATTTGGAAGCCAGGACAGTGAACAGTTGGGATTTCGTTGAGTGATTAGTTCTCCCTCGCTGTGAGGGAGCAGCGAGCAGTTTGGCTGATGCAGAGCGAAGTGGGCGGGTTGGGGTATATGGTTTGACCATGTCCTGAATGTAAGCTGGGGCTGATCCAGTCATGGCCCTATATGTAAGTACTAGTGTCTTGAAGCGGATGCGGGCAGCAACTGGTAACCAGTGACCGGTGAACTTCTAAAATGTGGAAACATCCAGGTCAAACGACAGCTTGTTTGTCATTATCTGCTGCACCATATGGTCCTAAACTGGTGTATATGTTGATCTATGTGCTGCGTAGTGGGATGTGGTGGCGAGCTTAAGCCTGGCAAGATGTGTGTCTCTTGCAGGGGAGAACTCCAAAGTTACACACCCGTCCAAAATCACAAAGAGCAAGAAAGGCAATTGGCTTGACAGCACATGTAATAGAGACTGCAAAACCTCGTCGCCCGAGGGCCCTCGTCAGAGTAGCAGTCGTGGAGAGTGGCAGGGGTTTGGCTCGCTAAAAATGAGCCTGGGATCAGCTTTGTGAGGCTTCTCATGTCAGTCACATCCACAATCTTATTTTCGCTAAGCATCTGGAGGTTGGATCCGCAGTGAAATGTATTCACTGTGCGTGTTCGTGGCACTGGTTTTACTTGGCACAGCAAGTGATAGCTCACTTTTAATATAGAGTAGAGAGTTAGAGAGCAGAGAATTCTTGAGGTAGACTGTAAAAACGCAGCAGCACAATGGACAATGAGCATGGCTGTGGTTTGGACTGTGGGGAGATCGCGGGGAGCCTGATGGAAACCTCGCAGGGCTGCCATGAGCACGCGAGGTCAGGACATATGCTGACATGGCCTTCTGGGCCTGAGCCAGAGCTGGATCAGAGGAAACGGAGGCCTCACGTCTGCTCAGCAGTGCTTCCCTGCTCCTCTTGTTTGTCTCTGACTTCATATCAAATGTTATTTCTGTCCGAGATAAAACGCAATGCTATCAAGACTTTTTAATATGGATGCGGTTTGCATTGAACAAAACACAATTTTCAACATCTGGCAGGTTTAGAGGTTTGGAATATCTAATAAAAGAACAATACATTTATATTCTGCTAAAAACAAAGTCCTGATGTCATGAAGTACTTGTGATGAACATATAAGGTTATAAGATAAGACTCAAATACTTAACAAATCCAGGTATTTTACCAACTTGAAATTGGATCTAAGATTGAAGCCTGCTATCAGAACCCAACCCTGTTCTTTTACTATTTGTTGATTCTGACTACCCGTTCAGCTTCCCCCTAACCAAACAACTGCACAACTGACTAAGCATCCCATTCATTCAAGTATTGTATTTCACTTATGTCTGATGAGTGCACCAGGTCTTTTGTTTGGTCTTTATGTGATGTACTGGCAAAGCCCCCCCTTTCATGGCCAAGCTGTCAGGAGGAGCGTGTTGTCCTTAAGAATGAGACAGGGCAACAACAGGGCAACATCTGATTAGCATTCACAGCACTATCTCCACTCCCTTGGTATTTTATTACCACAGGTGCAGGGGCATTCATTGATCAGATGCACGCTACAGGCGAGGTTAGCCCTTAATTGAAAACAGCTCTATTTATACACCTGCAGGCACTAAAGGTCTCCAAGAGAGCACAGGGAGGTTGAAAAGAAGAGAAAGGAAGGGGAAAAAAACAGAGCAGTGACAGAACAGTGAAAAAAGACATGCCTTGGAAGAGGTTAAGGCCTACAGGGAAGGCAAAATGCATTGCCAAAACAGCATGGCTACCAGTGCCATGAGAGGATAAGTATGCAGGTGCAAAGGTCTTAAGGGAAGTACACATTTTGAAACAAAGATTTCCATTTGTTGAAAAGAGGCGCAAATAAATGCAAATCCAAATGCATGATTATTCCTAACATGTCTTTTTTTGCTTTGGATGGATGGGTGGATTTTTTTTCTTTGCTAGCAGAAAACAACTATATTGAGTTTGTTTACCATGCAGCTGCCAGTTTCTGTGGCCACACTCGTTTTTTTAGAACACTGTACTGATTGTGCTCAGCCACTTTGCAGGTGGTACATTGCATCCTGGGGCTCGTGTTTTCACAATGTGACCATAACAGGAGGTCAGTGGGTCAGTTTGGTGGAAGTCCAATCAGAAAAAACCACAGAGGAAAGAGCAATCTGCATTCAGACACAGGGGGGGGGGGACACAGCTCAAACTTGCCACTTTTGATGGAATACATCTGTAAATGCTGTGCACTTTTTGTTTCTGTCTTGTCAAGGTTTTTTGCAGGATGTCACATTTCCAAGTGTGGGAAAGCAATGAAAGCTGTTAATTGGTTCAAAAGTCATATATAAAACAGCATGTCAGCTCATAGTCGCCTACAGGTTGTTGCCATTGAAACAATAATCCAAACAGCAGGTGAAATGTATTAAAATTATTTACCCACACTTCACTGTCAGGTCACATAATGTAGCGTGAGAAAACCCTAAAAGACAGCAGAAATATCTGATTGTTATTGCAGGGTTGAATTTAATTTTTTACCTAAAACAGGATCACATTTAATGTAGTGTTTTCCTTTTTATATAACATAAACCCTGCTGCTTAATTACCTTGGAGAGGATTCAAAAAAACACTTGCTGCTGTCCAGCCAGCTCAGAACAACAGATTGTAAAACTGTTATGAGCAATATCTTTTCCAGCAATGTCCGATTATTAACAGAGCATTTTAATCTGTCTACTGCAGAGCGCTGATGAAAAACAAGTTACTCTATAATTGATGTGAGCCAGGAGGGTCTTTTTTTAGACTATTTTGTACTTGAACCAAATATTTTCATGTAATTAAAATGACTTAGGCAGATGAAAAGCAACTAGTGTTTTAAACCTGGCACAAACATATCTTCTTTTTGTTATAAAGTCATGTTTTTTTTGTACATGGTTCCTGTCAAATCCAATATAAAAAAGCCAAAGGGAAACAACTCTGCTCCCTTATTACACTTGTGGTGTTGACATTAAACGTGTGCCTGGTTAAGGCAAGATTTTTAAAGAAAAACTCTGCTAAAATTGTATCTTTTGAGTATCAAATAATATATTCATCTGTACGCTTGAAAGATGGCTCTGAGAGGAGAACTGAAACTGATTAATCACTTATCGGCTATTTACTTTAACTTTTCAACCAAAAATGTCAAACATTCGAAAATTACAGCTTCTAAATTGTGAGGATTTGCCGTTTTTGTTATTTAGTAGTAAACTATAATATTTTAACGTTTTGGACTACGTTTCAAGCAATTTGAAGAACCAAACCTAAGTAGGACCCAGTGATACAGAAAAATAAATAAAAATAAACGTATCAAAGAACATCAAAACTTCCAAACATCTTAAACCACTCCTGCTTTTTTATACTAGTGTGGATACAGTATCTGAGCAAGGGACAAACTTTTCAGAGCTACCTTTCAAACCTACTGTACATGGGATGAGTATTTGATACTCAAAAGACAGATTTTCTGTGCAGTATTCCTTTAATCTGACTGGATGTTGTCAATGTGGGGTTTGTGATCCTGTATTACAAACATATTTGGGACCCTGGCAAACAGCCTTATCTTGGAACAGACTACTGTGTATATAACATCCCTATGTTCCCGTACAACATTTCACTAGATCCTGTTGGGACAAGATAAAAGGCTTTGTGGCCTAATATCACTGTAACCGCAGGTGTGGAGGCTCCCATTTCACCATGTCACTGATGTTCACAGACGTTTGGAGTAGGGGGGGGGGGGGGAGGGGGGGACAGCGAGACATCTGCACGTTTGGATAAGCATCTGAGGGTTCAATCAAATTCAACACCTAGCAGGAACCAGGTTTGGATACCTTCAATACCCAGCACGGTGTGTCGGTGTGTGTGTGTGTGTGTGTGTGTGTGTGTGTGTGTGTGTGTGTGTGTGTGTGTGTGTGTGTGTGTGTGTGTGTGGTCTTATTGGCTTGTCATCAAAGGAGATACCACAACCACATGGCTTTATCAAGAATGAGAACAATATCTGTGTGATAATTTTCATAAGGAGGAGCAGTTAATAGAGGACTCCAGTTTGTAGTTTTGTCATTCAGCTTGTTTATGTTAACCATTTTTATTTGAATTTAGACAGATGGGCATGCCTTGTTCAATAAAAGCCTTGTTCATGTAGGACATGGACTTGATGAATTACTCCCATTTCTCCTGTCTTTTGTAAAATGCAATCATAAAGGATTATACAAGCTGCTCAAACCGCTACCGCACACAGCTATAAAAGATTCAGATTTTATGACCTGTCATGCCTTGATTAGCAGAGCAGAACTTCAGCCAAAAATGCATTTTACATTTTCCTCCAGAAATACTAGTGCTCCTGCTCATTGCAGAAAGACAGAAACCCTGTCTCAAAAACAGAGGAAGGAAGAAAAAGATGTTGCGAACTATATTATATATTAGGGCTGGGTATTGATACTCGATACCTTTAAGGTATCAACCGTAATAACCCAGTACCGAGTAGTATCAAAACTTCTTCAGTCAAACGTAACCTGCATTCAATCCTTTTTGTACTCGGGTCTAAATGGAAAATAGTATTTCTTTGGTTCTGCTCACAACCAATCACTGCAAGTTTCTTTAAATTTAATGCAACGTGCAATTGGCCGACTACCACAATAGCTACAACCCATACAGTCTGTGGTATGGTGAAGCAAATTAAAAGGCATCACAGTAGGCTCTATGAAATTGTGAATGGCATTTGATTTCTATTTTCTAGTATTTCATGGACAAGACTATTCATCGATTAATCAAGAAAAGAATCTACAAATGAATCGATAATGAAAATGATCGTTAGTTACAGCCCAAAACTTAATACACGTTAGATGTAAGCTACTAACCAGAGACTTCAGTCACGTGCATTTCTTGGTGGAATACCTAAAAACTGGAATGGCATAATTCTTAAAAAGAAAAAAAAAAAGATTGTCTTTGTGATAACTTAATTGACACCTGAAGCAACATGGCCACACCAACTCACCCGCTTAAGAACAACACATTGCTATTTTCGTTCTAAAAACTGTTTTTGTCCAATTTGAGTACACAGTACTATTTACTGGACATAGCCTAACAACAGCCCAATACTGAATCAGACTCCACAGGGCAGGTTTCTTTAGTCCCCCCTTACGCAGGGAGGTCAGAGGTCCAGATCAGCTAGGGCTGCGGTCTTGAAGCTGCGAGCCATGCAGTGTTTTGCTCAACAACAGTCTAACGAGGGATCAAAGTCCACCAGATGAATAGTGGCTTTTCCTTCTCATGCTTCCCTGTGTCTACAGAACTGTTTTTGACATCTTGCAAATCTGAAGCCACACAAAACACCTTGAAAGTAGAAAAATGTTATTATATTAAAAGTTAAATAAAAAAACAACTGTAGATAGTTTATGTCAAGGCCACAGTTTTTTGTCATATCCTTTGACATAAATACAGCCTGAGATATAAGATCTGGTTTGGAACTGAAAGTGGATGAGGCATTACAGTACTAGTAGTGAAACTGGTGCACAGGGAGCTCGCAGCTTCCACCACAACTAACTAATTCTAGTGAGAGAACAGAGAATCACTGATCTAAACTAGCATTCTTTCACACTAAATGAGAAGTCTATACAATGCACCACAGAAGTTCAGAACACTGACAGTAACTTTTCTAACTCGTAGCCCCATTGATTGATTCCAAAATCCACTGACCACATTCATTTGTTTCAGTCTTTAAAACAGCCAAATTTAAAATTCAGAGTATAACAGAGCCTCCTGATATTCTAGCATTTGACATCTCAGTAAGCATGGTGGGTTGGGTGAGAATTTAACTCACATTGGCCGGCTCCTGCTATAGAAACTGTTGCTCTTCGCAGCCTCTGCAGCCTGTGCAGCTGCTTTCTTCTCCTCAAATTCCTTCCTGCTCAGGACTGTGCCCTTGTGGCCGTGTTCCACCAGCTTACGGGCCAACTCCCTGCTCTGCAAGACAACAAAAAAGGAGAGGAGTCAGTCAAGGAGAGGGGATACTGCCTGCAGTCAGGGCTGGAGATTGTCAGATCTTGTCACTCTCGAGTTTTGGCATTGGAGTGTTTTATTTATTAGTATTAAATATCAGAGAGTAGTGAAAATGCCTATCAGAATTTCCCTGAGCTCAAGGTGATGTCCTTTTGCCAAAGAGCCCAAAACCTACAGATGTTCAATTTACAATGATATAAAAAAAAGAGAACAGCAGCATTTCCTCATATTTTAGAAATTGGAAGCAGAGAACATTTTACAATAAATTTTGTGTTAAATTAACTGATACATCAGTGGCTATTAGAGGAAGCATACAGTATTTGCAGTTTCTGCAACATCCTGGATTTGGGTCCAGCTCAACAATCAACTCTTAATACTGACAAATGCATTTTGAAATGTTGTCAGCCAGTAAGATTTGGGATTTACTCCCCACTCTGGCCTTTGGTTTAAAATTGGTATTTTACTTCCCTCCTTTAAAATATGGAAGTGATCATCTGCTCTACAACACCACAAGCTTCGGAAATAGTTTAGTTTTGTGGGTTTATTGTGATTTCATGCCTATGCACAGGTCCATTCATTTTCTAAGTGTGTCTGAGCGAGTGTGCATGTTTCAGTGCCTCTGTAGGGATTGTTAGCTACATTATTCCAATCACCATTTGCAGACCCACTGTCATAAAAGCCAAGCCATAAAGTCATCATCTAAACCAAATCTTTCTGTCAAATCCTGTGGCTTGTCAGATCAAAGCTTCGGCCACATGGGTCATCCTACCCAAAATCCCAGCAGCTGGGCCTGCGTCCGCACCCGAGATGAAAAGTTATATTTTCCTTTAACTTTGATGTGGCTCACCAGAAATGAGTCTCAGACATTTGCCGATCCTAAAATTGGCCTGAAAATCATTGTCTTCATTTTTCAAGGCTCATTGAATAAGTATATTTGAATGAGCTGCTTCTTACAGTCAACACACCACGACCTGGACTAATACTCTACAACATCTATTCTGGCAAAAGCCATACACACCTTGTAATAAAACCTCTTGAACTGGGCTACTTCACTTTTCTGAGTTCTTAGTCATAGCATGACAAGTCCTAAATAACAATATAATTCGCTGACTTATTATTAGAACATAGGCCTTATCAGCATGACTATGGTGTGTCACAACACAGGGGTGATTGACTCTGATAGTGATTGACTGCAGCTGATTATCAGCTCAGATATGAGTTGTTCTCTTCTGAGTGGACACAGGTGTTCAAACAAAGTGGCACTCTGCAGCAGCTATGTATAACATTAGCAAGTGTGCCATCTACTGGGCAAAAGCAGGACTGCTCATTTCTGATGAGCAGGTTAAATTCAAGCCTATCTAGAGCTATCTGTATACCACTAAGAATAAGTTTAAGACAAGAAAAGAGCTACATCAAATTATTTAATCATGATTCAGATTTCTTATGTTGAAACAAAGATGTACATTCTAAACTTATGGCCACTTATAGACAGTTCCCCTTGAGAACAAACAAACAATTTGCATTTCATACATACATTTCAGATACATTTGCAAAAGTGCTGATTAAGACTTTTGAATTCTCTAAACTAGACCGTTTAGGTCATTGTAAAGATTTTCCAGTACTTGTAGTCTCAATGTCCATCTTGTCAAAGTGAACTCTGCTAATTTGCTAAACAACAGTATCACTCACGTCAATATAGGACCAAGGATTCACTTTGATTTCACATTTAACAACGTCTTTACTGCTTTGACATTCTATGACAGAGTGGCGCAAACCTTAAATGTGGATTGGTGGTATAGCTGCTTCTCAAGCCCCCTAGAGCAGAGATCTTCAACAGGGGGTCCTCAGAGTCACTGCAGGGGGGCCTCCAAATTATTGTCAAAAAGTTTTTTCCGTAAATTAAAATGTCTTAACATAATTCTAACATATTATTAGCAAATATAAATCACCACTGATGATAGGCTCAGGTAAGGTAGTTACAGATACAGTTAATCCTAAAATTATTGTGCCACACGTATGTGTAAAATTAAAACGATTCATAGAATCGTCATATATATCATATATATATATATATATATATATATATATATATATATATATATATATATATATATATATATATATATTAAGGGTGCTCCGATCGATCGGCCACCGATCGGTATCGGCCGATAATGGCTTTAAATAGTTTGATCGGTGGTCTCCATAAAGGCCGATCAGATAGGCCGATCAGATGACGCACTACCATGGATGTATTAAGAGCGCACTACTCCTGAGAACATTTTCAAAATGGCGGCGTCCCTACATTCAGCTACACACTGCTTTTAAAAGCGTCTGCCACCGGTGGTGCTCCGGCAAACGTGTTTGTGATTACACCATTACACGCTTCTACTGCCTCTGGAGCACCGCTGGTGGTCCGCCGACTCGTTGCTATCTGGGAAAAAGACAATACACTAGCGATTAGCAACGTGTGTACCGAGGAAATACCATATATATATATATATATATATATATATATATATATATATATATATATATATATATATATATATATATATATATATATATATATATAAAGGCTTTACATCACCTACACGTAGGCCCAGTTTAATATGCAACTTAATTTTATACAATATATGTGTTGGGGGGGGGGTCCCTGCTCCTTCCCTCTTTTAGTTAAGGAGTCCTTGGCTTAAAAACGTTGAAGACCCATGCCCTAGAGTAATGGTGTAAACCCATAGTGTAACCCCTGTAAACCCCTATCATACCTGTGTGTGACTGCCACCTAGCGTGCAACCACAGGCACTATACCAACAAAACTTATCTCCATGGCAAAGCCAGCATTTGTGCGACTCCAGAAGTGAATGCGTGTTAATTAAAACTGTCAAAATACAACAACAAATGAAACAATTTCAAAAACACGTACGTGGGTATGCCTAACGTTACTTAACATGACTGCTAGGTAAAGTTGCCACTAATTAGCTAGCTACGTCGTTCTGAGTATAAAGAGGACTATACGCCCGATTCCATTACATTTTTTGGCAAGTGTGTTACCTTCTTCACCGGGCACGAGAGGCATACCTCTAAAAACCTTCATTAAATCAATTCAACAATCTTTAAAATACAATGTTCAATACGGGATATGGTTTGCTGAGTAAAAGGCGAATAATGTCATAACAAGTCAACGTGTAAAATCGGGTTTCTTGGTCCATAATCTTCTTACACCAGAACAAAGTCATCAAGGTAGCGTTAACCTTAACGTTAACTAGCTAGCTAGCTGCTGTTGTTGCGGTCTTTAAAAGCAACACATCTGAACCAGGTGGTGTTATATTATTCATAAGAACGGGTTGGGAGATACATACCGAATTGAAGAAGGGGACTAGGTGATTTAAAAAAGTCGAAAGTTAAGTTTTCCTAATGTGCACTGATGCATTCTCGCAGTAATTGCCTTAAACTGACAGTTTAGCGAGAGCGGTTCTGGCGTGGTGTACAACACAGAACACTGACTACAGAGAGGACTAAAGTTAACAGTTTGTACAAGAGTGACTCACTTTTAAGTAAAATAAATCCATTGGCGTGACTTTGGAGTCAAGGTAATCTTCGTAGACTTTAAACTGTGTTACGGAATCGTGGAAACGAGCTGATGTGCTGTACTCCATCTTCACGCGTTGTGTGTTGGTTGTAAATGGCTGCTATAGCAACCGCCGTACCTGTATTTCAGTTTGGTGGCATCACAGGAAGCGGAAGTTAATACCATGACGACCCATAGACAGTATATAAAAGTGACGACCCCACAAATGCAACAATAATACAGGTCCATGATATTCACATGGGGAAAAAACATACAGTCTAAGGGAAAAACCATAGATATATACTTCTAGTCAAGCCAAGTCAATTCTATTTAGCCCAATATAACAAATCACAAATGTGCCTTGAGGGGCTCTACTTGCTTTAAGTTTATTTCAGACCAAATCTAACTGTCCTTTCAGATACGATCTTTTTTCATTAAATTTATTTGTGAATGTGTTTAGGTAAGTTTTCCACATGTTCATTTTAGAGCCATGGAGAGTTCTGCTTTGGAACTGTGAAGACTTCTAGGATCAGGCACAAAGAAGGGTCAAACTTCCAGTGTGACCTTTCATCTTGTGACCTCCCAGATAGGTAACCACTGCTGTGGTAGGTTTTTCCCAAAGTGTTTGTGCAGTGTAATTTTAATTTGTAATGGAATTACAGTAGCTCTTCCCTGAGAAGCTAAATCATTGAATTCAACTAATTTAAATTCAAAGTAATTAGGCTACAATGATCACAGGTGGAAAACGTTCTCTCTAATACTGTGTCTGTATACCTGATAAACTTCATTGAACCCAATATACACTTCATATTGAGCCTAAACCTGGAACAATGTACAATATGAACACATTATCCAGTCCCATGATGTCAATCCCTAAATCCTGGCAAATCTACACTATTTGGCATCTTTCCTGACTGTAAAATACAGAATAAAATGTTCAGTGGGAATGTTCTCAGCTCCATTTACAGAAATACTGTGACTCTTGGCTGTCATTATCATCTTTTACCATCATTTTTCATTTCTCATTCAGCTTGACTTTTAATGGTTCTGCAATGATGTCTACGGAAAGTGAGGTAATGATTTAAAAGTTTGCTTTGAGGGTGCTTTCATGCAACAGCCATTTCATTTATGGCCAATATGAGCATACGCAGACAGACAAATAGGACAAAAGGAAGAGTGGAGGCAGATGGCAGGCAGGGTTGTCGGGTGGAGATGTACTGTAAGGTGGTTAGCGAGGGAACCTGCTCCTTTAAGATCAACTTAAAATAAAGACTGTCACGCAAGCTTCAGCTCATTTCTAAGGTCATCGAGTGTTTTCTTACCTAGAAATAAAGACCCACTTCATTATTTAACACCGGTATGAATAATAAACGCAAAACTTCTGTTGTTCTTCTGTGTTGAACAATCTTTTTTCATGGTGATTACTCTTTCTCTCTTTCCTCTTCTGACTCATGTTCCCTGCTTTTCTAACGGACGTTTAACAAAGGATCTAGGTCATTTTTATACTTTTGTTTATACAGTAGGCTACTGCTTATTCTCCTTTTCATAGTTACACAGTTTTTGGTCTCAATCCTAGAAAGAGTGACAAATTAATAGGGGAAGACGTGACTTGAGTGAACGCAGGTTCCCCAGGAAAGAAGCCGTTTGTAACTGAGGATGTGATTCTGAATGTTTAACCTCTCAGGAAGTGATTACTCCTCCCTGGATTCAAGGTGAAGAGTTGCTGTGTTGCTGGCCCCCTGCTGATTGGACTTCCCTTAAGCCAATCAATAATTATTTTGGTGTTAGTTACTCTGACATCTAATCCTGAATCCCCGAATCCTGAGACATTGAAAATGAATTAGAAACATCCCTCTTCTTTTATCGCCATTGGGTTCTTGTAAATCACAACACAAATAAAATGTTAATATAATAACCATCTTTAAACTTGTTCCACAGCTGTACATACACATTTTTTAAAAATGTTGTTGAAGCAGTTGTTTTGGCCATATATTTTTTGGCCAAATGAACTATTTTGACCACATTTTGTGCTTTTGTAATGCACCAAATATGCTTCTAATGCTCATACAATCTAAATGTAGATGTAGTTTTTGGTATTGCACTGATAGTATGTGTTTGTGGTGAGCATCTGGAGTATTTTCAGATAGTCTGCTGTCACTTTTCAGTGGTTTGTGTGTGCATTGTGACTAAAATCTACAATAGGCCAATATAATTAATGTACATCATGTATTTAATAAATAGCCCAGTACTATTTGATAAATAAATTATTATTTTACAAAAATGTTTTCTGAACTTCAAAGGTTTTCAGTTATTTGATGGATAATGAAATACAAATCACTAAGTGATTTGGATTTGGTTCCATAAAGTCAGGAGACGTACCAAAAAAACATAATCAAAAGGTCTGCAGCAGATGCCAAGCTATTCAGACTGTTAGTCCCTAGTGTGGGTGACTGACCTCTGACCTCCTCATGGAAGAGACACTGTGACACAAAATGTTAATTAGGCTAAATGTTGAATCGTTAGTGTCAGGGTAAGAGCAATCCCACATGTTCATATCTAAAACAAGGTGGAGAATGCTGGTCAGTAATCAGCGGTCAGACCTGTTTTAGACTAAAGTAAAAACTGTCATGACCTCAGAGGATCAGCCAACACACACACACACACACACACACACACACACACACACACACACACACACACACACACACACACACACACACACACACACACACACACACACACATGTCTTTCATTAGTCAACCACTGTGATGCTAGACTCTTCTCCTGTTCTTTGGGATTTTAATTAGATATACCATTTTTTTTTCATATTCAGCAGCTAGCAAAAAAGATTCAAACTTAAACTAGGGTTTTATTTCAGAATCAAATCCTGCCTTTCGTTCAAATCTAGAAAGAGGCTGGTTGCTACCATTTGTATGTCTATACTTGACTATGGTGATGTTTTATACATGCATGCTTCGTCTCAAAGTTTACATGCACTGGACACTGTATACCGTGGATCTCTGAGGTTCATCACTGGTTTTGAAGCCCTCGCTCACCATTGTGAACTGTATGAACGTGTTTAAGTTTGCTGCTCCCTCTACATGGAACAAGTTACAGAAATCCACGAAACTTAATGAGCTGGTCTCATTGGTCACTTTTAAGAGGATGCTGATTGACTTGGAGGCAGCCACATCTGGCTGTAGATGTTTTGCCTGATGTGTTTAGGATTGTGGTTGACTATGAGGGGTTTCAGTTGTATGTTTTTAGTGTTTTTGTGTATTTTGTGTTTGTATGTATGTGTGGTTGTACTGCTGCCTGTCTTGGCCAGGACACTCTTGAAAAAGAGATTTTTAATCTCAATGAATCTATTACAGGTTAAATAAAGGTAAATAAATACAAATAAAAAAACAATGCTCACATATTTCAGCACAAATGTAACACTTCTAACCTGCATTGCAATTAAGCATTGATTGAAATAGAGTTGTCTCTTAAAACTTATAAATACACCAGAAGCTCCCTGAATGCTCAAATCAGCCGATTTGACATCGTAAAAGTACAGCTTGCTGAATTTATGGGGTAACATTTCATGGAATAACATTTCACTGGAATTGTACGTCGTACGATTTTCCCATATACATAATACATAGGATGATCCACTGGTATATTTATTTTGTAATAGTCATATTACATAAAAACTCTTCTTCATACATAAGTTTTTATAAAAACAACAACAATTCTGGTAGAAAATATATTTCTTTGGGATGTGATTGAAGACCACACAACATGATGACATCACAGAAGAGCATTAAAAAACAAACTGTGGGGCCCTAGAGCATGGAGTAACACTTGGCCACAGTATATCTTTCCCCTGTATTAACCTGTGTATTAACCTTATAATAGAAGCATTTGACCCTATTTAGATATTGGGTCACCAACACGGTTTTGTTTTTCATTTTTGAAACTGGTAGCCCTTTTTGTCTGGTAGGGTACTATAGGTAGATTATTATTATTTTTTAATTCCCCTCTTCTCTTATGAACTAGTACTTGTGTCCCATGTGTCTCATGTTGCATATGTTTTAGCAGATATAGTTCAAGATGCAGATTAACAACATTATTTTTATTTTTAATAACACATTTAGATTATAATGCAGCCTTGAGGGATGTCTGTGCACAAAGTAGAGTTCTGCACAGACTCAAAACTGGGACCCGCACCCGGGCCATACACGCATCTTAAAGAACTGCCTTAAATGGCAATGACTGCACTGCCAAATTTGTGACTTGAACCCAAACTAAGACCCAGAGCTATATTTTTGCTTTATATCATCCATTTCTGAGGGTTAGCTCGCCAGGCTAATGAAGCACATTGGATACACAATGGGCATTGCATATACTTGCAACACATGGCACACATGGGAGCAGATTATTAGCACAGTCAGACAGAGAAAGACAGAAATATTGTAATAAATTACATTTGAAAGTGACCAGACCTGACTCCAGTTCAAGCATGTAGCTTTACACAACAATACGGCCTGAAACTGAACCCGCTACTACTTCATCGGCGCCCGTTGGGATCCACTCCAGCTCTAAGTGCTTTCTATTTGCTTGTTTGCTTGCAATCTTAGCCACATATGTAAATCACTTTGGGTTACACTGTTGAATAAGTTTGAGTTTAAAAATGTACCATAAAACTGCATAAATATATAAGAAAATCCACCATATCCATAACCCTAAACAACCTTTGATACTCACAATTCTTATGATTGCACTGTAAATACATTTTGAACTCTTTGTTGTTACAGGCTTATTAGAAAACTTGGAACATTTTCCCTAACACACAGGTTCTGACAGTACGATGTGATCAAAGTAGTTTGAAAGATTGTCCATTTGAATTTCTTTGAAAAATGCACTCCAAGCTCAAGTAATCCAAACAATTAAATTAAAGACAGCATTTCATTTATAGTTCAGACTCTTGGGGAGGCTCAACCGGGCATACCTCCCCAGAGATGTCCGTATGTTCCTACATGGCCATTCCACGGCTGTTTGCCATCCGATACACCTACGGCTTGAACCTTCCCCAAAACAAGTGACTGCTCTTTCTCGGCATCTTTATCCCTGCAGTGACGGCGTGTGCGTGCTACTCCTGGGGGGAATGCCGTGAGGTCATGACTCTGGATTTTTCAGGGGGACAGCCGGTTGCTGAAATTATAGTTTTGATGGACAGTTTTCTCCTTGATCCCTCACAGCTGTCCAGGAGGAGGAGGGGAGCCTCCAGAGAACCAGTCCTCGATTTCATGTTGATTATCACAAATCTGGTGTTAGGAAAGGGACAGTTGGTCGGTGTGTGTGTTTAGGCAAGAGATATGTTTTAAGCACTTTTCAAACCAGGTTGGAGATAGCTTTCCGTGTGTCAATATAATTATTGTTCAGTGTTTAAAGCTGAAATCCATAACCTATATTTTGTTTACGTGTCATGTTTTTGTCATCTGCGTGGTGGAGTGGATTGTCAGATGTTAAAACATTGTTAAACTTGAGGTGTGTATCATCCAATTATACATTGGAGTATAATTTCAATACTTTAGGGACTGTACAAAAACGTTTCACTTTTTCAAAATGCAAACGCATTCCCAGCAATATCAATGTTTCGTTAGACCGTCCCCTGAGATAGAAAAGAAAGTTGTGTCTACATTAGCTTCTTATTGATTATAATGAGGAAAATAAAGCCCTGATGCAAAGACATGATTGTTGTCTTCTGCAAATTGCAAAACGCAGATGACTTATTATTCATTGTAATTTTGATATAAAAAAATAAATATCACAAACAAATTGCATAAATAAAATATACATCTAGGGTGAGACAAAAATAACAACATTCCCTCCTCTGCTATTCCATAAAATTCAGGCAAGTCTCACTTAGGCAAGAAGAAAAAATATACATACCCTTTTCTAGTCCACACATAACTATAATTATTTTGTACAGTCCCTTAACAAATAATGGAGGACATTACATGGTCAGTTGACGACATTTTCACTCAGCTAGCAAGATAGTAAAACAATGTGGTCAAGTACGTCTGCACATGAATATGCATAAAGATATAAATTTCAGCTTTAACAGCATTTGATTTTCAAGGACATTTTCTCAAGCAGGGGCACTGCCGAAATTCACCATGTACACAAACAATAACATAAAACAGGACAGAGCATCATCAACTCAAGTGGATACTCCTAACTATGATCATATAGCTCCAGCAGAGAGAAGCTCAACAGTTGTACCTGGCAGCCCTTTGAGGTTTTTCACACACTTCATAGATACCCGGAATGCTTTGAATGTTATAAATGACCATTGTCAGTTTTTTTGGGCACGTTGATCACTTATACTGTATGTCCAACGTCTATGAGCCTTGTATAATTCAGATAGAGCCAAACCCTATATGACATCTATCCAAACCGGTACTTGGGCCAGTACTTGACTTGTGTACGTCTCGCTGCTGTTCCTGCATGGACTGCCTTCGCCAGAGGAGGTTTGGGCGGTGGAGGTGGCGGGGTTTTCCTCCTCTCTTTGCTCCTGTCTGTGATAGTGAAGCCTCGCTGGCTGTTGTCGTGGAGGCTGACCCTGGGCAAGAAGTGAGTGGAGACATGCTGGGATTTGACCCGCGGGCTGGAGCCCATTTTAGCTTTCCCTCTCTTATTGAGGGCTACGAACCACTCGCGACCAGTCCTGTGGTTCCTGTAGATTACTGAGGCGTAAGTGTTGTAGCTGTTCTCCTGGAAACGTTCCCTGAACTTACAGTCCTCTGTGAACCACTCCTGCAAAATAAGGGAAATATATGGCATTAAGAGTTAATTATTGCCTTTCTTCTCTTGGCTTTAATCTTATGGGACTCTGTCAGATCCCAATTGGTTTAGATCATCACTGAGACTATTTGTGATTAACATTTGATTAAAAACTTTAAATCTGCTAAATTTGTAAAGTGTTCCACATGTTCCTGATAGCCTACTGGATCTGTCCACATGTAAACACTGCTCAGCTGCAGAACATGTGGCAACTCTGTTTGAATGCTACCATGTAACCTGACCCTGTCTTTCTCTTGTTAGCTGCTGCTAAGATGATTGTCTTTAAATTGAGGAAAGAAAAAGTAATGGCTCCTATTTCTTTACAAGAAAGCTCCATGCCAGATTTCCCCACTGATTACATTTTATTTCCTTGCTAATCCTGTTCTGACACAAAGGCACACACATACTCATACACATATGCTGTGAGAAACGTTTGTGATGTTCTGGGTAATAATAATAATAATAACTAGAGCTGGGCAATATATCGATATTATATTGATATTGTAATATGAGACTAGATATTGTCTTAGATTTTGAATACTGTAATATCGTAATATGGCATAAGTATTGTCTTTTCCTGGTTTTAAAGGCTGCATTACAGTGAAGTGATGCCATTTTCTGAATTTACCAGACTGTTGTAGCTGTTCTATTATTTGCCTTTACCACTTAGTCATTATATCCACATTACTGATGATAATTTATCAAAAATCTCATTGCGTAAATATTTTGTGAAAGCACCAATAGATCGATATCGAGGTATTTGGTAAAACATATCATGATATTTGATTTTCTCCATACCGCCAAATAACTTTATTTTTTATAGCACCTTTAAAAACAAAGTTTACAAAGTGATTTGACAGACAAGCAAGGCCAAAAAGTGCAAAACAAGGTCACGAGAAGACAAAATAAGCATATACAGTATATATAGAATAGAGATCAATATCAATAACAGATACAGATCAAAATGAACAATAAAATTAGACAATAAAAAGGGAATAAAAAGGAGAGTAAAAAGAGACATCTGTAAGCTGTCCTTCCTGTGTTTCTTTCCTCTGAGAAAAGGAGCAGGAGGCACACAATGTCATAGTAGGTATGCACTTTGTTTTTTTTTAAAGTAGCAATTAATACAAGTGATTGTATAATACAGTGTACAAGTCAGAGACTGTGTGAGGTTATTTTAGCTCTGGCTTGTCTTTTGGGAAATACCAATGCTACTAGCTATTTCTTTTTGCAATATAGGCTGGTCTACAGAAGTGGATTAAAATGCTGCTTGTATGTATTATGTATTAGTAATAATAATCTGAAGGATCCAAATGCTCCCCACATCCTTTATGGTGGTCTGAACTGTAATTAGATTGAAATTATTTAAGTCATAGGTTGAACAACACCTACCAAATTGAAATAAGTTGTGTACCAAACCAAAGTTCCTGTAGCAAATTGTTCAGGACAATATACTATTACATGCTTAGCAAAAATGTAAAGACAACATATTAGACTCCGTTACACCACATTTCAGAAACGGATATTCATTGAATGTTCCTGTTTTGTGCCTAAAAATATCTCGGGTGGGAAACTCTGACATGTACCCAGGGATGCCTGCTTTCTTGCTGCAGTATGACTTCCTTGTATAACATTCTGAAATAAAACAAACTGTTCTGCTTTGCTGAAGAGTGCAGCATAGCAGAAAATGATGCCATTACAGCGTTTGGTAAACATGCCAGTCACAAGAGAGTGCGCTGCGGCAGAATAGTACAAACCTTTAAGTTATTCAAAGTGACCGACTGTTCCTTTTGGCTGTTGTTTTTAAAGATGATTACAAAATTGAACAGAACTCCCGAGTCACTGCTATGGGTGGATTGCAATGATTTGACAGAATGCTACATTTGAACAACAAACCAGCTCTGGTACCAGTCAGGGAATTACACATCTGGAAACAAATCCACTGGAGCATGTATAAATGTACTCTCACACACAGTCACATATGCAGACACACACACACACACACACACACACACACACACACACACACACACACACACACACACACACACACACACACACACCAGGAAAAAGCTTTGGCCCCTGCTGTGTTTCATAGGATTTAATGGCTGCGGCCAGATTCCAGAGATCTTATTGTTAAAATCATAATGCTTGTACAGCTGTTTAACCTGGCTCTTGCCCTGCTGGATTGGTCACACTCTTTTAAAGGGACCTTTCCCATGATCCTGGGTGTTAGCTGTAGGCTACTGAGGGCAGAGGTGGAAAGTTACATATTTCCTCTACCCTCATGATATTTCTTAACAAATGTATCTTTTTCATTATTACCACTGCTACAGACTGATACGGTACCATGTTATTTTTACTTCCACTAAAATCTGAAACAATCTGAACTAGAGCCACACTTTAACTTGACTCTGATGTGCACAAACTTTAGCGACTGGGTTTGTAACCAGTGGTGGAAGAAGTATTCAGATCCTTACACAGTACAAATACCACACTGTAAAATACTCTGTTACAAGTAAAAGTTCTGCGCTGAAAATGTTACGTAAGTAAAAGTATGTTAGTATCATCAGGAAAATGTACTTAAAGTATTAAAAATAAAAGTACTCATTGCAGAAAGAGCCTCATATTTTAGAAACAGGAAACGATTAAAACAGTTCTGTCAATCAACTAATTGTATAATCTGCTAATCATTTCAGCTGTACTTGTAGGCCATTATATTGCTGGGTAGTTTAATTTATTATAAACATTGTATTTTATAAACCAATGTGTTTTGTGTTCACAAATCTTAATTTGTAAAGTAACTAAAGCTGTCAGATTAATGTAGTGGAGTAAGAAGTAATAAAAATAATACCCTCTGAGATGTAATGGATTAGAAGTAGAGAGGAAATTAAATGAAAAAAGTCAAGTACAAGTACCTCAAATTTGTACGTAAATACAGTACTTGAGTAAATGCACTTATTTAAATTCCACCACTGTTTGTAACTAACTGATTGAAAAACACGTAACATTTACCTATGACATGATTGAAAGAAATGCCAATGAATGCTTCGCTTTTTTAAACAACACTGCTAACATGCTTCTGTTTGGTAGACCAAATTTACCATTCTCACAATGTTAGTTTAGCCTGGTAGCATCCTTACTTTTGCTGAATAGTACAGGTGAGGCTGATGAGAATGTCATTAGTTCTGTGGGTATTTGGTCATAAACCAAACTATTGGACAAATTAAATGATGACATGATGGTGACGCTAGATGATGAGTCAGGGGATCATCAACCAAGTTATTGTATTTCATTCAGAGGGGGGACATGAATGTGTGAACCAAATGTCAATAAAATCCATCCTCTAGTTGTGGGCGCATTTCACTCAAAACCACAAATGTCAACCTGCTGGTGGTACCAACGAAAAAGTCAGGGGAAGATTAAATTGTCATTAGGTTGCAATGTCTGGGAACCTTGAATGTCTGCACCAAATCGTGTTGCTATCTATCAAGTAGATATTGAGATATTTCCCTGGATAAGTGGGAACTTTGACCTGCTGGTGGCACTAAAGTCAAGGGTCAGTATTCATCCTCTGGGGACCATGAATGTTTGTATCAGATTTCCTCGCAATCCTTTAAATATTTGTTGAGATATGCCACTTCAAAAGTCTGCTAGGACCATATTATTCTTACTCTACTCTTATGTACATTCATAAAAGTGTCTTCAGTATAATACATCATAGATAGAAAATAAACTGTAGCTGAGACATATCTAAAAGAAAATTACAAAATAAAAAAAACGAGTTTCTCTCTCTCTCTCTCTCTCTGTCTGTCTCTCTCTCTGTCTGTCTCTCTCTCTGTCTGTCTCTCTCGCTCTCTGTCTCTCTCTCTCTCTCTTTCCCTCTCCAACTCTGTCTCCCTCGCCCTGTCACTGTTTGTTCAACAAATGCAGGTGACCCTTTCACCTTTCTAAAGATTATGTTTGTGATGGATTGCTGAGTAGGTCATGCAAAGCAATGTGCATCTGTCTCCACGCACATTATTCAGCCAATAAATTGCCACTGTGAAAACATCTAAATATTAGATATGAAAGACGATGCAACAAGATAAGGTTTAGAGTGTTATCCGACACCCCGACGTGAGGCCCGAGCCTGTCTGCTGCCTCTGAGGTTTACATCCACCCCACATCATCAAGGCGGTTAAATAGCACAGTGCAGCTGTAGACACAGATTGCAGTTTTAGTTATACAAATATTTCTCTGAGGCAGAGCTGCTCCGGAGGCAAAAATAAGCTCCAACTGTAGACAGGGAACTCGCTCAGAGTGCAAGGTATCTACAGTAAGTAGTGAAGCTGCAAAGAAAGAGCTCTGATTAAATGATCAAACTTAAATTCACTGCACATAAAACTGCAATTCATATAACAAATATAAAATGTCTGAAAGCCTGGTATCACTTTCTTGAGGCTACAAAGTGTTATATGGCACATACAATTTCATTTTTGACAAAAAATCTTAACTCAAGGACCACTTGCAAACTTTATGCTGAGCTTTCAACCAGTCTTCCTTAGCAAATGGAGTTAGTTGTCATAGAGCAAGAAAGGCTGCAAGATGCGGTCAAAAGTTCCACAAAAATCAAGTAACTGAGCAAGCTGACACTGAGAATCACAACAATCTCAAACCAAAGATAACAGAAAACAAGGTTCACTGCCATGAAGCTGTGAGCAAGACTCCCCCATGCTGAGGATCAGTAGGCGATTGGTTCCTTTTTAACACTGTGGGCAGACCCTGTTCATTTTCGTTCCCCCATGATAAGCGACCAGCCTCATGAACGACTCTTTTGGTTCTGTATAGTTATATAGTTGAGAGATCCAAGATTAAACTGACATAAGGCAGGGCTCAGAGAAAAAGTTGCAATTATAAATCTGTCTGCTACTTCAGCACCACAGACAGCGCCATGGATTTATCAACACTCAGTTAGGCTGCTGATATTTCCGAGCCATGGTCGGGGCCATAGATTCTAACTTGCAGAAACCTCGGTCAGATAAAGGATTAATGAGTCAGGCAGACTGGACTAACGTGTAAACTAAACAACCCATCTGCCTCTGCACTCTCTCTGCTACAAGGGGATGGAGAGGGGGAATAGCAAGTTAACAAGGGGCATGCATTTCGTCATTTTGCAAACCCTTTCAAATCGCCTACTGCTGACATGCTCTTGAGCAAGGCAGCTGCAGCAGTAATGATCTTTAAGTTAACTTGCCCTTTGATTATGAGGATACATAATGATTTACGCTAGTGGAAGATTTTCAGCAAATATATTGTCTTTTCTTGACTCAAGAGCTCATCTCAATATTAATAATCCCCCCTGTCCCTTAATACTGGAACCTGTGAACAGCTCTGCTTTAACGGCATCAACATCCGCCTCATGACAACAAAACTAGCCACAAACAACAGATGATTCACCTTGCTGGGGCAGGAGTAGATGTGGAAAGTTTGGAACAGGAGATGAAGGGTCAGATGAAACCAGATTGCAGACATGAGTTTGCTGAGTCAGACTGCGGCTATGCATGACAAACTTTCCAGCAGATCAAAAATGATGATCAGGTTTTAGTTTGAGGCAATACCCCGCAGTGTGCTGTTTTGCTTTGTCACAATAATCTTTTTATTATCCACGTCTGCCCAGTTTCGGTTTATATTTAAATCTTGTTTGGTGTGTGCTTTGACCCCGAGAAAGTTTGTAATTTTCTCCTTATATAAGCTGAAATGGCAACTGAATATGTATCTGCTGGTGGACAGCTCACAGTCGCATTAGTGAGTTTCTAGAAAGCTGTGGCTGAGAATGCACTTTGATGAAAGACGCCACATCACTCCCCGCTGACAGGATTTCATGAAACAATACCGGGAGCTGAGGGGGCATACATTGCCATTGCTCAGCATGCTAACCCACAGCAGCTCACAGACTCTCCGGCTCTCTGATTGTTGCTTGCCTGGCTTATTGTTTACTCCGCATATTGATCTTTACTTAGTGGCTCACTCCTCTGTATATTATCAGCCATCCCAGACAGGACTTAATCTGCTCTTCCCATTAACACATGCTAATAGGGAGCCGCTCCTATCTAAACGCCTGCCAAGGCTCCCACAGATGACTTGTCAGTGTGGCCGGCTGCTGGCTGACTGTCCGGCCGGTCGGCCTGCTTACAGCAGCGAGGCCAAGCTGCTGTGGGCAGATTTGGGCTTACTGTGTGTTTGGGGGGATTTGAAAGTCTTCATAACTGTGGCTAAAGATTACAGCAGTATGCCAAGATATGCTGATGTCAGATTCGGGGATTTTGTTATGCAGCACAAATGCAAAGTTGCACAAACTAATATACAAGAGAAATATAGCTGCACTAAGCAATGTTTTGATAGAGAAATACACCCGATTCACGAGTCCAAAAGAAGCCGGGCTGCAGCAAAGAGGCGCACCATCTGAGCTGCGAATGAGAAGCAGATTTACAGTATTTGGCCAAATTAAATTCTGGTGCCAGGTATGGACAATGGCAGGAAGTCACACAAGAAATGGTTCGCCAAAATCAGCAGCAAACAATATGAAACTTTGAGCAAGGAAATTCTCAGAGTCACCCATTGTTGACATGTGTATGTTCATTTAAAAAAAAGTTAGTTCAGAGATGTGAGTGCTCTAATAATCAATATTTTTATAATTGACAATGAACGTGTACATGGGCAATTTTAGACCCTTTTTGGGGGCTCAAAAAAGGTTTAATATCCTGTGTGTCTGTCACCGATGCTATGCACCTTTAACCCAGTCAAGGAAAGGGTTAACAGAAACGTAGTTTTGGCCAATCTCAGGTGGTTGTGGGAGACTCCTGCCTTTGGCCGAGTCTCTATCTACTCTGTCAGAGGGAGAGCAGGAGACGGTTGTGAAGTTTAACGTTTGTAGTCCCCAGAGAATAAATTGGTCATTTTATGGCGCAGATTAGAACCCAAATTGAAATGTAAGCAACTAAAATTGCTGAATGTTAGAACGTTGTGTCAAATTGGTCATTTACTTTGACTTATAAAGTGTCAGGTTTAGTTCCATCATAGTGTTAATAGTGATTATACTGAGTTAGCCCCCCTAAAGGTCTAATCCTAGAATTGCCCCTGAACGTGTATACGTGTATTGAAAATGTAGTTCTATGGAGCCTTTCACCCCCAATTTCCACCAACTGCGGAACATCTGCGGATCCGCTCAGGAACGGCGGCGGAGTCAATAGGTTTCCATTAAAGTCAATGTGTGTATTTTCACTGACTGCGGAACGTCTGCATTCCGACTCCGGCACAGCTGCGGTGGTCCGCAGCCCTCTGGAGCAGATACGCAGAGTTTCTATTGTTGCCGGATGCCGGAGAGCTCCGCAGCATTTCAGCACAGGGCAGTGCAGGACAGGAAGTCGAGCACAGAAAAAAAATAAAACATCCGGTTAATTTTCAAAATAAAATATACTGTGCTCACGGCGGATCATATTTCCCTGCACTACACCTTGAAAACATCATAATGGGCGGAGAATAGATGGAAACAAACTGTTCTTGGTTTTGTGGTTTTGTTTATAGAAACTTCATCCTGTTATATCGCGCAATCTTACGTGAATTTGCGAAATCTTGTGGGTCCTCGTGACTTTAGTTGTCAGTCATGGCCGCAGCCGTTACGCAACAAATCTGGACCTGGTGGGTATTGAAGCATGGCGGAGCATGGAGCTGACACGCGGCAGAGCACGGAGCCGACACGCAGCGGAGCCGATCTGCAGCCGTTCCGCAGTTGGTGGAAATGAGGGGTCAGCCTCTTTTAGCTCATTGTTTTGGTTTTACAGCATATTTACTGCTCTTTTAGTCTCATTAACTCTGTTTCCCGCAGCAGTATTCAGCTTTTCTCAGCAAACAATTAGGCAGGCAGCGGTGGAAGAAGAACTCAGAAGTAAAGTAAAACTACTAAAGTATTTGCCTCAAAAGTAAAAATATGTAGATGTCGATATGTAAAGAAAAATATGATCATATAAGTCTTATTTTATTTCATTTTAGCCAATAATAATCCAGAATAATTTATTTGTAGACTGTATTTTACATTAATAATCTGTATCTGCAAAGTAACTAAAGTTATCAGATAGATGTTGTGGTGAAAAAGTACAATATTTCCCTCTGACCTTTAGTAGAGTGGAAGTATAAAGTAGTAGAATATTGAAATATGCAAGTAAAGCACAAGCCTCAAAATTGTACTTAAGGACAATACTTGAATAAATGTACTGTACTTAGTTACTTTCTACCATTGCTGACAGGTGAACAGAGTGAAGTATTTTGCAGCAAAAGAGCCAGATATTGTTTCTGAGAAGTCTGTGGAAACCAAAAAATATTTGGACTTACACAAACATGAGATGATGGGATGATAATGTTGCTTTGTGTCTGCTGGATGTGGAAATAAGCAAATGTTTGCTAACTTAATAAGGTGGTAATAAGTCAAGATATGTGTCTGATAGGTTTGGCCAAACAATCAACTATGAATCTTCAGCGTTAACTTAATGGTGAGAATGTAAATATTAGCAAGATGCCATCACTTTTACAAATCCAAACTCATCATTGCTAATTAAACAGAGCCATTCCTTCCATATGATTGGACAACAACATTGCAATCAACATTTGTTTAGTACACATAAGTGTCACTTGAAAATAGCATGCACAGTAGTAGCCCTGCACAGTCAGCAGTATGTATGCACTGAGGGTGAGTTTAAGAGTTCAGGGTGACAAACAAAAGCAGTTTGGGAAGCGCGTGGGATACTTACGGTGGCGTAGAGCCGTCCTCTTTTATTCATGGCCAGGAATCTGTTACTGTAGACCCCTTTGATACCGATGACCCCCTGAGAAACCGCAAAGAGCTCCAGGACACCTGGGAGGACAAACAACATGCTCTGATGATTGATGGATGACAGAGTGTATTTTTACTCCTCTTGTCGTTTTCTGCATCTTGTCGCACCTGTGGACATGATCTGCTCTGCTGTCCTGTCAGCTCAGGTATCCAGCTCAGCTGCAGTGATCTTGATCTTACAGTGTGTTCATTCAGATCACTAGTGTTCGGGGGAGTATAAATTAACATGGCAAATGACTAATTTCTATCTCCATTAACCTTCTCTGACAACAAGAGTGAATTTCAATAACAAAAATGGCTAGAAAATTAGCAGCAATATTCAAGGAACACACAGTAACAAGTAAGTAAGTAATTAGTACATATCCATGCTGAGTTACATTTAGCTTTTATGGCATTTTTGGCTCAAATGCCACTTGCATACTCATAGTGACATCCTCCAGAGTTAAAAAGTTGAACGTGGTAGTTTCCTGCTGAGTTGATTTTATATTTACTCATTGGGTTTGGTCGATATGTTTTATCACTGTTGATAAATAAAAACAATGCAAGCTCATTCAATGCAATAGAACACTGCAGCGGTGATGAAAGAGCTGAGGGTACACACTGTGTGGCTGTTATCTTTTGCCATAAAACACAGACGATCCTGCGCCTTGCATGAATACTTTTACATGCATTGCTTGCCGGTAATGTTGTCTGCAAGCGCCCATGTGTCGGTGGTTAACTTGACACTGTTTGTGGGACTAACAGTAGCGGTCTGGAGTTCACAGAGGCAGGATCACCACCTGAGGATCACCAGGTTGAACTGTTGAACTGATAATTTGCAATAGGCATTTGGCAACATTTGCTGTCAAAGCAAGAAGTGAAGTGACGTTTATATATGGCAGAGCAAAGTGAAAGTGTGGTTATGGAGATGGAGTGGTGTACAGAGTGTTTGGCATTTACATCAGAGACATGAGTTTGCATCTTGTTTCATAAAACAAATCAGTGTTGCCATTTTCTTTTCTTTTTCATTATTTTTTCTTTACTTTTAACCAAAACCACTAACATCTACAACTTTAACCCAGTTGCCTAACCTGAATCATGCATTTTAATTGCCTAAGGCAGATGCTGTGTGAGAGCAATCAAAATGAACATTTTGTAGATGTGTCCAGTAAACATTCTGCCTTTTATGATAAAGAAAATATAATCTGGGCATCAGTGCTTTTCTCCATAACATATTTTTTTCTAAAATGCATATGATCATAATTCCTGTAATGTGGTGTTCTGCCCTAAGCTTCCAGTGAGTTCCAGGAAATGTAGAATAGTGGGTTGTGCCAATGTGGGTTCTTTTGAAACAACATGTGGGCCTTTGTGGGACACTCAAACCCACAAAGGCCAGACTGATGAAAAGTTGTTTGTCACTTAGTTGTTCTTGCATGCAGATTACCAATGCACTAGTTCAAAGGAATGGCCATAGATTGGTTTATTGAAACAATATTGTCAAACCAATATATCCATCTGACTTCTGTACAGGGTCAGTCAAGTATCCCATAATAAATGAAAAGTCAAAATAAAAGGTGTTATCCCTGATGAATATTGTCTCTGCAGTAACTGATCTGTGTATTAACTGCTATCTGAGGTATTCTGTGAGGCAGTGATATGACATGTAATGCAGTGTGATGGTAAAAGAATCTTCATATTACAAATCTAAGACGTCCAGTCTCCTGCTCGTCTCCAGTGCTGTCATGCAGGATTCAAAACCACATGGCTGTCGTGTTGAAATCTATGTAACCTGACAACTCTTCTAAAGGGGACCATGAAATGGAAGCACAAGTGCACTTTCACGGTGAGCTTTGGCTGTTTCGTCAGCGGAGGAGCGATGAGGGATCTGATGGTGCAGTAAAAACTAAAAAATCTGATTTATGACTTTATTCTTCTGGCCTGAATGACACAGGACAAGATTCACATACAGGGCGGTCGAAGCTTTGGCATTTGAAAACTGCTGCAGTAACAATGTATTTTAAGTTTTACATTAGTGTTTCTAGTCACAACTCATGCTAACAGTCCTAATATGCTTTGTTCTGCCTGCAGCTGAAAGCTGGTGTGTGCTGGGTAATATTTACTGTTCATATGCATCTGAGTTTGTGGAGCAGTTTTGAGTGTTGATATCTTATTTTCTATTTGAGTTCAGATATAATGTTTTCAAATTGAGGGAAATCGTTTTCTCTCCAAACATCTTATGAAATCTTGATGTAAGTTTTGAGACAAATCTCAAAACTGATGGATTTGGACACCATACAAGAGGAAAAGATCTTGCTACACTGACATTTTTAATCTCTTACTTATGCAGAAGTTATAATTGAATTTTCCCCATTTTTTAGAAGAGGAACTGATAAAATGGCTGATACATCTGGGCCAATATGGGCCAATATTGCTCTTGTATGTGTATGTACAAAAATGAATATCATATATTTTTTTATATTTGGTTTATTTAAACTTTTGATTGTCAATTTAAAAAAATCCAAGATTAGGGCTTTGCTGCTTAAATTATTGGAACCTTAGGAAATACATCACATCAATCTGGACACTAGGACCTTGCTTTTGTCAGCCTTCTGCACCACTGCAAAGTAACTCAATGTAGATTTTAATTTCAAAAAATCTTATTTCTCTTAATCAGCTGAAAATGTATTTCCACAAAGCACTATAATGAACTTTTGTCAACTTATAATTGCTCTTTATTTCTTTATCCACAACAAACATATTTCCCCTAGTTTGAAGATTCAGTAGACAATACAAGTCTGATTTGCAGTGTATGGAGTAACGTTGTTGTGATGACAATCGTGCTGATTGGCAATCCAACACATCCTGATGCCTCACTGCTGCACCTGTTACTTCCACAAATAGTCTACCTGCCAACATCCCGGAGAGACACAAACAAGGCTCGTCAACCAGATGCCCGCTGCTCAGATATTTCACAGGGTCAGGCAGCCTAAGTTTAGGTGCGCGGTCCTTACACACTTCCTGTGTAAATCATTATTGTTAGAACGTCCAGGGATGACATCTAAAATAGATACAACTGCAAACAGATGGGAATCAATTAGAACGAATGCAGGAATGTAGATCCAAGTGCGCATTCTCAGCGGGACGCACAGGATTCATCTGCGCGGCAGACGTTTATAATTTAGAAGTTAGTGTGAAAACCGGAGTGAATGACTTACTCAGCTGGTCGGGCTCATGGCTGCCGTTGACTCTGCCGTCGGGATGAATCTGGAGATGGAAGCCGATGCCAACCCTACAGTAGAGCCTGCAAGTCCTGCGTCCAGAGCGGATCTCCTTCTCCAGAAGTTGGCGCTCCAAAGAGACGTGCTCTGCTCCGGCGGCGGCGCAAATCAAGTGAGCGACGGTCAGAAGGTAAAGAGGAACATTCATTCTTCCAAAAAGCAGACACTCGCTAGGCCACTTCTAGCATTGTTGGTGTCGCTCCTGAGGTCTGGCCACCACAAACCGTGCGCACACACGCATGCAGCGCTCCTGGACATTACCCCGGCTGCAGTAGCTGGAGTTGTTCTGCTTGCACGGGGATATTTATAACGCCAATGATCTCACTACTCGATGCATGCCTGAGCTCTAAAGGACGCTCTTTCATCCAGATTTTGTCGCCGAGATGCCACTCCTGCTCAGCACCGATCCACAGCAGCGGGGCGTGAAGTAAACGCGACTGACACCGCACATTTTCCAAGGAACAGTCCGCGCCAGGACGCACTAACCGCGGCATTTTACGCACAGGGAGACATATTAATAGATCGAGGACGTGATTAATTTACACATGAAACGACATTAAACAACTCTTCTGGCGGCGCTTCTTCCCATTTAAGAATAATTGAACCGAAATCATGACACGTTAAACTCAGGAGGGAGGACGGTGAGGTTCAGGCAGCAGAGATCATCAGGTGGTGCAGCAGAGTTGGGAGACTGGCAGCCGTATTTATAGGCTTTAGTCCACCTTATCATCCGATACGTCCACATGCTTACAGGAGAAGCGTCTGTCAAGCTGCCTGATGTATTCTGAGCAGTGTACAGTGGCAGAGGAGACATTGTAATTATCAGATTGTAGATTATTGAGAGAGAAAAAAATGCCTGGTAGAAATGTAGCCTACACTTTTTTAAACACACTTTTGCCGTGACATTTTATTTGTTTTATTCTCCCATTCTGCCTCCTGCTACCGGATCAAAACCATCCAAATAACTATTTATCATGCTATTTTTTTGTGGTTGGGGTCACAACAAAAGATCTGTGAAGGTGTCCTTGGGTAAAACACTGAACGCCCCAGATAATAATTTCACCTATATTGGTAACCAGTAAAAATGTATTACTAGAAGTTCACCCACAGCAGCTGAATGGAGTGAGAAAGAAGAATAACTGAGATATGTTGGTTAGACAATATAGTACATATGTACTATTATAGGTGACTTTCCTAATTCCATGTGAGTGGAAATAGATTATTTGTTAAGATTCCTTCATCTAGCAGCAAGGTGACAGAAGTACACAGGTTTTGTTCTGTCGGCCTTTGAGCAAGTTGCTCATTCATTGCCTGTTGCTCTGAATTGGGCAAGAAGCATAACTCATCCAGTCAGTGCCTTCTGATTCTTGATTCTTTCTGTCAATTAACTCTATATGAACCCAAAACCTGCACAAAAACAATGTAAGTAACGTAAGTAAAAAAGAAATGACAAAAAAAAAAACAGCACAGTGAGAGACAGACCAAACTACAACAAAACAAAACAGAAGACATGGATGGAGATCTATAAAAAGGAAAAGATTCAGCAAATCTGATAGATTGGAGATGATTCCAGAGGGTTGGGGCTAAAACCACAAAGGCGCTATCACCTTTTGGTTTGCACTTGGACCGGGGGCTGGATAATGGAGGCTGAGATTTGAGAATCAAAGTGGTCGAGAAGTAGATTGAGGAGAGCAGAAATGTAACTGGGGGCATGGTCATGCAGTGCCTTACATGTAATCATCAGGATCTTGTAGTTCATTACATTCATTACAGGAATGATAATGAGCCCTGCAGGTCAGAAAGTTCAGCCAACATTTAATCTGAAACAAAAACATTCTACATGTCACAGAAAGAGATGCACAGGTGTACATAAATAACATGAATAATAGTTGAATTCCATTAGTAGAACTGCAACACCATGACTTTCTTTGAGCAGAGACTGTCTGAAAGTGTGTTCTCTTTTTCACAATTTGAATAATTCATCGCTTGTCACCCTCTTTATGACAGCTTCATTTCACCCCACACACTTGATTTGTCAAACTCATTCTGCTAAAACCTCAAATTAGCTTTTGAATACACAAGGACTTTTGTCCCCCATCACTTAAAGTAGACTCACACTAGAAAGGGATCTTTTCTTGGCTATTACAGGCAGGAGGACTGCTAATATTGTTTACAGAAAGTCTTGAAAAATATGAACTTGTCCTTTAATATACATTCTGGTTACTTCTCTGTAAGACTTTCATTTTGATAATAGCTTAATAGTGAATAGTGAACTGACATTTGCCTCCAGAAATACAGGTGCTTAATCAGAGTTCAAAGAATCAAAGAATTAAAAATAAAAATCCAACAAAATAAAATAATTAAGACCTACCCATACCATACCTGTTATACTTCTTGACCAACCAAAGACGCTAAATAAAAACATCCATCTGATGCTGTATACTTTGAGTCTTGGTCACTGTAGCTGTGGCATGTTCAGTGTTAAGCTTATTAATTTTCTGTCTTCACATTCTTCATTGTAATCCCATCCCTCATTGTTTTCGGGGCCCCAGCTATGTTTGAATTTGATTACCTTGCACGTTGTGGTGGATTACGGCCTGTATCTGGGCCTAATTGTCTCTGGCACACAGAGCCGGGGCCGGGCCCACATTACCTTTTATGTAAACAGCAGGCCAGTGTTTAGTCCCACTGTTCTAATGGCCAGTCATTCCTGTGAGGCCATTCCAGTAACAGTGAGGTAATCCTCCTGAGTCGTATAAACATGGATGATCCTGATTGATTCCCCCGCCCTATTGATCCCAGCTTTTAGCAGCTTTTTAGTCTAAGCAAACAGCAGACAGCAGGTTCTGCTGCGGCCCTGAACCGTCTGAGCCCAGAGACGGCGATCAATCTAAGGGGCGAGGGTATCGTTTTGGAGCATCTGACCGGCCAAGCTCTCAATCATCAACATAATGACAGTACTCCTCTGATGTCCAGTGATGCTTAAATACATAATACTTTGTGCTGTGTGTTTAATACTAGGACACTTTCTAAGTGAAGGTCTCATTTCAGCTTTGGAGAGTATGCTCCGGATCAAAGTTTGGAAAGAAAATCACACTTGACATAAATTATATTTGTAGTATAATTGCAACTCAAGACTGCAATTATGAAACAAAAGTTATAGATGTATGTGATAAAAGGAGAAAGAAAAAGATGATATTGATCAGAAGGGAAAACAATCAAAATAGGAAAAATGTAGAGATACCAACAATGGTCAGAGAAGTTTCACTGAACTAGAAATCTCCATTTAAAAAGGGGAGATGTTCAAAGAGTACGGGTGTCTATGGATCATGTTCATGGTGTGGGGAAGATGGAATGTTGTTAGTTTAGACCAAAGAAGGAAGGAGTGTAAAATTATTATAAAGATACACAAAAATATACAGAATGTCAGACTGTAACACGGGAGGCCGCTGTTCGCTTCTCATTTTCTAACAACAGTCAATGTTGGGTTCTTTTAACATGGCCATTGTTCCCTAACTATGACCACTTGGTTAACGTGATTACTGTAACCATGATGACGAATATTCCCTAAACTTAACCAAGTCATATTTGTGCAAAAGCAAACAAACAAAACCTTAACCACAGCATGAGGCATCATAAAATAGATAAATGATGATGTTCCAGTGTTGTAATGTAACAAAGTACAAATACTTCACTACTGTACTTAAGTAGAATTTTACTTTGTTATTTATATTTCCAGAAACCTTTACTTTTACTCAACTACATTTCCTAAATAAAATGTATACTTTTACTCCACTACATTTCCCCTAAGCATCTTAGTTACTCGTTACTACAAAATAAAATCAGAAGAAATTTGTTACACTGGAAAAAAGCAGGTTTGGCAAATCATTGCTCCTAAATTGCAAAGATACTGCACACTCCATTCCAGTTGGTGACCTAATGCCTGTTTTTTGCCAAGCGGCAAAAAAAACAACCATAGGCCAAAACTAAAGAAAAAAAGGAGGAAGCATAATGACTGACTGTCATGGAAGCACCTGGTGCAGGCTCTGCTGCCATGGTAACAGATGATGACCACCCCGGTGATGAAGATAACATTACACACCTTTGGCCATAAAGTTCATAATCAACTTTTTTTTTTTAACTTTTACTTCTAATACTAAGTACATTTAATATCAGAAAATTACTTTTGATACTTAAGTACAGTGAATATCAGATACTTTAAGACTTTTAGTCAAGTAATATTCGAAAAGGAGACTTTAACTTCTACCAAAGTCATTTTCTGGTAAGATACTTGTACTTTTAATCAAGTATTGCTTTCAAGTACTTTATACAAGACTGTGATGTTCTGCCGATAGTGACATCAGATCAAGAAAATGCTTCTGAGTCATTCTAAAGAGCAGTTACAACCACTGGAATCCATTATAACTCCTGTGAATTAAAGATGGCTACAACTGCTCTCCTCGAGCATATATCAATTTAAAGGACAAATCCGGAGCAAAATGAACCTAGGGGTTAATAACACATGTGTACCGAGTCGACCATTCTCTGGAATATGTTTTCATGCTAATCGAGTGTGACCAGTTTTAGTGCAAACCGCTAATTAGCTTATAACGCTAGTCGTCGGGGCACGTGTAAAGTAAAAATAAATCGCTATTTCTACACCACTAACAAGGCTCAAAATAGCACCCCACTTCAATGGTAGCATAATGAGGGTCCCTACATGTAAAACGAAGCATTGAGAACTTTGTAAGTGTACAGACCGTGTAACCAGTAACATAGCTCAAGCAAGGCGTTTGTCGTTCGACTGGTCGTGACTGTTTTTCCAAGATGGCGCCTGCCTGTACACGTGAACGGTACTGTCTTTATAAACTATCTTTTTAATAAACTCTCTGTACACTTACAAAGTTCTCAATCCTAGGATACTCAAATCCCAGGTGTTTAGTGGAGTATTGTTTTAAGAGCTGTTCACCCACATATACATTTTATAGTATTTTGTCTGGGTTACCAAAAACATGGTCTACATCATGTTTCTCCACTCTAACAACAACATTCTGTTGAAAATAATTTAGTTAAAAGTGTTTTGACACTAAAATGGTCAAATTAAATAAAACGGCATATCGTAACAAAATATTGGGTGTCAAGAGCTTTACTCTACACGTACTGTTTGCCTTGAAAAAGCTCAACACTGTTCCTTCTTGCAAAAACAACTTCTTGAAACAACTACACACAAGAGGCCCACAAAAGCTCATCCTTGACAGTGAGCAGGTTTTCCATTTTCATACTTGCACTGATGTGGAAAAATGAATTAGATTCAGCATTTTCTTGTCCAGCATGTATGGGTCAGAATTAATGAGCTGTGCCTCAGATTGTTGTATATTATTTTGTTCTTCGAGCCCTTTCATGGGAGTCAAATTACTCCAGCGCGCTTAGTTTGTGTGTACATATTCTTTGGCAACCCAATATTTTAAGATGGTTCGTCAGGCTTTTCTGTGGTGGCTTGGCTGAGTCTCCTGCTAAGGCTAAAGAGGTCAGCCAAGTTCCCTTCATGTTCATCAACCCTGTTCATATATGATTTACAATGTTTATACTAATGCTTTGTACAAGAAGGAAGACATGCCCTGCAGTGTAAAGAGGCCATTTTCATCTACACATGCAAACAAATTACTGCCAGCTGATTGTATTGACTTTAAGGAGCGTAATGTCAAAAGTGTCACTGAATCCACAAACACATTGTGGCACGTCCCAGTCAATGTTTCCCACCATCAGCAGCCTCTATGGAGCCTCACCGACGTGTCCTCTGCTGCTGCGAACAAAATCTGCCGCCGGCTGTGTTGTTTCCATTTTACTGACGACCTCTTTGAGTTGCAACAGATCCCCATTTACTGGACCTCCTTCTTTTAAAGTTCAAGGCCCGTCCTGATGGACAGCTCTGAGAAATGAGAAGACAACGTTTGGGATGATGGAACGAGAGAAATGAGAAATGCATTGAGGAGTGCAAAGCCTGGGCACAGCAGCCAGGCATTGTAACTAAACTTCAGACTGAGGTGATCAACGTGGCGCTCTCTCAGTAATTAGCAGGACAAGGATGCTGCTACTTGTCTGTTACTTGCTGTCTCTTGGCAGACACAAAAGCAACACCTGTAGACTTGTTACAGACACACCACCTGTCAGCATGGAGAGGAAGGGAGGGTGTGTGTGTGTGTGTGTGTGGCATCCACTGTTAATAAACATTGCTGTGTGGAGGACCCTGAGGAAATGTACCTGGACCTCTGCGACCGGGAATTGTTTCTTTTACCAGGTCAGACGTGGTTTTACAAAAAATATGGATATCACATTTAAATGACAAATACAAAGAAGGCATTCTACTGCAAACAGAAAGTTAGTGAGGCCGGGATGTGTGTCTATGTGCATCAAGAAGAAAAGGACAGTAATTTGCCCTGCTGCTGTTAGGAGAAAACCCTGTATCAGACATTTTAACCCCACCATAGAGGTTAGCTTTTGGTTCAGTTTGTTTGTTTGTTAGCAGGATAACGGAAAAGCTACTTACCTGATTTTAGTGAACCTTGGTGGAAGGGTGTAGCATGGACCAAGGAAGAACCCATTACATTTTGGAGCGGATCCAAATCACAGGTCAAATCCACAAATAATTTTTCACTTTCATTAACTTTGCGAGATAGGGCATTTGGCCATGGCCTTAGGTCTGCGCTCTCTAAATGCCCTTCTAGTTTTAGTTTCATGATGGTACATTTTTTTAGATATTCTAATAGGTCACAAAACACAAGGAGAGGAAAGAGGTACCATGGGTGAATTGTTCAAATATTTTGAAAAAACATAAAATCCTTGAATGTAATCTTTTAAAAACTGGAAAAAAAATGTAAAACATCATTGTTTCCACTTGGTTTCACAAAGGTATGTGAGACTGGTCAGCTGAATTAGAGTGTCTTAACGCATCTTCAAACACAGCAGTTTGTACAAAGTGTTGTTCAAACATGTCTATATGCAAAAGTGTTTATATAAAGAGCTGAGACTCGATGAATCGTACAAACGGGGATAACAGTGGACACTTTAGGACAGGCTCTCCTCTAAGGCATTTAATGGGGTTTACACACAAAAATGACAGAAGTAGTTGTGTGGAAAAAAAAGAGAGCTTGACAGAGACGTTGAAAATCCTGCTTACTTTCTTATCTCCACCGGGCCAATTGCTGTGTGATGTGATAGTGCTTGCTGTTTACCTGTTTTTTCAGTCATTAACATCTCATGTAATTTCAGATACCTACAGTTCTACACCTGCTCTGCAGTTGCCCGATCCAAGCCACCTAATCCCCTCACCCACCAGCAAACCATGTTGTCCATTAGGGCTGCACAATTAATCACGTTTTTATCGAAGTCGTAAATGGACTAGTGCAATATCCAAATTGCAGAAAGGCAATCTTAGCTTGGTACAGATCCTTGCAAAAATAATAGTATATTCATTTCAATTTCTTTTAATTTTAATGTTTCTCAATGAAAATGAGAATAATGATACAAAAATTATCATTCCCTCCAATATTGTGAATCATGTCGCAATCACAATATCAGTCAAATAAACCCCCCTTTCCCTGTCCCCTTTACACACACTCTCAAGAAAGTGAATGGGGAGACAGGAGAAGAAGCTCTGGCTGTCTAACACAAATCTGGTCTTGGTCTTGACTCTGTCTCGCCCTGGCTTGGTCTTGGTATTGGTCTTGACTCGGTCTCGCGCTGCCTTGGTGTTGGTCATGGTCTTGACTTGGTCTCAAACCCACAAAGTCTCAGTATCAATACAGTCTGGTCTTGGTGGTGACTTGGTCTCGGTTTAGGTGGTCTTGACTACAACACTGCTATGCACTCACATAGCCATGAGTTGAGGTGCGTGAGTAAACACACAGCAGCAGTAAGGGTCCTGGACCAGGTTCTAGTCCCTGCAGAGCTCAGGTCCACTTCCTGAGGTGGTGAAGTGTGCTGGTTGGATTTCAGATGATGAAATGTTCCCTGTGGAGGCTTTATTGGAGGTACTCAGCTCCCGGTGAAAACAGCTGAGAGCAGCTGATTGCAATCCTAAACTTGGAGCTCATCCAGCAGAAAGGAATGGAGCTGAAGCTTGTGCCTGATAGTGCTCTATGTTTGTGCGCTTCTGCTGGAATCTGACTTTGTGACATTCGTGCTGGAGAATATTTGAAATTCTTGAAATACCATTCTTTGCTGGTCAAAACGTAAATATGAAAAAGTATGCATGGCACCTTTGGCTTTTTAAAATCTCAGAAATCATCATTAATCAAGTCCTAGATAAACCTCTTGCGGATATGAGAATTTAAATGTTCTTATATTTCTGAGCTATGCAGAATACTGATCCTACTTGCTTGGTAGCAAACAGGTTTTCAGGACCTGAAATGTACTGTAGATACAGACATCCCATAAAAAGGAGGTATTAAATGAAGAGTTGATGTCCATGCATGGTCTTTCTCGGCACTTCCTGACATTGCGTCACAAATCGCAATAAAACAATAAAATCACAAATGAGTAAATCATTACACAGGACTGCAGTGTCTCTGAGCCAACTAGTTTAGTTTCTAGATTCTAGAACTTCTGGGTAGATTCTATTTTTCTGGCTTCTCATGAAACTCCAGAAACTTTTTGGATCTACAGGTCACAGCTTTACAAAGAGTCTTCTTCGTTTTGTTCTATTATGGTTGACTCATGATGGTACATCTATTTTTCCTCTAAGAAAATCCCTTCTGAAGATATTTACACATCAGACTTAGATCTTTTTCATTTAAGTGGTCCCTGGGTGGCCATGGGACAGAGGACAGAAGATAAATGAGGTCTGTTTTTCCTCACAGGAAACAGCCAGACTGATCTTCACTAATCCATTATCCACCTCTGCATCTGGCCCACCCCTGGGCCACCATACGTCTTCATTTGGACCTTTCACTGGGCCTGATCACACACTTGAACTCCCAAGAATGCTTGTAACACACACACACACACACACACACACACACACACACACACACACACACACACACACACACACACACACACACACACACACACACACACACACACACACACACACAAAACAAAGGCTGGACAGTCTGAGAATAACATATGTCCTCTTGCAGCCTTTCATTTTATTTTATCTTGATTAATTCCTCATTTTGAAAAAGAGAAATACGCTTTCATAGTTAGTTATATATTTTATACTTTGACAACGTATTTCTGCTTTGTGTTCAGATACTGGAGCAGTTTGGATTTATGCTTACTCTAACCCAAAAGCTCCTGAATAGACAGCAGGGATTTCACTTTTTCAAAAATGGGAAGAATTTTGAATGAACCAACACATATTTTTGTTAAAATTTTCAAACAAATAAAGCTAAATGACTGTAAATTGTTTGTTCGCATTTTCCCCATCTGCTTTTTGCCTCAGCACACAAGAAGATTTCTCCAGGCCAAATGCTGGTATTTCACGGTGCCTCCGCTGCCTCACTTGACAAGCTAATGTTTCTGTAAGGCAGTTGTGATTTCTGAGATCACAGTAAAGGGCAAGGCCTGTTGAATGACAAGTTTGACAGCCAATAGAGAGCCAATGTTCGGATATACAGTTTTTTACAATCACTTTGCTACTAATTTCAGAACCTTGACGTCATTTTTCAAAACTCTAGACACAAAACTCACAATGATCATCACTTGTAACACAGACTGTCCAATGTTCAAAACATTGCATTGTGCATTCATATCTTTAAATAAATCTTGCACTTGCACAATCATTGGGTCAAAAAACAAATTTATTGTGAAATACCATTGAAACGTTACTTTAGATCACCCACACAGAGGCTACCCATAGTTTCACTGGGTCATCGTTTGTACAATCATTAAATATTGTAGTACAAAATAGGTGATACATGTTTCATTATGGTACTAGATGTAAATACATCCCTGTAAAATTACTGCAGTAGTAGAGAGAATACAACAGACACAGTGGAATCATTGAACAAAACCTGAAATGTATTGATGAAAAACAATACAGTACAATCACAACATTGGTTTATTAGAATCAAAGCAAAATAATTAGCTACAAAATAGAAAAGAAATGACAGTACTATGAAACATCAAATGCAGTGTTTCTCAACTTGCTTGTACTGTAATAAGCAAAACAAAGAAGTGATTACTGTACTTCTACATATTCATCAACTCGGTCTTGTGGATTTGGCCGCAGGTTCTCATCTACGTTGCAATTAGACAAACATCTTGGAAAAAACCTTCGGGCATGGCGAACAATGTGGTACGAGTATATATGTATATGTATATGTATATATACAGTATATATATATATATATATATATATATATATATATATATATATATATAAAGTATATATCTCAATCATCAGTAACGAGTTGGCAGAATTGGACAAGCAATTCCATGGGCCTGCATGCATACAATGAAGTACTGTCAATACTGTAAATTGTCTCAAAGGTAGTACATGGGACCATATCAACAGTGTCTGATAAACAGTAGTACATTACAGTAAAGAATGATGATGAAATATTACATCCATAGATACTGTAGTCTAATTGGTTCATGCTCCACACTAACAGGTGACAATGAATTAATCTGTTTCCATACAGCTATGCATTAATAATAATGCAACAGTTACTTATCATTTTGAGTAGTTGTATCAATTGATAGTTAGATCATTGTAATGAAATGAATAAACAATCATCTGGAATGTAATGTGTGAATTGCTTTTTGAAGTAGTAGTACTTGCTAGTTGTGTCATATTGAACAGGTGATCTTTGTTAAATGAACAAATGATCTTTGGTTTATGTGGATTGTATCCAAGCAATTGAAAAAAGTGTTAGAGTTTTGGAAAATGTGTATTTTGATCATTGGTTGTGAGTTTTGTGTCTAGAGTTTTGAAAAATGACGTCAAGGTTCTGAAATTAGTAGCAAAGTGATTGTAAAAAACTGTAACCTCTCTTCTGCTAGCTTCTGTAACTCAGTGCAATTTACCTGAGGGTTACGTTCATCTGCCTTACATTCTAAGATAACTGTGTATACTGCAGCACTTCATCTTACAATTTGAAGCCTTGTGAAATCAAAAGTATTACAGTAAACGTAAAAAAAAAGGAACGTCAAACAACTAATTTGTTAGCATCCAAAAAAACTACAGCTCTTGTGATATATTTCCAGCATGTTTCCAGTGTGCAGTCACTTGTGGTTAATTTCTTTCTATCCAGTAAAGTGAGTTTTGCTGATAATACATCTGTACTTTCACTAAAGTAAAATCTTTAAAGCAGGACTTGTGTTGCTGCTGTCACTAACTGTAAGTAAATTATCTGAATACGTCTTCTACCACTGCCTGCCTCTGTCTTTATTAACAGATTTACATAGATTGAATCAGATTTAAAATGACATGTGTTCTAAGCAGTGCTAAAAAGAAGAAGAAAAAAAGATCAATTCCGTCTATAGTTTTACCATGCATTTCCTCTGCGGTCTCTGAGGAGATGGTTTTGTGTGTGTGTGTGTGTGTGTGTGTGTGTGTGTGTGTGTGTGTGTGTGTGTGTGTGTGTGTGTGTGTGTGTGTGTGTGTGTGTGTGTGTAGTGTTAGATGGCTGCCAGTTGTAAATAAGTAAGATGTCCAGCTCTGCTGTTTTAGCTGTGGGTCCGGAAAGACGGGTACACGATGAGCCAACTCTCAACCTGAGCCCTTCCTTGCGCTCCGGTCATTACTGTGACTGATGAAGTTGGGTTGACTTTCATTACATGAAGAAGGGGGGTTTGGAAGTTGGGATGAGTGTGTGTGTGTGTGTGTGGGGGGGACAACATGCCTACTCCGGCCTCCAAGAAAGCCGTATGCCATGGCTGTTATGGAGATGTACTTCAAAAGCAGCAGTGGAATGTGTAACAAAGTAATACGACCATTTTCAGAGTCATCAGCTCCTGCTGCATGAAACACAGCCACTATATCATCCATGTCAAACAGCAGCCGACATACTGCTGTACATACAGAGAGAGTACCGATGAAGACTCAGACTGTCAACATGTGGAGACATGTTTTCTTTACAAAACCATTTAAAGCACAGCTTTGGAAAAATATATTCAATGTTGAATTATGAATTCAGTCTACTATATATAAGTTATACTTATACTCTAACAAACAAACGAGTTGAATGATGAACTTGCAGAAATAGAACTTGATTGCATTGACAAAATCAATTATCACTTAGATAACTTTACAAAATAATCAAAATATTTGTGGTTGAAAAGTTGCATCATCTATTGTGATTTGTTTAAATTTTGCATCAAGACTGGTGCATAACTGTTTAAATTACAACAGATTGATTAAATGCTTCAGTTATGCTCATGTTTGACCTAATCAATTAGCATCTGTAAAGTATGTTTTGATAAATGTGTTGCCCCAATTCTTTGAAGCCTATAGCCTACAAATTTGTGAGCACATTTGTAAGTTGTAACTTTAAAAATAACATCTTTTTTTAAAGGGTGCAATACAAATAATTTGTAAATCATGCATTAGATATTATTATTTATATTAGATAAAACAAAATACAACTATATAATAATACAGAGTGCTAACTTAATTAATCATCTTTTATTTTATAAAAACATATATAGCTTTTTAATACTTTAATACTTAAAATTTGCAAAAGGAAAAAATAAAATAAATCTTTGACTAAAACTGAGTGTGATACACACTCAGTTTTAGGTGAAACCGTTAAAGAGGTGTAGATTCAACTATGACTGCTGTTGAAATTCATTGTGATATACTGACAGGTGTTTGTTATATTTAGTCTATGAGGTCAACCAAAACTGAACATTAAACATTCATGAAGGTATTGATTTATTGGCTGTTTCAGTTGTAGCTAGCTGTACCTAATAAACTGGCATACCCTTGGAGTGACTCATGAAAATGTCATACCCCGAAAGAAAAAATAGAGGCAATGAAACGCTCAAGAAAATTTGGCAACAGTTGGTTGACACTAAATCTTATAAACAGAGATTGATACTGAAACAAGAAAGTGTGTGAGAAACAGCTGGGGTCAGAAGACAGACAGAGAAAAATGATCAGATGATTTCAGGATCACACGATAACATGGACTCTACTTCGATTTACTTACTGAGCGGTAACACAGTCATCCTTTTAGTAAAGTTTTCAGCGAAATTGCACTGAATTTGTTCTACATCCAGGCTCTTCTGTAGGCAGTGAGGCGTTTGAAGACGGGAAACAGGTGTAACCTAAATATCTAACCTCCGGAGTCTTCGCCATCTCCACGATGTGAAGAATCCAAGACTCAGACGTGCTCCGAAGACAGGTAGAGTACTGGAGGGAGGGACACTCTGTCCCAGGCATGTGGACGCACGGGGGATCATCTCAGAGTGGACATGATGTGTAAATGTGTCCATGTCAGCGGACCTGTAGATTGAGTGCATTGTGGGTCATAAATAGTGCAAGTGCACAGAGGACGATGCTGTTTGTGTATATTTAGGTCTTCTTCCCAAAATAATGATGTGACAGCGAGATCCTAATCAGACAGCAGCAGGGGGGAGCTGGCCTTGTGTTAACCCTGGGTTAGGACTTTGCTGTGGAGTGTGTGAGCAGGGCTGCGGGCCAGGACGCTGTCGCTGTGTGAAATCGATACTTTTGATCTGAAATTTTCTTTCACAGCCTTGTTAGCTCGCTGTCTGAACCCTCAGTGTGCACAGGGCGCCTCTGTTCGGAGCTTGCTGCGGTAAGAAGATGCTTAAGGGACAAGGTAAGTGGAATCCTGCTACTCTGTGACTGCTGATAACCCATTTGAAGCGTAAAGATGAAATATTGAGTGTTAAAAACTTCCAACAACATGCTCACTAAAAGTAACATTGAATTATACTAACACACAAGGGGTTACTGGCAGTCCTACAGTAGATACTAGTACACAGTGGGTTTTGATTTATAGTTCAGTGTCTGGTTTCACCAGTTTCATGCATCACCACCACAGCAGTAAACACACAAGCTGTATGTGAAACAGAGTGACATTCACAGTGAGCAGAAGGTTTGCAGTGGAGATGGGTTTGCTAGCTCTTTTATTCACCAAGTGTAGCCCTAAAATGTTTGTCCTAGTTACACTTTTGAGGCGACCCTGTCTCCTAGAAATCACATCCAATTACAACTAATTTGCAACAGTGAAGACCTTTTGAAGGAAACACAATGCAGGTGGGTTTATGTTTTCTGTTAAAGGGATAGTTCGGATTTTTTAAAGAAGGGTTATATGAGGTACAGTACTTATCTGTAGTCAGTGTATTACCTACAGTAGATGGCGGTCGGTACGCCCTGAGTTTGGAAAAAAAAGACTGGAGTACCGACACGGTATCTGCAAGGAAGGCTCCATAGCTAAGCTGTAGCCATTTTGCAGGATTATAAATCCAACTGTAGGGCCTCAGTATGCTTCAAACTAAATTACTGTTATTCATCTAATGTAACAATTCTTGAGCCTTTACTGTAACCAAAAAAAGGACACAGGTTGGAATCCAGGGACTGCTAAAGTGTGTTTTAGAATCCATCTGCGGTTTCTCTACCTGTTTGCTCACTTCCCTGCTCGCTCGCAGCGTCAGCGGAATGCCTGAAATGTAAAAATGTAGTGTGACTGGGGCAAAGGGCCAACTGGAAGTGCCAGCTTAGCAGAGATATAAACTGTCCCACGCCAGTCCGCGCTGAGTGATGCAGTGACAAATGTGTCAGGGGGAAGTTGGGGCACAAAAGGGACGATGACACAAGCAGCAAAGCATGAGGGCACTAAATATCACCAGAGTGTGTGTGTGTGTGTGTGTGTGTGTGTGTGTGTGTGTGTGTGTGTGTGTGTGTGTGTGTGTGTGTGTGTGTGTGTGTGTGTGTGTGTGTGTGTGTGTGTGTGTGTGTGAGAGAGAGATAGTTGCCAATGCCCACCTCTCTTGTCGATCACATGCCTTGGTGGTGAGATTGACCTGTTTGGATTGCTGACATAGGAGGTGTGTGTTGATATGAGGTGAGGCGTAACGTGCAGACATGTGCACCGGTGCTGTAATTCATCATCATGTGAGCGACACGCCGCCGTGCTGTGTCCACTCCTCTCAACCTCGACCTCTGTATGTGGTTTTTATCTCCTGCTAACATGTCTCACTACGTCCTCACTGCTGCTCAGTGTGCTCCAGTTGTCCACATTTTTTTCAGGTCCTTTGAGACACAGATCAGATTAAAGGGATCATTTCACCCGAATTCCAAAAAGCACATATTTCACCCCCACTAATGGTGTCTAGCTATACAGATGTCCTAAGATTTTTAGATAACTCTCTGTAAGATTTCTGCTGCCAACCCAACAAAGTTGCAGGTTCAGGAAGTCATTTTCCTTGCTGCAAATTCTCATTTCAAAATGTTCTTTTAATAATATCCTCAATGTTCATTCATCAACATATAGAAACACAAAAGTCTCCTATAGGTTCACGCGGCCATCAGTGTGAATTATTTTGACTTTTGTTTCTGGGAAATCATGCTTTTTTCCTGTTAGCTTGGTATTGCGACTGGCTCTAAATACTACAATACCCAAGAGCCTCAGCTGCGAGGTGCAAATCACAGCTGCAGCATATTCAGAAAATGTTGTCGTTTCAACTGGAAACAAAACAAAATCTTCCCAGAATCTGAAAGTGGACTGATATCAAATAACCAGAAATGTTCAACATACTTGCTCTTCTCCTGCATGGATGATTCAATCAGGTGAGTTTTGTGTCTGTCCAAGCCTTAAAAGTGCTCAAACTGTCTGTGAACTAACATTGTCTGAGCCCAAAATAACTCCCACTTTGCTACTCTATACAATGAAGATCAATGAAATAGTAATCTAAAATGAAATATACTGTTGACAATGAGGCCCGTGGATTATCCTGAGCAACAAAGATATTGTTTTGGGAACAACTTTTCAAATGTATTATTTTTATACTGTGCATGCTTCAAACTGAATTCACCACCATTGTATTTGAGTGGCAGCAGATGTTTCAGATATTTTCAGGCCCAAACTGTCTGCATGGCAAGAAACCACTGAAGGTGAGGGGGAAACTAGTTTTGAAATTTGGGTGAACTGACCCTTTAAGTTCACTCAGTAATACATCCAATACATTGAAGATGCATTTAGTTTTGTCCTTATATTTCCATTTTCAACCTGGATTATATTACTAATCCCGTAATAATATTACTGATACATCTCAGTCTTTATCAGCAGATGGTTTGGTCAGTTGTCATGGAGAGCGATGTGTTGCAATGCATGCAAGCTCAGCAGCTATTATGCTATTATTTCATCCATAACACTTAGGATTTCTCGTCTGTGTGATCTTAAAACTGAGCATCTGAGCAAATTCCTTCCACTGATGAAAACCATGTGACATGACCGAAAGCTCTGGGAAAAGCCTGGATGCTAAAGTTGGATATTTTTAAATCAAACTAATATCAAGATGTGTTACCAGCAAGGACGACCACTTTCAATAACCTTTCAAAGCCTTGACTGCTGAAGTCATCTAAGAAACCACAATATGCTTGTGACCTTTGACCCTTTGGTTGCTTTTGATATTGCCGTTGATTTGCCTGACATTGTTTAGTCCTCCTAGAACCAATCCCACAATTCATTCAAGAGACAGCATTTCTCATCCTGATGTATTCATATTTCAATAAAAATGTATATCTCAGTCAGCTTGAAGATGAGTTTAAATTTACTTTATCATAATTAATGATATTAACCACATGAGGATTCTGATGACTTAGTAATTTATAGGAAAATATATCCCTGAATTTGTATCATATTATATTTACACCAAAGCCTTTTTATCATTAAACAATATTGTTTTCATCAGTGAAATCTCAGTCTCAGTGAGCTCCTCTTTCATGTAGTTTACAGGTTGACCACTTGATGGCGCTGCTGAACTATCTTCCACATGTCGTGTCTGGTCTCTGTCCTGAAATATTCTCCACCCGGTGGTATTGATTCCTTTATAAATCATGCTATTATAGCCTATTATCAACATTAAACTGTGATTATTGATTCACAAACATGCCCACACTTGTATTAGTCTGTGTTGTTTATAGAAAATAAACTTGAATTACTCATTGTTCTCTCTTTCTCGATTTCATCTGAAAGCTTTTTACAAATGAAGGTCACAGCCGGCTGGTGGATTATTATAATATATTTATATTTATCACAGCTCTTCACCGTTCAGACAGGTCGCTGTCCTCACAGCAGGTGAGAGGAGCATTTTTCATTTTTTAAATTGAAACTATATTTATTCACTGATTTCTTAGAAACTCGTGGCTTTTGTGAAACTGCATCGTCCTGTTTGCAATTGTATTAAGTGTGCTTCTACTACAAAGGAAAACGAATCCAATATTACTTATAAAAAACATCTAAAATGCAGACACACAGTATGTGTTTTATTCAATAAAGAAAACCATAAACGGCGTATCATGTACTCTCAGATGAACCGACAATCATTTCTGTATGTTCTGCTTTGCTACAGTAATTAGAAATAATTCTCTCGTCACTTTATTGCTTTTTTTCCGAAAAAATGTATTTATATACGGGTCCGTCTTCTGTATTTGATAATAATAAAATAAAATTTGCCGGTATGGGAATGATAATTTTTTCATAACACTCTAATTAAAGCTACCTCTCAGGGGAAAACGTCAGTGTGTGATTAATGCGAGCGACATTTAATGAAGACGTATATCAATAATGATGGTGATAATAATAATGATAATAATAATAATAATAATAATAATATGGTAAAAATGATAGCTAATAATAATACATGGGTACATCCAGTGTACGTGCTCATATATTTTCTATAGAAAATCAACATATTGAAACATTAATCATATTCCATAAATTCACTTTCTATAGGCTACAGTATATATATATTTTTTTTTACTGTATTTCATTTTATTTAGGCTGCATGTACAACATAAAATTAGGGCTAAAAAATGTAGGCTTTATGCATTTTATATAAATACAAATGTGATGTTGATCTTGTTTTAGAAATGCAGAAATGAATGCCGATGCCTGATGGTATCAACCATCAAGACATCATATATTTCAGTTGCAGTTATAAAAAAAACGACAATCCAGGAAGGCCACAGTTGAAAATAAAGCTATTTTATTGTCAATGCATTCAACGTGATTAGATAAACTATCAAGTAGTAAATTCCCGCAAAAGGAAGAAACACTGAAACTATTCCCCACTGACACAAAATATTACACTTTGTATTTCAAATAAAACAAATTATTTACATTGTAATGTATAGACTGCATCTTAAATTAATATCATTTAATATTACATGCACTCTGAAATATAGTCTGACATAATTTCCCAATTTTGTGTCCATATTCATCATAGACATGAAAAAACTTGCTGCGTTTTAAACCATGACGCGTGACTACATTTGTATTTCTTCTCTATATTTGCATTTATATGATATAAAATACAACTTACTGTACATTTAAACATATTTAAATCTTCCCTTATTCTCAAACTTTGAAGTGCTTCACACATAGATCAATTTCTGAAGTCAAAATGCATTTGCATACACCCAAAATATGACATTTTGTACAGGGGAGAAAAAGTAAACAGATCGAACAGGAATTAGAAGATCATAGTCCAAAGTGAAAACAAGTGCAAGGGGTGTTTTTGTATTTTTAAGTGGCCTATCTCCAGTCGGACTGCTTAAATCCAGGCAGGGTCACAGTCCCTCCTTGATAGAAAACAGTCCCTCCCTTGTTAGTCTTTAAAAGTCAGTTATGGGAGGTCATATGACGTGACAGGTGATGCCGCTCCCGGAAGGACTCGTTGCAAATGGGGCACTTGAGTTTCTCCTCGCGCCGCCGCTTGACCAGTGGCTCCATGGCGTACTCCTTTTTGTGGTGGGATCGCATGTGGTAAACCAAGTCCGAGGTCATGCGGAAGGAGGCGTTACATTTGGCGCACCAGTTCTGCGCTGGCAGGCAGAGGGAGGTGAAGGAGGGCGGCAGGAGGGTGAGCGCTGAGGGCATCTGAAGCTGAATAGCCCCGGAGTTCTTGGGCCAGAAGGTGGTGGCGTAGACAAAGGGGTTTTGTTTGGCCATGCCGCCCGGCACGGGGCAGTTGGCGCCCAATTCTGCGCCCTGCAGTTTGGCGGCAAGGTGGTCGGCCTGGTAGAGTCTGTTGGAGGAGATGGTGTCGCCCACTGCTGGGTGGCAGTCCAGCAGCTTGGCCGGCATCACCAGCGGTGAGATCTGGGAGAAAGAGGAGCGAGACGGCTGGCTGAAGGCGCTCTTCCTCTCTCCACCGCTGCCACCGCCTTGCTGGGTAACTGAGCTGAAAGCGCTGCCCATGGGTGAGGTTTGGGGTGGCTGGGTCTCGGTCAGCACCTGCCTGATGTTGAGATGCTTCTCTGATGGATTGCTGCTTGGACGACCGCCATCTTTGTTTTCAGAGTTGGAGCTCTGGAGGTTTTTGTTGCCACTGTGGTGTTTGAGGTTCTGGGAAGACTTCTTGACCTCGGTGAATGCGCTGCGCTTTCCCTGACCAAGTTCTGTGGAGCCCGGCGGGGAGAAGGACTTGTGGTTCTCCTCCAGGCCGTACGCCCCTCTGTAGTTCTGTGCAGAAGTCGCTAGCTCATCTTTAGACTTGGACTGTGGAAGGCTGGGCCCTCGGCGCTCCCTGTCCTCTATTTCCGAGAACTTCCTCTTCCCTGAGCTCTCGCTGCAGATCTCAGCCTCCTTGTCGCTGGGCGGGCTGGTCCGGTTGTTCTCTAGATCCCTGGCCAGGTTATGAAAGTCTGTGGAGGGTTTGTTGCTGTCCTGAGGGCTGCTGAAGCCCTCGGAACGGCCCAGCTTTGGACTGGTCCTGGTCGGGGTTGTTTTTGGTCGCTCGGTGCTGCTCTCTTTGCTGGGCTCCTCATCGACCCCTGTGATGCTCTGCAATCTTTTGGTGCAACGGAACCGGAGATGGGCCAAGAACGGGAACTCAAACTGGAACCGCTGGCTGCAGTCTGGACATGAGTAGTGAGACGAACCTGGGAAGAAAAGAGACAGAAATTAGTTCTGACCAAAAGAGACTATCCTAAAGCTATCCTGCTGAAGGAGATGTCTTAGAATAAGGCACAAAGTATCAGCTTTGTAACATTTATTTCAATTCAAATTTGAAGTCAGACACTATCACCGATTGTTGAAGTAAAATAAAGACCATGAAGAACAAATGATGATGTCATTACTCAAGAAAATTGTCATAAGAAAATTGCCATGATGCTATGCATGATACAGTTTTATACTGTACAAGGTTTTTAAGGTATTTAACTTGGCATTTTACAGCAATGAACTAGCTTTTACAGCAAGGACTAACAGCCTATACATGCACAAACTGTTGCTTACTGTAAATAATGTGGTTAACAACTGTATTTGTTTTGTGGACCCATGATGCATTGCATGAAACCAGTATCCTACCACATTTTCAAAATTATACAGTAATTTACTGCAGTATATAAGAAAATTCCCATGTTACAGTTTTGATACTGAAATGTTTTTTAAGGTATTTAACTGGGCATTTTTGAGTAATTAACTATAGCTTTTACAGCAATGGCTAACAGTGCAGAGAGTCAACACAGGCTACAACACTGCCGAAAGGGGATCTGGTTTCAGTCGACTCACCTTTGCTCTTGGCGGGCGCTCTGCTGGAGCTGAGCAGCAGCAGGTCGATGAGGTCTTTGCCGTACCAGACCAGCAGCTCCTCGTCCTTCTCGATCCGGCGAAGCGAACGGTACAGCAGCTGGCCGTTCTTCACGTAGGCCTCCAGGTTCTGCTCCTCCTTGTCCCGGGCCGACTGGACCAACCGCAGCCACATCAAGCCCTCTGAAGTGCTGTTGGCCGCTGAGGTGTCCACCTGAACAAAACAAACATACCCATTGAGTTATTACATCAGTGCAACAGCTCAAATTCATTTTCAGGCATATATTCTGACTCAAAATCTTATTTTTTTTTTCAATTATAAGGACCTTTAATATCACCCAACCCCTTCAGACCAAATATTTATTTTAATATGCCCACATCTTGAAACAAAGCAGTATAACAAATTGCACTATTATTACTGACATTGTTGACAAGAATTATTGGCGAACTGAAGCAAATGTCTGAAATAAATAGCTTTTCTCTAGAACAAAATGATCTCAAATTCATTGCAAGATTATTTATTAAAAAAGGAAACATTTCCACGACTCAATAAATGATTCAATTACTTGTTTCAGTGGGGATTTTTTTTTCTTTTGCATTGTAGGGTGATTTTTTTTATTAAAATAAGACTGCAAAAATCTACTAACATGGTTGCGTACTATTGCTGCTCATGCATGGGAATATGTTTTTTTCAAATCTCAGTTTCTTGCTCCATTTGTGCCATGCATTAATAGGACCTGGATCTATAAAAATAGATGTGCTATATCTGGAGCTGCTCAGCAAGAGACAAGCATTAATAAAAGAGATGTTGACAGGCTTGTTAAGATGCTAACTGGTAGAATTTGTATTTAGAAATTAAAACATAAAAAACAATAAATACTGGGCTAATTAAAAAAAATAGAAAGCATGCTGGGGCTTGCATTAAAGTACAATTAATTACAAATAAAGACCAGCTTACCCTGAAGATATAAGGCGCTGTGCGTTTGTCGGTGGATTTCAGAGCTATGAAGGCGATGCTGTCATACAGCGACGTGTGGCTCAACACACAAGGCCCGAAAATGGCGTTTTCCGGGATGTCACACGTCGTGTAGACGCTTGTGAAAATGTCCGTCAGACACTGCTGGACCGCTTTGGCGTCCCCATCCCACACCAACTTCTGAGAGCTGGACTCCTCCATTTCACTCTGCAGAGACAAGAGACATCACATGAGATCAGGTGGGGCATCAAACCTGAGAGCAGTCGGTGAACAACCAAACCCAGTTCTGTTACATGGGAATAATGAATTTAGGTGTTCAGTCCCAGTTCTTCTAAATGTTTATCAACCGAATATAAACCGCAAATGTCAACCTAAAGCTGCTAAACTAGCTGTCTCGTGGGTTCTCCCTCCACTGTTCCTGCTGATAGGAAATAAATCTCTTCCTAGACAGATTGGCTAAACCAGCTGTCAAGGGCGGCGTTTGGGGGCCCGTTTCTTTCTTTTCTTTTTTTCTTTTTTCTTTTTCTGGCCAAGCTTTCTAATTTATTCAATCCCCGTAATAACTTCATGACGGCATCACCTTCAGCATCCTGATCATGTGGTTTCCAAATGTTGTCAGTTATATAAGAGAAGGGAAATATGCTATAATCATAAAAGACCAAATATAGTAATAATAATCCAAATCACAATATTATCATTCTTTTTATTGGTGTTGTTTTTACAATAATAATAATAATAATAATAACAATAGTCTCGGAGTGTAGCATACCAAATATTTGATAGAAATATTAAAAACTAGGCTATAAGATTATTTTAGATGTGGATTACGATAGAATTTGCCTCTGTCTTCGTTATTTTAGGCTATAATATAGCCTATAATAAAAGTATTAGCATTAGTATTAATATTATTATTTAGATTAGCATTAGCAGGCCTCTACGGGCTACAGTTGCCCTTGTCTATCCAGCTGTAAGGGTTATGATTGGCGGCAATAAAAACGAAAACAATCCAATAATCTTCCTATAATCTTATATTATAATGAAGTGCATTGTGAAGTCTCAAGAGTGATTTTACAATGGCGTTATGGCAACCTGTGTGTTTATTATCATATATTCTGTAAATGTAGCCTAATATTCTTCTAATATTAAGACTTTATATTGTTGCTGTGACATTGCATTTGTCTAAAAATGTATTATATAATCACTAGGTCTACAGGGTCTTTATTCCTTGCGAAAAAAGAAAGAATTAAAAATAAAACTCCAAGTGCGAGCTGCTGAGGTCCGTGCATGTCCAATGGAAAGAGCATGTCCAATGGGTTTCAAGTGGACTGTCAAAGTCAGTGATTTCATGTCAGCCAACCTTTCTCTCCTTTCTACAAGCGGCAGCGTATGCCGCCTCATTACCATAATCCACCACGTTCCCCTCTGAGACTGTAATTAAAGCAGCACGACCAGTTAATTATTTCTTTCTCTCTTTTCTAACCTCTGAATGTGTGTTCAGACGGCTGCGGCTCTCGTCCCTCTGCCGCTAACTACAGCAGAGACTGTGCGCGGAAACGTGCACCTGATACGCGCGCGTGCAGCCGTAAATGAGGCTCAATGAACAGTGGAATAACACAACAAAATATATAGAATGATAATAGTTTACAACCCTAAAGCTCTGCTCCAATCGCGAGAAAAACAAAAAACAGTCATTCATAAATTGTTTAAATAAAAATGATATACCAGTTTGTACTGTGATTATTGTTGCACAAAATATTTCTAACATTGATCACAAAATAATAATTCATAACTATTTAGTGTTTATTTTTGGGCTAATGGCACGGGTTGTACTATGTGTATTATAGCCAGTGCGTGATTTATTTTGATGTTTAATTCTCCTATTAACAGTTTATAACATGTAATAAATCACTGCCAACCACTCAAACAACTTTCACCGTGACACAGCTTGTGCAATATAAAGTAACCTTTTAATCGGGCTGGAAAAATGAAAAAAGAAATCCACAGATGGACCAACAGTTTGTTTTGCGCCAAATCTGGAAGCAATCTGGCATTTTACGCATCCAAGAGATTCAACTCAGAAATAAATAGGCTGATATTCACAATTGCACTCATAAAAAAACGCGGTGGTTAGTGGGAACATATGAGCTATCGTCTGTCCATCCCCGATACCGATAGGTCTTGTGACTGCACGCTCAGAAAAAAAACGAGGCTCCTCTCTGGGTTTGCTCCTGGCTCTAATTTTTCTTTCTGATTTGTTAAATAAAAAGTGGGAAATCTGATTAAATAACCCGCTGGTTCCTAAGAGGCTCAACCGCAACAGAAATGTTCCCTGTAGAACATTTTGCGCACGGTGCAGTGGAGAGCCTTTCCAAAGTGTCGCTCAGTTCTGCGAGCCTAAATGATATGTTTCCGGTACCATACAGAAGCCCTTTATGTTCAGAGGAACAGAAACAGTCGCTTCACGAGAAAGAAGACCGCATATAATATTCGACAATGATATGTATCACAATCGGATTCAAATAAGAGAGATACAGAGCTGAGTGTCTGCACATCCAGAGACTGGAGGAGAGCAGCCACCCTCCCATTCAAACCCATTGCGGGTGGGGTAGGGGGTGAGCAGAAATTGGGGAGGGGTGGGGGGTGTTTAACCCATCTGCTAAAGCCGTGCCAGGCTGAAAACTGTCCTAAATCAGCGCTGTGACTGAATTGAGGGTTTTGTCCGCGGCTCTGACACATCTGCGTTTCTTCTCTTTCAGCGCCTGCAGGATGTGTGACTGCATGTGCCGCGCAAAAACAAACCCAGAAACCGTCCCTTCAACTATCCAAACCACACACACACACACACACACACACACACACACACACACACACACACTGACTGCTTTGCATTTCACAATCCTACCTTTCCGTCGATGAGGAAGAAAACAATAATCCACAAACGAATTGCGAGCGATGCTGCGATTCAAAAACCCGTTTGCACCTCCGGGGGAAAAAAAAACCCCGAAAACAAGCAGGGGGATGCGGTGATGGAGATGATGGAGATGGTGATGCGCTCCCGGTCTGGTCCGTATAGTGTCAGTACATTCCCCCCCCCCGGTGTAGTGAAAGTGACAGTGCTGCTGCTGCCGCAGATAGCCAACTCGCCGACACTGGGAGTGAGCGGGCGGGGGTAGAGAGAGCTGCACGGATAAAGGGAGACAGAGAGAGAGGGAGAGAGAGAGAGAGGCGTGCAGATGGGGCCCGATGCTCTGGCTGACTGGCACACCGACACACACTTTTTGTTTGCGGCACATAATCTACCCAATGAGGCGTGTCACTCTCCGTCTCCTCCCTTTAACTCTTCACTGACCGACTGTCATTTGATGCGATTTATGGAGGAACACAGAGATAAAGACCCCCCCACCCCCTTCCTTCCTTACCCCCTTCCCATTATTATTGTAATTCTAATCACAATAGTTGGTGGTTGTATTAGAAAAGAAGTGGCATTTGATTTAAGGAGTCGAATGTTGGGGGGGTGGGTTCAAGTTTTAAAGTGCAATATCAGCTGGAGAGTCAAAACACGAATATCTTTCAAATCATGATAATAATGACAACAACAATAATTATAAGGATTGTTAAATAATAATAATAATAATAATAATAATAATAATAATAATAATAATAATAATAATAATAATAATAAATAACAATAAATGGGGGCAACACTGTGACACTCAGAATGTATTTAAATTAAATTAAATGTGTGTCTTTGACCCGCATCTGAAGTAGCCTACTTTTTGGACTTGAACAGTCCGAGCATGCAGCAGCGGGGCACTGTGAGCTTCCCGCCGTGCCAGCCGACTTTACCCGCAGCCAGAGCGGCCATGCATCCCGGGTAGTGTCACCGCGGACCACCGCTCCTGCTGCTGTCTGTACTGTGTTCAGGCTCATTTAGGGGGCGCCAGTGCATAATTTGCATTGAGTGAAGGCTGATATGGGATGGAAGGGAAAGCTTCAGCTCAGGTGCAGCCCAGCTCGGATGTTGGGAGGTTTTTCATTAATTGCTTTTGTTCTTGCAAGAAAGCATTTCTGCACATGCTTCATACTGAACTAGGCTGTATAATATAAAGCAGATATGTTAAGCTTATTACTTTTAACTTTCATGTATCCGTTTTGTATCTCTCATTTGTTTTCAAGACTAATAATGACTAGTCTAAAGAAGATGAAAAAAATGAATTATATAATCAATTTCCTGTCCCCAAGAATGCTTTAACCATTAACATAGTGTTCAATGTCCTGCATTAGTGCAGATTGAGCTGTTCATTTCTGAAAAGTGTAAAATTCTGTTTTGACAAATGAACTGCCAGGAAAATCAAAACAGACGAAATTACTTCCAAATCATTTTTATCAGTTATTATATTAAACTAATAACACCACTTGTCAAGATGTTGAATTTATTGTGTCTTTAATTACGTGTATTTTGCTTGACTGAAAGAACAAATAATCTGCAGTGCAGGTACTATTTCGCTACTGTTTCTGACAAATTCTGCAATTTAGAGGCACAAAAGACACTTCTGTTATCTTTAAGAAACAAAGAGGAGTCTTGAGTTCTTTATTTTTTGCTGGAGAAACCCAGTTTCAAAATATAACAGTTCATTTGATATGAAGACTTTTGATGTAATACATGGATGGGGGGGGGGGGGGTCAAAGGTCACAGCAACAGCAGCCCTAAAATACAGAGACGCGGACAGCGACCTGCCCGAGGGCGCCTCAGAGGGGAAGAAATGGATGAAAGGCAAGTGTTGTTGGCCAAATTGCTGCTCTTCAAATGAAACAAATCTGTTTCTACTACTTTCACTTGATTGAGGCTGTAAGTCATCTTGGCAGCAGTAGATGACACTGACGCTGAGCTCATTAAAAGTCTTTGCAGCAGCAGGAAACATGAAGTTAAAGTGCTTGGGATGCTCACAGGCCATCAAACAAATCAATTCCTCCTCACTTCCCCCTGCTGAGAGTTCAAAGAAATGCTGAATGATGAACCTCGACACCAAGTGATGATACTCAAAAGTATTTCACAACCAAATGCTTGTATGTCCCAAAAGGCAACAAATAAGATGAAATATTTGAAAGAATTAGTCTATCATATTTGGATTCAGGTCCAAATAGACAGATACAGAAAGAGCTGTCTTTGTATTTTGCTGCATTTTCTGTGTAATTTTGAAAATTCCTTGTCTGCTTTTTTATGTTGCCTTTATTGGGAAACTCCTTAACCTTCTATACTGTCTGGTTATGACAAAAAAAGAGAAAGAAAAATATATTTTGAAGATGCTGTGAGATTGCAGCATGTTACAGGTGAATTTTAGGCGTACTGCAGATGAGCTGAAGCATCCTGTCGTGGACTGAATGATGAGTAGTGCACCAAACATTTTTGCAGAAGGAATAAATTCACACAAATATACTCGCAGTACAAACCCATGAGTGATAAAATACAATCGTCACAGCTTGCAGAGAGCTGCCGGTTTCTGTCCTCGCACTGTGTGTTTCAACAAAATCACACACTCTTACTTGTTTGGGGTTTTCATCTTGGTTTGGAGAAATTATTTTCATTATTAAAAAATGTGTTTGTGTAGACACGTCCATGCAATCAAGAAGATGATAGAAGTAGCATTGGCTCCTGTGCCCTTGTTGCCTGTGAAAATTCTAAAAATGAGAAAATTCATGCATGACTGTTTGAGTTTTCCCATTTCAAGTCATTTCTTGACTTACTTATTGAAAGAATTCAAGAAGCCTAATTTGACCTGAAAGAAATCTTCACAGCTCTATTGTGCGACACGTTTGCACTGCTTTTCATTCTAATAACTTTAGCAATTTGTGATTCTCTGATCATTTTAGATTTTGAGTTTATAATTTTTGCACCAAGATGTCGAGAATGAAGATAAAAAATATTACATTACAGTAAATGGAAATGACAGGTTAGGTTAATTCTAATCACTGCACTTCTCAACCTCAATGGCTGAAGGGGAGGGACCACCCAAAAATGTGAAAATGGCTGTAAATGGCAGTAAAAGCACGTTCAATTTTTATAAAATTGAAGTGAGAAAACAAGTCGACAGATATTTTTTGTAGGTGACAATAGGTGGCGGTAATCATCTGCCGGTAGCATTTCAGCATTAAAAAGAAGAACAAAAAGAAGCAGTCAAATATTGCGATCATCATTTCTGGTAAGTACATAACGGTAAGACTACACTGTAGAAATTTTACGCACTACGCAAGTAAGTACATATGTAGACAGTGTACTACATAGAAGTGTACTACTGGAGGTATCCAGTAGTTATTTTTGCATGCTAACATTAGCATAACCAGTTACATGTTAGCATTTTGATGATGTGCAAAAATTACGCTGGATTACGTATTGAATGGAGCCAAGAAATACACAGCTTTGTAGTCTGGTTTCTCAGAGTCACTGAACATATCTCCACTTTGATCATTAATTTAAGCACTTTGTGTTGTGCTGTTTTCCTGGTTAGAAAAAGAACCAAGCCAATGAGAGATATGTAGGCAGGTTCAACACCGTCGTCCCGTGCTAGAGTCACAAAACAACAACAGAAAGATTGCAATGGTGGCAAGTGTGGTTGAGATCTGGTGGTTGATGGGTGTGTAGCATGACTTTAATGCATCCCGTTGCAAATATTTTATCAATTTTGACCTTTTTTAAAAACAACACAATGTTCCCCTAACCTTAACCAAATTTGTTAATTGGCTAACTTTAACATACCTCAATCAGTTTATTTAGTGTAGTCTATATCCACGACATTCCACTTCCTGGATTGCCCCGTTGCCGCCGGAAATTCTGTCCTTTTTTTCAACCGGATGTCCATTACCTAACGCTTTCTTTGTCTTGGAATTCTAAACTCTGATGGATTTCTGAGGACTCTGGTTAACTGCTCCTCAGATCTCTGCAGGGTAAATCCAGACAGCTAGCCAGACTATCTGTCCAAGCTGAGTTTTCTGTTGCATGACTAAAACTATTTTTTAATGTACACATGTTCCATCAAAATAATTAAGTTCTTTCCCGAGGCTATTTTCCAGCGGCACCGGGGCTCCGTCCGGTGCCTATAGCACCACCCAAGACGATTGTGATTGGTTTAAAGAAACGCCAATAAACATGTTTTTCTCCCATCCCGGAATGCTGTGTGGAGTAGCTAGACCCTCTCTAAGGCGCTGTGGAGGAAGGTCTGGCAAAGCGAGACTAATTTAGTGTAACCATGATATTTCCATAACCTTAACCATAATGTTGTTGCCATGCACAGCTATAGACAGCAAACACTTTAAAAACATCAGAATTACATGTGCAAAATAACTTCATAAAACGTAAAAAGGGATTTAATAAATATCCAATATTGACAATCATGTCTAGCGATAGTAATGGATGCCCTGGTTCCACACCTCTGAATGGCTCTGATTTCTTCAGCGATTCAAACTGGACAACTGTGAATGAGAGACAAACTGTACAGGGTGTTGTAAGTCAAATTACAGACACAACTCAACTTAAATTGTCATATCTTATCCGTCAACATGACAAAAATGATGTTCTGACTGTGTAGAACCGTCCAGAACAATGGAAAGAAGAGTTCCAACCAGGACAATTAGAACCAAACTTAAAAAATGAGCACTGACATTATGAACAGTTGTTGGCCTTTTCCTGCAATAACTTTCCAACTGAAGTTCCTATCAGGTAAAATACCTGTTGAGTAAATACTGTATGAGGAAAGTAGATTGATGCCCAGAGCCCATCATTAATTCACCGTCATCATGCAAGATCTTGTGGGAACAATCTTATGATTATTAATGCCCCTCCATTAATTATAGAAAGAGTTTCTGACAGGATCATATCTTTATCGTGGATCAACAGCAACAAGAAACCTGAGCAACTTCTACAAAACTAAACTTTATCTTTCATCTTAATACAAAATATTCTGTGGTAATGATAAGTTAATCCCCCAACCTTTCATTCATCATAACACCAGAATGACAACAGAAGCTTTTGCAAATTGATTTCAGCAGACAGACAGTGGCATCCCAGACGAACTGTCTTTCTGTCACCGCGTCTCATCAACGATTAGGCATGTTTTCTGCTTTGAAAAAAAAAGTAGTACGGTAGACTAATGCATTGATCTTCGATGGGTAAACACATCACAGGAATTATTCACCCAAAGTCCTCAGCTGTGGACATGTTGACAGTTTAAGTCAGTTTAGTTTTAATAAATCTCACTACACTTTGATATGTGGAGCGGGATATTTTCTTTTTCTTTTAATGGTCCAACACACACACATAAATAAAATAAAAGGATGATTGGCCACTTTGTTTCTTTACAAAACAGCCTAAATACTTACATCACACTCTTTTTTCCACCTGTAGGCTAAATGTTTCTGGTTCCAATACCTGATCCTGATCTATTAGCAAGGCAATTAACCCCCAGGTGATTTAGTCTGCAGTTCCTCCCAGCTGTATATATGTGAAGCATTAGGATATTCTCTTCGGTTAGGGACAGTCCCATGAAGACATGACACTCATTATACTGAACTTTATCTATGTTTTGTTATTTACACTCTATGTGTGGTTGGAGCTGGAGGGTGTAAGAAATGGTGTGGAGTATAAAGGAACTTGGATGAACTCTAATATGTATGTATTTGTCTAATTTGTTATTGTCTGATGGTCTGTATGAGGGTCTGTGTACCTGTGATAATGTGTCTGGAATGTGGGAGAAGGGGGGGGGGGGGGGGGGCGATGATAAAGCACATTATCTCAATAAAACAATCCCATAAAAATCTACCATTACCAACCTTTTATTTAAATTCTCAAAGTCTCATTTTACTTATAGATTTCACTTGGTTGCTCCGAAATCATCATCATCAAAAGTGTACATTTATTCCCAGGCTGTGTTCAAAATCATTCCTCATTCCTTATTTGCCACCTGGTACATAAGATTTATGCTCCGCCATTTTTTTTAATCATTTTATTAGCTAAATGGTCAAATTTATGCACTAAAGTGCCCTCATAAATTTTCACAAAGAAGAGAAAATTGTAGTGTCTATAGCATGTACTCTTCTTTTTGCTAATGCAATGCTTTGCCTTTGACAAATGAAATAACCAAGTGCGAGGCTGCTGACTGCGCAACCAATTATCATCAGTGGACATGCTTTTATACTGTGGTTCATACTCAGCATGGCTATAGCACCAGGGCCAGAGTGTTCATGTAAAATGCCTCAAGTAAATAATGTAGCCAGAAGCTCTTTTTTTACACTATAGTGCCACATTATCAAGTAGTGAAAAACAAAAGGGACTTTTACAAGTCAGTTTATCTGTGGAGTAGATGACAGGTTAAAGTTGACTAAAGTTTACAACCGTAACCTTTTTAATGAAATCTTACATGAGCCGTTGTTTTCTTTTCGCATTTAGCTTTTTGATGTGGACATTTATTTTTTTGTTTAGTTTGTATTAATAAAATTCAAGTTTTAAAGATGTTATTGTTCAATTCTATCTTTTATCTCATCTTGGGATCATGTTATCAATATGTTGAGATGAATAAAACCATGTTTTCTAGATCCATAAATAAACAAATCAAAAACATTTACATTATGTGAAAGTAGAAGTGTGCAAAATCTCAATGTAACCCTACCTATATAGAGGTAACCATTGTGCAAAGGTCAGAAGATGAACATGAGAGGTTGTAAAAATAAGAAATAATATACTGATATCTGTTACACAAATTGTGTTGATTTGTCAGACGTTTCATAATTTTTTGTCTTCCATTTAAAATATTGTATAGCTTTATATTTTATTGCCTCTAAAATGATGACTTTTAGTTAAACTGGTCTTAAACCAAAGAGGTTGGGAAGGCACTGCCAACTATTCTTTGTTATGTAATGAATAAGGGATCAAGGTAGTGATTTTAGACCTATAGTGCTTTTATTTTCTGATCATCCACAATTGACGTCATCATTATTCCCATGAATCAATAAGATGGCCGTGGCTCTGAGGGGAGTCTTGTAAACACAGTCCAGGTGCAATGAAGAAGAGTTACACAATAAGAAAATGAGATCCAAATCCCTAACTGACGTGATGATGGATGAGCAGCACTGTGACTGTGAAAGTCAGTGTAGACCTTCCAGTCTCTTTCCAATGGAGGGCAGAAGAGGAGAGGGAAGAGAGAGGCAAAAGCATAGAGGAAGTGTGGGATGTTTGTGTGTCAAGACAGACACAGAAAGACAGATACACACACACTCACACAAGGAGACAATTCCTGTGATAGTAGAAGAGGAATGTGAAAGCTGTTCATGTGAGACAGAGGAGGAAGAACAGGCAGCGGTAAAAGGCCTCTCTGTGTCCAAGAGCTTTTGGCTCATACAATCACTTTTATAAATGTCAATCCTGCTCTCTCACTCTCAATGATATAACACAACAGTGACTCAACCTTCAGCCGGTTCAGGATAGCTCTTAAAATGTGCTGTTTAAATCCTCCTCCGTCACACAGGAAGTGATGTGTTTTTGGTGTGTTTTGGCACCTGCGGAATAAACAAGAAGAGCTGGGTGGTAAGAGCCAGACGAACAACCAAAATTACAGTTTTCAAAAAGAAAATAGCATTATGTCAAAGTACTGCCCACATTGTTTGACTGACACCAACACAAATTGAAATGCAAGAGTCTGAGGCCTAGTTTTTTTAAAGGTAGCTTTTTCTATGAGTTTTGGCCCTTTCGTCCACATGCGAACTGCGTTTAAAGTCACTGAAAATAGATCTTTTCAAAAACTCCTGTCAGGGTGAAGATTTTCAGTAACTCATATTATGCTTTTTGGCTTTTCCCCTTTCCTTTATTGTGTTGTATATATTTTTGTGCATGTTACTGGTTTACAAAGTGAAAAAGCCCAAAGTCCAGCCCAAAGGGACTTACCATCTCCAACAGAAAACACTGCTCACAAACTGCTCCAAACAGCTCTGTTGTAGCCCAGACTTTACTTCCATGACGAACGTGTGTCACTTTGTAACACACATTATGTTTTCGGGCCCCCTCCAAAAAGCTTTTAGTAGCTTATTTGGGGTTCCCCATTTCACGCGCCCTATATATGATCATTGTAACTTCTGAAATTGTCTTTAATGATACAATAATGACATGTGAAGTAAACAAAACGAAATAAAATAGAGGTTATAATGCTCGCCTACCTGCTAGCGTGGCACTCCCTCATACTCTGCAACTGACTAGCTAGCAGTACTTACTGAGCATGTGCGACTCCCAACAAAGATGTAACAGAAATGAGGTGCCTCACTCTGTAGCTAACAGAGAGCACAACACACAGGGGGAAAAGAGGAGTGTGCAGTACAACAAATATATGGGGTTTTCTGAAAATTAAACCACATAAACCTATTCTGGTACAACCTCTAAATACAATTATGAACCTGAAAATTAGCATAATATGAGCACTTTAAGTGTTGTTGTGTATACAGGGAAACGTTAGAGTGCAGAGGCGACATTTCCTGCATTGGCAGACAAAATAGTGCTGGTTCTAATTTAGCTAACAGGACTTTTTGCATGTGCACACATCAACGTACAACGTACACTCTTCCACTATATTGAGGAACAGAGGCGCTATTGATGCGCCATTGCAGCATAGAAGCATCCAGTAATTGCTTTTTCAGGCTTCTGATTGGCTAACATGGCTTTAGGGTTATGGTTATATTACTGCCTGTTGTTTCAACATGCTATTGACAGCTCTTCAATTGTGGTTTTGCCTTTTCATTTGGATAGAGATGTTGTTAAACAGTGCTTGTGTGGACTGGATTTTGTATTAGAATGAAGGAGAGAAAAACCCCATATGACGACAGTGACCAGTTGTTTTAGGAAATAACTGAGCCTTTTCTAAAAAATGAAACCATATATTTGTGAGCTGTTTTTAATTGACATCTTCCGTGGGAGCCAGTGGGCCTGAAGTCTCACAGCCAGTGTAGGAAAGTCCAAAAGTATTGAGAGACAGACTAACACATTCTTGACAATTGTCGACAATCAAACAATTCACCTGTCCTTTAACAAATGCTGCATGTTAACTCAATCTGCAAGGCAAAATTATTTCAAGAAATAAATAATTTATTACTTTCCATATGTCACAAGAGTTGGTTTTGTTGTTACAGTAAACCAATTTAGTTCTGATGTAAAGCATTTATGTAAAACCCAATTATATTAGTGCAGAATACAAACAACATTAACTCATAAAGATGGACTTCCACACTGGCAGTAATCCTCACATTTAGCTTTGAATTAACCAAACATTTTAATCCCCTCACTGCACGTTAAATGAACTTGTCGTTCCTGTCCTCATAGACAATCAAATGGATCTGGGAAAAAAATGAGGGAAATTGAGGAAAAATGAAAAGGAAAAAAAACTGGGAAGGAATGAATTAATAATGAGCCACTTTTATACCAGATCCAGCGATTATACAAATGGGGGAAACGGCCAAAAAATATTCTGTATGGCATATGGCACTTCAGCTGCCATATGTGCCAGTTTTCAGAAAAATTGGCAATGACGTTCATGATGGTCAGTAGCAACTGCCAAAAACACAGCAAGGCCTGAACAGAGGGAGAGAGAGGGAGAGAGAGAGAGAGAGAGAGAGAGAGAGAGAGAGAGAGAGAGAGAGAGAGAGAGAGAGAGAGAGAGAGAGAGAGAGAGAGAGGGAGGGAGGGGAGGATGCTTCAATAGCTTTGTTGGCTGGCTTGGACTCCTCTCTCCACAGCTTCTGGTGCTCTAACTACAAAGAGAAGAGACAGAGAGAGAAAGAGAAAGAGAATAGAGGAAGGGAGAGAGGCAAAGAGAAACTGGCTGCGTTCAGATCAAGAAACATTTTCTACCTCTGTTCGGCTTGTTTGGTCAAGTGAGAACAATACCACTCACCTCTTTCGTGGAGCGTGCTGGTGTACATGTCTAATTGACAGCTGAGCCAGTAGGGGCAGCGAGCCACAATTGTCCCTTTTCGACCAACAGAAGCTATTTCAGGAGCTCACATGTCCTTTTGCATATTATGTTATGTGTGTCAGCACACCTGGAGAGCAGTAAAAAAAAAAAAATTAGGCTGACGATGGCTTAAGAAATGACAGCGATGTTTGAGGTGCAATTTTCACACATGAGGAAACAATAACAGAGTGCTCTCTGTATTTATGTTTGAATGGTTGTATTGAACAGATTTGTAGAGAAGACATGCAGAGGTGGAAACAGAGACTGAAAACACCAGAGCGGTTTTGACAGATCACAAAACAATATCAAATAAGTTCTAAAAACTGATAGTGACACCTTGAGCTGAATGGGCGGGGTTTCCTCTCCACTTTCCTCTCCACTGATGCCAACTTGAATTCAATCAGGAGAGACTTCTTTGATAAAATGAAAAACATTTATTGTACAAGACATACTATGCAATGTGCAAAGTCTCTGGAGATTAGACTCCATCAAATCCATAAATGCAGGGGGGGTGTAACCCATCCATATCCCCCCAATGGAGTCGGTATCAGAAGGTGGTGGTGATAAAGTGGACAGGAACCAATCAAGAGTGCCAAGAGGAAGCCAGTCGCCGAAACCCGAAGTACCAGCCGATACTACCGGGGGTTGAAAGGGGAGGAGGCGGGACGCACTCAAAACCTGAAATGACAACTGACAACTGGAAAGGAGAGAGGGGATTTAAACAAGATGCCATGCTGTGATTGGCTTGCAATACATGGCTGTCTCTGATTGGTTTAACTGAACCAGCTGAACCTGATTGCCACTGACGAGCGACAGCCTAGGAACAGCTGATCAATTAGGAGTGATGTAAACATGAGTTTGAAGTCTTCCTGAAAGAATTTACGCTGAGCTCCATTTGACGATTTTGTGTGGCCACTAATTACAATCTAATGTGTACCAGCAGCATTGTAAACAATACAGACTAACAAACCCACATCTCTCACTGCTTGTAGTGGCTAAATGTAAATGAAAAAGGTACTGTACTGTCTCTTAAAAAATGAAAGTTGACCTCCCTGCTGCTGTTTGATTATTAGTTGATAGAGATTCAAAGTTATACCTGCCGCCTTATGTGCTGCCTGCATTGCATTTAAGCCGGTTTCCCTGCCCCCATTGTTCCGACCTCTCAATAACCCGAAAAATTCCCTTTGGTCCTACAGCCCACTAGTCCGACGTCCACGAATCCCACTATGGCCACGCCAAGACCCGCCCTTCAATAGCATTTATTGGCCAGGCATCCATGCTTACGCAAGGTAACGTAACCCCATTTGTTCAGGTCCTATCCCCTGACTAATCGGCTATCCTAATCTTAACCACTCAAGGTCAAATGCCTAACCCCAACCAATCAAGCTGCTTCGTAGGGCGGGTCTTGGCGTGGCCATAGTGGGATTCGTAATTTCGCCACCAGCGGGATGTCGGACTAGTGGGCTGTAGGACCAAAGGGAATTTTTCAGGTTATTGAGAGGTCGGAACAATGGAGCATCGGAGAAATGGGCAGTCCCGGGTCCAAGGACAGACCACATTTTATTTGCACTTACATTGACAGCTAGCGATCACACCACTTAGTATTTCAAAACATAAAACATGACATTTGCAGGCACGTTTTCCAACTGTTAAATGTTAGCACATTAACCACCCTGCAAAAGTGTTTGCCCCAATAGACGTTTGTTTGGTTACTCATGTTCCAAACCAAGGTGCAACACCCTAGATAACAAAGAGACAGCTAGAAAGTTAAAGTTGGTTGCATTTCAAAGTCTGTGGTCTTGTGTTGGGTCTCAGGCTGCTGTTGGTCACTTTCACTGTCAGCCAATGATTGAACAGTGACCATCTAACTTTGTGGAACAAACTCTTATCCGTCTCTAAATGACTTTGTTCTCAAGCTTTGGTTATCTTGTGAGAACATAAAACGAATCAAATACACAAATGTAACAAAGACAAATCTTCCAAGAAAACAAAGTGTAGGTGTGATGGCTCTCTAAGGGCGTTTTCACACTCGGGCTGACTGAACCTGTGGCTGGTTGTGCCGAGAAATTGGTACAATTGTGAAAGATGCTGTCACACCTGGGTGGGGTCACAGCTGATGTAAGGGGGGTAGGAAACTCAACATAAATACACAGAAGCTTTAAAAACTACTTGGCCAATAGAAGCTTTTTTATCGTGATCTCTGCTGATTTGGTCTCTCATACAGCTCTAGTTTCTAGCCAACCTAGCTTCCTTTTGAAGATTTTCTGCCTTGTAAATCCTGTGTGTTTGTTGCCTTTCAGCTCAATTCCCAGGAGAACAACCTGGCGTATGCTCCAACGGTGATTATTTTGGGACATCTTCAAAGGGATGATGACACACTTTCTTACTGAATTACAATGACTGCCCAGCCGCTGAACACGACCCGGTCATTTGCATCCATCTTCCAAAAATGTTAAAATTTTTGCTGCAGTCAGCTAAAGGCCACGTAGGCCAACATTGCCTTCTGTGGCGTACGTGATTCCAAAAATAAAAGTGACAAGAACATCTCAATCGCCTCGGACAGGGAGTGGGGTTGTGTGTCCCAGAAGAGTGAAGAGGAGCGAGCTGAGGGGCCTTTTCCAAACCTGTGCCACCCCCGCTGCCACCTCTACCCCAGGCAAGCTGCCAGAGCTGCTCAAGGCTCAGAGCTGCGCTGAGCCGCCATGGCAAGGCTTAATGTTCCGGGTTCCTCTGCCCTCAGGGCATCCTCCCATTCACAACCCAACACACAAAACACACTTTGGGAAGAGAGCTGCACGTCTGCCTCTGTCTGGGCAGGGCAACATCCTCCAAACTCTTCAAATGCTACACTTGGCTTTGCTTTCCTTGTCTCACATAACCGGGATAATTCAAACAGACTGAATTCCCCAGTTTAAAAAGTTTGTTAATAAATCACTAATTTGAGCTTTGTCAGAGGTGATGTAAGTGCAATTTCATAATAATAAAAGAAAATGTTGCTCTAAGTAAATGTTATTTCAAACAGTAAATCGAATCAATATCAAACAAAAATAGGAGATGCGTGTAGTCAGACATTTCTTCTTGTATTGCACATAAGGTTACGACTACTAATGGTTCTCTCAGGTGTTCGGTTATTGTAATAATGACAGAATCAGTTGTCTGTCATTTGTCAATTTCAAATTTGGGCACAATTTTTCTTACGTACGTATTCTAGTGCAAACAGAAACCAGCAATTACTGAGCTCTGAGATTAATCTTTTTTGAGGATGAAATCAGAAAATTGAAATGAAAGAATGAATTCTGAGAATAAAATCATAAAAGATGTTTAATTTGAGAAGTGGTATTTATCTTATATACCTTTGAGGCTGGCACATTCAAAAATGTTGACGAGAAAAACAGATTGTGTCAGCTGTTTGATTTTGGGAAAGTGAGACCCATTTTCTTTTGTGTTTGAGGTACTATGATATTATTTTTCCATAAAATGGCAGACAAAAGTCTGAACTCTTCTGGTGTACAGACAATTGACAATTATGAATGGTCGTTTAATTTTGATGTGTTAAACCTTCCTAACTTTGTTTCAGTTTCGATTTAGACTTTGATTTCATAATTCTGACTTTATTTACAGAATTATTAGATGAACCCCTCTACTAAAATATTTTAAATTGCTTCATTTACAGATGTCCTATGATGATAAGAATTTGAATTGCATATTATTTTGTGCTTCTTCTTTTCCTTGTAGTGATGATTGGAGGCAGCAATGGAAGCAACCCTAAAAATCCAAACCATAAAACATTAGGTAAATAACTTTGTTACATTTCACTGCTGCATCCCAGGCCCACAAAGTTCAGTGAATGTCATTACATGAAAGTCTTTGAACACAGAGTTTGTAATGCATGAATTGCATGAGGTCTCCACATCACACTAGTCCTGCATGAATAAAGCTCATGTCACCAATTTTAATGTTAAACTTCTGTTTGAAAATGTTTTGGGAGGAGAGAGACGGGGGCTGGTTTGATGTAGCAGAGACCAACAAGAGAAAAACTGGTGAGATGAAGATGACAAATGATGTGGAATGCCTTGAGGAGGGGCTGTCAGCACCACCAACATAACCCCCCCAGCAATCAGAGCAGAGAGTGTGTGTGTGTGTGTGTGTATGTGTGTGTGTGTGTGTGTGTGTGTGTGTGTGTGTGTGTGTGTGTGTGTGTGTGTGTGTGTGTGTGTGTGTGGAATGTGTGTGTGTGTGTGTGTGTGTGTGTGTGTGTGTGTGTGTGTGTGTGTGTGTAGGGGTTGGGGGGGGCTTCCTTTAAAGCAAATTGTGTTCTACAGTTGCTGAGTGGAGGGCATTGGAAGTGTGTATAGATGTGTGTGTTTGGGGGTGTGTGTGGCCCTTCTCAGACTCCCTGTACAGGGATAGCTCTGCGTTCCATTAGTGCATCAAAGTTTAATCTCAAAGAGACAAAAACACAGAGACAGAACAGAGGATGATAATTCAGGGGGGTAGAGGGTTGACTGACAGAAAAAACTGAATAAAAACAAGAAAATGAAAACCCAAGCAGACTCCAAAGACACTCTTTCAGGGTGAAAAAAACTTTTTCCAGGGAGCCGTCCAGTGAGAAATATTCAAAAGAGGAATTCAAAATGCCTATTTCCGTGAGCTAAGGAGCTGTTTTGACAGCAACATGAAAGAGGCCTCAGTGAGGAGGACCTCCATCATGGACGGTCATGAGCAGCAAGTGCAGAACTGGCAGTGAAAAGTTGCACATGGCCACAGAGACACGAAAGCAGCACAGATGCAACTGTGGTGAAAGTGACACCTTTTCACCACATTGTTGCTCTGGCTCCGGTCCCAACAGGAAGTCACGCAGGCATGTCCTCAAGACTTACTTCTCTGCAGGATGAATGAAGGATAAAATGGGGTTACTTATTTATTTATTGACCGGAAGGAAATGGAACCCAGCTGCAGCTACTCACCAGGCGAAGTCTGGTTGTCGAGGAGGTGCGTCGGCACGAGCAGGCAACGAGGTGTGCAAAGGTTGTCTCACAAGCCAAGCAAGGACAGTGGATGAGATGGGAGGGAGTTAAGAGAAGAAAGTTCTCTTGGAGGGAGCTGATGGGTATGGAAGCATTTCACATCAGCTTCATCTTACGTGCCACGTATGACGTCCTGCCTTCCCCCTCAAACCTCAACCAGTGGTACGGAGAAGACCCAACGTGCCCCCTCTGTCCATCCCCGCAAACCTCAAACACATCCTGGTTGGCTGCAAGACAAGTTTGTCACAAGGCCGTTATACCTGGCGGCACATTCATGTCCTGAAGTGCTTAGCAGCTACTTTGGAGGCCAGACGGATAAAGATCAATGCCCTGCCTCCTCCATCATTCCATCCTTCATCCGCAAGAGAGTTCATCCGAGAAGGTGCAAAGACAGCCAAAGTCCATACAACATCGGACAACAGCCAGCTCGGAGAGGCTCGTGACTGGAAGTTGGTGGCAGATATGAACCAAAGGTTGTGCTTCCCTCCTGAGATTGCTACAACGAACCTCAGACCAGACCTCGTGATCTGGTCCTCCACACTCCACACCGTGTACATCATAGAGCTTACCGTTCCCTGGGAGGCTGCAGTAGAGGAGGCATTTGAGCACAAGAGCCTTAAGTACACCGAGCTGGCAGCTGATGCTGAGCAACGCAGATGGAAATCCAAGGTTTGTCCAGTAGAAGTCAGCTGCAGAGGCTTCGTGGGCAAGTCAACCATCAGGCTGCTTAAGGAATTGAGAGTGCGAGGCCAAACTCTACACCAAACCATCAAAGCCCTCTCAGGTGCAGCAGAAGAAGCAAGTCGATGGCTATTGGTGAAAAGGGGAGACTCCACCTGGGCCCCTAATAACACCTGTGGCACGTAAGGGTTGAAAGCAGAAGGGGGCACACCTGGGACGTCAGGTGCTGCCGATGAGCCCTCTGGAGGTGTCGTGGGCCTATCATTGAAACGTCAGTGAAGGAGGGTGCCCACCTGATGACCCCAATGAAGCTGAGTAGGATGAGAATAGGGGTTTAAGCTTCTTAAACCCCTATTCTCATCCTACTCAGCCATTCCGATGGATGCATCGCCACCGCTCATACCTCAGGCTCTAAGTAGGGATTGTTTCATCTAGTCCTAAAACATAACTTAAGTATTAAGTTATTAAAAAGCAGTCATTTCACCCCATTTATCCTCAGATAAAATGAAGATGTTTTATGTTTCTTGCTGCATCAAAACTTTGACATAAGTAATGATTTTTGGTTTCATCACTCAACATTTGAGCACAATGTTTTATATATAAGTATTTTCCAGTGGTGGAAGAAGTATTCAGATCCTTTACTTAAGTAAAAGTACTAATACCATACTGTAAAAAATACTCTGTTACAAGTAAAAGTCCTGCATTGAAAATGTTACTTAAGTTAAAGTATGTAAGTATCATCAGGAAAATGTACTTAAAGTATTCAAATAAAAAATACTCGATGCAGAAAAATCCTCACATTTCAGAAACTGGAAACAGTTCTGTGTTTATTCGGCTAATCATTTCAGCTGTACTTGTAGGACGTTATATTGTTGGGTAGCAAAATCTATAATAAAACATTGTATTTTATAAACTACATGTGTTTTGTGCGCAAAAATCTTAATTTCTAAAGTAACTAGTAACTAAAGCTGTCAGATTAATGTAGTGGAGTAAAAAGTACAATATTTCATAGTGGAGTTGAAGTAGAAAGTAGCATGTAAAGAAAAGACAAGTAAAGTACAAGTACCTCAAATGCATACTTAAGTACAGTGCTTGAGTAAATGCACTTAGTTACATTCCACCACTGGTATTTTCCCATGTCTTGTATTTCATTTTATAACTCTGGAGTATGTGAGGGGTCCTAAACCCCAGGGTCAAAGAATAAAAACCTGACTTACTCCTTTCTTACAAATTATTTTAGTACCATATGACTTGCCCGGATTTGATCGGTGACATTTATTAAGAAAATAAATCCCTCTGGACTTCAAGTGATGCCTCACAAGAAGCTAAAGGCAGGAGCACCATCCCGAGACATGCCGGCAGTCACCAGGGATCCTTTAACTTCTGACCCTGGTTGACATGGATAACCATGTCTGACCATAATCGCTTTGAAGCCCCCCTCTCCTTCAAGATGTTTAAGCCGAGGGAAGGATCCTGCCCTTAACGAGTGACCCCTGGTTTTAACAAAGCACTGCCTCGCCCCCGGGCACCTTATTCCCTGGACTTATTCAGGGGTCATGCACCCGGGGTTCATCGACCTCATTCTTGTCACGTCAAGGCTAAGCAGACGACGTTGTCCGCCACACTTTCTACATGGGGGAGATTTCACAGCAGATTTACCTCATAACCACCATCATCATCCTCTCCGCTCTCTGGGAAATCCCCTAATTCCCACTGCGATCTCCTTTGTCTTTGTTGTTGTCTAAGCCTGGCAAGCACCCCAAGCCACCAGCCCCTGTTTGTCTTATGTGTTTTTTGGGAAATGGGGCGGAGAGAGCAAGGCTTTCAGGAGCAAAGAATGTGCAACGTGTGACCAGGATGCCTGCCAGGAGAAAGGATGGTTGTAGGACCCTGCACTGATTTTAATTGGTCTCATATTCTTGGCCTCAAGTGTGCAGAGATTGAAAGAGAGTGTGTGGAAGAAAAGAAGGTATCAGAGTGAAAGGGGATGTGACAAAATGTAATCATATCCTGATTGTTTCATAAGAAAGAGTTTAGAATTAAAACCAATAGATTATCGCATAAAACTATTACACGTTAAAATCAGAGAGGGAGTCCGTCGCACAACGTGGTGCAAAAACAAAACTCCTGCAGAGTAGTTGTTACAAAGGCACAAGAGGCTTCATAAATGCATGTGCAAATTAAGCAATCTGCTGCAATTGCAGCAGGGATGAATGAGTCCCTGGTTATTTAACTCCAGAGTTTAGAAAACTGAAGCGGCAATCAGATGTATCCACTCAAACTGCTCGAGGAAGTTGGAGCGAAAGACTTTGGGAAGCAGCAAATGTTTCACTGCTAGGCCAAGAGTGTGACCCAATGTTTGGCCTCGGTTTGAGTCTAAGCTTCTAATGTTAGCGTTACATACACACACCTCCCCACCCCCTTGTACTTGAGTGGCGTTTGGTGTTAAGCTGACATGACTTGAGGCTCAGGCACTGCAGCTCAACGTCCGGCTAAATATTGCTGAGATTGGCCCAAGTTTACTGGTATTGTAAGTGCGCCCATTTAATCCTGCCGCCTCGGACTACACATCCACAACGCTCATTACTGTCACAGCCCTTCAAAATTAGAATAGTGACCCTTTGAAAATTAGAGGATGACCAGAGAAGGACGAGTTATTGCCAGGAGGGATGTGCAGGGGTATTTGCCTACCATCCATCTAAAGCTCTTATGTTCGCTTTGGGAAAACGGACGCCGTGGCCTGGACTCATGTCATCCTATGTGGCCGGTAATCGCATTAAAAGTTCACACAGTAGTCAATGAAAAAACTGTGCTGTGCTGTGGCTGTCCTCAAAGGGATCCTATGTAAAGGGAGATGATGCGGCTCTCTGGTGTACATTACAGGGACATGACTCCAGGCTGAGATGGAGCTTGTCAGCTGATAGTCCTATGGATGCTCACAGAGTGATGTAAAGACACTGAGGGGACTTTAACAGCAGATACGGTGGCCAGCTGAACTGAAAATGTATCAGTGTCAAACTTTGAAAAAAAGGTTTCACTTTCTTACAAATGATTTGTGAAATCAGTTCATAGAATGCCAATAAACCAAAACATTATAAGTGTAGAGCCACTGTCAGAAAACTCTACTGATGTTAAAGTGCTCATATTATGCTTTTGGGCTTATTCCCTTTCTTTTATTGTGTTACAGTATATTGTGTTACAAAGTCCAATACAAAGGGAGTTACCATCTTTCACAGAAAACATTATTCATGAACTGCTCGAAACCGCTCTATTGTAGTGCCAGCCCTTACTTCTGTGACAAATGGAATATAGCCTGTTGTGACCTGTTGGCTTTTGGGAAAGTGTTCGTATAGTGTAATACAGAAGTGTTTGAAATGTCCGCAGGTTTATATTGAAAATAGTAAACCACAGTGAGTAAAATGCTACCTCAGTTCGCAGGTAAGAAGATTGTGTCTCTCTTTGACGCTGTTCAAAAATAAATAACAAACAATAATCTGTTTATAATAAATAAACAGATCCTTATGCATTTGTGTTTTCCCCCCGATGTACAGAACTCGCACAGAACCGTGATTCCTCAACTGGGGTATGAACCGAACCGTGACTTTTGTGTGCCTCTTATACTTACGCATAAACATGAAACTGGTACCAATCTTTTCATCTGAGTCAATGCAAGAATAGTCTATATCCTTGACTTCCGGGATTGCTCCGGTGCTGCAGGAAATTCCACCAGATGTATGTATTTTTCGTTTCCTTCCGCTTTCTTTGTGTTGGAATTTTAAATTCGGTGGATTTATGAGGACTCTGGTTAACTGCTCCTCAGATCTCTGCTTGGTAAATTGAGACAGCTAGCTAGATTATCTATCCAATCTGACATTTCTCTCGCACAACTATTTTACAGCGGCCGCCCATGACGATTGTGATTGGTTTAAAGAAATGCCATTAAACCAGAGCACAGTTGTCTCCCATCTTGGAATGCTATGTGGACTAGCCAGACCCTCTTCCGCTCCGCAGGTGTGGTGACCCCTGACCTTCCACATGGCACCACTATCAGGTCAAAATTTCAACAATCAGTTTGTTCAAAGGGAAGGTAGCCTATCTGTAAAACTATCGGCTTTGCCATGAATTACTTAGAAATTTTTATATTTTGGATATTCTACTGGTACTACTACTACATCATCAGGTCAAATTGAAAAACCTTTACACTTTGTAGCACTGAACACATGCCCTGTGTAAGATAAAGAGAACCTAAGGTGAATTCCAGAGAGGAATAAAAATGGTATGCCATCGTAGCAAGACAAATTGTTCCCAGATGAAACAAACAGAATGATTGCTGCTATCCTTTCATCCCTCTAAACTAAGGAGGGTGTGAGCGTAGGTCCAGTTTGTCAATGTGTTTTCTGTTTGTTTTGCTGCTTTCTACATAACAAAAGCTGACGTTGGATGAATCTTTGTGTTTCCTGTCCTTCAAACAATAAGTTCTTCACACAACGGCTGATATCACTTATGCGGCCTTGACAGGTATGATTATTCATGAATGATTTGATACTTTTCCCTATAATACTTAACATGTGTTTTCTCTCACTCAGGCTTGGCTAGAGAGAATGCGCTGAGGTTATTGATTACACTTCTGAGAACTGTAGGACGCCGAGATTCACTTGTGTCTCAGCCAGTGTATCTTAGCTCATATGAGTAGTGACTTTCCTAATCAACACTGTCAGTTTGTCACAGCAGGGGAATTTTCTGTCAACTTTTGTCCAATATTACACTCAATTCTTGGCTTGGTCCTTTACTTTTGAGCATCAAGAAATGAAAACAGATGGACAAATGGACAAATAGATATTTCCTTTCAAAACTGTATGTTTCCAGCACATTTATCAATTACACACATTTGATGCATGACTTCTTGATCTATGTGCAGCAACCACAGTTCCTCTGCCTACTTGCAGTCAGGTGAACCCTGAATACCACAGAGTATATCAATTCAAACATGTATTATTGCTTCTCAAAGGGTAGTTTTTCAATGTTTCTCGAGTTTACTTCAGACTTCAGCAATGCTAGCAGCTGAGACTACTTAGGCCCCATGGTTCTTAACATTACCATGCTAAAATGCTTACAGTGACAATTCTAACATGTTGATGATTAGCAGGAGCAAGCTAAAGATTACTGTCTTCTTCACCATCTTAGTTTTGCACATTAACATGCTAACAGGTCATTACTGAATGTTCAGAAAGTCAATGGAAAGACACAATTAGGTGCCAATTTTCTAGGGGTGGTCCGAATTGACCCTGTTCATTTTCAACTTGACTGAAAACGTGTGCGTATCTTGGGGTGTTATGAATCTTTTTCATAAATGTACAGAGACAAGAGGAAAAAGGAGAGAAACTAAAGAGAAATAACAGAAAGAAGAGAAAAGAGTTTGTGGTGCATTCTGAGTTCAGTCAGAGGCTGAACACAAACACATAGACACAATATACAGACACTGTCAACTGTTCCTTCCTAGCTAGCACACAGCTAATGTGTAATGGATACATTGGCGTTTTGCTTTCTGGCTTAACACACCAAAATTGTCAATTTAAGCATCGCCAACTGCGCAAATGACAACTGAGCAAACTTAATCTGCTGAGGAAGATTGTGTTATACAATCAAAGGCTCCAGAAGTTGTTTGTAAGACTCCTTTATTGATCCTTTCCTGTTTCCTTTCTTAAAAAGCATATAAGGTAGAAAATACAGCTTCCATCCTCCACTTTGAAAATTTGACATAGGCAGCAATAATAAAGAAACACGTTGTGTGTCTGTTACATTTAGGTTTGGTGTTTTTAAACCTTCGTGGCCGCCTTCGTCTTAGCGATCTATTCAGCATCAGGCAGAACATCCTCTCCACCTCAACCTCCTTTCTGAACCTGCACAAAGTTCAGGATGTTTTTCCACTTAATCTTCTCCAGCTATCACTCAGGCTCGGGTGGAGGCCTGCTGGCCTTCAAGTCCATGTTGCTAATCTCTGGTGACACTGCCTCCGCTGTCTCCAGTCTGCGCTCTGGAAACCTGAGCAGGAAAAGGCAGCGAGAAAGCAAAGTTGATAGGGACTTGGCGGTCGGTTGGCTACGAGAGCAAAGCACGGTACTGAAAATGGCAGCTGTCAAGAGATGTGACGCTGAGGGGGAACAGGCGAGGTCCGACCCCCCCCCCCCACCGCCACCCTGGTCTGTCTGAGGACTTTGTCACATGGGTTAGATACTCCTGGTCGTCAGAGTAAATGCAGACCGGCAAGCTTGTCAAGTTGAGTGAGGAGGTATGTCGTGCGTGAACTCAAGTGTGACTGCTTAGGTAAATCCATTAAAGCGCTGAGAACAGGGGGGGATTTCTTAATTTATTAAGCCAAAGCCAGGAGAGCAGATGATATGAATATCTCATCACATTTAACATCATATTGCATCTAAGATATTGGAGACATGTTCAGAATACCAATAAATAAATAATTAAAATTAACTCTGAAACACCTTAAACTTGAAACAGCCCATGTTTGAAAGGTAGTGCTTGAGGAAGTGGGTCTTAAAATCGACCTTAAAGCAACATCAGACACTTTTGGAATGTTGGAAACTACAAAAAAGGAAGATTATTTTAAATTTCTAGCTCAACAACAACGCAAACAACCCAAAATAACACGATTAGAAGAATATACTATGTGTGAAATCATGAAAGAAAAACAAGTGCATACCTTTATCAAAACTGCACATTCCTACAGTATAATGAAACATATTTAAAAAAAAGTGTAATGTCAAACTGTATCTGCATTAAATACACACAGTAATAGAAAATAATGAAAATAATATTTGCTGGATTTATAAAAAATAAAACTACATATGTTGTCCATGTGAAATAAGCAGAAATACTCAAGAATTTAAAAATGTTATGAAACCACACCAAGTTTTGCCCCAAAGTCAAACCACTTGTTTCTTGTTAACAAAACTATCAAGGGCCATTTAGTCGCTGTTCTGGAGCTTTCAATTATAAAATGTCATTTTCCCTGATCAATAAAGTATGTCTTCATTGTAATCTTAAATCCTAATCTTAGTCTTAATCTTACATCACAACTCCATCAGGAGGTGGAATTCAAATTTCCATTTTCAGAGCATTTTCACGGCTTCTTGTTCATGTCTATACATGTGAAAATGCTTGTTTTATTGGCCTAATGCCTAAAGTTCCATTACTGTAATTGCATTTAAAGCAAAAAACACAATTTAGAGATACATGTTTGGAATGAGACTGAAAACAAAAGTTTTTGTTTCTGAAAAACTAATGACGCTTGACAAGAAATTTTCAGTCTAGACCCAAATCTACATCCGAATAAACAGTGATAGAAAATAATTACATGTAGCAGATTTTTTTTTTTAAATCCAAGTAAGTGCATTAGGCCATGAGAAAACAGTTCAAAAATGCCTTCAAAATATTATAAAAATATTTGGGTAACTCCTGGATCAGCACCAAAAACTGATTACTTGCTCCTTGGCAAATGGTCAAACATTCAGTCAAATTTAACAAAAACATGTTATTCTCATTCTGCTGCTGCCAAACAAGCAAATGCAAGTGAAAATCTAATCTCTCTGCAAAAAGGAAAATGGAGGATAATCTTGCACTTCTAATTTAGCAACAATGCAAACTATTTTAAGAAATAGTATCATGGTCATCAGAAACAATATTGCACAGAGTGGTGAAGGTAATTCCCTGCCCCCAGGTGTTAAAACAGAAGTCTTCAGTCACTGAATAGGTCATACTGTACATGTTTAAAAGGCTTACAGTAAATCCATACTTTAGCCATGTATATGATCCTTACTGTAAATCCATTTAACTAATGTTAAAGTGTAACGGCACCATTCATACGGCATGTTGTGCTGTGATACATTCACCGGAGTACCTGTCTCCCTGCAAGGTCTTGTGAGGTCAAACCCCCTCCTGAGCCATGAGAAAACAACAATGTGCCAGCAAGTTTTCTTCTAACGCTGGAAAAGTGCAAAGGCTCCCATGACAGGCTGGAAAAAACATCGGCAAGATGAACTGTGAACACAGCAATTGTGATTCGCTATCTTGCTACAGGAGCCCTGGGGCAGTTTGAACCGGGGCTGGTGGACCAAGGGGGGGGGAGAGAAGGATTGTGGGTTCCACTGGCACTTATTTGCTGCCAACTTAAGCGACAACAAGGCTCATGCAATTCCTTCTTTAAAAAAAAGTGTTATTCCCCCCAGGGGACAGGGTGCTGTGGGACAGGCATTAAGCTGTAAAGGGATGGCCCTCACCAATCAGCCTCCGTCAGTGTTCAGCAGCGCTGCAGCCTGACATGTGAAGCAACAGCTACTGGAAAGCCTCGTCCACTTTGGTTTCACATCAGCGGCTGCGCTCTGGCTGTTCGTTCGCTTTGTCTTTCTTTGTTCCACTCACTGTTTCTCTGCTTCTTATGTACTCATTCAGTCAAATACACACTTGGATATTTGTGAAGTAACCCTAATTTCCCACTGATTACTTGATCTGAACTCACATTTAACTCTAAAAAGCACATTTCTAACACAGACCTTCAATTCAATCATAGTTTTGACTTTGAATCTCAAACTAAAGAAGTATTAGCAACATCTTTGCTGCCCTTTAGCAACAAAATGACATTGACATATTTGCATGGGAACTATTTTGTCCACCAGGTGATTAGATTTCAGGCTTTCAGTAGTGATTTGTGTACTCTCTTTTGCAAGATCCTGCAATGGAGGCATGAGAAGACTTGGATCAGAGGAAATCACGTCTCTCTGGATTGTTGTAATGGCAACTGTTTGCCAATAGAGGTTGATCAAGGTTGTATGTTACTTAATGCCGCTTTTCATTTTTCTGTGACCTAATTTTATGGATTTGTATAATAACGAGCGTTTCTCATCATTTGAAGAAGTGAATCAGTGGAATACACACAAGCACACAGTCATCATCTACGTAGGACTAGTTTGTCTGTGACCAGTATGAGCCATTTTCTACCAAAATATCCTGTAAATATAGAAACCTGAAAGATGAGGAACTACAAATTAGTTTGAAATGGTGAGTGTATTTTGTGTGTGTTTTTTTCCCTATAGCTCTCAAGAGCTGTGATGTTTGATGTAAAGTAGGAGGAAGTGCAATTCATCATTGTGGTCTTTGTTTTATTATCCTTTCTGGGTTTTTTTCTTAATTTCTAATGACTGGGGCCTACAGACTGCTAAATGTAAAGAAATGTTTAAAAGAAAGAAAGAAAAAAAAGACTCAAACTCTTTCACAAGCTTGTACCTTTGGGTAAAATGAGTTGTTTTTTTAAACTCTTTGCTTCAGATGACAAACAGAGCTTGTATGTGATGCAACACAAGACAATCTGCCTGAGGAAATGTAAGGAGAGCATGTGAATTGAGTTTTTAATGTCTGTATATTCTCTGTTGTATGTTTATTGTTATCGGGCCCCCTCCGAAAAGCTTTTAGTAGCTTATTTGGGGTTCCCCATTTCACGCGGCCTACATATGATCATTGTACCTTCTGACATTTTTTTAATGATACGATGATGACGTGAAAAAAAAAAAGTCACACATACAGAGCATGTGTTTCTGTGCAATATCCTCATCTATTGTGGCAATATTCTTACTACTGGAATTACAGTAATAACTGCTACCATCATATACATAATTCATGCACCAATGACGTAAAGAAAGTCATTGCCTTCTGGATATGCTTTCCAGGAGCTATATGGTGAGCAGAAGTTTTTTCAAAGAATATCATGTACCTGGAAGTTCACACGATCAGCACTACGATAATGTGTGTCAGACAACAGTCATACATTATGAAATGTCTTTGAGAAAGACTCTGAATTCCCAAATGACACACTCATGCAGAGAGTCTTAGCAAAATACTCCTCCAAAAATGTGTTAAACGTAACGCACTGATGAAATTCAGTGACTTCTCCAGAGATGAACATGCCTCAGGACTGACCTGATGTTAGCACAGGCGGCCCGTCAGCCTGGAAGACATTTCATCAGAATGGAGAAAAAAACAAAAAGGTGGCGAAAGCGAAACATTGCTGACACTCATCTGCAGCGCTCTGGACAGGAAGGTGAGCAAACAATCACCAGGAGCAGGTTGCCTTCTGATGGACAAGGCTGCCAGCGCGAAGGCTGCATGTCAGCCAAGTAAATTAAACACAGAGGGTGGGGGGGGGGGGGGGGGCGGGGGGGGGGGGGGGGGTTAACGGGAGAGTGAGACAGAGATGGATGCAAACTGATGGTTGTGTTTTTACAGACTGGCGGCGGTGTCTGAACTGCACTGGTTGTCAGGTTTTGGGAAAGCAGGTATTGTGGCTAATGCTAATGTTATCTATCTATCTATCTATCTATCTATCTATCTATCTATATATATATATATATATATATATATATATATATCTATCTATCTATCTATCTATCTATCTATCTATCTATCTATCTATCTATCTATCTAAATTAAAACTGCTACGATTTAAAGTGTTACCATAGTGGAGGATTTTCTTTTTCCGGGTGGTTGGTCCTCCTAGTTGTCAATCATTCTGGGATATGTTTACGTACACGGCGTCCGGCCATAGACAGTATATAAAAGCCTCCGACCGTTGCCTCGCCTCCCCGCTCTCGGCGATAGCTTGTTTGTTGGCCTGTAGCATGCTAAAGTTAGCTATAGAGATACTTGTCGTAAATAGATTTCCACTTACTGGTGGCGAGTCTGACATAGTGGAAAAAGTGCAAATCTTCTTTAGGGAAGTAGGCTTGTAGAGCCATGCCAACAGCAACTTGTAAACAGAGTGTGCACGAGGAGAACTAGGCTCGTGCATGCTCTCTCATGCACACGTTTAATAGGCGTTTCCTCTAGGGAGCAGGTAGAGTGTTGCGCATGTACATTTTTTCAAAAAGTGGAGAGGGCGGTTCTTTTCTAAAATTCGAGAAAATCCTCCATTATACCTTTAAGTAAAATCTCAACAGAGGGCGGCAGCTGTAGTTATCTTGGATTAACAGAACAATGTATTCAAACAGCGACCCCATTTCATTGTGTTTTAAATGCAAAGCTCTAATTTGTTACTGTATTTGAGCTGGTTAAATTTAGCTGTTGGCTGTTTCAGTTGGCCACAAATAGCGGTTATGTTTTTAGCCAAATGTCATATCTGGTCAATTTTGGCAAAAATATAAGTGTTTGGGGCATACTGAGCACATGGACAGATAGCAGAGTAGAAGATTATATTGCAGGAGTGGTTTTAGAACTTTTTTGCCATGATTCTGGGTTGCCATTGGAATCTGTAACTGTTGTGTATTCAGGATGCCACAAATGTTTCTGTGCTTTTGGAGACTCAAAACATAGATTTTTGGAGGTGAGTTTTGGAGTTTAAGTGAGTAAGATGCTTCATCTATATTAAACATTTTTGTTATTGAATAATTAGTGTTCACAAGCTTGTGTACAAGCATCCACAATCCCAACCTTTTACGCACATGGGAAAAGTTATCCTCCAGGGATTTCTGCCAGAAATATGGTTAGGTTTAGGCAACAAAACGTCTTGGTTGGGTTTGCAAAAAGATCATGGTTTGGGTTAAAACAGAACCTTTCTGGTCGAAAGCCCTGAAGGCTAACTACTCCCATGTGCCACGTTTTGACAGATGACATTTTGCTTTTGCCCAACAGATTAATTTAGCATCTATTTCGCAATAACTAAGAAAATCCACACAGTCAACTGACAACTGTTGGGAGCTTTGGAGAATATCGGTTGTTACGATGCTCCTAAACTTCACATACAGCATCACCAAACTTTGGCTGTTTGTAAATTCTACTGGCTGAAAATCCTAATCACTTTGTCCCCCTGTCAATTATTCCAGTACGGAGCCAACGTAAAGCTATCAATGGTTTAGTCATCTAAGACTGTGACAGAAACCAGGAGTATCATTTCTTTTGTATGACTATGAAATCAAAAGACCCTATGAAAAAACGAGGAAGGGATAGAGAGACCCTGCCCGGAGGAAGCCCGGGGCCCCCGTCTGGAGCCAGGCCCAGAGGGAGGGCTCGTCAGCGAGCGTCTGGTGGCCGGGTTTGCCACGGAGCCCGGCCGGGCACAGCCCGAAAAAGCTACGTGGCACCTATCTCTCCAGCCCATGGGCCCACCACCTGTGGGAGGAACCGCTGGGGTCGGGTGCGCTGCTACACGGGTGGCGGTGAAGGTCAGGGGCCTCGACGGACCAGACCCGGGCAGCAGAGGCTGGCTCTGGGGACATGGAATGTCACCTCGCTGTGGGGGAAGGAGCCGGAACTTGTGCGTGAGGTGGAGCGCTACCAGTTGGATCTGGTGGGGCTTACCTCTACGCATAGTCTCGGTTCTGGAACCGTACTCCTGGAGAGGGGTTGGACTCTTTTCTTCTCCGGAGTTGCCCAGGGTGTGAGGCGCCAGGCGGGTGTGGGGATACTCACAAGTCCCCGGCTGAGCGCTGCAACGTTGGAGTTTACCCCGGTGGACGAGAGGGTCGCCTCCCTACGCCTGCGGGTTGTTGGGGGGAAAACTCTGACTGTTGTTTGTGCATATGCACCAAACAAGAGTTCAGAGTATTCGGCCTTCTTGGAGACCTTGAATGGAGTCCTGTATGGGGCTCCGGAGGGGGACTCCATAGTTCTGCTGGGGGACTTCAACGCACATGTGGGCAATGACGGAGACACATGGAGAGGCGTGATTGGGAGGAACGGCCTCCCTGATCTAAACCAGAGTGGTTGTCTGTTATTGGACTTCTGTGCTAGTCATGGATTGTCTATAACAAACACCATGTTCGAACATAGGGATGCTCATAAGTGTACTTGGTACCAGAGCACCCTAGGCCGAAAGTCAATGATCGATTTTATAATCGTTTCATCTGATTTGAGGCCGTATGTTTTGGACACTCGGGTGAAGAGAGGGGCGGAGCTGTCAACTGATCACCATCTGGTGGTGAGTTGGGTCAGGGGGTGGGGGAAGACTCTGGACAGACCTGGTAAGCCCAAACGGGTGGTGCGGGTAAATTGGGAACGTCTGGAGGAAGCTCCTGTCCGACAGACCTTCAACTCACACCTCCGGCGGAGCTTTTCGTGCATCCCTGTGGAGGCTGGGGGCATTGAACCTGAGTGGACATTGTTCAAAGTTTCCATTGCTGAAGCTGCGGCAGGGAGCTGTGGTCTTAGGGTCTTAGGTGCCTCAAGGGGCGGTAACCCTCGAACACCGTGGTGGACACCGGTGGTCAGGGAAGCTGTCCGACTGAAGAAGGAGTCCTTCCGGGATATGTTATCCCAGAGGACTCCGGAGGCAGTTGCAAGGTACCGAATGGCCCGAAGGACTGCAGCCTCTGCCGTGAAAGAGGCAAAGCAGCGGGTGTGGGAGAAGTTCGGAGAAGACATGGAGAAGGACTTTCGGTCGGCACCAAGGCGCTTCTGGAAAACCGTCCGCCACCTCAGAAGGGGGAAGCGGGGAACCATCCAAGCTGTGTACAGTAAGGATGGGACGTTGTTGAGCTCAACTGAGGAGGTAATAGGGCGGTGGAAGGAGCACTTTGAGGAACTCCTAAATCCAGCTGATGCGCCCTCTTTGTTAGAGGCAGAGCTGGAGGATGACGGGGGATTGTCGTCAATTTCCCTGGTGGAGGTCACTGAGGTAGTCAAACAACTCCACAGTGGCAAAGCCCCAGGGATTGATGAGATCCGTCCAGAAATGCTGAAAGCTCTGGGTGTGGAGGGGCTGTCTTGGTTGACACGCCTACTCAACATTGCGTGGAAGTCTGGGACAGTGCCAAAGGAGTGGCAGACCGGGGTGGTGGTTCCCCTCTTCAAAAAGGGGGACCAGAGGGTGTGTACCAATTACAGGGGTATCACACTTCTCAGCCTCCCTGGTAAAGTCTACTCCAAGGTGCTGGAAAGGAGGGTTCGGCCGATAGTCGAACCTCAGGTTGAAGAGGAACAATGCGGATTCCGTCCTGGTCGTGGAACAACGGATCAGCTCTTTACTCTAGCAAGGATCCTGGAGGGAGCCTGGGAGTATGCCCATCCAGTCTACATGTGTTTTGTGGATCTGGAGAAGGCATATGACCGGGTCCCCCGGGAGACTTTGTGGGAGGTGCTGCGGGAGTATGGGGTGAGGGGGTCCCTTCTCAGGGCCATCCAATCTCTGTATGACCAAAGCGAGAGTTGTGTCCGGGTTCTCGGCAGTAAGTCGGACACGTTCCAGGTGAGGGTTGGCCTCCGCCAGGGCTGCGCTTTGTCACCAATCCTGTTCGTAGTATTTATGGACAGGATATCGAGGCGTAGTCGTGGTAGGGAGGGGTTGCAGTTCGGTGGGCTCGGGATCTCATCGCTGCTCTTTGCAGATGATGTGGTCCTGATGGCATCATCGGCCTGTGACCTTCAGCACTCACTGGATCGGTTTGCAGCCGAGTGTGAAGCGGCTGGGATGAGGATCAGCACCTCTAAATCTGAGGCCATGGTTCTCAGCAGGAAACCGATGGAGTGCCTTCTCCAGGTAGGGAATGAGTCCTTACCCCAAGTGAAGGAGTTTAAGTACCTTGGGGTCTTGTTCGCGAGTGAGGGGACAATGGAGCGGGAGATTGGTCGGAGAATCGGCGCAGCGTGGGCGGTATTACATTCAGTTTATCGCACCGTTGTGACGAAAAGAGAGCTGAGCCGGAAGGCAAAGCTCTCGATCTACCGGTCAGTTTTCGTTCCTACCCTCACCTATGGTCATGAAGGTTGGGTCATGACCGAAAGAACGAGATCCAGGGTACAAGCGGCCGAAATGGGTTTCCTCAGGAGGGTGGCTGGCGTCTCCCTTAGAGATAGGGTGAGAAGCTCAGTCATCCGTGAGGAGCTCGGAGTAGAGCCGCTGCTCCTTCACGTCGAAAGGAGCCAGTTGAGGTGGTTCGGGCATCTGGTAAGGATGCCCCCTGGGCGCCTCCCTAGGGAGGTGTTCCAGGCACGTCCAGCTGGGAGGAGGCCTCGGGGAAGACCCAGGACTAGGTGGAGGGATTACATCTCCAACCTGGCCTGGGAACGCCTCGGGATCCCCCAGTCAGAGCTGGTTAATGTGGCTCGGGAAAGGGAAGTTTGGGGTCCCCTGCTGGAGCTGCTCCCCCCGCGACCCGACCACGGATAAGCGGACGACGATGGATGGATGGATGGACTATGAAATCTATCTGGTGTGTTTGGTCTGGCCCTCACAATGAATTCCACAGAGTTTTCAGTTACAGATTTTGGAAACACTTTGTTTAAATCTGCTGTCCAAATGTTTTATGACTCCTCTGAGGAAACAACTCATGTCCAGTATATAAATGCTTTTGCTTGTGCCACAACAATCAATCTTCAAAAAATATTTTGATTCAGTGTTTACTATTTACTTTCAAAATAATGATTCATATTCATACCCACATCCAAGGGATCATTAAAGTCAGTCGGATTCATTGTTTGGAAACCACCAATGTCTTAACAAAATGTCATGGCAATTGATTTAAAAAGGCAGATTGCTACTGTGGTTAAAAGGATAGAACCTTCATCACATAACAACATGAAAATAGTCAGATGTAAAAGATATTCAGCAATATCTTCAATCCCATCACATTCAGTCTTGGACTAGCTAAACTTTAATAGAACCTTGCACTACAGCATCCTCACTGCTGAACATCAGGACACCGCTGAATGTTCCTACTTTGACATTAATCTGTTCAGGCTAATGTTTCCCAAAATTAATCCATACATCATCACACAGGCTTTCACTTCCTCCCATGATACTCCACGCCAAAAAAATCCTTGATGTCTCAACAGCGCAGTGAAAGAAGTTGAAAACGTAATTCTGAAACGACTTCATCACCTGTTTTCTCCTCATGCAGCCCTCCCCGACGCCCCGTCTAACAATGTATTTATCCCGATTTCCCTCTAATCCAATTAAACATGGGAGCCGAGGTGCTGTCACTGCCAAACATGTTGCTGCAGGAGCCAGCTGAAAAAAAAGAAGCCTCGAGACAGATTAAGGCAAAGAAGATCCTTAATTTGTTAATCACTGAACTCTGCTGTCACTGATAGGGGGAACGAGCACGTCTTCATAAACGGGCCCTGATATGAGTGGGGAGTCAAGCGTGAAACACAAAGGGGGAATCAAGAACAATTACCGGGAGAAGCTGAGAGGATCAAACGTGGATTTGTTTCATTATCTGGGCGATGCCTCGCTTCCTGTCCGTCTCTAAATGCTAACGTCTGCCTCCGAGGAGCAAGGAGTCAGTGAAGTTGTGTGCTTTAACTGAGGCTCATCATGCAGGGTTTTGTAGCGTAGGGCGAACCCACAAGAAGTCAGCTCAAACATACATCTTCATCATGTGAATTTACAGTTTGACACAGTTTTCAAACTGTTGTTAACAGTGTGATGGCTCAGGCTTCTAAGGGAATGAACATAATCAAAGCTACATTCTGCAATATTTTCATGTACAATTGAACCTGGGCATCTTTTTTAAAGATTATTTTTGGGCATTTTATGCCTTTATTTTCATAGGACAGATGAAGACGTGAAAGGGGAGAGGAGGGGAGCAACATGCAGCAAAGGTCGGAGTCTTGACATGGGCATCTTGACATTTACTGTGTACCTCTGAAGTACGTTTTGTTGTGATTAGGGCTTCAACTTTTTTCATTTTGTTACAATTGTCTATGCTAAGTCACAAAGTGGGGGTGCAACAGAGACGTATCTTTTTTCATTCAACCTTTATTTAAACTTGAAAGATCATTGAGGGACGGCCCTCATTTGTCAGAGAAGTTCTGTAAGGTAAGATGGCAGTTTTCCAACAAGGACCTTATAGGCCTACTGGCTGTAGACTTAAGACTTAAGTCAGACTTGAGTAACAAAAATTAAGACTTGACTGCTGCGAAAATGAAAGCAAAAACATTGATCAAGTTTAGACCAGGAAAAATTGCAGCACAATTTTAAGCAAAGCGTGATTTATGCTTCTTCATTAAATCTACGCTGTGGCTACGTACATAAGTACGTGGAGACACAGACCCAACACCGTAACCTGACGTGCACCTCTTGAAAAATGTAACTACACGTCGCGGCAACGCACGTTGCTTGGCCGTGACTTGGTAGAGTTGCATTTCCCCCGACTCATTTCCTGGTTCTCCTTTTCCATAAACAACATGAAATCAAGGATAGCAGAACGCAGAACCATAAATCATGCTTAAGTCAGCAACAGATAGGCCTTACACTGCCATACTGAATATTTTATTTTTAGGTCTATGCATTGGAAGTACTCATCTATATAAAAAATAATAGAAAGTTTTGAAAGGACAATTTTCAAATGATGTGACTTTTTAAAGGATAGATTCCTTTTTTTCTTTTTTTCTGATTTCTATGGAACGGAAGTTCTAGGAATGTGTCCATTAGCTCTTTCAGCAAAATCCAAATCTGTCCTTTATTGGTTAGTATTCAAAGACTTGAAAGTATTGCAGCTTGGCTTGGAAGAGTGCTTATGAGGACTTTAAAACAGAAGATACTACTGTATCTACCACTCCATCTAGCCATGTCCTTAATGTCCAGACAGAGTCATATTAACTCTGACCTTGTTTTTCTGATGTGTTGTATGACAGTTCAAGGTACAGTTTTCTCTCACTACAATTTGGCATGGCCAACCTGCAAAGTTACGCTGGTCAACTTGAATGCTTTTGAATATAACTGCTCTTTATAATGTGTTTTGTTAACTTTATAATGATGTTGGGATTCATTTCACCAGCTAATTATTTGACAGTCCATCTCTGCCATAAGTCATTGCAATGGACAAAACACCATGTTGAAATAATAACAAATCTTATCCTGTCCAGGCCTATAGCACTACAGTATTTGAACATGGATCTTCCAACATGGCAGCATGTCTTCTGTAACACCAGTAACTGATGAAGCTAATGTGAAGCAGTTGATACATTTGCATGTTGCTATGAAATGAAACACGGTTTGTTAAAAACAACAGAAAATAGTCACAGTGTGCATAATTACCATTTACACATATCAGGCAGGGGTAGGAGCTGTCTAACCCCCACTACACTCAACACACACACACACACACACACACACACACACACACACACACACACACACACACACACACACACACACACACACACACACACACACACACACACACACACCCTTTTGGCTTTTGTGTGTTTCGACACTTGGACTCAAGTCATGATTGATAGATGCTGTTTACTTGTGGGCAAGGCACTCAATTTCAACTTAAGATGCCATTAGGGACAAACAATGCATTCTCAAAGGAGGAAAAACAAGCTAAAATAACAGTTATTAAGGTAATTGTGAGTTATAGATGCCATTAGGGCTTGATGGATCTTTGTTATTGTGACTAATATTTCTTTGGTTGGTTTTCTTGAGGTGCCTTGATTTTCAGACGCCTCTTCAATTATCGATAACGATAAAGCATCATCAACATGCAGCAGTTCTAAACTTCAAAGACCTTCAAAGGACAAAGCAATCTCCCTCCTGCAGAACAGTACAGAAATATGTACTGTACACAAAATGCTTTCAATTGTTTTTTCATCAGTTACAGTATGGAAAATACCTACTGTATTGTCGTTAAGTGACTAGAAGTATTTGAAATGTACTTGAAAGAGTCGGGCCTCGATAGTTGTTGCCCTCTGTGAGTTAGAGTGGATCTACTCTTTCAGGTTCATCACAACATGCAACAACTGAAGAAAGACAACTAAATTAATAAACAGAAGATATGGAGTAAAAGGGGTGAAAAAATAAAAAAGGAAGCACATTGTAGGTGGAGCTCCAGACCCCTGCTCATATAGCCTGCAGATCCTCCTACTACAGGAAACACCAATCGATAAATCAGCTGTGCTTCAGAAATGATCGTTGGCTTAATAGTTAAATATCAGTCAAAAAATATCCAAAACCGTCAAAACTTTTTTTCAAAAGAGCTCAAAGAGATGTTTTCCCCCAAAAAGAATTGAAACCCCCTCCATGTCCACCATACTTGGCACATTCCACAAGGAAGGCCTCCATTAAAAAGAATGGATTGATCCTGTCCTGGTTTAGGGTTCTTGTGTTTAAAGCTGAAGATGGTAAAGTGGAGCAGATAAAGGTAACAAACTCAGACACACTGGTCCTCCATGAGGAATTCTAAGTAAAGAAAACAAAACTGTTGGTGCGTCCACATGATAGAAGGCTTCTGTGATCGCGCTGATAGTCGTAATTAGCTTTGTAGCAACTCATTTGGCAATGGCTTGAATGTAACGGATGTTCATTAAAGGTATAATGGAGAATTTTCCCGAATTTTAGAAAAGAACCGCCCTCTCCACTTTTTGAAAAAATGCTCCCGAGAGGGAACGCCTATTAAACGTGTGCACGAGAGAGCATGCACAAGCCTAGTTCTCCTCGTGCATGTTCTGTTTACAAGTTGCTGTCGGCATGGCTCTACAAGCCTACTTTCCAAAAGAAGATTTGCACTTTTTCCACTATGTCAGACTCGCTGGAAATCTATTTACGACAAGTATCTCTATAGCTAACTTTAGCATGCTACAGGCCAACAAACAAGCTATTGCCGAGAGCGGGGAGACAGCAGCGGTCGGAGGCTTTTATATATTGTCTATGGTCGGACGCTGTGGCCGTCTGCTCGCTGACCTGTCACGGCACGTACGACGGCCTTACGTAAACATATCCCAGAATGATTGACAACTAGGAGGACCAATAGTTTTGATGATCCACCCGGAAAAAGAAAATCCTCCACTATACCTTTGATATAAAAAACGTACATACTAAATAGGTTATCAAAGTTGAATAACTTTGATAACCTATGTTGAATAAGTTGAATAACTTTGATAACAAAGTAGAATTACCCCAAAGTGGGGAAAAACATGTATTTCAACAAATACAAAATCAGCTTATTTACATTTTACATTTTTTTAGCTAACGAGCTAGCCATAAACAAACTGGAAATATGACTTGGGTTTTGTTCAGACTTGAGAAAGTGTGCAAACTTCAATAAGACAGGACTTCTGAGATTCTCCCTCTTGTCACTGGGCCTAGCTGTTGTTGGGTAAGAAATTGTTCCAGTATGTAAGCTAAGTGGTCATTAAAACACAATGTCTTGTTTTGTATTTATTCACATATTAAATACAGGAATACCATGTGTAAGTCAGGTAGCTTTCAAGTTGTTGGAAAACAGGCTAGCAGTTGCCCTGTGATTCCTGTCTTTGTGCTAAGCTAGGCTATACTGTAAGTCCACTGTAGTGGATGCAAAGAAATAAGGCTGGAATCTTTGTCTTCATAAGATGGTGGGTTTGACCATATTCTGTAGCAAGCAAATACCGTTAGCTTTAGGAGGCACAGTGTATTTGTTTTCCAATTTCTGGTGGCTGTGACAAAGGTAAGTGTCTTGAACTTTTAATCTTAGATAGCTGTAGTGGTTATGAACCACAGGATGGATGGGCGTTAATATACAGGACCTTCAAGCCAGGGAGCAGAGTTTGCTTCCTGGGGAAAACTTAACTACATTAACCGCAATGTCCGCCGAAACGACCAGCAGCTCGCAGTGCTTTGTACCCGGCTCAAAGTCACCTATTCTCGGGTAACTGAACCACCAACTACTGCTGATACAACGGAGGTCTGTAGCCAGCATCACGAAGCTCTATAGCGGCTTAAACAACTAGCAACTGCCGCTTGGCGTCATGGAGCTCGTAGCCAGCCGGCGTCACGGAACACCCGGCGGTCTCCTAATTTCGTAGGATATTATATGTTTTCGTGTGCATACATTTTCGTACATGAGAATGACATTTTTGATTGTGTAGAGTTTCGAGGAGAAAAGTCTATCAACCTTTTTGTTTGATCTGGTAAGTAAAATTGAAATGAGTCATCCCTTCCTTGTTTTATCATCGTGCAGGATGAAGCCAATTTCTCTCATCTGCATGAGAAAGTAATCATTTAAAAGAAAGAGGTCATAGGCATTCTATAGAAATCTTACTAAATCAATATAGTTGATGAAAATGTTGCTAAAATAACAGTGATTAAGGTAATATGAGTACTAGATGCTATTAGGGCTCGATGGTTCTATTATTATTGTTAGGCTACTTATTAAAATTACATTAAATGTCATTTAGCTGACGCTTTTAGCCAAAGCAAATTACAATTGCTATATATGTCAGAGGCCACACACCTCTGGAGCAACTATGGGTTAAGTGTCTTGCTCAGGGACACATTGGTTGATGTATAGCAGTGGGAATCGAACCCACACCAAAGGATGGATATGACCAATGTGTCATATCCACTGCGCCATCATTTGGTTGGATTATTTGAGGTGCCTTGAAAATTGTTGCTAAAAAAATGTTGATATGCTTCTTTCTTAACAAATAGAAATATTTGTTTGTTCTTGCACTTTTGCATTTTGTCATGGGTTTATCTCTTGATTAGCTTCAACACTTCACTGCCTCCATAAATTAGCGTTGTTGTTTTAACTGTCACTTTTGATTTCTCCTCCAGCTTAAAAGCCCCATGACAAATTGATGCACTACAACTATTTTCCCAAGCCACTGGATTCTCATATACACGTACTTCCCAAATAATGGGAAATACATGCTTGTTGTTTTTTTTCTGTTCTCTTTGTTTTATGGAGCCCTGCTCAGGACACACCAAGTTAGGTAGCATATACTGAAACCAAATGGCGTGCAAAAGAATTAACATTCTAATTAAAATCTAATTAGACTTTGATTTGCCAGATAATTATACTTGTGTGTCGCTGTTCTCTGGACTATTCAGATTTGATGAGGTGTGTTAGTGGTAATTACCTCGCTGTCGCTGATATGGAGAGGTGTGACAGCGCAGTTTTCACACTGAGGCAAAACAAAAGAAAATGTAGTTCCTTTGAATAATCCATGGTTTAGTCGAAGCTGTGGTTCAAGTAAGTTCTTACACAGAATAAACTGAGAGAACTTCCTGAGAGAAGAGCAAAATAAGAGTTTAAAGCAATCAGGATTAACACAATTGCAGTTCTATTAACATGGTCGATAGTCAAGTTGTATGATTACATTTCTAGGTTTTCATGACAAGACATGCAAGTACATCATTCACGGTAGTCAGACCATTTTTGTAAACTAAAGCTCTTTGTTGAAACACAGATAAATATGTAATTGAGTTTAAAGGTATAAAGACATTCTATCAGGGCAAGAAAATCAGCAAAATATTAAAATGAATAACTTAAATTCGATAATATTGAGCAATTAAATGAACTGCGGTGACAGAGGAATCTTGACCTTATCAAAGACTGACATCACTGTCTGTCATGATATGATATGTATATATATTTTGTATGAGTGCAATAGCCAAACATTAGCCTAAAAAAACATAAACATACTGTCATCTTTATGGTAATATTCAGTAATGCAGGGTATCATTCAAGAATTTCCAAAACCGATACCAATACCGTGACTTCGACACTGGTTCCTAAACGATACTTTTTTCAATACCAATTATATAAATCCATTTTTACAAAAAAGAAATTACAATATTACACATTACAGCACACTTTTCCAGCTCCTACTACGTAAGCCCCTATGGAAGAGGATATGGGCCACATGTGAAAACATTTATTTGAGTTCTAAGAATAAAGTCAGAATTCTGAGAATTTTTTTTTTTTATTATTTTGGGTGTTTTATTCAATTTCATAGCATTTGAAAAAAAAATGTAAATTGTTTCAAAATGGCATCCTGACTAAACTTTGACATATACCAGTCTGTGATCCACTTGACATCATCTCACATCTTAACTATTAGTCAAAATAATTTATAATTTCTGCTTTTTTAACTCAAAATTAGGTATAATGTCATATAAATTAGGTTTATTGACCATGAATTGAAAAAAGTGACAAAAACATTACAAAACGAGTCAAAAGCATCTCAAAAAGCATCAAAAACATTGGTGAAAAAAGCAACAAAAAAGGTTTTCAAAAAAACATTTTAAATTTTTACCTGGTAGGACAATAAGTTCATGGTCGACAGGAAGACAACACAAGGGTTAAAAAATTAAAATAGCACTTAATTTGGTGCAGGGCAGAAAAGGATTCGTTCTGACTTGAACTCAAAACTCAAATTTCAGGACTTGAGCCAGGACTTGAAACTTGCAAGTAGAAAAACTGCATAGTTCATAGCTCAGTCAAGACAGTTAATATATGTTAAAGTGATTACAGAAAAAACATGTGTTGATTTCCTCAGAATTCAAAGGCAGTATCTCCAAATGAATACGGACTACAAACCTTTATTTTGTTGCTAGATTTCAATGCTGGTGCCATCCATAACAGTAAGATACCTTGTAAAACCAGCCAAGAAATATACTGTACCTACATTAATTACAGGAATTGCAAATAGATGTGTAAAGCCCTTTAACTCTACCTATATTGAGAACATGTGTTGTGGCAGATACAGGTAAATCAGGTAGAGCTCAACAACAGCTGTGGTGTTTTCACTTTGACTGCCTGTCTGTGTTTTTACTTAATACCATAGCCTGAAGTCATATCCACCACCAGCTACACACACACACACACACACACACACACACACACACACACACACACACACACACACACACACACACACACACACACACACACACACACACACACACATACACACACACACCTTGTTCAAACAAAGGTAAGTGATCAGATAAGACCAAACTGGGAATTTCCTGTATGACCTCGACCTGGAATATACTACCTGAAGAACTGTATCATTAGCATTTATTGTAACCTGAGGGGAAGGTAGTCTGATATATATTTAAATGTAGATGTGAGAGGACTGTGATTTGCATCATCTGTCTTGGTATTCCCTTGAAGATTTTTGGTTGACACTTGGCCACATGTTCATATTGCATTTGGGTAATGGTGTGTAGCTCAGTGGCTGGAGCGTGGCAACAATAAGATGAGGAAAGCTTTGGTTTTATGCGTACAGCTCCATGATGCATTGGCAGGTTTAGAGGTTCAGCTCCCTGTGTAGATCAATGAGTAGAAAAATGCACTAAGTCTGCCAGGGTTGGGGATTTAAATCTCACAGTGAGCCATCCATGCTGAGGATAGAGACACATGCAGCTTCCATAATGTTCCTTGAATAAAAAGGCAAATTTAATTAAATGTTAAGCAGAAAATTCACTGTGCTCTTGCACTGTTGCATGTCATAAAAAATGCACAAAGCTTTCAATGAGTTGCTTTGTGTTACCATGGAAAAATGAAAATAGGCGTTTCCTCAAAAGGTGGAAGGATGCCTTTATTTATCCCGCAAGGGGAAATTCACAATTTTCACTCTGTTAGTACAGTTGCACACACATTGAACACAGGCCTGAATTACAAACTTGCTCAGGATCTTTATATGCTAAACACACTAATGTGAGTGAGTGAGGGGCTGCTCCTTGGAGTGTTTAGTTGGGTGCCTTGCTCAAGAGCACCTTGGCAGTGCCAGTCTACACTCTGTACTTTCGGGACTTGAACCAGCAACCCTCCGGTTCCTAACCCAACTCCCAACGGACTGAGCTACTGCCACCCCCATTACATTTGCTCTATAGTTAGCTTTAAGGAATTGTTCATCATTTTCTCAACAGTTTTATTGCGTTCTAGGGTCTGTTTCTGTTGTGTGTTATAGCCTCGGCCAAAGTTATTCTTGCTTACATATGAAGGTCGTTTTCCACATATGAGTTATTCAAACGGAAAAAGAAGGAATAAAGAAACAAACACAGAGAGGCTTATGAAAACACATCTCATCCTCCAGAAACAATTTGTAAAGAATACTTTAATGCTTAATTTCAGAATTTGTCCTGATGAAACGCATTCTTCATGAGAACAGGCTGCCTGATGTTACATCTTTTCTGAAACATCTTTGGTTTCACACATGGCAGACCTCACATCTGCAGCCTTTTCCTGATCTCATGTTGCCAAAATAGTTGCCTCTGTTTCCTTTAGAGTGAGTATATTTTCTCTGTATTGGGAAAAGAGTTTGGGATGCTTGCTATGTTTGCCAGATGTTCATTCATACTGTTTTAAATGAAGTCTATCACAGACATAGCGTAAGCCACACGGAAATATATGCTTCAATGAGAGGCCCTTCAACGTTGATTACAGAAGAACATTTGGGGGAATTGTGAAACTAAGAAAAAGAGAAGATGCATACTCCCATGCCTGCACAGATTGTGTGGTTCTTTCAACATGTTATCAATCATAACAGCTTGAAAATGACAAAATAGAAATGGTATTTAGTATGAAAGGTCCCCTCTTTATGTAAACTCAAAAAATACAATAATAGGTAGAGTTTGAAGGCCAGAAATTAACAAACTATATGGTTTTAAGTGCAACACAAATGCAATTTTTGAGGGCCAGTTATTTAGTCCTTTTTGGTCCAAATTTCAAGAAATATACCATAATTATTTTGTCTATACATATAAGGTGTATGCTGTATATAACATTGGAGCAAAAGCTGTGTATAATTTAGCTAAATATAAAATAATTTTGGCCTTAAACATATAGAATATTAGCAGAACTATTTTTACATTAAATATTAAAAAAATATACAATACAATTGACTGAGTAAAGTATGGTACAGCAAAAAGGTTTAAACATTCATGCATGAGCCCATTGGGAATCAAACCCCCAACCCATGCAGCAGTGGAAGTGCCTTGCTCTTGAACAAATAAACTCAAGTATCTAAACTGAGCTCTGAATTGTGTGAATATTGTTAATGTAACATTATTAAGTAGCCTTGTACAAAGGATGATACAGATGTTATTGGGTGTATGCACTTGGAACTCTAGCTCTGCAGAAGTCCAACAGCTGGCTCCACCTCGGGCAGGCGCACTGGACTGGAAACTGATGAGGCCTTAAAGGGCTGTCGGAAAGATTGAATTGGCACTTGAAACTTTGAAACTTTGTCACTACTTTTACATTGAATTATATGAAAAACAGTATTAAGACATTGTAAACAATGCTGATTACATATTATCAGTAATTTGACCCTCTGAACAAAAAGGCGGCTGTTCTTTATACTGAGTAGTTCTACAACTGCATTTCATTGTGCAACCACTGCATTGTAGCCTATAATGACAAGCTGAACCTTGATTTTTGTTTCCTTTTAATGTTGATACTTAAGTAGTCTACATTTTATAAAGCTTTCAGTAAATAAATGTGTGTAATGGAGTACTTCTGCGTATACTCCACTTAAAAACTAATGCTAAAAAATTAATTGTTGTTCACTTTTCCACCAATTAATAAATATGCATGCTTAGTAAAAGTATCTCTCTATCGGTAAATGAAGCGGCGTTGAGCTATGTGTCAGTGCATATATAAAACAAAACATAAAAAAGTGTTATGACTCAAATACAACCGTTTTTAATCATGTCCAACTATGGTTTGAAAAAATCCCTCCTCTAGTACTCAGAAATACGAGCTTTGGAGGAGCACATGAAGGCAGGCTAACTTTTCCACGGAGTGTGTACTTTTAGCACGGTGAAGTTTGTTGTTAGCTTTGATTAAGGTTTATCTTCTAAAAAGGGGTCAATATGAGCTCAGGAGCCAGTGTGGTTGTATTGAGGATGTGAGTGAGTCGACGTTGAGTCAGGAAGATGAAGAAACGACACAGCTGTTGACGTCAGGTGGTGATTTCCTTTATTTCGCAGCTCAATCAGTTAACTTGGTTGTTTTGGAGGAACTTTGCCATGTAACGTTAGCTCCTCGCATTGCGGGATGCGCACTATATATTCAACCTTCTCTGCGCTCTGTGAAACTCTCTAAAGGCTATTTGTTGTTTTTCAACTCGAGACTTCACTGAACTTTGGTGGCAACAATGTTGGAAAAGCTGACACGTTATTTCACCACGGAGGGTGAACTTTTTCATGGAAAGAGTCGGTGGACTTCGGCGGCGGTTGCTGTGCTCCTCCTGGGGTTGTTTGCTTCGTCTTGCTGGGCAGAAGAAGCATCCTGTCACGGAGCTTACGACCTCTACTTTGTTTTAGACAAGTAAGTAGAGAAAAAAAGTTTGTCAGCTTTTGTTTCTGTCCTCTCTCATTTATTTATTATTATTTTTACTCGAAATGGTGACACCATAGGTAACACATTTGGCCAAAATTATGTGGACAGTCCTTTCCACATATACAACCATGTGGACAGGGGTGTACACATGGGGTGTACCCTACACAACTAAAGAGAGGTCTGGGTGCTACAGTATGCCAAGACAATGATAGTGCAATGGTTTGGGGGGGCCCGGAGGCTCTTTCCTGTTTCAACATGACAACATCCAGCTGCACAAAGTCAGCTCCATAAAGAAATGGTTTCCCAGTTTGGTGTGGAAGAACTTGACTGGTCTGCACAGAGCCCTGACCTCTCAACCCCATCCAAACTCTTTGGGATGAACTGGAATGCAGTCTGTGAGCCAGACCTGATCACGCACTTGTGTCTGAATAGTAGCAAATCCCTGCAGCCAGGTTCCAACCTATTGTGGAAAGCTTTCCCAGAGGCTGTGGATTAATGCCCATGGTTTTGGAATAACATGTTCAACAATCGCATATAGGTGTAATGTTTGGTTGCCCGCATACGTTTGTAGTGTAGCTTTGATAATAGGATCCAGTGGCCATATTGTATCAGTCTGTCTATGGAGCTCAAACACCTCGCCTGTCAATGTCTGGTCAACCCATTTTTGTCTTCTTGTGTCACAGATTTGAGTGTAACATTTTCTCCAGCACATGTTTTTATAGGCTTAAGACTGCATTTATCCACCTCAATAACTATCACAGAGGTGCTCATCTTCGGCATCATCATCATGATGTTCATTGGGGATGCATTGACAAATTCAGTTAAAGTTGTTTAAGTCTCTGAAAATTTCAGGAAAATAGTTTAAAACCATGCCTGCCTGGAAAGTTGGAAATAAAACACATTCACATGTGTGGTAACACTACAGTACACGTTTGAAAAGCTAGCAGTAAAGTCAAATCTACGTAGTGTGTAGACTACAACATGAAAACACCTGTACAGTCCCTCAAAGTTGTAAATCGATGCATGCAACCTTCTGAAACTGGTCAGGTTGGATCTTAGCCAGACTCAGCCTGGCTTGTGACTACTGCCTGTCCCTGATTGGCTGGAGTATTGTGATGCTCAGTGGTTACATAGGATGAAGAGAGTACTCTGACAAACCTCATGGAACCACATAAGTCTAACCATGACCTCTCGCTAACACTAACCAAGTAGTGTTATGTGGCTAAGGTAAACCAGGCTGTCTCTAGGGAGCATAGTTGGTCACATGGTATCATGAGGTTTGTCCACATATTGTTTCCCTTACATGAGACATGCTGCCAATGTCCGGAGGTGACCATGAAAACAAAAGCATGGATGTTTGTCACCTCTTCCTCCCTCAAAATAACAGAAAATGCTTACTACTTTAACATATATTTTTTTATAAATATATATCCAGCCATGTTTTCTGAAGGTTACATTATTTCAGCAGTTATGGAGATGGAAATAGCCATGATCTGTCTTATCAGTGGAAACGGGTTCTCTGTCATTTCAATTTCTGGAAATTTGTAGATTTAAAAACTTTACAAGTCTACAATGTTGCACCCCAGTATCTTTAATCTTCTCTGTCCTATATGATCAACTACCAGGGATTTTACCTTAACATAATAAGACCTTAAACACCACTGAGAAGTCCTTGAATGTTGTGTGTTAATCATGCAAACTAGCAAGAAAGAATCAAATCCCCAATTGAAACATACTTTGGCATTCTACCACTTCCTGTCTCTTTGATTCACTCAAACTGCTGCCTCAGGCATCAAACATACATATACTACACAGCCAGATGCAGTCAGTTCAGCAGCACTTTGCAGTAGTGTCATGCAAAAAGGTCTCCAATATATTATAGAGAGTTTACAGCCTTGACGGCAACTGTTTTTAATCCTGTCCTCCCCCGGCTTGGAAACATGCCATTACTCAGGGCCGTTGACTTGAAACCCGGCTTCCTGACCCATTTTCAAACTACCCCACCCTCATCTCAGTTGCTAAATTACAGGATGTGACTGAGATTATTGGCACAAGTTTGATGCAAGTGTATGTATACATTGCATATATTGTAAATTGTTTACATAATTGATTTGCATATGCACATGTATATTTGTGAAATGTAAAAAGCCTAATCTGCAGTTATTACTCAGTCATCAGTTTGTCAGCGTGTCAAATAGTAGCATGTCTCTTTGAAGGAAGTTTACTTTGTCCCTGCAGATAAAGTAGCTCTACTGTTAGACTTCGTGACTGTACTGATAAGACTAAGATCCTAATGTCAGCAGTTTGTGCTGCAAGATTTGTTGCAGAAGTAATGTGCAGCATTTTTGTACAAAGAAACGTCCTTTTTAGTATTCTAACACCAAGTTATGATGTCTTAGTCTTAGGCCAGTTTATGAAAGCTTTACTGTTTGGTTCTCCAAACACTCAGGTAACTCTTTCTTTCCAAGGAAATGTTCTGTGAGGTGGTGAGACTTCTAATGTCACTAAGCCTTATTTATTCAGGGAAGTTTCACTGAGAGAAAACCCCGATCGCACAGTTCATTCACACCTGGAGGCTGACCAGTAAAGTCCCAGTCTGATGTACTGGTAAGCGCTGTTCTTGCACCTGGATGTATCCTGCTGGTCCGGGGATCTCACTAGTGATCATCTGGTCACAATAAAAATCTTATATCTTGTAATGTATTTATTTTTATGATAACAGTATACATTATCTGGAAATTCAATTGAGAAACTGCTGTAGATCAAATGTTCACATGGAATCTAGCACTAGGTGAGCTGCCATTAGCCAATATAGACGTAAAACAGGAGTTATGTGTAATGCAATCTCGGAACCCATCGGCTATTGGTGTAACGATTTAGCCTCTGGGGGCAAAGAACAATATTTTCGGGGTTCTGGTACAGCTAGCAAATATCCGGATAACGGATATCTGTGCCAAGATTTCCTCTTCCGCAGTCATTGTTTACAGTCTGAGCCAATACTTTTTGTTGGTGTTTTAGGTCCAGATGACATTTCGGCAAATCTCTATAAACGAATATAATAGTAGGAATAGGAAATAGTTGTCAGACGATAGCCGATTGCTTCTCAGATTGCATGTAGGTCAATGTGTTCCACCTTTTTTGCTTTCCACACGGACTGTTTACCTGCAAGCAACCAAAGCCCGCTCAAACGTGATTTGTCAATACTACTCTGACTACGAACGGAAACCAGAATGCTTCCGATGCCAACATCTTGTCTTGCCTACAGATTCTGCATTCATATGCAGATATCTGTTTTTTAGAGATAATGTATAATATAACTATGGTTCTATGAATTCTAGATGACAGATGTATATCTAGGCATTAGTACTCATGTGGTAACGCAGCCTTAAAGTCCTGGAAAAGTCAATGTTTAAAGTAGACCTCTATCTTGAAATGACGATAACCAAATCTCAGACTATATTGAATCTCCTATCACTGTACTGTACAGAACTTGCAGTGATTTATTGCCCCTTTCTGGTTCCTGGCATATTTGCAATGAACAGGTAAACATATTGGATATTTAGCATTAGCAATGATAGCCACCATTGCTCAACAGATTGGGATGGAAAGTTATGGAAATGCAGATAAGTTGGGGAAAAAGAAAGCCAGAATGCCTCTGCTGAGCACAGTCAACATCATACAGATGTGTTCCGGAGCAACAACAAACAAAAAAAAAGTTCACCTGTACCAACACTACCCGCTGACACACTGTTGTCAGAGTGCAGTGGAACTCTCACGGTCGTCTCTGCCCTCCACTTTGTGACCTTGTCTTTTGGCGGCAGGGAGGAGAGAGAGGTGGCATGAAAGATGAGCCTCCTAATGTTCAAACCTTTCTGTTTTATGTTCTCCGCACATATACTGGATTGTAATTATTGCTTTAATTACCTCCTTGTCGTTACATCAAGGGCACATCTTACACACAGTGTTCATTGTGGTCAAATTGACTTCTCGAGGGATGAGAAGGGCCAAGGGCTACAGGTTGACACCCAACTAGCATTTGTCCTTGCTTACAGTGAGAAATGTATGCATCGTTTTCAACAACTACTAACTCTTAATGAGACAAAAGACGGTGGTGGAGGAAATACTCTGTTCTTTTTCTCTAATAAAGGTAGCAATACCTCAAAGGAAAACCTCCTGTTACCATTATTTCATACAAGCTGGAGAAAGGAAGGATTGATGGAAGTGTACATGGAAAGAAGGAAGTAGGAAAAAAGAGACAAAAGAATGAATGAAGGAAAGAAGAAAAGCAGGAATGAAACCAGGAAGGATATAAAATAATAAAATTAGATCTTTTTGGTCTAAATAAAATAAATCAAACAATCCCAGCACTTATAAATGAAACCATTCTACTGGACTCATCCCAATGGAATCATGCTAAATATACTGGGTCGTCCTTTAATTACAAAGTTAGCGGTTCGATCCCGATGTTCTTGAGCAAGACACTGAACCCCAAGTTGCTGGGAAGGCCAGCCTTGCATGGCAACTCCACCACCATCAGTGTATGAATGTGTCTGAATGAGACGCAAATTGTAAAGCGCTTTGTCTGGTAAGGTAAAGAGGTGCTATATAAATGCAGTCTATCCATGTATAGCTTGCATTGTACTTGTGTTTTTTTTTTATGTTGCACATTTTCTGTTTGTCTTTTGTAACCGGCTTTGAGTGGCTGACTTGGGAACCATTGTCAATGTTGGGCTAGACATAGTTACTGTAGTATCACTTTGGTTGATTTGCCTACCTTTTTATTTTGGGAAATAAATTCTAACTGTACCAACCAAGTAGATTTGTAGAAAGGCAAAGCTCCTGTGAACATTTGAGTGTTCTAACAGCTGAAGTGGCTGCTATAGAACACAGACTTATCAGCACAATTATCCAGCATGTGGCTGGTGGTAACGTCCAACTGTGGTTGTGGTACAAAGCACAAATACTGTACACTATTTTACTCCCCAGCACACAATCTGCTGCCACTCACAAGCTGCAAACTGACTGTTATTTTCTTGTTTCAGGTCTGGAAGTGTCGCTAATGACTGGGTTGAGATTTACTCGTTTGTGAAGAACCTCACTGACAGATTTGTGAGGTGAGTGCTAAGTCGCCATTGGCATTTTCTTTGGAAACAAAAACAGGGTTTTGTAATGCTCATATTTTGAAATAAGAAAATATAGGAAGTGAAATTATCCTTAAGACCTGCAGATTTAGCATGGAGCAAGGGCAAGCAATGATTTAACATACATATACTGTAATAAAGCAATAAAAACTAAAATTTTTAGAATTATTTTCTTCCAGAAAAGATAATCACCATCTCTTAGAAATGGCATGATAACTGATGAGCATGAAAGTAAGTCAAATGAGCTGATTGGTTGATGAAATAGTACAATCTTTAACAAACCTTTTTTTTTATTATTTTACATCTGTTTAATATTACTGTGGTTGCTTTATCAGATAAATGGCTATGACATTACTTGCAGCTCTCACCTGTTTTACAAACTATCAAATTGCAAAATCTATGACACCTTTTTGCACATAATTCATTAAAAAAGACGAAACCAAAGAAACCGGCTTGAAATGTTCGGCTTGCATAACGTTTGAGTCAAACAGCGCCTGCCAGCACAGTACAGACGGTGGCGACCCAGCCAGAATGAAGTGGTTGGTTGAAGAAAATAGCAAAGGCACCAGGTGGGAGTGGGTGGCAGAGAGGAGCAGTCTTCTGGGCTGTGAGAATGGCCATTTGCACCGGGGGGGTCCGGCTCCACACTTATCCCCTGCTTCCACCACAGAACGGCTGACAGGCAGACAATGTACAGTAAAGCAAAAGAACACTGGAAGGCGATGAGGACAATCTGCTAAACAATGCTTGCTCACCAAGAGCTCTTCTGTTCCGCCATGTGGAGCAAACTGGACTACTTCATCACCCCCCTCCAAAGAAAAAGAAATCCCACCACCACCCTCCGATACAGTATGTCCTTGGCATCACTGCCTCTCTATCCGTAGTCTCTCCATACTGCTTCAGCGCTAACGTATACAATCATATACTCCAATGAGAGCCTTAAGTTTGATGTTAAGTTACCACCCACGATTTATCATCTGTGACTTGAGCGTGGTTAGTTTTTAGTCCACATATGACTCTGAAACTTGCAGACAGGATGTGGATGTATACGGCTGCTACCGCCACCAGCCAAATCTGGCCGTGTGGCTTAAAGATTGTGCTATGTTTGCGGGGGAGGATCGCGACTGGGCCATGTGTCATGTGGGTGAGAAATATCAGCACTTCTCCTTATGCTCCAAAGGCTTCGGATCTCTAAAGGAAACACTTGTGCGCTTAACTCTCTGAAGTTTAACTTGCTTTGTGGGATGGCATCTGTGTGTGTTGTGCATTTGTAACCGAGATAGGAAGTAACTGAGTACATTTACGCTTTAAGTCCTGTACTTTCTCTGATGTTAGTTATGAGTTACTGGTTACTTATAGCATTTAAGATTTAAGTAGAGATCCTACTTTTTCTCTTCATATATCAATTCTGATAGCAGTGCTACTTTAATACTACTTACTACTTTCTTTTTAAAATGTAAAATATGTAAGCTGTGTAGAAGACTTACGCCGCTCTCCTCGCAAGAATTGGGATTTATAAAAAAAGCAAACGGGACGGGAAAATGTGCGGTCCTCCGCGGACACTCTGAACCCGGCGTACGCACAGAAAGGGTGAAATGAGAAATGGCGACACTGACGGCAGATGGATGAAACATGTAAAACTGAGACCATTGTGTTAAACAAATCAAAATATTGCCTCTCAGTGATGATACGAAGAATTCACAAAGCCATTCTTACAATTCATATTAAACACCTGTTTGATCGATCTGCGGTGAAAAACAGACAAAATAAAACAAGATACTATCGTAAATTCAAATGAAGATGTATTTGTGGAAAAAAACTCAAATGTTTTGTAATTATATTGGCAGGTTATGGAATTTATTCTCATGAATAATTGATAAACTGGACAAATAATGTTTACACTGATGCTGTTATTGATGCCTCCGTCTTTTAATATGGTCAATATATACAGTATCATAGTGTTTTATACAGTGTTTATTTTGATGGCTTTAGATTGTTTTATTTTTGTTTTAAATGTTTGTTTTTATTGTAGGTCTAAAGCATGTTTTAACCATTGTGAAAGGTACAATAGAAAGTTTTTTACTAATGACGTGCTCCTTGCGCAGAACTATTTGTCATTTATAATAAGATTAATTCCGACACCTTTTAGCTTTTTAGATACAATCAAATTGATGGGTAGAAAAAGGCATGCCATGCGTAATGACGTAATGGCTGGCTTTGCGCTGTTGGGAGATGTGGCGAATGGAGACAGACAGCAAGAAGACTTGCTGGCAAACGAGGACGAGTGGCCTCAGAGCCGGCTCCGACTGCCTCGAGCTGTCCTGTTGGATCTCTGTGCTGTTTTGGGCCCGGCGTTACAGAGAGGAGCACTCAGAGAAACCATGCTGTGCCGTTGTCATGCCGACACCTGTCCCACTTCAAGAGAGGTCAGCTCCGGCGTGCCGTGGCAGAAACACTTTCTCTGTGTAATGCTAGGCGTTTTTTGCATCAACTTTAATATCAAACCATTTCTTATTTAATTTGGGCCACGGTCCGACCTCTGAGGCTGTGGCATTAACTGCGTCTGCAACATGTTGTCACTCTACAGCTTTTTTTGCCGTTAGTATAATACCCACACTGTGCCCGGCAAACATATTTTCCTCTTTTCCACCTCTCTAACAAGAACTACAACTTCACATTGAGTGAAAGTCTTTTGCTTTGTTTTCCTCTGTGCGCATGATGTCTGTATGGATGAATATTAATTTGGGGTGTTTCACTGACTATTTAAGGGCAATTATGGGCGTGACATTAAGCCGCCAAAGCTGTGCCACATTTAGAGTTGATTGTGATTTATAAAGGGAATTCGGCGTAGGACACGTGTGCGCACAGTTTTATAAATCTGAATATTTCTGTGCGTACTCACATCTATGTTTCGTCCATACGCCACTTCTGACGCAAATTCGCCGCACAGATTTAGAAATGAGGCCCCAGGTCCTAATTTTATAATCGGTGTGACATAAGTTGATGAAAAAAGACTGTTCGGTAAAAATATATTTTCAGGAACTTAAAAAAGAAAATATTTTTTCAGCTTGATCTGTAGAGGAGTGAGTGAGTAGACTGAAATAAAGAGTAGAATTACAATATGGAGTAACAGGATGACAATATTAGTTAGATAAAAGTGAGTATGGATCAAAGTGTAGCAGTACCAAGTATTAAAAGCGGGTTATGCCCTAATTCAAATAATGAATTTATCTTATTTTCTGTCTCTCTCTTAAATTGGCAAAGTTGTTGTACAACTGTTTGTGCTAAGAAGAAGTTAAAGGCAGTTTGGCTTGTTTTTTGATACTGAACGATACTAAATATCAACAGTACTGGTTGTACAGAGAAGACTCAGTCTGATGCCGGTGGTCAGAGACACAGTGTGAGTTCACACCTTTAAACAGTCACAGGTACAAAGTGTGTGTGTGTGTGTGTGTGTGTGTGTGTGTGTGTGTGTGTGTGTGTGTGTGTGTGTGTGTGTGTGTGTGTGTGTGTGTGTGTGTGTGTGTGTGTGTGACTCATCACAAGATGTTTCCTGTCGGTGAAGTGATTAATCACTTCCTTAAGTTCCACGGAAGCTGCTTTAAGTCGTACACTAATATTAGTTGACATTAAAAGAGCCCCTTCTGTTTGGTTAATTATACATGCATCTTTTATTCTCCTGAACCAAACTGAACCCCTGAAAGAGCTTTATATAAAACTGTCAGTCACACTGACTCCTTAATAGCCATTCTTAGTGTTTTACATGTCATGTTGCGTGGGTGGTTGATAAAGAGAATGAAGGAGAGAAGTGATGATTTTATGGAGTAAGGAAGGAGAAAACCTGTATAAATATGACAAACGTTATAGTATATTGTCTTAGCTTAGTGCTATTCCTTTTTAAAAGACTTTTTGAGAAAACGTAGCATTTCTGATTTCTAATGTTTGATTTCTGTTTTTCTTTTCAGCCCCAGAATGAGAGTCTCATTCATCGTCTTTTCGGCCCAAGCCAAAGTCCTGCTGCCTCTGACTGGAGAGAGGTAATAAGTGCTGCTTCAATGGTTACTGTACTGTTACCGTAAGGAGTCTCGTGGTCTAAAGATGTCAGTTTTGACTAACTTTTACAGTTTTTCTTTTCTTTTTAAACTGATGGTAAGATTCCAGTTTTGCGTATTAGATACATTGCTATGAATGATAATAAAGTATGGTCTCAAGTATCAGTATGTGCTTCATTTTCATTATATACAATAAAAATAAATCAATACTTTGTATATGTGCAAGTTAAGTACCAGAACAATTTTCCATAGCGGTGT
>CM042425.1:5551015-5553515 GCA_023631565.1 Gymnocephalus cernua | reverse complement strand
CGTCAATTCTGTAAGTGGGCCTACTTTGTATGTGTGTATGTTGGACTGTGAGTTTTAGTCAGCTCAGGATTGAGTGTATGTATGAGTTTAATAAGTACAATTTAACACTTATGCACAAAATTGGTCTTCATTGAAAACTTATTTTAGATATAATTGAAGGTGGTATCATGGCGCCTATTGTTGTTTAATTTGGGAATCAGTTTCCTTCCTTTTGCTTTATTAAAGTTGGTCACAAATTTAAAGCAAAACCTCAGTAAACGTCCTGCTAAGCTGCACGGAAAATGTCTGTGGAAATAACTGCTCCTTGTGTCGTTAGTTTGTAGACGAAGAAGGAAATACAAACACTAGAATTGGAGCAGCTTGACAGTTAGTCACTGTCCATATGACATCCTCCTCACAGTGTTTTTATTGTGTTGAGTGTCAGAAACTATCAGTGCAGCAGCAGCGCTTTGATACAATGCATGCTTTTTTCATGCTATTTTTGATGAAAACTTCAGAATTAAAGGCTGTGCAGCGCATCAAACCCATCAGTATAATGCTCTAATCAGTTAATAGAGTCCCCTAAACAGTGTTTATTTGAAGTTTCCCATGCAGCCTCCTCATCTTGCTGCCAGCCAATTAGTGATACTTTCCATTTGCTGCAGCTTTTAGCCTAAACGCTGTCAGCCAAGGCGGAGGTTTGTATGGCAACATTTTTATATGAATCTGAGCCCGGAGCCCTGCGGAGCACTCTGACCTGATCTGGACTTACATCTGTGTCAAAGCCGAAAAGGCCGGCCGTGTTTCAGAAAAAGAGCAGAACTACATGAAGCTGTCAGACATGCAGCTGGAGGGACACAGAGCCAAAGGGTGTGTCTTATTTGTGTTGTGGGATCCAAAGCACAACAACTATGGTTGATTATGTTGCATTTAACATGACTGTCAAGTGAAGGGGGGTGTAATTGTGGCTCTCAGTCTGTTGTCTCACAAAATGTAAAAGTGGAACGATTCCTGGGTGCAGACAATAATGTGCAGAATATACACTTTAAATCTGTTCTCATATATCTCCTAAATTATTTAAACAAATATCACTTTGATTAAAACATGAGTTCAAATGTATGTATGACAAATATATATTTTTAATTCCAAAGATTGCATGACCCACAAATGTCATCTAGAATGCCTTAAACTTGTCTTGATAATGCATCTTTTATATATTTTGCAGCAAAATTATGAAAAAAAAGTGATAAACAAAGCCACCAGTAATAATTGGAAACAGGTGTAATATTTGTTGGATCATTATAAAGCATGAGTAACCATGACTAGCACCCTGAAAAAGGCATAAGGGAAAAAATGACGCCCCGCTTCTGACCGAGAATATTATCATCTCTAAGGAGCATGTGAATCCAGCTTGTAATTATTAACATTAGAATGTGTTTAAAGCCTCTGATAGGCTGGATTTGATTATTTATAATTAGAAGAAAATATGCTTCTAATCTTTTTGTGCTGAGCTAGGAAGATATTTCATTTTTTTTATTTTGAGAGCATGCACACAGTCATTCTCACAAGGTCGTCCTTCCCCTTAGTTATTTATATTTTTTTCTGTCTTTCCAAAATGTTTTAAAGCCTACACAACAACCAAAAAGCTTATCCCCTCAGTCCTTCGGAGGCTCTGAGCACAGCGTCCAAATGAAACACGGAGCATTCTTCTCTGATTAGTAATACTGGATTCCTGACTAGCTGGCCTCCTCACTCCTCTGTTGGATTTTGAGGATTTGAAATCATCTGTGCAGCCTTTTGCTGCAGGATCCGCCCTGCCTCTGTGACCAGCACAACAAAAACTCACAGAAAGAGCTTGGCAAAGTTGTGTTTCTGCACCAGGACATTATTTTTTTTTTTTTGTTCCACACTCTGTCTTTGTTGTCTGAGCTGCAGGCCTTTTGGGAAAACCCCAAATTGCAAAGTAGCCACATCGTTATCGTTATCTTTCTTTGGCTACTGAGCACACTCAGCCGAGTTTAGCAACCTGTACAGTTTAGTAACCCAACTTAAACATGTTTGGATGTTTTGACGCATTCCTGTTAAATAATGTATGCTAGAAATACCCTTATGAACCTTTCCACCTAAATATTTCCACTAAATGACAAAACCAGCCTCATCCTTTCGGAAAGCCCACCAGTTACAATGCTGGCTGAGAGATTCGGATGACTTTGGGTATTTGGATGACTGCCTCCTTTTCATCCTGCAGCCTGTAAATAATGTTGTCGCTAGAACCCAGAGAAATAAATAGCTGCTGTTTGAGTTCAACCAAACTAACAAAGCTTATATTTTATTATTTCTAAAACACTGATAAATTACTTAATTTACCCAAAGTTCCAACGAATATAAGTGCTACTTTTCCGCATGACAAATTTCCCATTTTGGAGCAGAACTTTTCCCATTTCTACACTTAATGGGAAAGCAATGTTATTCCTCTGGTCCCTTCATCATTTTAAGCTTAGGCAGGCAAACAGTCAATTTT
>CM042425.1:5211015-5543515 GCA_023631565.1 Gymnocephalus cernua | reverse complement strand
CCTTTCCTTCAAACATTTTGTCATTTTTGTCCTGCGCTCTTCTGTGTTTTTGTTCTTTACTCAAATCACCAGTATCCCACTTATATTTAGATAAGACGCTTCAATCCTTTTGGTTTCTCCTGTTCTTACACGCACAGTTTTTCCTTTTTTTTCTTTTTTGCAAATAAACAACTCCTAAATCTATAGATTAGCTCTATGTTACAACAGTAGATGTAGGGATGAAGAGTTTGGTGTAGCGTAGAACGCAGTAAACATTGTAGACGTAGCCCAACACAAAAACACCCCATACATACAACCCAGAAAGATTTAAGTGCAAACAGTGTAAATATGCATTTATTCCTGGCTGCATAGCTATTGTTTGATTTTAACGTCATCTCTTATAATCCCAAACCATAACAGATGATAGCTAAGGCATTGTAGATGGAACAACTGATTTGAATGTCCTCGATGACTCCAATCCAATCAAAAATGTATGATTATGAGTGCCGCTGGCTCCTGAAGGTTTTTCAGCTCTAAAACAGATTATGTATCATATGATGACGTGATGCTGTAACTACTCCAAATCAACTTGAACCTCACCTCAGATAATCCTCTCATTTTAAACTGCTCATGGTAACATGTTTTTCTGCCAGATGCTGACCAACAGTACTGAAAGAGGAACTTGAGTTTTTGAAAGGATTCTGTTTGTCTTTATGCCTCCGCGCAGGCGACAGCTGTGGCCAGAGGTGTTATGTTTTTGGCTTGTCCATCCGTCCGATTCTCGTGAACGCGATATCTCAGGAATGCTTTAAGGGAATTTCTTTAAATTTGGCACAAACATTTGCCAAACATTTATTTTATTTTATTAGGATCCCTATTAGCTGATGCAGATCATCAGCTTTTCTTCCTGGGGTCCACACAAAACATAAAACATGACAACAGATAAAACTTTTTCAGACAAAACAGCCACATGAAAAAAAAAATAAGAATAGTATAACTAACAATATTCTTTCTTGTAAACATAACTATACATACTCCTCTTTTCATATACTCATATATATATATATATATATATATATATGTGTGTGTATATATGTGTATTACACTAAATTCATAAGCACTGAATATACAAAAGTGAAATCTTACGACATATTTGTATACATATATATATATATATATATATATATATATATATATATATATATATATATATATATATATATATATATGAGGATTGTGAGCTAAAATAACACATTTGTGGCCATAACTCAAGAATTCATATGCAAATTATGATATTTTAGAAAGAATTCTAATGGGATAAAATGATGACATTTTATAATCGGAAAATAATAAGGTCAGCTTCACTGTAACATCATAATGTTCTGGAAAAACACTTGGTCATTAATATAACGCCATAACTCAGGAAGAGAAGAGAAGATACTGAATTGGTCACACTAATCTTGAAACTGTGATGATTGTTTAGATCTTCTCTGCTGCTGGGTTGAAAACGTGTGTGAGGTGTCCACGTTTCGCCAAAAAATACATTTAATACCTTTGGTTAAATTGCTTCAAAGTCTTCACTACATATATCATATGAGTGGTCAGAAATGGATGTAAACTGCAATTTGACTGGTTGGCGGAGGCATACAACCGAGAGGCGGTAATTCTACTTCTAACATGTATACAAAAGTCTAACCAGTGACCACTGGCTGCAAATTAGCTTCAGCAACATATTTTATACACACACTTTGCACATATACCTGTAATGTCCCTATTTAATCAAAAATAGAGCATGCATGAACAGATCATTAGTTTTGTAATATTACAAGTTATTGCATTTAAAAAAAGCATTTTTGCTGTTATTTCTAACTTTGAGAATGCACACATTATTACATGCTGACTAGTGTGATATTTAATGCATGTCCGTAGGAATTTCACTGAAAGTAAATATTGTATTTTTGTTTTTTGAAAAGATAACGGTAACAGTTACTTTTTGTCTTTTGATGCAGATTTGCATGTGCAGATTGTGCAGTCTCTAAGAAGTTTTGTAGCCTCAGAGTTCTTTTTCTTTACTTTTTTGATTTTGTTTTACAGCAGGTCACTGCTTCTTTTCATCCAGCTGCTAGCAATGCTTTATTTGATCCTTTTTCCAGCTGGCGTGTGGTGAAAATTGCCTGCAAACACTCAGCACTCAGGAAATGAACACACAAATCATTTGATGGATTGAAGGAAAAAATATATTGTAAACAGTATATGTTGGAGAGATATCTGAGTAGAGAAGCTAGTCCCCCCCCCCCACCCCCCCCCCCATTGCTCTGCTAATTTACTTTCACATGCATCACTTTCATTAAAATAGGAAACTGGGCTTACAGTAGCAACTACTGGACTTACGTCTTGCTTTATCCAGAAATCGGCTTTATCAACCAACTCACCAAGGATGCAGTAAAAAGATGATCTGGAGCGACTACAGCTGTAAGCCACAGGCCTACAGTGCCTGCTACGACCTGATAGGACCTGAGCTGATGCTACGTGCACACCATTTGCAAAAGGTCTGCTTGATTAACTCTTGGCTGCCGATGGTGACCCATTAAGTAGTTAGCTGGTACGGGCGGTGAGTAAACACATCTGCTGGAGGGGCTTTAAAAGGATGTGCGACAGATGCAGTCATTCCCTTTTCCACGCTCCCCATTTAAATAATTCACCATGCGCTGACAATCCCTGCATCCAGGACCACCTGCATGGAACAGTGGAGCCTGGAAACTTCCGTCTCTGTCCATCTGTCTGCTTCTGCTCCATCACCGCTACCGGCGCACAGGGCGCTCCGTTAACACGGCTCTACTCAGCCGAAAAAGAATCGCCTTTTCATTGCGCATTCCTTCTCCATGTTTCCTCTTTTTTTTACCATGTTTTATACATGCAAGGCCTTCTCCGTGCTGCTTGAACTTCTATCTTGACCTCATAAACATGGTTTGCTAGCGAACACATTCATATGCAGCAGTCATCCAAGTTGAGGTGCTCAGCTGCAGCTTCTTGTCCCAGCAGGGAGCTTGGAGCAGGCGGCTCCACATTCAGCCTCAATGTCCAGGAATCACAGTGTCCTCAGTTGGCCATTGAGCGGTGTAGGAGCACTCACGGCGGAGGCTTCATCTGTGCTGACAGCTGCGTCATCAGGCTCGAAACACTGGCATCTGCTGATGGCCGTCCCCCCACCCCACCACCACCACCCTGCTACCTCCCCCCTCTGTGTATCCCCAATAGGAGTCCCAGCATCCCCTGCTGGGGCGTTGATCGAGAGGTTAAGTGGCTGCGCTCTTGCTGCAGCATGTCTTCACCTGGTGTTTTCACAATAACGGTGGAGGGCAAAAAATAACTGAGGGGGAAGTTGACACCTGCTTTACAAAGCAGGTACAGTAGCTAATGCTAATGCTCGTCAATAATTAAACGTGCTGTCCCAGGGCTGCTGCTAGCAGAGGCATCACTCCGTCTGCTCCAGTGTGGGTATGGAGATGTCCTGTTGTTTGATTGTCCTGTGATTGCCACATGATGAAAGTGGAACTAGCTTTCTTTAATTGAAGGATGCAAGGATCAGCGTGTCAGCTTCAGATCTTAAAGTAAATGCGCAATGTCAGATTCAAGCTCTTTTTGGTACTGGAAAATCAAAAATTAGCAATAAACTGAAAGATTCAATTCCAAAATTTCTAGGTGACAATCTTATGGTCTTACACTTTCTCTAGATCAACTGAAGAGCTAATCTATACAAGACTAAGAATTCATTTTAGTTGAAACATCTCATTATCTAACATCTAATTTCTGCCATTTCTTGAATGCACAGGATGCTTGTTTTAACCAGCTGACTACAAATCACGTTTAGTTTACATCATGGTTCCTGACATTGTTGGCTTGTGACCTATTGAAATGATATAATGTCCATTTGTGACTGCTCATCACTGGTTATGCTTTTATTGTGGATATTATGAGCAGTTCAACCAACTAGTTTTGTTTTTGTTTTTTGAAGGGTTTTCAAGGCCTGAAAGTACTCAGCAAGTCTGAAAAATAAACAGAATTTTGAGTAACAATTATTTTCCCTTTCTCACCCCTTTTTAATCATTGTGTGAGTTATCTTGAGAGACTCTTTGAAACAAAACTTTACATCACAGCTGATAGTTGTTACATTACATGTCATTTAGCTGACACTTTTATCCAAAGCGACTTACAATTGCTATATATGTCAGAGGTCACACGCCTCTGGAGCAACTAGGGGTTAAGTGCCTCGCTCAGGGACACATTGGTTGATGTATCGCAGTGGGAATCGAACCCCAGTCTCCCACACCAAAGGCATGTGTCCTATCCACTGCGCCATCATCAGTTGTAAATCATGCAGCTGGGTTTCCATTAATTTCTGTTTGATCTGAAAATGTACGGTAAATTTTTGTAAAGTTTTGCAATGTTCTAAAATGGAGCTCAGCATAAATTATTTCAGGAAGACTTCAAACTCATGTTTACATCACTCCTAATTGATCAGCTGTTCCTAGGCTGTCGCTCGTCAGTGGCAATCAGGTTCAGCTGGTTCAGTTAAACCAATCAGAGACAGCCATGTATTGCAAGCCAATCACAGCATGGCATCTTGTTTAAATCCCCTCTCTCCTTTCCAGTTGTCAGTTGTCATTTCAGGTTTTGAGTCCCCTTTCAACCCCCGGTAGTATCGGCTGGTACTTCGGGTTTCGGCGACTGGCTTCCTCTTTGCAATCTTGATTGGTTCCTGTCCACTTTATCACCACCACCAGTGTCTAGACTCCATCGGGGGATATGGATGGGTTACACCCCCCCCCCCCCCCCCCCCTTCATTTATGGATTTGATGGAGTCTAATCTCCAGAGACTTTGCACATTGCATAGTTTGTCTTGTACAATAAATGTTTTTTCATTTTATTCAAGGAAGTCTCTCCTGATTGAATTGAAATAGTCGGATAAAAGGTAAAGATTTGTGGTTAAGAAGTTGTATCGTGCAACACACTGGTATGGTCCTTTCAGTTACCACCTCCCATGCCAGAAAACATCACTTTAATTGTGTAGCATCAGTCAAGTTTGTTAGAGTGCATGTCACGCTTTCCAAATGGTGGACGTCTCACAACTTCTCATCTGGTCCCCAGGCTTCATGAGGCGGCCGAGGTTCCTCCCCTCTGTCAGAACTTCTGCCACACAAACTGGTGCAGAGTGATGACTCCTGGATGCCGAGTGACAGGCCTTGCATATGTTCTGCCATGAATTATTCAGCCTTCTCAATTTTCACATCTTTAAGGGAAGTTTGAAAGCCATTAGCGTCACCATTGTCAGCCGCTCCAGCTGTATCGCATCACCAAAGCTTAGTGTCACGGTGGGCTTATTTTCTGACAAATTATAGCGAGCCCGGGGACAAAGTATTTCCAACGTCGAGCCAGAGATCTGCAGCGGGAAGAAGCCTTCTGCAATTCAACTGGTGTCCCTGGGAGCCTGTGTCACTTTCTACCCAAATTTTGACTGATCCCTCGGCCCCATGACAATCTGCCCTCTGATCTCCCATTTATTCCAACATAACCATCGACCCACCAAGCAGCTGCAGCCCTTTCCTCAGTGTCACTCACTGGCTTTCACCATGGCAAAGTTAAATGACAGCGAACGTTGTTTTAAATTATTCATCCAGCTCCTTTTTTTTTTTAAGTCACTTAGTTGCCTTTTTTCCTTCTTTTTAACCCTTTTTTATGCTCTTCATTATCTCTGCCAAGGAGGGTGTTTTTCGGTTTGTTTGTCAGCAAGATTAAGCTAAAACTACTGGCTCGATTTTCATGAGACTTGTTGGAAGGGTCTAGCATGGACCAAGAAAGGACCCATGTCATTTTGGAGCGGATCCACATTCACGGGGCGGATACACAAATTATTTTTCACTTTCGTTAACATTGCGAGATAAGGCATTTGTGTTGCATTCCTGTGGTGTCGGAAGAATCAGAAAAATAAGTTCCCGGCTGGGAAAATTCACACTTTACTAAAATTGTGAATTAGGGCATGACTTGGCGAGGTCTGCGCTCTCTGGGCTTGATGTTGCCTATTTAACAATCAGTAATGGCCCTTACTGTAGTTTTGCAACAAGAAAAAACAAGATTTTAGAGAATAACTGTTTTGGTGCACCATATGCACATGGTAGGCCTTCACAAAAAACTGCAACTAACAGTTTTCTGTTATCAATTTATCGGCCAGGGTTTTTTTTTCTTCAATTAAGCAGTTCATCAAACACACCCATCAAGTTTCCAGAGCAACACGGAGACATCTTCCAATTCCTTATTTGTTTGTCCAACAGTCCAAACCCCAAAGATTTTGGATTTACCGATCTAAAACAAATATTTGTCATTTTTTTCATGACAAATGATTTAAACAATTAGGTCATTATTAAAATCGTAGAATAATGTTCTGTCGAGCGACTGACTAATCGTGTCAGCAGTCATTTTTACACAGTGGCACAGAATAACCACTTTAAATTGACGTTGTCACCCAGCTACTAATCATTCTTTTGTTAATCTTCCTGGAGATAAAAGGCTGAAAATAAGAAGAGCATGACTTATGCCTCCGTGCTGGAGCCGATTCTGCCTACTCAACAGTAACTCGCTAAATGTCTCAGGGAGGAAGAAAAAAGGCCTTGCTGACTATGGTTGGGTTGTGGTGCGGTAAGGATATCCAAGATGTCAGGCGGGGGGTTGGTGTCGGGTGTTCGTCAGTGTAACTCGCTTGGGAGCTTTCCTCCTTCACACACCGAGGTCCACACCTCCAGCTTGATTAACAACCTGCCCACCATTATCAGGGATTGAGAGTGTCAGCTAAATTAGCCTCTCCCCTCACCCATTCAGCACAAGCACTTAGTTAACATGCAAGGACCTGGAGTGGCTTCGCTGAGCTGCAGAGGCGTGCAGCGTTCCTTGAATCCACATCAGACACAAAGGGATGTTTTCTGAAACAAACTGGTTCAAACTCTAAATTAAGGAGTTTTGAAATCCTTTTTAGAGTGTTCTCATTTTTTGGGAATTAACACTTTCATGATTAAGTAAAGTAGAGAGCACAAAGGTGCCTCCTTCAATGGGCATGCACAGTCCAACCTCCTCTATATAGGTAAGTAGGACACCTGTCAGAGAAACAGGGCGCATATCAAAGGATGTGGAATACAGATGTAGAAATATTCAATTTTTTTGTTTAACACAAAAGTAAAAAATGTCTGTACTTGATGTCACTGTGAGGCTGCCTCATTATTTCAGTTAAACTCAGTCTAATACAGTCCATTGTGTTGTACCATTGGTTTTTATACTAATTTTTCTGTGTCGCAAAGTTCGATGGAATTTCTTAGGAGCAAGGATGAACATCTCATTGTCAACCCTTATACACTCCACTCCTCTCAATCAAACCTTTCAGACTTTTGCTGTAAGTGCAACAGTGTTAGTGCTCATGGAGTAAACTGCAATGTCACCTTATCAATAAATCAACACACTTCATAAAATGTCTCTATAACGTCAAAACCATTCAGAATAATTGTCCTCTACCTGTCTATTGTTGCTTTTAATTGAGCCTGCAATTTGTTTGTCTGGTTTATTAATGACTCTACCCAGCTAAACCATCCCTTACAAATAGATTAAATGGTATAAATGAAAAAGAACTCTTGATCACAGCTAAGACTACCTGATTTTAAAAAGTGACTTGAATAATAGCATAATAGAATAAACAAATAAAAGGGGGGAAAAAGATAAGTGGAAGCATCAACAAGTTGAGTTAAGTGTCAAAGTTCATGTGGTTTAAGGCTCTATGAATTGAATTTTAAATATTTAGCATGGGTAGATTAGGATAGGTGCAAAGAAGTCAGTTCAGAATATTTAGAATCCGCTGCATAGTAATGGACACAAGGTCTGGTTGCTCATCTGTTCTGAACCACAGGAGAATTGGTGGCCCAAGGCACTGCCTCGGGCAAAATCCAAAGCAAAGCAAAGAGCGCTCTTGTTATTATTCCGCAGCACCAGTTTTTATGCAGGCCTCCCCTGTACGCTACCACACACTCACAGCTGGCCCCTCACACACAATACCACTATGCGTACTTCTTTCTCTCCTCTTTTTTTGTGTTGCAGGGAGGATTTCAGGCGTTCCATATCCCGAATTCTCATTAAACCTGTGGTAATTGGATTGGGCGTAATAGACATATGGAAATAGCGGTGCCGTTCATCATTAGGGTTTTAATTGCCCCTATTTTGGCGTCCGCATTACCCCCCTCTAAATAAGTCATAGGAGTTCACGAGCCTTGTTACTGCTCGTCAGGTTACTTCATCCACACACGCTGACGGCTGTGATAATGAGAGGATTTCCTCCCTCTGAGTTTGACTATTTAGTTTGTACCCATTGTGTCCTTTACTAAGCCTTGTGCTAATGTGAGCGCTGGACTTGGTACTCATTTTTTTAACAGATATTCCATGTTTAATAATACAATTTAACTCTTTTTCTGTCACTGGAAGTTCTGGTCGATGTTTTGTAGGACTGTATGGATGTATGTCCTTTTGAGGAAATTAGTATTGATATTGGAAAAAAGTAAATCTTAATGCCAACACATCAGCCAATGTGCCTTTTTTTACTTGCAGTATTTGTAGCTGGTTTCCTTTTTTTACTCAGAACCATAAACATTTTTGGTTATTATCCCTTATATTTCAGTAATAAAAGAATTGTGACAAATATATCCACTAAAAGAAAACCTGGACAGTCCTTGTTCCTTATCAATCATTCCAAGTTTGCCCATACATCTGTCTGCTGATGTTGTCTCTATCCAAAAATTGTTTTGTGTAGATAAAAAACTGCAAAAATATAATAATGTGTTTCCCTCCTGGAGATTAAAAAGATATCAACTGAGGCATGATGTTCATACAGTAACCTTTATGATGACAACAAAAATATGACTGTAAAATCTAACACAGTCAATATAGTAACAGTAGTAAATATAGATCAAATGCAACACACTCTTTTAGAAGGCAAATGGCTGCATTTATATTGATATTGCTACATACAGTATACATGTACATGCAGCATAGAAAAACATTTCTGCATGTAATTTCTACACCTGCTGGTAAGTCAGCTGATGTTTTGTGTACATTTAGATGTCTTTGTCATGTTATGAAGTGTATTTCTTGCAAGATTAATGTGGGACACCTGGAGGATAAACTGATGAAAGGAGACTCTTTAACAGTGGTTTTCTCTCTTACTGAGTTCACTTTGTATGTATCTGATACAGTTAATTCGTCTGTGACCCTGATTAAACTCTTCTTTACAGGACTATGGATGTTCTCATCAGCCTAAACCACGGCCAGTCCTTCATCTCCAGCGCCTACACCATCACTGCTTCCACATGTGTGAGTCTGAGTTACCTCCATATTTGAAACAAAATTGAAGCATCTTAAATGTGTACATTTTATATAACACACTTCGGACTTGAAAACAGCTTATTCTCTCGCACTTCTGTTTTTTATAACCTTTACCTTATTGCCTCAATTCATATTTCAGTTAGTGTTGCTCATATTGTGGTTTGAGTACGTGATTGTCACTGTCCTTAGAAGCAGAACTCACTCATCCTGTTCCATGTTTATCAAGAGACCAGTTATGATTGTCATGCACACAATATGGAAGCACGGAAACTTATGAAATTGTTAACACACGGTAAAAATACCTTATAACCTTGCAAAGTAGGGCTGGGTGATCCTTGCTCGCTATGTTCATTTTGCACTGAAGTTCTTAAACCTAAACACTTTTCGATTCATGAAGCCATGTATTCTGAATGTACATGTGCACTTAGGGTTTTTTAACATTCTGTAATTGTTGTATGTGTGTACTGTGTATTGCAGCTGTGTTATTGTATATTAATTACTATGCTCAGTATTTTTATATGTATTGTAATTTTATATGGCATGTAATCAGGGCGTCATTGGAAATGAGAGCTTGCTCTCAATTGGCCTTCCCTGAATAAATAAAGGTGATATATGTATATATATGTGTGTGTGTGTGTGTGTATATATATATATATATATATATATATATATATATAATTTGCCACAGGAAAAATCGGCTTTGCCGTGTAGACGATTTATTGAAATGATATATATATATCGTTATCGAGATATCAAATGACCTTTATCGGGATAGAAGATTTTAGCCATATTGCCCAGCCCTAAGGATCATCTTTTTGCCATTTACTTGCCTCTTCATGTATACATATTGTATCCAAATTATTATTATTATTATTATTATTATTATTATTATTATTGGTAACATGTACCATCATTTGACCATTTTGTGTTCTTGTGTGTAATCAACTAAAACGAAATGAATGAAGAGTTATTTTATTGATCTTAATTTGTCTGCATCTCATCTTTCCTGAGATTTCTCCATCAGCTAATTACGAGAGATTTTGTTTACTGCCCAGTACCAAAAAGCAGTTATTTGATTCATTTTACTATTTTGTCTTTGGACTTAAACCCAAAATAATTTTTTTGCATGAATAAACTGATTTACTCTTGTCATTTTCTCCTTCTAGTCAGACGGTTGGGCGGTGGCGATAGTCTTCCTGGTGCTGCTGATCCTCACCGCTCTGGCCCTCATGTGGTGGTTCTGGCCTCTTTGCTGCACAGTGGTGAGTGTTGCTACACTGCTCATAACATTTTCAACTTTGGGCAACCAGGAAACAACAGCAGGTTCTGTGCTACCTTCTAGATCTGATGATTGATGACAAACACCAGTTGTTGCAAATGCAGCTAGTCATTATAAGTACAGAGTTCATCTGAAAACTGGTTTCTATGAATAAATTGTAGTTGGGGAAGCAGTTCAAAGCTTGTGGCGTTTATGCCCACTTAGAAAGCCCAAAGCTGTAACCATAAACCAGTGATAACCAGGTCAGTGCCAGGTTTAACTGTGTCCCAGGCTGCTCGTACACAGCAGGCTCAGCATCGTGCATCAGCTGGCTGTGAAGGGAAGTAGTGTCAAACATCTGTTGACATCCGGTCGTTCATCCACGATGGTGTAGCAACAACACAGAGGAAGAACCTCAAACAGGAAGTGAAAAGCCCACATCCTGCACATCAGTGGCTGATCACACACACGTTCTGAGACAAGATGAAGTCATTTTTATGTGAACAAACTATGTTAAAAAAGCAAAACAAGAGAATAATGTGAGTGACAGATTGCGTAGCAGTCTGTTTGCCCAGGACTAACATTGGGCCTACCTGGGGACTGAAGTGATTAATAATAATCACAGAGAATATGAACGTTTTAATCACATTTGAATCTTTCATGCCCATGCTCCAGCTTAGAATACTTACTCTGGTTTGGTAAACACAGAAATCTTTTTTTCCCCCCTAATCCTGTCAGTCAGTGTTTCATTTCAGCTGCACTTTGTTTTTGGCCCTTGGATTCTTCGCCTCTTACTCCTCCTATTACTATTATTATTATTTTTTCTCTAACTTCCTTTTTTTAATTATGAATGGAGGCAGTATCTAAATCTGGTGAGGCAACAGCAGAAAGCATGTTTTTCTTTGCTAAATCAGGTTTGACCAAATTAGAAGGGGCAAAATATACCAATTATAACAAAGTTCTTGCATACCATAAAGCCTGATTGACAGGCACAATATTTCATTTTCGCCTCTTCATCAAGTAAGACTTTTTCAGCAGCACTGGCACCATGCATATACATTTGAATGGGAAGAATATTAAAAGAATATTAAAGAAAGATTCACAGACATTATGTTGCTTTAAACTATATCAATCAGCCAAAGTAACAGAAATGATGACATCATGAAAAAGGGTGGCTGATTAGTTAAAGTTAAAGTATTTCTCTTTAACTTTAAATATTCCATATATGCAACAATCAGAGTTAAAGGTTGGAAAAGAAAACATCCTTAGTTGTTACTCAGAAACAAACCTGCATCATCAGGACTGTGTGGGTCTGGTGAGTTTGATCAGATTTCATTAATGATGCTGGTAACATAAGCAAACAACCCACCAACTGTCTTAACATTTTTAATCATATTGTTAAACCCTGGTTGGTGCACGGAGTCAATAATAGTAATATAATAATAAACTTTATTTATATATTTTACATAAAATGCAGCTCAAAGTGCTACATGACGTCATGTTTTTTCAACGTTAAGTTCTTTCCACTTCAAGCCAGTGAGAATAGCGCAGAGGAAAACGGCACAAACAGAAATGTCTCATGTGAAACCCAAACTGTTATAGCTTTGGCAGAAAATATTGTGTTTTTGTCTAATTTACTATATATCACTATAGTAAGAGGTTGTTTGAGGGCCCTTAAAGATGAACTGAACTGTAATTTGAGAAAAGGTGATATAACAGATGTATTTTATTTCTTCTCATCGGTACAATTATTAAAATGGCTGAATTTATTAAAGGGGATAAAATGGTAAGTTGAAAGTGTTGTTGTTGTTACACGGGTGCCGCCATGTTGGAATTCCACAATCAGCTATGTCACTGGCATGGTAAGCACCATAGAATGTACACAGTCCACTGTCTATGAGTCTAAGGACATGGCTGAGGAAACGGAAACCAACAGGTCTAGGGGGTCTATGCATACTGTATTGCCCCTGGCTGCAGTAATGAATTGTATAGGGCAGCTGGGGTTATGATACATTTCCACAGGCTACCTTTATCAAGGAAACCAGTCCTCAACTCATGACTAGCTGCCTTAAAACTGGCTAGCCCTTTGACAGCCCCTGGACTTAGTCTGTAGCGAGCATTTTTTAGCAAAAGACTCTTTAGAGAGCTGTACTTTCGACACAACAGGGTCACTGGTGAGGGTTACGTCCAACAGACTGAAACCTGAGGCCATTCCGTCAATGATCGACTTTTCAAGCTACAGTACAGGGCAGACCGATAGACTACAGCAAGTACTAACTAGCTAGCTAGCTAACACCACCGATGCTGTCTGCCGCAGAGACAGGGCGCTGAAATGCTCACATCAGGCAGAGGACAGAGAGGTATGTTTAGCTGTTATCCAGCAAAACACGTAGCTACATATTCACTTACACGCACAAATAAAGAGTAACGTATAGGCTTTATAGCGTTCAACAAAACTGAGACTGACACACTGAGCATTAATTGAAATTGAGTCACAAAACCAAGCTAGATACCAAACAAAAAAGGAAAAGGGCCAGCAGCTAAACACGATGGACACACTGATGCCAAACTCCACAAGCTCGCACTCCGACCATAGACTGTATAAATAAACCATGACTCCAACAATATCACAGATCAATAATAATAATGCGTTTATACTTGCCGCTAACTAAACCACAGCGGGTCTGTAAACGGAATCCAAATAAACCTTTCTACTCACCCTGAAGCTAGCTGATGATCACCGTCTCATTGTTGATGCAGAGTTCAACTCACAGAACAAGCTGCTAAAAAATTTCATTTTCGACTCTTCATCAAGTAAGACTTTTTCAGCAGCACTGGCACCATGCATATACATTTGAATGTATACCAAGAGATAAGAGGTATCTGTGCAGTATCCATCCCATAGTAATATCCATCAACATCCACAGGGAAAAAATCTGACAACTGCACACTTAATCCTCCGTGTATCTATGGTCAACCTGGGGTGACTCCATAGACAGTATATAAAATGGACACAGCGATCCCGCTGTTTTTGACGGAGACAAGTGAAGCCTATTACCAGCACTTTTCCGGTGATAGCCGAGCGTTACTGCGCAGCTGCAAACTGAGCTTCCCGCCGTAGATGTGACGTGACCAACGTGTCTGCAAGTTGTAAATCTTCTGGTAGCTGTGCGAAGAGGAATCTGAATCATTCCGAATCTTGCAGAGACGGAGAGCGTAGGTATATGTAAGGAGATAACATAGGCACAGGCTAATTATTGCTAACTAAAATGCTAGTTAACATTAGCAATTAAACTAAACAGCTAATGTAAGTCCAAACTGCCTGCAAGCTTCTCCTGTACTATATGGTAATTCCTGTACTATGCGACAGTAAGTCGCGTGGTTATGACACAATCGTTAGCCTATTTTTATAAAAACGTCTGCTAAGGAGCCATAACGTGAGGTACAAGGTAATGGAGCAGCAATGTTCCCGGTCCCTGGCTGGATTGTGATTGGTTTAAAGAAATGCCAATAAACCAGAGCACGTTTTTCTCCCATCCCAGAATGCTGTGTGGACTAGCCAGACCCTCCATCTCCGCAGCGCCGCGATGGAGGAAGGTCTGGCAAAGCAAGACTAAGTACAAACAAATGGCAGAATGTAGGCGTTTTGAAAGGACAAAATACATAATATTGACTCAGGTTTAGAGGCTCTGGTGATTAAAGAGCATTTCATTAGTAAGTGCAAATGTGTTTGTCTAAATTTGGAGGTAAGAAGGTTATTCATTAATCTTGAAAATCTGAGCTGTCCTTTATCGTTTCCCTTTCAACAACTTGATTGTGTTTGATGGAACGTATTTCTTTCTGTAATCCATTGTTTAAACTTGCAAACTTCATTAGTCTGGATATTCATGAAACTGCTTCCATCCCCTTTGGAAAAACAGCCCCACCCACTTAACTGTTTACAAAAATCCACAACAGATTATTGTTGGGGGCTATGAGAGAGGGGCTGCAGATGGTGCACCCTGGTCTTTTTCTGTGTCTCTGCTTTTTCCTACTGAGATCTGATGAAGGCAAATTTGCCCTCCACCACCGCTTCCCGCTCACCCGCGCCGCCCCTTAAATGATGGACGTCACCTGGCTTTGTGGACCTGAAGGGAGCCCATCCAGGATGAGATGGAAGCATATTTTGGAAAACCAACAAAGGCATTAAAATGTAAACCCCCTGCAGCATGTCTGGCCGCGAACGTGTTTGTCTTGGTGGAGAGAGCTGCTGTTGCCTTCCATCGAGGGACGCGGCAGAATAGGAGGGCCATGTGTGGCTTGTTAATATTTAAACCCCCAGTCTGCCAGGTTTCAGCAGTCGGGATGAGGCCACATTCATTCACTCTCACACACACACACACACACACACACACACACACACACACACACACACACACACACACACACACACCTCTTTCCCACAATCCCTCTCTCTCTCTGCCTCTCTCCCACATGGATTGATGCCAAGAGAGAGGTCATACAAGCTGTGGAGTGGTAATTTCTTTGTTTATGATTTGTTTGGAAATTAAACTCAGAATGGCGTAGCCTTTAGTTCAAAGCAAAGGATTGAGAATCGGAGATTCATCGCCAGTTTTTCCAAATTTGCAAATGATTCACTGCTAAATTGGATGCACTTTTGGACTATTCTCCAACTCGGTGCTTAATATGTTAATCTCAGACTACTTCATGTTATTTCATGCTCAAAATTGTCAGCGTTGCTCTCCGATGCAGAACTTTTATCTTCTTTTGTTTCTGTTCCCCTCATCATCATCATTTGTATTTTATACAAACGGTTCATTTGCCCCTTGTTAAAAGCACAAATCATTTTTAAATTTCTAAATATGCTACCTGCCACTGATCCATCACGATAAGCCTCCTGAAACAGCTTGACACAACACGGTTTGAGCTTTAGGTTGGGAACGAACGGATTATCAAGTCCAGTTGGACAGTTCTGGGGAGAGCCATATGGGAACGAGCCCCTCTGATTGGTCTGATTCCCTCCGGAGTCGTGGCTGTGGTGGCGAGCCGCTGGGGCTGATGTTAGGCGGCTAAGTATCCTGCGGTTTAGTTTTTAATTACGCCGCTGAGCGCTCCTCTTCACATCTGTCCATCAGGTAGCTGGGAAAGAACAGCAGAGCCCCGTCATTTGTATAAGGCTTTATTTATCCCACAATATGTCCAGGAAATCTGCTGCATAATTACTTAATAAAAAGAGATAATCCCGTCAGTGGAAGGTGTGGCTGAAATGACGTTAATCAGCGTATGGAGAGGCTACCAGTAGACCTTCACTGGATTTGCTTACTGCCAGTTGTGTGTCAGAGAGCAATTAATTAACCCTAATTGATCATTTTTCATTATTCTAATAACAGTATGTGGCGAGCGTGATGGTATCCCTGCACTTAACGGTGAATGAAACAGCTGTTAGGATCTATGATATGCCATTATTACATTGCTCATTTCTTCCTCCAAAACCAATTTAGCAAATGCATAACCAGTATCTGTCTTTGATGACTAATGGACAAAGGTCTGTCTTCCACTTTGCCGCACACCCAAGTTGACAAAATGTCCTCACTGTAATTATATATGCAGTATTTATAGCCCAGCTACTGTACTCTGTGTGTAGTGCTAATGTCCACCATTGTGTAAGAGGGGAACAGTGAAATGAGGCTTATCTCAGACCAACTCTGGGCCAATCTGGGTGGAGAAGTCAACAGGAAGCACTATTTCCTTTCTTATTGACCTTGGCTGATGAGCAAAGTACTACACCTCATTTTCATTATCATTTAATCTTCAGTTAACATCATCAATAAACATGACATATTTAGTGGCTACCTTTGTCCCAAACAAAGATATTTAGTTTATAATGGTATCAAACAGAAAAAGGAGCAAATGCTCACATTTGTGAAGTTGGAACCAGATCAAGTTTCTTGTTAGACAATGATTATATTAGATGAATCAATTCACTTAGATGAATTGATTATCAAAATAGTTTTTTTGTGTCAATCGGGGGCTATGCATGTATGGTTACTTAAATCCCACAATCTTCAGACACCATAGAAAGGGACTCTGTTTTAGGAGTTACAGCCCTGCTCTCTGCAGTGACTGTGACTTACAACTCCTGAAACCTGAAAACACTACATATCTTTCCTGCGTGATCCCTCTTACAGATGGGAGTGAGTGGCAGTGGTGTCTTCAGCAATCCTGCAGTAAAAAGTTGGACATCAGTATGTGAAGCGTCTGACTGACACCTGACAAATGTCAGTGTCAGGCTGCACTTTGCTTTGCACATCTGAAAAACCCAGTAGAGGCATCTTGTCCTTGAGTGGAATCACATTGTGGACAACCTGCTCCTCAGGTGCCATGTCATCCAGTGTTGTCACGAACAATGCCGCTGGTCACTCTGGTGTGTGTGTGTGTGTGTGTGTGTGTGTGTGTGTGTGTGTGTGTGTGTGTGTGTGTGTGTGTGTGTGTGTGTGTGTGTGTGTGTGTGTGTGTGTGTGTGTGTGTGTGTGTGTGTGTGTGTGTGTGTGTGTGTACCGCCACTCATCTTCCACGCAGACAGGTGCTTGGAGCTGAGCCCGAGTCTCCTCCTCTGTATCTCATTGGAGCTAATTAACTCCTTAGGACTTTATGATTGGGGGGGATTGCTTGGGAGCACTGAACCCCATCCAATTAATTAAGAGCTAAATGGGCAGCGGTGCTCACCCCAAAGACTCCCCTGTCAACAAGTTGATTTTCAGCTTTTCTTTATTTTGCACGGGGGGCCCCTGTTGTTGGTTTACAAGCAGAATCCTTGTAATCAGTAGTCAGCAGGGCGATGGAGTGCCAGTTGCAGTTACAGAGCAGCCTGGCAGCGGCAGCGTCTCCGCTGTGCGACGAGCTCAGGGGACGTCTCTGTTTGACTCAGTCACCTGTCACGAATCACCTCAGTCAGCCTCGTCTGTGCTCGCCTTGACAAGGTGTGTGTGTGTGTGTGTGTGTGTGTGTGTGTGTGTGTGTGTGTGTGTGTGTATACACATGTCCCCTGATGGACTCTGTGCTGACGCTCTTTTGCTTTGTCTGTTTATCCAGGTCATCAAAGACCCGCCGCCACCTCCTCCACCGTCCCGTCCTCCACCACCTGTGAGTACATCGCTAATCGCTATAGTGTTGTCACAATACCAGAATATTCAAATTGATGCCATGACATTTTAAAAAGTGTGTATCATTACAGTATTTTGAAAAAATTATCATCAAATAAAGTCCCAGAATATATACTGCACTTCATTATACCATGTTGAATATGATTTAAACAAGAATATCGTCAACATTAATTTAGCATTTTTAAAGGGATATTTCCACAATTTTTGGAACTGGGTTTATTGACTTTCTTTCCAAGCGTTTGGTGAGAAGATTGTTTCCACTCACATTTCTGTTTGTGTACAAATTAAACAAACAAGATATAAGATGTTAATTAGAGAGCTTTAAAAGGTGCTCGCAGGTGGATGTCTTAACTTTGGACAGAGCCGGGTTAGATGTTTCATGTGCTTTCAGTCTTAATGCTTTCAGTCTTAATGCTAAGCTTGGCTAATCATCTCCTGGCCCAAGCTCTGTACTGCACAGACATGAGAGTGGTAGAGGTCTTATTTCTTACTCTCTGAAAGAAAGTAAACAAATGTGTTTCCCAAAAATCTTAAGCTATTCTTTAAAAACAGAAATAAATTTAAATGTTGCTGCTGGTATTACATTGAGAACTTTAAGGTGATCATAACATTATGCAAAAACAGGTTTGGGTCTTTAATCAGCGCTAGATTTTAAGAGCTTAACTCAAAATTATTAATTAACTCATTATTTAATTTAAATTTCTTAAACCATGTAGAAAGAATTGATGGCTGTAGCAGAAGTAAGGACATGAGTGTCTCTTCCTTCCTGACAAAATGATGTAAATGAGTCTTTCCTGTTGAGATGAAGTACATTCAAATATTGATACATGGAATTGCAAGAAAATAGAACAATAGCAAGTGAACTACCTTCCTTTTGTCTACGCAGTATGGTTGATAGATGTTGTCATTTACAAGAGTAAAGTTTGCACATGGCTCCAACTACAATACACTTATTTATAGTGTACATGAGTATGAGTCTCTAATTTCCCTTTTTTCTTTTTAAGGAGCCAGAGGAGCTGCCCAAGAAGAAGTGGCCGACTGTGGACGCCTCTTACTATGGAGGAAGAGGAGCTGGAGGGATCAAACGCATGGAGGTCAGAGCCTAGATATCATCCCCCGACATATTGCTTTCAGGAACATGAAACACTTTCATCGCAGTCACAAAGACTCAAAGTCTCTTCCATTGTGTTTGACACATGAATCGCCTTGAAGTTATCTCCGTGTGAAATGATTTGAGCAGCAAATTGTTTAAACATTAGGGCAATCTTCCCTTATCAAATCTAACCAGCTAAGAAGAGCCGAAATCCTACAAAAGAAGTGTCACACATGTCAGGAAGTGTCACATTTCTGACAGCTGGTATCCTGTAAATGTGCACCATGTTTGGAGAAAAACTGCTGACAGTCAGGGTTTTCTCTGAAGCTACAAGTTTGTTGAGTAACACAAGCAGCAAGAGGAGGGACCGGCTGACTGACCGGCTGGCCCGCTGTCCTCATCAGTCTACTGATGCCTCTGACATGACAGGCCCTGCCATCTCGTCCTTGGCCGTCCGGGCCTGATTGGATCAAGTCATTGCCACGATGAAGGATTGAGTGCGGCTGTCATCTTGACATATCCACCTCACCCACTTCTCCTCTCCACCTCCCCCTTCTCAACTCCCAATCCTTGGCAGCCCCTTTGTTATCCGCGTCCTCCGAAGGGAATCCAGGTTTAAAGGCGCGCTCCCCTCCTCCCGCCTCTCTGTTTTACCCCCATACCGCTTCTCAGCCCCGAGGAAGTTGGTGGCAGGGATTTCCAACCAGCCTCAGGGAGCTCCAATCTTTTGACTTTTTCTCCCACGAGTGTTGGTGAGCTGCGAGCCCGGCTATCCCATTGCTCCCTTCTATATGTAGCAGGTTGATTCCCACCGACAGGCCCGTCTCCACTTCTGAAGCTTCCCCTCCCCCTGCGGATGAAGAATGAGGTGCTTGTTAAGATCAACCTGCACTCCTCTTCATCCACATTTCAGACATCATGCTGAGAAAACCACCTCCACCGATTTGCCGCTGCCAATATTTCAAATGCGCATTGAACCGGCTGAGGTGACAACGTATCTTTTATTCATCGCAGCCTTCTCTTTTGTTGATGTGGCAGGCCAGAGATGTATCCCAGAGATGATTCTGAGAAGCTGTTCTATATTGTCACGGCTTAACCTACAGCTTGAAAACAGTGTCGCTAATTAATCACCTCTCCCCATTTATGTGACGGTGGATTTTTTTTTTTTTTTATCTCCTCCCTGCAACAGATGTGATGAATTCAATTAAGAAGCAGGACAGCTTAACTAACACACAGGCCCACACTCACACAATAACACATTATACCACATGCAAATGTGCTTATTAATAAAAGCAAAAACAGGTTTTCAAGTAATTTAATTTTCTCATGGATAATATAGTGATAGTGGTACCAGTTAGCTCCTCAATGGCTAAAAGTGTGCCCGGCCTCCTCTGCCTCGTTATTGGCTGTTATGGATGATATTTAGTAGTTTATGACGCCTGATTTTTAATTAAAGCCCCAGTGTGTAACATTTGTAGTTGTTTATTATCAAAATCTGTACTGCCCTTCACAAACTTGTCCTTTTTTATGAATATTGACCACAACCATCAACTCCCAAGTATTCCTATTGGCTTGAAATTTTACATTTGCGCTTACATGAACTGGGGTAGACGCTCCATAGCCATGCGCCATCTTGAAATACGGCAGCCCGTAAGAGACATACAGGCGATACTGCTCCACATTTCACGCTTTTCACTCAGTGGCACTGACTGTGATGTATGTCAGGGAGTGAGGGGGGAGAAGATTACTTGTGACTCACCGCCGGCAGATTTGAAAGCCTGTTGCGTCTATTATCGAGGACATGTAACTGAATCGCAGAGGAAATTAAAATGACACCGTGACAGGCAAAGCAACGCGACCAAAGTTAATATTGTTGTGGCTTTTCCAAGATGGAAAGAGCTGATGAGGAGCAAGGATTTTAAAAGGGACGCCGAAGTTGCCTGCTTTCTTCTCAACAGGTAATTCTGTCTATTTGTGTAAAAGTTTTATAGTTGCTACTTGCTTGGCTAAATATAGCATGGTTGTGCATAACGCTAGAACGACGTCTAGGATACTTTTCCTCGCGTCAATGATGAAAAAGGATTGTCTACCTTGTAACATAAACGTAATCATATGTGCTGTGATTTCCCTGGCAGACAAGTCACGTCATGGATCTGTAACACAGACTAGCTACTAGAACAGCTGCGTGTAAACGATGGAGACACTAAGAGATCATTTCAGTTTCATTGACATTGTTCATGCTGCTCAGAGAAATATATTAAAAACACAAACCTCTGTTGCTTCTCTCCTACGCTGTAAACATCGCCTTACACTATTAATCTGGTACAATATAGAGAATAACGATAGCACTGATACTTTACTAACATTAGCTTGCATATGTTTGGGAACCTGATAGCTGATGTTAGCAATGAAATGGTTCCAAAATAACGTCAAACTATTATTACACTGGAAGGGACACTCACGGACGGTTGTTGCTAATTTCGGGTTCGGCCACCGTAGGAGTTATAACGCACTCGGAATGGGGGGGGGGGCTACAAAGTGAAATTCAGTTGGTTGCCATATACAATTTCACCGCTAGATGGGAGAAATGCTTACACACTGGGGCTTTAAGGGCTGCAGCAAATCATTTGAATGTGTGAAAATACTTCTATAACGTCCTCTATGGCTCTGAAGGAAGTTTGTTGAGTCTGAGAAAATCAGTGCCATGATGTCATAGTGATGTCAGACTTTTCTCATCTTGGGCTTAGGCCTTAGACAATAAAAATAAGGCTTGGCAATACATTTATAACAAAAATCCTGTTACAAACTGGTGGTGTGGAGTTTAAATTAATGGCCAGACAAAGTACAAACATACAAAGCAGTGAGGACCTAATGAAAATATACTATCAAGTTGCAATTTGGGGAAGTATAATATCCTGTGTTTTTGGAGTTTGACCCATAATCGGTGCTAAAAGTCAGTATATATCCAGCTCTGTGGCTTCAATTTTGATCGTTCTTTTTTTTCTCATTTGTTCCCCAATTTAATGAAAGTGAAATCCTAATTTGCTGCAGTACAGTTGTACTTTGTTTTGGGAAATTGTGGTGGGCATTTTACCTACATTTTCCAAGAAGATGTCCTCAAGATGTTTTTTCAACCAAATCAGTATTAGTTCCTCAATTATATCAGAGAAAAGCAGCAAATCTCCATATTTGAGAAGCTGGAACCAGGAAAGGTTTGGCATTTTTGCTTGAAAAATTATTGCAGACTTATTTTTCATTGAAGATAACCTGCCCAGCCCTACTATAGACTAACCAGGTACTCGACTAATAGGTTCAGCACTAATGTAATTTTCATATTTTGTAAATTATGAACGTAAAAAAACAAACAATGAGCTATTCGTGTTTCTTAAACTGGTTCTGTGTGTGGTTTTCACCTCTCCAGGTGCGCTGGGGCGAGAAGGGCTCGACTGAGGAGGGGGCCAGGCTGGAGAAAGCCAAGAACGCCGTAGTGTCCATACCAGAGGATGTGGAGGAGCCAATGATCAAACGCCCCACTCCGAGGGCTGCCCCCACCTACCATCAAAATGAGAACAAATGGTACACTCCCATCAAGGTGAGCGTTACTACAGCCGTGTACCTGCAACTGATTGGACTGAAAATTTTGGGGGTTTGTTGTCTTTCAGTATGAGTGTTTTTCAGTACTCTTCCCTCTAACTAACAATGTTTATCATTTGATATATTGTGTAACAAAATCGTCAGGTCAGGGGTCCACTTACTAGCACTTTAAAGCAATTAACAGCCTCTTGTGGTCTTCATTCAGCACCTAAAAGCTAGTAATTAGTCCTTTGAGCTTACAGTATATTATTTTGTTACAAAGAGTAAACAAAAACTTCAGTACTCACTCAAAATGTCATGTTGCTGAACTAAAATCCCATTTTTCTTTTTCATCAGGGTCGTCTCGACGCTTTGTGGGCTCTGCTGGGGCGGCAGTATGACCGGGTTTCCCTGATGCGACCCACAGATTCAGACAAGGTAAGCCAGGGAAAAGAACCTACAACGCTTTCAGCTCGACACTTTTGTTCCCAGTGGAAAAATGTATTTGCAGGGACGCCTAAAATACACACCATGCAAATATGCAGAGGCATGCAAGATTGAATAAACATTAAAGTGTACGTGGGTGTTTTACTGTAGGGTGTGTGTGTGGGATATAGTTAATCAGCGTCGGAGTGTTGTGTTGCGTTTTTAGTTGCACAAACCTAAAGCCTGAAGGGCATGAGTCAAAATCTCATCAGTGGTCAGCTATGCAGTTTGTTATATTCAGGGATATAAATAGAGAACTCCCTGCATCAGTCAGCAGTGTGCATGGTCTTCTTCTTTTTTGACTTGTAATGTTGTTGTAACCCTTCTATAAAAGCCCTAATAATGACTATTGTGATCCCTAGAATTACCTAATTTGAGTATTTTATCCTTCTAAATCTTTTGAGTCACCACAATTAGAGTTAAGAACGTATTATTTTATTGCAGTATTGAATTACAGCTGTGGAGGTACAATAATCTGTGTACTGGCTCTTAGCACAGGAAGCTGCTGGCACGAGTTAAGCATTGTGTTGTTGGACCGATATGAGCTGCAGCTGCAACGGCTCACTGAGGGAAGCATGACAGGGACAACCTAATATGGTCAAACTCTTGACTTTTTTTCAACATCCGTCAGAGAAGAGGAAGCATATCGGCTCCACAAACCGACACACTGAAACCTGACGCCTTGCAGGCGGTTAGGACAGCCCGCTGCTCTATAAACCGCCACCAAGTCAGAGTTAACCAGAAGTTTTGAAATGTTCTTAGCTTTTTTACCGCAGCAGTTGATCCAACAATTCACAGCATCTGCTATAGACACTGAGCTATATCTCAAAATGAATAACATACATTAGAATCAGTTTGCAGAAGGTGGAGCATTTAGATTTCATTTTTTGTAACCAGATTTCATGCCCAGAAACTGATTTTCATGGGTCTCTTTTTATGTAGTCACTCCTTCACACTTTTGTACAGTAGGTTGTAAATGACGTGAAGTATTGCAGAAGCTGTACAGGAAAAAAAATTACTCATCTGCACATACATACCTACTGTATACATTTAGTTCCTGATGTCTTTTATCCACTTTGGTGGGCACTTCCTCTTCACATAGCGGTCTGAGAAGAGTTTTCTTAATGGTTCACAGAACGATGTCAAACTGAAAAGTCTCAAGTGAAATAACGTTTACTGCTCTGTAGAACATGGAAAACAAGCCGGTCGGCCAGCTGTGAGCCTGCCAGTTGCTACCCAGTGCTCTTTAGAAAAACTCAGAATGCCAGAAGATGCTCTATAAAAAAAACATCATAAACAAATGCTAGCTCAAAAAATGTCCAGATATTATGGTTAAAACTGAGCTAAATTCGGTTGAAATGTTTTTAGACATGTAGGTTGCATATTATGATTTTTTTGAACTTATATAGTCAGTAGCCATATTTCAACATGTAGTTGGGACCTGCTACATATAGTGAATATAATAACTGAAGTGCTGCCAACAGCAGTTATATGTAACCTAGACCTTTTAGAAAACTACAACTTTTTAGCCGAAGCCACGTTAACCACGTTTAAAATTGGCTAGGAGTCAGCTAGACATCTCTTGACCTACTAATCACATAATCAATGCTTTCTTTGTTAGTCTCAAGTAATACCAGTGCTCTTTGTAAAGGCAAAAAGGACACAAGTATGATGTGAGTTGGCTTCACTGACATGATAAATTGTTAACAAATGGGCTGGGGCTGTTTGTGTTGTGTCTTGAGGCCAGGGTTTGACCAAATCTGCATATTTTCTTGCAGTACGCTTGTTGGAAAGATTGCTGTTTTCATGTTGAAATGACAACAAATCCCCTGGCCAATACATAATAATCCAACTGAGTTTCACTTTTAAGCATAAAAGGCAAAAATGACAGAAGGACACATGGAAGAAAAGCTGTCAGTGGAGTCCTCGGCACCGCTGGCTCACTGCGTTCACATGCCGATCACTGCGCCAAACTCCACTTTTAAGTCTTTGATTAAGACTGTACACAGCGGACACGGACAGTCAAACAGGAGGCCACGGAGGCTGTGTGTGTTTGAAGTTACATCCTAACAGAGCAGTAGACGACTGAATATTGGTAAAAATGTAGAAGAATTTTGTTTAATCCCCAATTGGTTTACTGTTGAATTTCAACACCGTATTCCCAGCAAGACAATAACCAATACAAATACTTTTTATTATATTATTATTATAAAATCTAAATTCTGATTTAGTCCATTAGGAAAGATTACATGTACTGTGACACTGATTTGATTTTATTCAGTTTGATTTAAATAATTTCGATTCTTGAGTTGCAACTCTACACATATAGATTATAAAGTATCACTAAACGGATTCTGTCAATAGTAATTAAACTCACACAAAACTATACTGAAATTGTTTTATCAAATGCTGTTTCCAAGATCAAGACTGAATTTGATATTTTAGATTAGTTTGTACGTTTTTTGTTGTAAGAAATGCCTTAAAGTAACTATATATACCTAAAGTATATTATTTGATGACTCTACACCCTGATAAAATACATGTCAATCATTCACAACTCCCTGGTGAAGATGGCATGTTGTTTAAGTAGCAGAACATCAAACAAAGACTGATATACAGTATGGAAACTGCTGAACCCAGTTGTCCGATGCAGATCTCAGGTTTCATTGTCCAAGTTAAGATTTTTAAACCAGTGGAACATCAATCAGAACTGTTCGATGATGTATTGTAACTTGGCTAAAGGCTCATTAACGCAGTTCGCATGTTCTCATGTTATATACCTGATATCTCACTGGCCACATTTCACTGGACTAGTTTTTACCTGGACCTGTTCCACGAGTCCAGTTTTACTGGATTTTTAAATATTGGATTTACAACATTAGTATCCCACTGTTGGGTTTCTTCCAACTATTACAGCTTTTCGGGTCTTTTCTTATGTACTATACATTTTTGTTGTTGTTTTGTCTTCTTAGAGAGCTGATGGTGAGTTAGTACCTTCTACTGTTGTTGGCCCTCCAGCCTGGTATCAGTGAAACATGCGTGTGATATTGGGCTGAACAGATAAACTTGACTTGATCAAAGTGAGAGGACTGCCTGGTGGGAGGTTATAGTTGGGGACCCAAGGTCTAAAAAATGGGTTGAACCTGACATGGTCTGCCATACTTTTTATTTGTGTTTTTTCTGTTAACTTTGACCCTAAGAACCAATAATTGGAGGGTCTGCTCTGCCGGAAATATCGCGAAAAAAAATTGTGACCACTTTAGTGTATGCACCCTTTATTTTTTATCAGAAAAATGTGAAAAATGTTTTTTTTCCTCAAATCCTCAGTGGGTTGGGTAGGCTGTCAATAAATGCATTCCAGATACACAGAACACATGTGCTGACAACATTCACTGCAAAAATAACTCTTAAAACACATTTCTACATGATTTTGCATCAATTTAATGCAAAAAAAATAGGCGTTTTCTCACTTTTCCCCAATATTTTCATCTTTACTTCATTGGCAATCAACTTTTCCCCCAAGTTATGACATCAGTCAATATGCCTTTCTTTTCACCAAACAGTATACTCATTCCACAGAAGAAATTATAAAAATCCAACCAAAATCAATGGATCTGTGATGATTTCACTAGCCTACTAGTTGGCGATCAACAGGCTCAGAACTTTAGTTTGGAACAACCAACCAACAGTTACCAATGGACTTCGAAGCTGTTCATCATTGTCTGTGGTAAGTGACAGTGACTTTAGCGTTTTGGGAGAATAATGGTAATATAACTGAAAGGACCACGCTAGTCTTCAAACAAGTATATTTCTGATGATTCATCATCCCAAACGTATTCCTATAGCAACAGCATTCATTCCCTACTAGTTTACTTAGCTAGCTGTAGCCGTTTTAGCTAATTTCGGTGGTTTCTTTACATGACCATAACTCCTCACAGGAATGGGGTAGAGACTTACTTTTTTTTTTTAAATGCTCAGAATCTTATGATCTAGGAGAGGTGTCCGATATGTCCATTTTGCTTCGACTGGAAGTTGAGAAATTGTGAAAATTTCAACTAGATTTACTAGGTAAAGAAATAGATATGAGAATAAATGCTGCTACAGGGATACGTTTGGAGTGAGGAATCATTAGAAATACACTTGTATGAAGGCTGGTGTGTGGTCCTTGAAGTGTTTTTCATGTCAGACAGATAGTAGGCGAGTAAGGATAACTAAAGGCTGCACTAAACATTAGCTGCCGTTCGCAATTAGCTACATGGCCAGTTGTTACGTTCAGGTTTAGAAAAATGATATGTAGCTATATAAGAATAAGTATGTAGGTGCTGAGGAGAATGGATGTAAGACCTGAAGCTGCAACTTCATACTTCCCTGCCAGAGCTTCTGTGATGGCATGAACAGGCAGGAAGATATCCATCGTCTTCACCCATAGCTCCTGCAGCCCATCCATGTGTGTGATGTAGTACATGCACATCATGATCACATCTGTGTCTGTCGCAACCACTACAGCTTGTTTGTGGTGCAGAATTTGTACTGAGTATGCAATGCGAGCAAATATCCTGGTATCTGCCTCCTCATGTTTCTCACAGGAAAGTTCTGGAAGCTCAACCTGACAATCCGTTGACAAGAGGACAGTGCGACCGGGATCACAAAAGATTCCACCAAGAATAAGTGTGCATCCTGCAGGAAGTGACTTGTCCTGAGCTGCCCATGCTTCCCCCATGGAGTTCAACAGGTTAGCTTTATTCAGTGGAGCTCCAGGACCAGCGTAAGCAGGCCCTGAAGGAAGCAAGAGAAGCAAGAATGGCTCAAGCCAGTGGAAGTCACCAGATGCCTGGAAGTTTGACTGAAGACCCGTCACTGCAACTAGAGATATCATACCTGGAGGCATCCCGAAGAGTGAGCTCTAACCTGTATAACCACCTGGCATGGATGATAACAGATGCATCTCCAGAGTTAGGTGAAAACGGCCGGGTGAAAGTCAGTCCTAAGCAGCAAGAACAAGTTCTCAACCTTGCCCAGGATGTCTGCTAAGCAGTTGCCAAGATCCCAACAACGAAACACGTTGGGACAGCTTTGCACATCCTTAAGGAAACCAGAAGCAAGTTAACTGTGTCACTCCTAAATAGATTTGGGAACAGCATCAGCTACAATGAAGCACAGAGATATATTACAACAATGGCAATGGCAGTTGAAGAGCAGACAACTAGGGATGGTGCCTTCATACCAACGTACGTGAAGGTTGGACAATTCACACAGTTTGCATTTGATAACCCTAACTTCCAAGAGTACACAAAGGATGGACGGATACTGCATGGCACAACACAAGTCATATTCCAGTACAAGAATCCAGATGAAGACCCCACACCAACGGTTAGTTTACCTCTACTGAAAACCCGCCAACTAGCCCTGGAATCTTCTCAGCCTTTTCAAACCAAGAAAAGCCACCTCAGTCTAAGATTGTCAAAAGAGTCACTCCCTGGTTGGAGTTGAAACAGAGCCTAAGCTTCCTATGTGTCTAGCAGAACCTCTTAACCACCTGAGCATCCTCTGACATTTGGTGCATAGCTGCCCTACTGTAGTAATGGAGGACCTGAAACCCAGTTGCGCTGCTCCAACATGGAGTTCATTCCAAGCATTTCTGGTTCTGAGTCTGCAAAAGAAGAACAAAAAGAAGTATGCCAAACTTACCTTGCACATGGGTGGCTTCCATATTGCTCAGAATTTCCTTGGAGCCATTGGGCATTTGATGCAGTCAACTGGAATTGAAGACATCATGGTCGAAGCTGATGTTTGTCTCCGTGGAGCAGCAAACAAAATCATCAGTGGGAAAGACTACTATGCAATGCTGCACGCCCACACTATGATGTATGCAGCCATGTTTGGCCTTCACTGGGAAGCATTTGCCAGATGGTTGGTCGATGAAGAGAAGGATCTGGAGTACATGTGTGTGCTTAGCAACAATGTCCAGCTACTCCTAGATGCCCTGTCAGAAGAGGATGTAGAGAAGGCAACTTCTGTGTGTGCTGATGCAACTGACCAACTGAAAAAGCTGTCATGTTTGATGGGAGTGTTTGATGAAGCACATACCTTACCTACCACAAAGCTATGGCTAATGTACATGGATATGGTGATGATTCTTAGACGGTTCATCCATGCTAAGCGTGCAGGTCTGTGGGAGGAACACCTGGCTGAAGTGGAAAAGATGTTACCATACTTTGTAGCTGCTGGCCACTACAAGTACGTATCCTGCCTGCCCCAATACCTAGAAGCTATGAGAAGCTTGCCTACACTGGCTCCAAATATCTATAGAGAATTCAAGGATGGGAAGTTCACTGTACGTCAAACAGAAGGACGGTTCAATGGTGTCTGGACAGACATGGCAATTGAAAAAACCTACAACTGTGATGCCAAGACAAAACTCTTCACTGGCATCAGTCAGCAGCCAGCGGCCATGGATAAATACTTGAAAGCTCTTCCAGTTCTGACAGTTGTGTCAGAGCAGACAAAGGCTATGGCACACCTGGATGCGGATGACACCAAACACCACAATGACAAGGACAGCCAAGGTGCAAAGGAGGCAGAAGGTGTAAGGAAAACAACAGATGTCATCAACAACCAGATGATCAATCCTTTCACGTGAAGAACAGGAGCTGATCAACATTTCAACAGGCCACAAAGCCACATCTGCTGACTTGATCTGTGCTCGTGAAAAAGGACTGGAGGCACTGGCTGTAGAAAGAAGAACAGACAGTAAGAAAGTAGGCCAAATTAAACTTTGAACCTTCGCAGCAAAGCCAAAGAAGTCAATGTCCATGGCATTCAAAGCCAAAAAGGTCTATGAGGAGGAGAGTGCAGTTGTGCGGAACCTGTACTTTGTTCAGGACTTATAGGAAGACAGGAAGGTGGAAGTTTTTGGCCATGAATGGACAAGTTGCCAAGCCTCCCTGTTTGAGCCAGATCTATCCCTTGACCAATGTTATGCAATGCGTAAAGCAAACTACCACCGTCTGACAAGCCTGTTGTGATGGTAGTAGATGCCATGGCATTCATTCAACGTTACCAACATCTTGGGAGCAGCACCTTCCATGAACTGAAAGGAAAGTACCTGAGGCAGCTCCTTGGAATCCTCCCAGACAAGTGTGACTGCATCCACTTTGTTGGTGATTGATATGATGTCTCCCCTGCTGAAAGTCTGAAAGGTGAGGAACAAGAGAAGAGGATGAAGACCTGCCCCAGCAAAATGAAGGAGTACATGAATGGAAAGGCTTCATTCACAATCCACTGAATAAAGCTAATCTGTTGAACTCCATGGGGGAAGCATGGGCAGCTCAGGACAAGTCACTTCCTGCAGGATGCACACTTATTCTTGGTGGAATCTTTTGTGATCCCGGTCGCACTGTCCTCTTGTCAGCGGATTGTCAGGTTGAGCTTCCAGAACTTTCCTGTGAGAAACATGAGGAGGCAGATACCAGGATATTTGCTCGCATTGCATACTCAGTACAAATTCTGCACCACAAACAAGCTGTAGTGGTTGCGACAGACACAGATGTGATCATGATGTGCATGTACTACATCACACACATGGATGGGCTGCAGGAGCTATGGGTGAAGACGATGGATATCTTCCTGCCTGTTCATGCCATCACAGAAGCTCTGGCAGGGAAGTATGAAGTTGCAGCTTCAGGTCTTGCATCCATTCTCCTCAGCACCTACATACTTATTCTTATATAGCTACATATCGTTTTTCTAAACCTGAACGTAACAACTGGCCATGTAGCTAATTGCGAACGGCAGCTAATGTTTAGTGCAGCCTTTAGTTATCCTTACTCGCCTACTATCTGTCTGACATGAAAAACACTTCAAGGACCACACACCAGCCTTCATACAAGTGTATTTCTAATGATTCCTCACTCCAAACGTATCCCTGTAGCAGCATTTATTCTCATATCTATTTCTTTACCTAGTAAATCTAGTTGAAATTTTCACAATTTCTCAACTTCCAGTCGAAGCAAAATGGACATATCGGACACCTCTCCTAGATCATAAGATTCTGAGCATTCAAAAAAAAAAGTAAGTCTCTACCCCATTCCTGTGAGGAGTTATGGTCGTTTAAAGAAACCACCGAAATTAGCTAAAACGGCTACAGCTAGCTAAGTAAACTAGTAGGGAATGAATGCTGTTGCTATAGGAATACGTTTGGGATGATGAATCAACAGAAATATACTTGTTTGAAGACTAGCGTGGTCCTTTCAGTTATATTACCATTATTCTCCCAAAACGCTAAAGTCACTGTCACTTACCACAGACAATGATGAACAGCTTCGAAGTCCATTGGTAACTGTTGGTTGGTTGTTCCAAACTAAAGTTCTGAGCCTGTTGATCGCCAACTAGTAGGCTAGTGAAATCATCACAGATCCATTGATTTTGGTTGGATTTTTATAATTTCTTCTGTGGAATGAGTATACTGTTTGGTGAAAAGAAAGGCATATTGACTGATGTCATAACTTGGGGGAAAAATTGATTGCCAATGAAGTAAAGATGAAAATATTGGGGAAAAGTGAGAAAACGCCTATTTTTTTTGCATTAAATTGATGCAAAATCATGTAGAAATGTGTTTTAAGAGTTATTTTTGCAGTGGATGTTGTCAGCACATGTGTTCTGTGTATCTGGAATGCATTTATTGACAGCCTACCCAACCCACTGAGGATTTGAGGAAAAAAAATTTTTTTCACATTTTTCTGATAAAAAATAAAGGGTGCATACACTAAAGTGGTCACAATTTTTTTTCGCGATATTTCCGGCAGAGCAGACCCTCCAATTATTGGTTCTTAGGGTCAAAGTTAACAGAAAAAACACAAATAAAAAGTATGGCAGACCATGTCAGGTTCAACCCATTTTATTGAGCTTTTGAGACTTTGGGTCCCCGACTATTAGGTGTAGATGGCAGAGTGGGCAGTGGTGACGTGTATAAGGGAGAGGAGCAGCGGAGGGAGGGGAGGAAGGGCAGTTGTCTTTGATGGCAGACAGGAAACCACCAGGGTCATGAATTTTTCAGCAGCTGCATCCGCGAGGTTACAAGGACTCGTACAGGTGTAAGGAAGCAGGTTGTCACAGACATCTGTTCAGCACGGGGACCCGGTGTCCATACTACCTCCTCACCTCCCCCTCTCCTTGCCGAGCTTCTATCCTCACCCCTCTTCCCTCCCTCAGCAGACTCCCTTCCTGACCCTCCCTCCCTCAGTGCTGCCGCCCGGAGCCAGACTGCTGGATTGTCAGCAGATGCAGAAGAGAGACAGAGAGACAGAAAATGAGAGTGAAACAGTTTTTCTCTTTTTTTTTTTTTTTCCTGGTTTCCACATTTAGCGCCCGAGGGCCTTCAACACCAAAGGTAGAGTGGGGGTGGACACAGCTGCAGTGCCGAACTTGCCCCAGGCACAAATAAAGAGATCTAATGTGGTTTGACTGTGCTGTCGGTGAGACCGGGGAGCCAGGGAGGCACTTCAGAGCCAACTTAGCACAGCAACATCTGCCGCCAAGTTTTGCCGGGTATTGACTGGGGACAGTAGGTAGAGAAGGTGGGGAGGGAGGAAGGGAAGGGGGGAGAGAGAGAGAGAGAGAGAGAGAGAGAGACCTGCTTTTTCAGAAATCTCCCCCCCTCCACATCTTCACACTTTAGGTATTGTTTTCTAAAAGCAGCTGTCAACAAAATGTCCAGCCGAGGTGTGCAATGACGGATGTATCACCATACATTAAACCCTCTGTGTCCTCCTACAGTAGAAGACACACACCAGAAACCGAGAACAGGCATTGGAGTTCTTCTGAGTCCGTGTGGATTTTCATTTGTTCCTCTTGCTCGCATTTGTTCCTCACCAAGGGGACGTGTGGGCTGAGTATGCTGGTGTGTGGAGGTTACTAGTATCAACAGATGGATGTTTATACTGTTGCTAAACCCTGTGTGTTGTTGAGTTTATGAAGTGAGTGAGTTAGACCATTCGCCGATGAGTTGGAGTTTCCCCATTGGCTGTTGCTCTTTCAAAATGAATCTGCACTACAGTGTTTCTGTTGGTAACGTTTTTGCCTCCAATATCATCATCTGGTCATCATCATCCACTTCCTCAATACATACGCGGTTGTTGTTGTTGTTGCTGCACAACATGTTTGTTACTCCACCTGCAAAGCCCAGAAAGCCTCATTTGTGTGTGGTGTGGGCGTAGCAAGTGTGTGGTCAAGCGATAGAGAGAAAAAGTGATGTGGACTTTCTGAGCACAGACATGTGTTGGGGATCAGAGCAGAGAAAAAAAAGCTAGCTTTTGACTGAGGACTTGAGTAAGATAGGCGAGATTTCCCCCCTAAAATGCATCTAAGAAACTGTACAGATGAAGAACACGTGAGGCTGTAAACTACAGTCGGAGAGGCAGCTTCCCACTAGTGCTGCACGATATAAGGGAAATAGGCGACATGCAATAACATTGTTGAATATCGCGATAACGATATAACGTGCAATAAATTAGATATTAAATTAAGATATTAAAGTGTACTCAGTTCTGCATTTCTGCTGATTTCAGTATTCTGCTAAAATACAACAAATTACTTGTTGAATTAAAAACAAATGTAAGGAAATCATTACCAACATTCTTTTATTGAACAAATTGAACATTGATTTGAATATAAAAGGCACCACTAAAAAAAAGTGAGTTACATTATAAAGTGCAGTTTTCTACTGATATTTTCTTTCAACATATCACAAGAAATCTCTGTCTTTCGCAATATGTCGGCGCCTTTCGCAATATGTATATTGTGGCAGTTGATATTGCGATGACGATTAAAAAAAAAAAGGTATATTACGCAGCCCTACTTCCCACCTCTCTGTGTCTCTTCTTCCTCCGCTCTTCCCTCAGCTGGTTTATCTTTCCTTCTCCCTGCCAGCGCTCGGTGTCCTCGCTGTGACAGCGTCTTAATTTAACGGCTGTTGGTGCTGTGGGAGTGTTTAATTAAGTGACTGTAAGCAGAGGGACTCCACGGACCTGCTCTGGAAGAATCCCGTCAGATGGAAGGAGCAGGGGCGCCGCCAGGAATTTTGGGCCCCATGACAAAAAATCTAATTGGGCCCCCTCTGTGCAGCTGTTGTCACCACATCTCTAGGACCTAACTGTCCCATCAAAAGCTTTACATAACTCTAATTAAAGGCTTGCAACTGTCTTGCTTCTTGTAGTTCAATACTAGTACTAGCACAATATTTACTGCTGATGATTTGTACATGCATGCAAGTCTAGTATGCAGTTCACTATTTGATGTGCGGAAGGCCATCTTTTACAGTGTCATTGTATTTGTATTGTAAAATTTGACAAAATGGAAAATTCTCTTAACAAAATTATTATTATTAATGAAATATTAAAAAAAGAAAAACAAACAAACTTAAATATATAAATATCTATTAACTGCCCTTCATGATGGGAATAATAAAGACTGTATCTATAGATGTCATTCCATAATTCAATCTAAATGAACGTATCAAACTGGATTATTTTAATATTGTCTGTATCTTACATGCAGGCTCAGGTAAGCTACTCACTGTTTCCAACTGTCCAGCATCAGTACAGACAGTAGGTTGTTTTTTAAATTTTATTTCATAATGATCATTATGTGAGAAAATAATTGTTATTAATGTGTTTGAATTTCTGTCATTAATAAATATTTCATTTTCTTTTTTGTAATGGTAAAAATAACAAGAGAGACAGAGAAATCCCCACAGACTCCCTGCAATGATGCTAACTGGCATGTCACTGAACCCAATGTTGCTCTCCTTCACTGGGACAGGGAGGGGCACAGTTAGGGGAAGACAGGGGTGCTTCTGACTCATCTGTTGTTAAGTCTGCTAAAAGGGGCAGGGACAACGATTTAATATGAATATCTTGCTAAACGTTTCCCTGCACTGATTAAATGGTGATTACATGTAGGCTAACACTAGTCTGTAGCTAGCTATCTTATTCCACTATGGACATGAAGCCAACAGGTTAATACCACTCACAGACCACAGGCTACCCACCTTTCTTGGTGAAAAACTGGGTTACAGTTGACACCCTTTCCTTTGTCTTTCCTCTCTCTCTTTTCTCTCTTTCCTTTTTTGAAAACCAGATTTTGATTTAATGTTACTTGGAAACATTATGGTCACTGTAGTTCTGGCATCTACTGACTGCAACCAGACTGCAACTAAACAAACACCGTGAGTGCGCTAAGGCAGGACCAAACCATTTCATGCAGATACAGGGGGGTGGTTGGTCAATATGGACGTTTACGTTTTGGTCAATGGGGATATTTAACATTTACTGCCAAAAACAAGTAAAAACAAAGAGATAATTAATTATTATTATATTCGAAATATATATATATGCTGAATGATGATGGTTTAATAATTTATATTAGTTTTTACCTATTTTTTGGGGACCCTGTCAGTCATGGGCCCTTGGAATTGTCCTAACTCTCCCCCTATACGGCGCCCAAAGACAGTATATAAAATGGACCCAGTGACTCCGCTGTTTTTGACGAAGCACTTTTCCGGTGATAGTTGAGCGTTACTGCGCAGCTGCAAACTGAGCTTCCCGCCGTAGATGTGACGTGAGCAACGTGTCTGAACGTTGTAAGTCTTCTGGTAGCTGTGCAAGAGAAATCTCAATCATTCCCAATCTTGCAGAGACGGAGAGCGTAGGTATATGTAAGGAGATAACATAGGTACAGGCTAATTATTGCTAACTAAAATGCTAGTTAACATTAGTAATTAAACTAAACAGCTAATGTAAGTTGAAACTGCCTGCGAGCTTCTCCTGTACTGTACGGTAATTCCTCTACTATGCGACAGTAAGTCACGTGGTTATGACACAACAACTTTTATACATTGTCGTGTTTCTTTAGAAATAAACAACGGACAAATAAAGTCTTTAGACGCTTAAGATTTAAAGTTATTGTCTGTCAAAGTGACGCCAAAATGAATGGTAGTCAATGGAACGGGTAATGGTTTGCGTAGCATAAAATGGCGGCTTCGCTCTGAGGAAAGAAGCCTGCCCCCTTGACGGAGCCCCTGGGAGGGAGGAGAGATAAAAGGACGGATGTGAAAGGGAGGTGTAAGAAAAAAAACGGGGGAAAAAAACAAGGACAAGGCTAGCATAAGCCGAGGGCCACTGAGGTTAGAGGTGACAGTCTGCTTGCCTGGCACCTCATGGCATGGCATGGCATGGCATGGCAGAGCTGTCCTTGGAGGTCACAGTAATCCAGCTCAGTGTTGTGCCTGCCGGTTCTCAGGGTGCTGCGAGGTGATTTCATGGAAATAGAGCCAAGTAAAACATTAGACTTGAAATTGGATGAAGAAATTTGTTTTAAGTTTCAGTATTTGACTGGCATGAAGGTGCTACATGTAGCATTTTAATATCAGTAAGTCAACATTCATTTTGAGACATGAGTATAATTACTGAAAAGCCCGTGTCTGAGAGGATAGGCAGCCACTCTTTGGCCTCTTCACCAGTGTTGGTCAAGTTACTTGGAAATAGTAATTAGTTACTTTACTGATTACTTATTTTCAAAAATGATTAGTTACTTTACTAGTTACTTTACTAAGTTACTTTTCAAAAACATGATGCACAACCTGTGAACTGTTACACCCATAAAACTTTTGTTATTCACCGTCCAGATGTCAGCAGTGGTGGAAACAAAGTGTACATCTCCGAGTGCAGCCTTCAAATTAGCATCCATTAGGCTATGTCTTATTCTCTCTCAAGGTTTCCTGCAAATGACTTTCTCTGCGGCAGCTTGACACCGTGTTTGGTCGGTATTTTTTCTACGATGATTTTTGACGGAGACAAGTGAAGTCTCTTACCAGCACTTTTCCGGTGATGGTTAAGTGTTACTGAGCGTTACTGCGCAGCTGCAAACTGAGCTTCCCGCCGTAGATGTGACGTGACCAACGTGTCTGCAAGTTTTAAGTCTTCTGGTAGCTGTGCCAAGAGAAATCACAATCATTCCCAATCTTGCAGAGACGGAGAGCGTAGGTATATGTAAGGAGATAACATAGGCACAGGCTCTGGGGGACATGACCGCGGGAAACGAGCCCCGTTCTCTGGGGGATGTGAACCGCGGGAGCCCCGGTCTCTGGGGGACGTGACCGCGGGAAATTAGACCCGTTCTCTGGGGACGTGACCCGCGGGAGCCCCGGTCTCTGAGCGACGTGACCGCGGGAAACGAGCCCCGGTCTCTGGGGGACTCTCATGAAACAAAATCACGGTTAAGTAACGCAGTAACGCAGCCTGCTTACGGGGAAATAACCGTAATCTAATTGTTTTTGTAATGTTTTTGCAATTGTAATCCCTTACTTTACTCGTTACTTGAAAAAGGTAATCGGATTACAGTAACGTGTTACTTCTAACGCGTTACTGCCCATCAGTGCTCTTCACTGCATTTTTACATTGTGAGCCACCAGGTCACATTTTGTGGGAAATGTACTTCAAGCGCAAATGGAGCTCAAGTTTCTGTCAGTTTCTCTCAATGGCAGACGGTAGAGGAGTGAACAACTGATGGGGCAAAATCTCATTTACCATTAAAGGCACGGTGGCCCAATGGTTAGCACGGTGGCCTCACACCAAAAAGGTACCGGGTTCGAACCCTGGTCATCCTGAGCCTTTTAGTGTGGAGTTTGCATGTTTTCCCCATGTCTGTGTGGGTTTTCTCCGGGTGCTCCTCTTTGCCCCACCACTTAAAACATGTTCCCCTCCCTCTCTGTGTGGTGAGCGCCTGACGTCGTAAGACTGCCGTGCATCTCCCAGGTGGGTGCTACACATTGGTGGTAGTAGAGAGTAGTCAATATTGGAATTGATTTAACAGACTTGTTTATTCAGTCTTATACATAAGGGAAGTATTTAGCAGCTTCTTTCTTTGTATCTTTTGTCACTTGATCTACAGTATGTAAAGCGGAGCAAACATTTGTCCAAAATTGTTTAAAAAAACAAACATAAACAGATGCACACATACTCATCCTTTCACGCTTCCTCTTGTCGCATAACAATGCCACACTGAGTATGGTGAGAACATCTTTCTTGAAACTAATAAAAGCCATCAAACTGTATTGTTCGGTGTTAAAAAAAAAAAAACCTAAGAAGAGCCAAAAGATGACACATTCTTGAAGGTTTTCGGCATTACACAAGGCCCACGTTTTGCTCTTTCCACAGCCGTTGAACGGAATACTTTGGTACCTAAACATCTGATTAGACAATATGCTAATGTAGTACTAATATATGCCTAAAGAAAGAGTTGACAGCAGCACTAATGAAGAATAAACACAGGGCGATGCATGCAGGAGGACTTCTACATGTCAGGATGCTTAGCATCACAAAGGTAAATACCTCGTTGAAACAAATGTAACACTTAATTTCACAATAAAAGGCTTTAATCGAAAGTAAACAACCTGGCAAATGACATTAAGATGAAACGAACCCCTAGATCAGAGAGCATGAGATTTCCTAATTAACAGGGGTAATTGGAATAAAACCAGAGCGTCACAAATAATGAAGCATTGGTTGAAGAGATGAGGCTTCAGTGGAAAAGGCTGAAGTTGACTGAAAAACAAAGCTCAAAATAACAATCAGACGTTACTCATGCTTGACATTTAACCCCATCGTCACATTTATCTCTCCATGCTGGGGGGGGGGGGGGGGGGGGGGGGGGGGGGGGATTTATTTAGTTTTGTATTATTATTCTTTCCTTCTTTGTTGCACTGCATATGTGTTGTGTGGGTTTTTACTCAAGAGGGAGTTGGACAACAGAGTTAATAGTTTGTTGCCGCTGTACAATCTAACAATTCAGTGCAGGGATTTGTCACTTTTTAGCCAAGAAATATCATTTCAAATGACCCCTGGATTTTCTAAGGATGTTGAAGTTTCTAGCTGCTGCTTAGTCTTATTGGTCCTGGTGGCTCATTGCTAATTCAAGCATCCCGGTTATTCTATCTTTTCAAACAAATCTCCACCACTAATAATATAACATACATAAAACATCAATTTGGATACTTTAGCACTTTAACATACCAATTCTGTGGATTTAGGACCATGGATATACTGTACACCCTTTCATGTTCAGGCATTTTTCAGATACATTCAGTGTAAAAATGTCAAATAAAAACAATTTCTTTAAAAGAAATACAAAAGTCACAATCCTAAAATGGACCACCACCCAGGCCACAAGTCACATTTTCTTAAAGGAGAATTCCGGTCGATTTCAACCCGTAGCTCTGTTGTTTTTAAATTTGTAGTGCTGTCAAAACTGCTGTCACGTCTACTGCAGTCAGATTCGCTGTGTTCCCTCGGAAGGAATAACTGCACATGGGTAGGCACTTGTAATGATATTTCGAGCATATTTCGAGGCTAAAAACACGTTTAAAACTTGCCCGGTTTATGCCTGTTAGGTATAAGGCAGCACCGATTGGTTTTGTTTTTTTCGCTACTGACAGCACTACAAATTTACAAACAACAGAGCTAGGGGTTGAAATCGACCGGAATTCTCCTTTAAGTATGAAACTATTTTTATCTCTGTTTCTTGTGTAAACATTCAGGTGTCATTTTCTTGATATTACAATGTAGTGCAGTGATCTGCTTTATGTTGCATTTATCTGTGTCCTGTTCTCGCACCTTGGAGCTGTTTTTACATTATCTAGCATATAAAGCAGCAGCAGTAGTGGTGGCGGTGGGCTGTGCGGGGAAGCGGCGAGCCCTGGGCCTCATTAGTCCTATCAGTGGACGGCCTTGTTAGCCCTAACAAGTAGCCAGCTGACAGCTCCATTCAGCCGCCGCTCCCCCACAAGAGAAGTGACAGCTTTAACTATTGCAGAGAGCACCGCCGATTTATGAGCCGCGCCCGTGCTCTCTTAACCAGATTAGTTCTTTTTACATTAACCGAGGAAAAGTAGGGCAGATGTCTGTATGACTGGTTGTAAATTTGATAATGACCGCCATGTTAATCCCCCCCCCTCTTCTCATCCATGCATCCCCGCACGGCAAGTCCAGGCGTGTGTGTGCGCGTGTGTGTGTGTGTGTGTGTGTGTGTGTGTGTGTGTGTGTGTGTGTGTGTGTGTGTGTGTGTGTGTGTGTGTGTGTGTGTGTGAGAGAGAGAGAGAGAGAGAGAGAGAGAGAGAGAGAGAGAGAGATCAGGAAAAAGGAAGCTAATTGTTGTTGGTGGTGGCTGGTTGGAGCAGTAAAGTGAAAAGTAACCTAATGTGGGAAAAAGAGAAAAATAATGATTAGTGAGATATCACCACCAAATCCCTTCTAGTTGTTCCCTGATTTCTCAGAATCTAAGGCTTCACTCAAAAACGACCATTTGAAACACTTTAATTTCAGAATGCATTCAAATGTAGTTCACAAATTGTTAACACTCTATTTTAATGAAATCATTATTTTCATAAGCAGCTAGAGTTTTACTGAAAATGTTATTCAAAGATCTTCCAACTTTTTTGTATACACTGAACATACACACATATATATTTTACAGCCCAGACACAAAATGTTCGTCGTCATTAAATAGATACAAATATGACAAAACACATTATTTAATTAACCAAGGTTTTATGTTGTTTTTTTGAAATTATTATTATATAATTGAATTTACAACAAAAATACAACAACAAAGCAAATCATTTTTTGCGAGCAACATGCCACCCAACAAACAAAATAAATCACAACAAGCTGTTTGTTGGATATTTTAATATCCTTCCAGATTTAATGCAATTTATCTGCATGTGAAGATTGTGACTCTGATCTCTCCTTGGTCAGTTTTGGATTAGCTCTTGTTTTTCTCTTTCCTCTAAATCTCATTCTGCAGTGAAATCCACTTTGAACACAGCTTTATTCCCTCGCCTACAAAAGTATTTTGTGAGTCAATCAAGTATTATCCAGTGTTGTTGTTTCCTTGGTGTTGTTTTTGGGGCGACTGTCCAGCCCCCCTGTGTTGGAGGACTCCCCTTTTCCTCTCCATTAACTGATCGGTGTTGTTGTATTTGGGTGGCCAGGGCTGGTACCTGCACCCAGTACCCCGCCTTCCCTTTTGCCCCCTCTGCCTGATACGATCTAAACTGATGTCCTGCCGGTGCCTTTTTTCCCAGAACCCCTCAGACTGGTTGGAACGGTGGCGGTGTCGCCGTGTGCCGAGCCTTTTCTTCATCACCTATTAAAATCAAAGCCTCGTCGTTTGGCGAGGACCGCTGGGATCTTGGCTTTAATTAAATTACATTATTGTTAACGTCAGCTTTGCCGAGGCCAGCTCTGTCGCGTGCACTTTGCCCTCCTCCTCCCTGGCTCACCTCCTGACAGACATATAGAGGAGGGAGGAGTGGGGGGTGGGGTCGAGGGGGAGGGTGGGGGGGTGGGGTCGAGGGGGAGGGTGGGGGGGTGGGGCTGAGGATCATGCATACATGCAGTAATGTATTCCAATGCCGATTTGAATTTAAAAAAAGATGGAAGCAGGGAGTCATGTTATGCAGTGAATATGTTCACAGTGAATATTCAATTAGCCTGCTTTGTATTTTGTATATGTGAATGTAACGATGTGGTGATGGCGGCTAATATGTAGTGAAGGGCCCTCGCATGAAGCTACATGTAATATGATCCGCTCTAAAATGTTTGATCACAGACGTGCATTATGAATAAACATGTAAACATGTGAACCTCAGATTGTAATTCTCAAACTGAATGAACAACATGAATGTTTCCTTTTTTTTTTTTACTTTAATCCTCAAGCTTTACCATCATTGATAATGTTATAAATGTAGCTAGTATTACCATTTCAATACATCTCTATAATTTTCTTATCTTGTAAAAAATCTGGTTTGGTCCGCAAAACACTGTCATGCAGGTTTATTATGAATATAATTATTCTTAAACTACATAAATGTCTCCCCGCCGAGCCTCTCTCCTCCACTGTGAACAGAGCAGTGAAGTGTCACTAACGTTGCTCTATTCATTGGTTTGCAGGCCTGAGACTGTCCCTCTCTCTGCTCTACTACCGTCCTGTTGCTCCTCTAAAGCTGGTGGCTGATAAAACTCTGACAGGTCACTCGCTTTCTAGTCTCGCATTGCCAGACCTTCCTACACAGCGCTGCGGAGGAGGGTCTGGCTAGTCCACACAGCATTCCTGGATGGGACAAAAACATGCTCTGGTTTATTGGCATTTCTTTAAACCAATCACAATCGCCGGACAGAGCAACAGTGCCTCTGCAAAATAGCTGAGGAGCAGTTAACCATAGTTCTCAGAAAGCCACCCGAGTTTAGAATTCCAACGCAAAGAAAGCGGAAGGTAACAGACATCCGGCCTAAAAAGAGGGACGTCCAGCGGAATTTCCAGAAGTGGAACGTCGTTGCTATAGACTACTCGCTTTCTGAAAGGTGAATCTTTTCTTCGAAGAATCATAGCTTAATATTGCAGAGGACCTGATCTATATAGCTGACTTCTGTATTACAATATTAATTTGAATATTTTAGTCATATTGAAATATCACAGTACTGCAAAATGAATGCCAAATGAAACAATAATCTGATTGATGTAATTAATGGTCGGTAATGGTAGGTCTCCACTATTTTTGCTAAATACACAATGTGTAAAATGAAAAGACTGGAGTTCCCATAGACAGTTAAAGAAATGGACTAACAGATCGCGTTGCTCTGGACTGAGACCAGTGAAGTGTATTAGAAGCACTTTTCCGGTGAGGTTCGAGCGTTACTGCGCAGCTGCAAACTGAGCTTGATGACGTAGATGTGACGTGAGCAACGTGTCTGAACGTTGTAAGTCTTCTGGTAGCTGTGCCAAGAGAAATCTCAATCATTCCCAATCTATCAGAGGTGGAGAGCGTAGGTATATGTAAGGAGATAACATATACATTATGTTATTATATAACATTGACAGAACTCAAGGCTTTTAATACACATTTAAAGCAATGGCTGAAACTGAAACAACTCTGTGAACACTGACTGTACAGGATACAATACAATGCATACAAACATATTGTTTTATATGTTGGCATGCACAGACATATGGACACTTTTGTGTTCTTGTATTGTTTAATGTGTCTAGACTCTGCTTTATAGTGATTTCTACATCCATTTAAGCCCATATTTTATTTCATGTATGGGATGTATTTATTGTATGTATTTTAATGGTTATAATTTTTTGATTTAATACTTTGTAATTTCTGTTTCAATTTTACAAGCCTAACCAGGGACAGGGTTTGCAAATTAGTCATGGCTATAAACCTGTATGCATGGCATCTACTTTGTCTTCTTTATAAAGCAATGTTCTATGCATTTGTCCCTGTCAAATAAACATTAATAATAATAATAATAATAATAATAATAATAATAATAGGCACAGGCTAATTATTGCTAACTAAAATGCTAGTCCTTAAAAGAGGAGTAACGACTTACTGGCACGCAACTGAAGTGACTGGTCATGGTTAAGACATGCAGTAACAAACACATTTGAAATCTATCTTGATAACGCTGAGTTGAGCTGATCTTTCATGTGTTTCATGTTGTTTTTTTTTTTTTATTTATCATTATTTTTTGTTACCTTTTTTTTGTCTTTAAACGGTAAAGCACCCCAAGATGCTAATTGCATCAGTTTGAATGGACCATTTAAGTGAATTAGCCGCGTCCCCGTCAGACGCTTTGAAAGGGTCACTCCTCGTCCAATTACTGGATCCACCTCGTTAACTCCTTCAACGCCAGGCCTTTGCCATTTTTTGAACATGAGCTTAATTATGCTAATGAGCTTAAGCATGCAAATGGCCCGAACTCTTTCATCCTAAACTGTAGGCTCAACAGCTATTTAAAGACATTTTATTTCCTATTTGACACTGATTAATTTTGTGTTAAGTGACCTCAGATAAGAAGGAAAAAAGCCTCTGAGAGGTTTTCTTGCTTCCAGGTTTTATCTCTCAACACATGATTGGTAATTATATGTATGTTATACTTTAGAAAAGGAAAAAAATACATTGTTTCTTTGTAATGTCCTTTGGCTGAAAGGAAAGTAAAAACAAAACACATCAGCAGCTCTGCGGTCACACTGTAAAAAGTGGAATTTATTTACTGAAAACAATCTATGCTCTATGTCACTCTATGTCCTATGATTTATACAGATGTCTTCTTTAAGGATGCTGCTGAATGCTTTTCCCCCCTGTCATTCCGGGGGTTGAATTCTTCATACATTCTCACAACTGGTGCATGAGTATCCCATGAATAAATTACATTCTTTCATAATTGATTGAGAGAAAAGATGTAGATGTGACCATAGTTGGCAAAACGGCCCAGCAGCTAATTGAAACCATTCTTGAAGGGGTTCCAGATGTAGTTGTCCTTTCTTTTTTTCCTGTACCACTTCATGAAATAACCCTTATTACTGTTATCTTTTTAGACTTTTCCTACAAAATCAAGTATTTGACTTGCTAAAACTTTGCTTCACTCGTGTCTCCGTCTCATTTGTCTCATCTCATCCATGCCATCTTTGAAGAAGATGGCAATTTTACCGCCTATTTTATCAATATGTCATTTATCATTATAATAGATGTATCTGATGTTAATGACGATAGTTTATAAAACCACTTATTAACCTTAATGACAGTGTGATCTTTTACAATTGATAGGTTGTCTCACCTTCAATTATACTGAGTAATGATGATACAGATTTAATTAATGCTTAAGTGCTCTAATGGCTTTTTTCATGGCTGTACAGAGACTCGCCAGTGCAGCTTCACTGGCGGCTTCCTTTACTGCTTGTTGTTTATTTATATTTCTGTTAGTTTGGGCCACAATAGCAGATATTCACCCAGAGGCTGTCTCAGGTTAGAGATGCACAGGGTACGAATAATATGAAATTCAGGCATAATACTGTTCATGCAATTTAAAAACAAATTAAACAATAATTCATCTTAAAACTGTGATTGATGATGACCTCCCAAAAAAAGATGAAGCCACCATAGAAGTGTGTTAACAAAACAAAAGTATGTGTGTTCCTGAGTCATCCTTTGCTTTTCTGCGATCCGTCTGTCTGTTTATCTGTGTCTAAGCGAATGCCTCGAAAGCGCCGTTCAATCCCACTGTTTGGGAGCACAGATGCACATTCAGTCCTGTGTTCTCTGCAGTCTTAATAGTGTTAACCCGTCAGCTGTCCCCAAACTGAGGACACAAGCGTCTCCAGTGTTTTCGCCGCTAAGCCGGATTTTCACTCTTTCCCTGCGAGCAAGTAGCCAACAGAACTTCCACTTGCTTCTGCTTGTCTTCCATCCTCCTCCTTTCTTTTCTCTCTCTCTCTCTGTATTTCCTGCTGACGGCTGCTGTCTTTGACAAAAGCAACTCCAAATGTGATTTTGTTTTATGTGTTGTATTTTTTATGGTTGAAAAATTGTTCTCAGGCTCTGTTAGCCAGAGCAAGGAAGAACATTATATTAGAAGCCTAATTGAGCGTAATGCTTTAAAACACCCTCTGGTTTCGACCTTACATGGTTTCATCACCAATTTTTTCAACTTCAAGAGCACCTTAAGGTTCCTGGACTGCATATGGAACCGATCAAGCACCTGGGGCCTCATTTATAAACGTGACGTATACACAAAATGGGGCTGAAAATGTGCGTACGCCACTTCCCACGCAAAGGTTGTGATTTATAAAAAACAAACTTGACGGGAGAATGTGCGGTCCTCCACGCTAACTCTGACCCATGCGTAACCACATTTTGGAGACAGAATAGGAATTGGCGTCGCAGATGGTGAGGTGGTGAACTGAAGTCAGAAAGTAAATGGGAATAACAATTACTCGTAATATTTCCAAGTATTGATGCCTCACACACATTTTTTCACTCCATATCATCCACGTTATCATGAAGATTAAATCCAGCAGTGTTATTTGGGATTGTACTGAGGGATAACTCCAGATTTGAGCTCCAACTCAAATCTTAAATAAAAATGTGTTCTTAATATTTAATCGGAGCTGTCTCTCCGTCACATTGTCCGCTACGGAGCACAGGAGGAGGAGATGGCCCGACTGCATGGAATACAGGATATCATCAAATACCCTACCATTAGATAACTACAGAACACAGTGTAAATAACTAAATATCTGTCTTTAAAACTCTGCATATATCATCAAATGTTAAAGTCTGAAAATACAGCCGTTCGTTACACTTAATGTCCTCATTATCGGTCCGAACTTTAATACTGTTTGGTACCAAACCTGCATGAAGAAAAGTGTGTTTGCTTATTAGACTTTCTTTCGTCTTCAAATTGTATCTCGGGGGGGATACCACCAGTTGATGCTGTGATTTTAGCAAGGTGTTAACAATCACAAATTGTTGTTAACATATAAATACTGGTGTGACCCCATGCGTAATGCTGCATGATGGCACTGCAGGAGGACGTTACGCTAATAGAAGAATCAGGAGAAAAAGAGACTTCAGGGACCATGACTATGACTGGCTAATATACTGATTTAAATTCCCTAAAGCTGAGCTCTTGGATCTATGTACTGAGTTGGGTCCAGTAGAGAGAGCAACGCGCCAGAACCGTGCCTTCTGGTCCAAATACAGGTACTCGCAACTCTGGGGGTAACCGGCTGTTTCCAGAGGGAAATGGCAGACAGCTAAGTGTTTTTTTTTTTAAATAAATATTATATATAATCTTCACCTTTATCATAAGGCTTGTTTGGATATGATATATAGTTCTGTAATTTTGGCAAAGTTCTTGTATGGTTGCTTGTGTTTAGACACCATTAAACATTTTAGAACTTTGGCTTCTTTTGTTAAATGAAAAATAAAAAGGATTCTTTAAAACATTCATATGCAATAAGTAAGGTATATAAAAAGTACAGTTTTGTGCCCTAATTGAGGCACTGTATAGACACAGCATTTTAAATTATATGTAGTTAAATATCATACCTTTTTTAAGTTTTGAGTGTTTCTTCATCACAAGATTATTTATGTGTATACTTCTCTCTCAAATGCTTGAGAAATATGAATACTGTGATGAAACTTTGCTAGACACAAAATTCTTTCTTACTTTGTCTCGTCTCCTTTTATCACACACTGTCACAACTTCCAGTATCGTGTCTTCACCCTCCTCTTCCTGCCTGCCCCTCTCTCTCTCTATTTCTCCTCCGCTTTACATATTTTCCTTCCATCTCTCTCACCGCCTTTGTCTGCTGCCTTGGCGTCTGACTTTGTCCTCCTCTGCGTCTTTAACACTCCCTCTCCGTCTCCATCCCTCTCTGTCCATTCACATTGGGACAAGGGGCACTGGGCGCCTCTGACAGTGCTCCTAATTAAGACGTAAAACTGTGGGCAGCAGGTTTCTGAAGGTTACACTGTCTATACCACAGGAAGTGATAAAGAATGGAGTCACTGATGACATGTGACGTTTTCACCGGGGATGATGTAAACCGCTGCTAATGAAGCTGGGGCTATGGAGGAGAAAGCGAAGGGGACAGGGGGCCTGTGTGTGTGTGTGTGTGTGTGTGTGTGTGTGTGTGTGTGTGTGTGTGTGTAACGTAGGTTTTGCTCCAGAGGCCTTTGGGATTTCAGGGCAGAATAGTTGAGTCAATTAGACAGATCGAGTTGCTGCCCTGCACTTAGACTGATATGTCCATTTTCTCATACAGTATATCTGATAGTCCTGCTGTCTACTGCTCTTATGATGTAAGATCATTCTTATGGCTGGGTGATAATTCACAATTAACAGACTTTCACTGGGATCATATGATGTGATCATATTTTTACAAAATTCTTCAAGTTCAAGATTCCAAGTACATTTGTTGCAAGTTGCAAAACAACATAGTTATCAAAGTGCACACAAAGATTTAATTTACTTTTGTATAGATATTGTGATATAAGTATATGTATGTATATGATAGTGGATAAATAGTCTTTACAATATTGTGAATAGAGCTGGGTAAGTTGTATGTAAATGCTTGGTCAGAATCTTGTTTACTAATTCTTTAAACTGATATTTCCTGATATAAATTATGGAAACTTAAACTAACTTTCAGATACATTTAGGCAGGTTTCTTTATTTAACACTAATACAGTTTGGCTTATTTTTGTTTTAAATAAAAAAAAAACACATTTAGATCTGACAAAGAGACGAAATGTTTGTCCATTTACATACATAAATGTGTGGTTTTGGAGTCTGTTACTTTTTTTAAAAGCCTTGCACATGTAATACATCTAAGACTAGAAGGGCACTAGTAGCGCACAGACCTCCGCCAACGCCATGCTCTATCTTGCAATATTAATGAAAGTGAAAAATAAGTTGTGTATCTGGCCTGTGATTCGGATCCGCTCCAAAATGTATTAGGTTCTTCCTTCCACCAAGTTTCATGGAACTTGGGCCAGGAGTTTTTCCGTGATCCTGCTGACAGAAAAGCAAACCAAACCAAAACATAACCTCCTTGACGGAGGTATTGAAAGAAAAAAAAATATGACCACTAAAATATCAAAAAAGCAATATGTGGTATCATTTAAAGTGTATTGATACTGATGTCAATATGATAGAAATACCAGAACAGTACTTTTTTTTTTAAATACCGAAGTGTAAGTTCTAATAATATGTTTTACTGTAGGTTTCTTTTCCAAACCCTTTTACTAAACTTCCTTTTTTTAAGAAAACAGTCAAGACTTCTTATAAGTCGAGCTGTACACAAGCACTCATATAAGAAATATATAATTCAAGAATATGTAAAGAAGACCTGACAAAGTATTTAAGGCCAGCTTACTGTGTATGGTTTTTTGATACTTGGGGATATTGAGGTTCCATCCCTAAAAAGTTTAAAAGCATTTTTGCTATGTACTATTGACTGGAACTCACATATTGTGCATTTTCCAACAGCAGCGTCAAAGAGAAATTGAACTGAAAAGTGAATGCATAAAACATGACAGCTGGCGTTTTCCGAAATAATCTTGACACACTGTGTTGGAAAAGCGCATAATAAAGGACTAGAGGATGAGGCGTTACTGATTAGCATGCATGTCACCCTAACAGTACAGCTTGACTCCCCAAAAAACTTGGAAACTTGCAACGAAATGCTCTCGGCCAGTTAATGTAACATCATATGTGGGTCCTCCTGGTGAAATATCCTCTGAGACTTGCATTGTGCACATAGTAATGAATTGCATTGCCACCAACGTCGCCATTAGGAAAACAGCAGTTATATTAGCCTTTTTAATGCCGTGAAGTAGAGAATGGAGCCGTTCCACACTGTTGAATAATTACACTTAGTACTGAGTGTTTTAGATTAGGCTTCAGGCAACAGGGAATGTCTGTAGTTCCCAACATATGCAAATAAATTAACATAATGCAGATCACACTCAGATTTGTGCTCATGGCAGCAGCAGAAGTTGAAACGAGTGTTGACCCACTGCAGAAAACCTGAATTAAACAGTTTAATCAGTGTTTCTGCTAGGCTTGAAATCATGAAAAGAGCAGTGACAGAAACTTCTTTTGCACATGTGGAAGTCGACATTTGGAGATTATGAGTTGTTAAGGATAGTAGCTTGTGATATATGTCAGTATAAATAGTGTTCTATATCAGGGATGGGCAACATTGATGATAGAGGGGGCCACAAAAATATTATCCTCACTACCTGAGGGCCAGATTGTGGCTGTGCACTTCCACCAGGATACTGTATCAGCAGCTTAGGGCAAAAATTGAAACATGTAGAATCTACATATTTTCTTTATTGCTCTAAGTTGCTGTAATGCTAAACTTTCCCACTGGGATAAATAAAGCCTATCTCTTGGCCTATATGTTGGCAGATACTTCAAAAAAATAGCATTTGATGTAATTTGACCCATAGCTCTCTTAAAAGGCTTTTTTTTTCCCCACGGAAGACCAAGGCTTCAACTTTTTTTGTATTGATTGATTGATTAATTTGTGCATTCAGCAAATGTTAGGTATTTCTGCTTGATAAATTATCAGATTTAATAAAATGATTATGGAAATAGGTGTTGGTTGATGTACTGACAATTGAGTAATTATTTAAGTGATTAATTGTTATAGCACATTGCAGCAGACATCATAGCAGGAAAAGCACAGGTTCAACACGACTCAATCACAAGAAAAACATTTGATTGTTGAAATGCCTAAAACAACCTCTGTGTACAGTATGTTTACCTGACTAAGATCTAGCAGCTGTGTGGATTTTAACTGAGCACAGGTGGAAGTATTATTATTACTATTATATATGATATGATAATAGTATATGCTGCAAAAACTTCTAGGGCGCAGGGTGACACCTTAATGGAACATTGAAACCACACATGCCCAATTTGGCTGCACAATGACACAAACTCTACAGCATCCCACCTTTCTTTACCAGGCTCTACTGAAAGGTTGTAGGAAAGGGGAACATCATTTTTAAATGTACAGTACAGTATAACAGTACTGTAACTACATCCCAAAATGTTGCTGGACTTAAAAATCTGCTCATGAAAGGCAGTCATTTGTTTATAGCAGAAAAAAACGTTTGTCTGTTGATTCCACATTTTTAAAGAAAGACAAAGAAAATCAGACACGTTGGAAAGTGTGAACAGGCTAATTTGCGTATATTCTGAAGTAGTAGGTCAAGGTGAGAAAGGCTCCATCACCTGAGATATCACACAGTGGTTAGTTGATGTATTAGGTTGACACTTACCTGGAAAGGATCCGAGTGTGATTATTGACAGGAATACTTCTTGTCTCTCTAGTCATCCAGGATCACTGTGCATGGGACATAAAAACATGAGTAAAGTTTGGAGCTTTACGCAAAGAGAAATAAACAAAGACTTTGTAATTTCACAGAAAATTGAAATAATACTTGTTTCTGCATATACAATCCTAAACCTCAGATGACTTCTCATTTTGCAGGTGCGATGATTTACAGAGTTTACTTCATAACTGTTTGTAGTTCCTGCATTTCTTCCACTCCTCTCTTTTTACATTATGTGGATTCAATGGAAATGTACTCAGAACAGGCATTTACTCACACTTTCTATTCCTGGTGCCATAGTTAGGAGCAGGTGTAAACGGACTAAAGGTGACTGTCCACTCTTCTTCCGATTTAGTTGATTTTCTTTCCCAATATAGGATTCAACCGTAGAACGTAAACACTGTCTGTGTTAAGGAGAAGTTGGAGGCTAAATGCATGCAGTTGATATTGCACAGTGGATGCAGACACTACCGTTTTCTACCCATCGCTTCTAAGCTGGTAAATCTCACCCGCAAACACGACCGCAGTGCTGCAGCTCGACAATTCTCACGAGTTCATTGGTGTGAGCATCTGAGCCCAATGTGAACTCTAGCCCAAATGTGACACACTGGCTCTGGCCATATGCAAGCTTTTCACCCCTCCTCCCCCCACTGATACTGGTGTTGTGAGTACACAAGTCATGACTGTTGGCTGTGGCAACACTCTGACTCACATAACCCCTCACAAAAGATCTGGCCAAGCTCCTTCAGCCCAAGCTAAGCCAGGCCGTCTCTGCAAAAGAATCTAATTGATTTGATGGACTTGCGCGCCGTTCACACCCCTTCTCCAAACAAACAGTCCGCCCAAGATTCGTCTCCATCGAGACATAGAGGCAGTACCCGCCCTCCTCTTGCAAAGCAAAACAGTGTGAGCGCCTGAGAGGGCTGCGTCAGCCTGCCAAACTCGTTAGGTTCACTGGTGGGCCTCGGGGAAGCTTTGAGCATGCTGTGTGACGATTCATCATACAGCAAATCAAGGCTCCCACCCCCATTCTTCCACAACCCCAAATCAGAAAAAGTTGGGACAGGAAAACACAAATAAAAAATAGAAAGTAGTGATTTCTAAATGTACTTTGACTTGTATTTCATTGCAGACAATACAACAGCACATCATTTAATGTGTTCCTCATGATTTTTATTGTTTTTGTTTCAAAAAAACAAAATTCCTATTTTGGTTCTTGCAACACATTTCCAAAAAAGTTAGAACAGTAAAGCATTTACCACTTTGTAATGTTGCCATTCCTTTTCACAACACTTAAAAGACGTTTAGGGACTGAAGACACCAAGTGATGAAGTGTTTCAGGTGTAATTTTGTCCCATTCTTGCTGCAAACAAGTCTTAAGGTGGGCAACAGTACGGAGTCTTCGTTGTCGCATTTCCGCGCTTCAAAATGTGCCACACATTCTCTATTCGAGACAGGTCGGGACTGCAGGCAGGCCCGTCAAGTACCCGTATCCTCTTCCTCCCCAGCCAGGACTTTGTAATGTGTGCACAATGTGGTTTTGCATTATCTTGTTGAAATATGCATGGACGTCCCTGGAAAAGATGTCTTCTTGAAGGCAGCATATTGTGCTCCAAAATCTCAATGTACTTTTCAGCATTAATGGTGCCATCACAGAAGTGCAAGTTACCTTTGCCAAGGGCACTGACACAACCCCATACCATGACAGACCCTAGCTTTTGGACTTGTTGCTGGTAACAGTCTGGATGATCCTTTTCTTCTTTGGTCCGGAGCACACGGCGTCCATTTCTCCCAAAAAATACCTGAAATACTAATTCATCTGACCACAGTACATGTTTCCACTGTGTGATGGTCCATCCCAGATGCCTCCGAGCCCAGAGAAGTCGACGGCGCTTCTGGACACTGTTAACATAGGGCTTCCTTTTGGCACAGTACAGTTTTAACTGGCATTTGTGGCTGTAACTACGTATTGTGGTACTTGACAAAGGTTTGCCAAAGTAGTCCTGAGCCCATGTGGTGATATCGCTTATAGATGAATGACGATTCGTGATACAGTGCCGCCTGAGGGATCGGAGATCACGGTTATTCAGCTTAGGCTTGCGCCCTTGTCTTTTACGCGCTGAAATTCCTCCTCATTCCTTGAATCTTTTAATTATGTTATGCACTGTTGAAGGTGAAATAAGCAAATGTCTTCCTATCTTTCTTTGAGGAACATTGTTTTTAAACATTTCAATAATTTTCTCACGTATTTGTTGGCAAACTCGCGATCCTCGGCCCATCTTTGCTCCTAAAGGACTAGACCTTTCTTGGATGCTGCTTTTGTACCAAATCATAACTGCAATCACCTGTTGACATCACCTGTTTCAAATCACATTATTATTTAACCAATTTACCTGATTACTAGCCCTACATTGCTCTTGTCCCAACCTTTTTTGGAATGTGTTGCAGGTCTGAATGACAGGAAAGGATGTATATTTACAAATGAAATTAAGTTGACCAGACAAAACATGAAATATTTTGTGTTCACATTGTCTAAAATGAAATACAAGTCAAAGTACATTTAGAAATCACTACTTTCTTTTTTTATTTGTGTTTTTCATACTGTCCCAACTTTTTCTGATTTGGGGTTGTAACTCCCAGGTCAACCAGAGTAGACTCAAGTTCACAGTCGTCGTTTCCACCATCGTAGCCAAGAGAGTTGCCTAAGGACAGTTGTGAGAACTGCAGTGCAGTTTAAGAGGGTGGTCCCTTAAAAACGCAGGTATCTTTTATCATCTGGGTTGATATAGATAGAGCACACTCCAATACCCCTGCTAAATGTGTAGCACCCTGTGTCAGTCTTAAAGATACTTTCCCCTGCACTTTACTGTGCAAAACTCAACACAGTTTTGTCTTAAAGCATCAACAGTGAGCTGGGAGGAAATTAAAGTATTTGGATTGGCTATTGGGTACTTTACAAAAATAAAACATAAGGAAGTGTTGTTGGTCGACCTCAGAAGCAAAACCAGCAACTGAGAGTCCATTCTGCATGATGTTTTTGCAATTGAAGCAAACAAGAATAACCATAAAGAGGAGGCAAATAAGACTGAAATGTGACCATTTCATTTTAAAGGTGCTCTAAGCGATGTTGGGTGACATTACTTCATGTTGACGTTCAAAGTATTGTCAAACAAAACGGAGGCTAGCTCGCCCCTCCCTCCTCCTCATCCCCTCCCCCTCCCTACCCTTCCGTGCTTCCTGAAACAGTCATGAACGCGCATTGTGGAAGTAGCCTACGTGCTAACACTGCTGCTGTGATGGCTCAACCAGCTCCTTCTTGTCGGTTATTGGCTGGAACACTGTTTGTTATGTTTGGTGGTGCAGGTTGGCACAGTTTGTTTGTATTGCCGTTTGTGGAGCCTGGGACCGTGTTTTTTTACAGTGTGTTCAGGGGACAGGCAGCTAGCGGATAGTGAGGATATGTTTGCTTTATGTTAAAAAAATGTTGTAGCCTAAAAAACGCATTACATCGCTTAGAGCACCTTTAAATGGTTTGCATTCTTTTTTTTCACCTAGAAACCAAAACTTAGAGGTATGTTTCTACAGTCAAAATGCCAGTGAATTTCCTGAGTTCCTGTAAAGGGGGCACGCTCTCGCCACAATGGCAGGCACTGAGGTGACATCACAACTGCCGGACTGATGTGAGAAAGGCTCCATAAACTGAGAAGATGGGAAATTAGTGTGTCCGGATAGTAGACATGCTGAGCAGGATACAAGAAGTAAAATAGCCTCACTGGTGATAGAAGTAAGGAAATGGGGTTGTTTTATTCAAAACTAAAGAGCTCCAATCAATCAGGAGCTCTATGCAGAGTTTGCCTATGTGTGTTGTCACAGCAGCTGCATATAGACTGTGTGATTGAGTCTTTCAGGTTCCCACCAGCAAAGCACCAAACAGCAGGCAAATTAAGCAACTAGCTTTAGCTACTAAAGAGTCAGGAGTTGGTCGAGACTAAAAGGAGAGTGAATGATGGCATGTTAGCCATAACAACTTAACAAGTCATTGGTGTAACAGTATTGTAATGACTCTGAGCCTGCAACAGCCATGGCCAGATGTTTTTGGGTTGTCCGTCCATCTGTGTGTCGCATTTTCAAGATATATTAAGGAACGCCTTGAGCTAATTTCTTCAAATTTGGCACAAACGTCCACTTGGACTCAAGAATGAACTAATTTGATTTTGGTGGTCAAAGCTCATGGTCACTGTGACCTCACAAAACACATTTTTTGCCATTACTTCAAGAATGCATAGACCAATTATGACACCATTTCACACAAATGTCTAATAAGATAATGAAGTAATGACATTTTATACATAAAAGGCCACAGGTCAACATCACTGTGACATCATAATGTTCTGTAACAACACGTTTGCATACATGTCTATATTGTGATAGCATTCATCGCACCAAAAATACACTTAATATCTTTTTAATAAATTTCTTCAAAGTCTTCACTACATATAGTATATGAGTCTAAACAGTTTCAAAATACAAGCCTACAACCGCCAGGCTGTAATGTTGATATTTCTGTGAGATGGTTTTGGAGTCCTTCTGCCTCCTATATCCACTAATACTTATATAGTATAAAGGTAGTAGTTGTCAGTGTTAAAAAATGTTGTGCTTGTGGTGTCCTCCAGGCTTATTTTGTCTGATGCATTATGCAAACATGGGTGGGTAGTCATACTCAGATGCGTCTTTAGGCTTAAATAACCTTTATTTAATCAAGGAAACATGTACAAAGAGAAGACATTCAACAGAGTTCAGTCACATACAGTATATGCTTGAATCACGTACACGAATGGCATAAAGATTATTTCGTTTTAGTTCACTTTTGCGGCTTCGCCTCTTCCTGAAAACAGCACAAAACCTGAGTGCAGCAGCAACCCGTAAAGATCAGTTACTAGTTATTGTTGAGCATTGATTTATCATGTTACATTGATTTTTAATGATGTATCCTGCCTTAACACAGCAGTGTGAGGGTTTGTGTGTGTGTTTGGTAAAATGCCTGTTGTGGGTCCACCCAGTGTGTGTTGCTGCTCATGTCTTCAATGCTCAGGTCACATTAACCCAGTTCTCACAGTTTGTAGCCCATGTTTAAAAAAACACACAACACCTCCCTGTTGTCAGTGTGGCTTCAGGCTCCTTCACGCTGTTATATTTCCAGCATCGCTGGCTGATGATCACATTATTTACCGCATGTATTAACATGCGGCTTGATAAGCATATTTTCCTCAGTAGAGCTAACAAGATGCTTTATCGCCGAGCCTTTCCACCCGGCGTAGCAGGCCGCCGCTGCACGCTCGTATTTCCACCCTGTTGATTTACAGCCTCATAAATAACAACTTTTCTCCTGTTGAGATTTAAAGCTGGAGTTTTTGCAGTAAAATCAGATTTAACTTTGAACATGAAGACAGATTTTGGTTGTGAATTATGAACCAAGAACCTTTTAATGTAAATCAACTATGAGCTCTGCTAAATAAGCAGAACACATTTTAAATATACAGCACAACACAGTTAATATTCAAAATGCTAAAAAAAAAAAAATCAACTGTCTGTCAGTTAAGTTAAAAATTTAAATTGTGTTTTGCATTAAATTTGTGCCTTTTTAACTTTTTATTTATTTTTACAGGGTACAGGGGATCATCCTTTAAAATGACATACATCTTATTTGTGGGTCAAAACACTTAATATAAATAAGGAATTATGCAATGTAATTTTTAAACTGATACTAAAAGATCAGTCAAATTGAGCAGATTCACATCAACACATCTTCAAATTTAATATTTTGAAAAACTGAAAAACATTTTATTGTTGAACAGGGAATAAACAGGGGTTATCATAATTATCAAAAGGCAAAATCATAAAAAAGAAAAACCTTAAATACTCAAAATGACTAATTGATTAAACAATTTAAAAAGCGTTCAATGTGTTTCAGAAGCAACTTTTCTGTCTGTCAGAGCAGAACACTAATACGGCAGCTACAGATGTTCATCTACTGGCAAAGATAAAATAAACCAAAATTGTCAGAGAAACTAATAACGATTAATTCATCAACCCACAACGCAATTATCTTCTTTGTGTCTTTGATTAGACACAATTTTCCATTCATTCTTTTGTTTTACCTTTTTTTGTAATTGTAGTTAATCATGTCAATTGCAAGAAAGCGTTGCATGTTTTTGGCAGTTTGCGTCGGCGCGTCATTAGCTGCAAAGCCGCATCTTTAATTTGCTGATTAACTCTTATAAGAGAAACGACGGCTGTGATCTCTCTCTCGCTAATTGCGTCTGAAGGATCAATGATTCAGTAATGAAACAAATACGAGATGTTGCTTTTTTTGGGGGGAAACGGAAAGTTCCTTTTGTTTTTTTTTAAATAATCAGTTGGGGAAAAAAACCTGAATTCATTGCAAATCAAATCCGGTTGAACAATTAAAAAACTATTTACACACACGGAAGAGAAACATACAAATAAAGCTTCTCTTCTTCCTTTTCTTTTCTTCTTGCACTTATGCAGATTCATTTCAGGTCGTTGTTGACCCGGACCAGCCTTCCCTTTCACCTCTTGACAGGGCACAACGCCAAACCCATTTCCTCCTGCATTAGTCTCATCAGGGACTTTAATATGTGCCACCCTGTAGGAGGGGAGCCTCCCTGGCACGTGCACAACACACACAAACACACCGCCCCATCTTGACAGCTCACTCCAATTACTGGCCCTCCCTGTCGCATGGCCTGCATCTCCGCTTAGAGCAGATCATATGTGACCCTGTCCAGCATGCCGCTGGTGGGGGGGGGGGAGAGGGGGAACCATGCAGGGAACACAAGTAGTAACACACACCCACTCACACATTTACACTTACTGAAGGGACACTATCCAAAAATTGCGGCCAATCAAAGAGTGTCATTCCAAAATGAGATCTTCAGCACTTGAAAATATATCTGCTTACTCTGACAAAAAAAAAGACTGGCATCAAAATAAAGCACATTGCTGCTAATGAGTCATCTTAAAACCTTTGTTTACTAATAGGTTTTTGAAGATTGAATCATGTGTGTTTTTTAAAATATTGACAGATGAATTTAAAGGCTACAAAGTTTAGACCAAATGGATATTCAGCATATTTCTTTTTGGAAAGATTTCTTTTTATATTAAAGGCTGTCTCATTGAAGATGCAGACAGTAAAATGCTACTGCTATTGAAGGTCCTGGATTAAAATCGGCGTACATGATCAGAGTATTTGGTAACGGGTTTCTTCATCCATACTCTTTTAGATATTGCTATAGGGGATACATTTTGCTCTGTTTCTGTGTGACACTGAAATCATGGATGCTGTTAATACATATTTCATCATCAGTGGTGTTGGGTGCTGTATGCATCTAAAACCCCTGAGGTTTAAGCAGCAGCAAGGTTTATTCCATTTAGCATAAAACAGACACATTTTACGGTGGAGTATTAACAGGCAAATATTGCACATACTTTATTTAACCAAATATAAGAGCTGATTGGTTGATAGGTCCGTGGCCTGGAGACATGATGTGAGCTTATGTTTTAAGTGCAGTTCTGAGTGTTTATGGCGTCTCTCCTGGGCTCTCTGGGAGGACAGTTGTGGCGATGAAACGTAATTTAAAAGTACAGATGACCCCACTGGCTCTTTGTGGACGCTGATACACTGTGGCACGCAGAAGAAAAATTAACAAATGGCCCCCTCTTTATTTTTGGTTTGTGTTTGGAGTCCTTGTTCAGAAGGCTTGCACATGTTGTGTGAGCGTGTTGTAAGGCAGATGGAGCTTTTAGGACACTCAGCAGCTGTGTGTTCACTGCAGAACTGGCTCCTTTTTCTTTTAGTGGAATTCGGTTGCTGCTCCAGTTTGCAAGTGTGCTACAACTTAGTATCTTACTTGTGTCATCTTTTAATATTCAAATGCTTTTTACTTTATTTTCTATCGCCAACTAGCACTTGACAAACTTTAATCTATAGTATGCTGTTTTGCAGTTTTAAAATGTCACACTACAATTTGTCCAATCTGCCCACCTATCTGCTTTTTCTCCCAGCTCCCAAAGCCACTTGCATTTTTAGAAACCACACAGAAGGCTGAAAATGGATCAAACTTAAGGTACTGTGACCCTTTAGAAGTATTTAAACTTTTATCAAAAGAACACTGAGCTCCAAACTGGTTTTCAGTGGCCGCTTAGCACCATTAAAAGCTGTGACTAATTCTTCCTACAAGCATCTGCTTAGCACTACTAGCTAAAAAAAGAAGAGACAGGGATGTTTTTGTGCTTTGCATAACCAAATCTGAAGCATGTGGGCATCACGTGGGAAATGGAGGGAAAGATTTGGGCGACAAAAAAGTCTAAATGTAATATCGCTTCACGGATTGTAAAACAGGCTATTAGCTGGCTCACATGTTGTACAAAGGTATCATTGTATCAGTAGAAGGTGCTGTCTATAAACTGGCTCTTTCTTGACAGACAGTGTCTCAGTCAGTCCATTAGCTGTAAACCCAGTTGTCTGGCTGGAGTGGGTTGACTTGGACGAGGTCCGTCTAACTCACTTCAGCACATATCAACCCAAGAACAATCCCTCCTCTGTCTGATCCTCCTGGCACCGCTCCATGCCGATCCTCCCACGATCCCCCTCTCTTATGATTATTTTATACTTTTAAATTCTTTATACCGCATTGCCGTGGCATCGTCCCCGCTAGAGCAGAGCGGCGCGTTGGCCATACAGTACATTCACACTACAGTTATTTGGACGGCGCTCCGGTGTGGCTCTGTCCCGGTCCCTCGGTTGGATTCTGCTCGTCCATTAGTGCCATCTGTGCCTTCCTGCACCGTCTGTGAGGGCCCCGTCGACGCCAAAACGATTGGCATTTCTCTGGAACAACCAGAGGGATGGTGCCCAGAGCTTTTAGCTGCCAATGATGTGCACTTACTCTGAAAAAAGCAGAGAGGGTGGGTAATGGAAGCAAGCAGGAGGCCCCGGCAGGAAACAGCTGCACCTACAGTACTGTGGCGTCCATGTTCAAGCTTCAGGAGATACCACTTATCCCTGCAACAACAGACAGCTGATACAAAGTCAAGAGCTGTGTCCTTTTAGACATTTTGCTGGCAGTAATATGCACAATGACTGGGTGCGTGAGTGAACAGGTACAGGTTGACAGATTCTGCAACAGGAAACAGGAAATATAATAAAATCTGCAACCACTAGGTCATCATGCATCAGAAGATGTAAACGAGCATTCTAATCTTCTTTATACAATATTAGTAGTAGGGGGCCACTGCTCCGTCTCTCCTTCAGTTAAGGGGTCCTTGGTTTAAAAAACCCTGCTTTAACAGATTCATCCTTTTCTTTGGCGACATGCTCTTGCTGCACAATACCTAGGATACAGACTGAACACTCTCAGCTGTTGATGTTCTGCAGGTCAGTTTACAGAAGTGCTGTGGCACAAGGGAGCAAATATTAGTCAATGACAGATCTCAATATTATCTGGTTAATGACATAAATACGGAATATGCCCTTAAGATGCCAGAATTTGTACATTTAAGAAGGAAGAGCAGATATCTTGACAAATTGTAATTTAAAGTCAAAAAGCACTTCAATATAATGCTCTTATTCAGCTATCATAAAGTCACCATACAGTTCACACTGATATGAATGAACAAGAATAGAAATTACAACAAAGAGTTTTGCACCAAGAAGCTTAAAAGTTACATACTGGTCTGATCAACATTGTTTCCAAATGGCAGAGACCTCAAGAAAGCAACCAACAGAAACCCTTGCTTGCTGGGTCGGACCAAAGAAGTGGACCTTTTTCTTCACCATCAGTTTCTCTTTCCACCACTCAGTAAAATGTTCTCCTGTGTGCAGGAAATGGGAGCCAGCGATGCTCTGACAGTCTGCAGACCATATGCTGCTGCCTGCTAGCATAACTTTTTACTGCAAGCTGTCACTCACTCCCTCTCTGCTCCCTGGGTCACTGAAGTAGCCATCACAGCTTGATATCCCATCATCCACCACTTTAATCACACTAAGGCTCTCTATTGGAGGCAGTGTTGCTTTTAGGTTGGATTTTTACAAAATATGATTTAATGGTAGATCCTTGTTATCACTCAGGATGTTGTGTCCGCATCAATACTAAAATCTGATAGCATGATCAAGTTTTCCATGTCCTGTTTCAACATGACAATGTCCCCGTGCACAAAGTCAGCTCCATGAAGACATTTTTGCCAGTTTGGTGTCGAAGAACTTGACTGGTCTGCACAGAGCCCTGACCTCTCAACCCCATCCAAACCCTTTGGGATGAACTGGAACAGACATTATCTCCCAGCAGTGTTGGACCATACTAACTATTGTGTCTGAATGGGAGCAAATCCCTGCAGCCAGGTTCCAAAATCTGGTGAAAAGGCTGAAACCAGAAGAGTGGAGCCTGGTATAGCAGCTTTGGAGCAGGGAAATCATCCAGAAGGCATCACTTCTTTCCCAGCACCTTCCAAGATGTCTGCTAAACTTCATAGTAGTGAAAGAAGTGTTTTTTTCTTTTCTTTTTAGAATGTTGTCCTCCCATGTACCTTATGTGCTTGTATAATCTTTATTCATTTCTTTACAATGAGAAGAACTGCCCGAGTTGTCAGCGAGCATCATGTATTTGGCCGAGTCTCAGGTGGCTCTGATTTCCCAGCAGGCCAGATGGCAGCGCTGTCTGTGTGTGTGTGTGTGTGTGTGTGTGTGTGTGTGTGTGTGTGTGTGTGTGTGTGTGTGTGTGTGTGTGTGTGTGTGTGTGTGTGTGTGTGTGTGTGTGTGTGTGTGTGTGTGTGTGTGTGAGGGGCTGTGAGAAGAGCCTTGTGGAGGGAGGATTGCTCACACCCTGGCTCTCTCCTCTGTCCCCGTGCAGCTGTGCTTCTCCGTCCAACTTGAACTTTTAATTTGTTCAATATGCGGCAGAAGACACGGAGTAAAACAGAACACATGTCTGGTGGCTGAGGCTCGACAAGCAGCGACTTGAAGAGGGATGATGAAACTGTGTGGAGTTATTTTTTTTAGTTAAATGTCTGCTGCCTCCAACATAGAGGATGAATGTTAATTTGACCAAGAAATTGTATTTCTTGTACTTAGGGTGGATTGCACCAGCACGGATAGGTTTAAACTTAAATTGGGGTTAGGGGTTATTTTTTTGTTGGCATTTTTGTACTTTATTTGACAGTGTAGAGACCGAGGGTATGACATGCAATTAAGGTCCCAAGGCTGGAATCAAGCCTGGGATGATGCGGTAATTTTGCATGTGCTGTAACCACTTGGCTACAAAGCTCCACTCATTTATTTAAATTATTAACACAGATTTAAAATTGACACTTTAAATTAAACCCTGGGATAGTAAAACTCTGTCTAAGGATTTAAAGTTAAAGTGCTCATATTATGCTCATTTTCAGGTTCATAATTGTATTTAGAGGTTATATCAGAATAGGTTTACATGGTTTAATTTTCAGAAAACACCATATTTTTGTTGTACTGCACATTGCTGCAGCTCCTCTTTTCACCCCGTGTGTTGAGCTCTCTGTTTTAGCTACAGAGTGAGACATCTCACTTCTGTTCCATCTTTGTTGGGAGTCGCATATGCGCAGTACCTAGGTAAGGACTACTAGCCAGTCAGAAGCAGAGTATGAGGGCGTGCCCTGACAGTACCTAGGTAAGGACTACTAGCCAGTCAGAAGCAGAGTATGAGGGCGTGCCCTGACAGTACCTAGGTAAGGACTACTAGCCAGTCAGAAGCAGAGTATGAGGGCGTGTCCTGACAGTACCTAGGTAAGGACTACTAGCCAGTCAGAAGCAGAGTATGAGGGCGTGTCCTGACAGTACCTAGGTAAGGACTACTAGCCAGTCAGAAGCAGAGTATGAGGGCGTGCCATGCTAGCAGCTAGGCGAGCATTATAATGTGTGTTCCAAAGTGACCACGTGTGTCTCTGAAGTAAAGGCTGGACTACAACAGAGCTTTTTCACTTTGTAAACCTATAACATGCACAAAAAAGATATATAACACAATAAAGGAAAGGGGAAAGCCAAAAAGCATAATATGAGCACTTAAAGTTAAAACCACTATTATCACCATATAGACCATGATAAATGAGTTCCAGATCGAAATAATCACTGACAAAAAAAAACATAAATGGCACCATTACTGCTACAGCCTGCAGGAGTAAATAAAGATATAGTTAGTGATTGTGCAAAAATGGAAAGAAATATAAATGCAAAAATGTCTCTCCTAAAGGTGAAACAGTAGCATAACTAGTGATGCACCGATTGGATACACCAGTCAGTTTTGATCAGTCAGACTGCTTCTTAGTCCCTGTTACAAAACCCAAAATGTCTCAAACTTATCCTCTTAAGTGATGTGCCTAATATTGTCTTACACATAGAGCAATGATTCTTTTTGTGTGTCAATTCTTTGTGATATCTAAAACCTGGTGAGAAACCAACACTTTTTTTCCACATCGTTTCAGGTGGAAGTGAAGCAGCAGAACATACTATAGGTAGTTCATGCAGTAAAAAGTGGAACATCTACAACAGCTATATGATGCCGTATGGAAATGCTGTTTAGCTCATTAACATTTTGTCAGAACAACTGTTATAATGTGATGAGTGTTGAAGTCGTCCTGTTGCTGTTGGATTAAGTAAGCCCTAGATTAACTAAGATACTGTATAGGCTGCAAAGCTCTAATGTGGAAAAAAAAGTCTCTGTTCTGGTAATAAAATCTTTCAAAGCCTGTAGCTTATCACTGCAAAATAAGCATCTTGCAACTGGATTACAACTCTCATGCTTGCAAGTGTTTTCACACTACAGTCCAGATGGGAGATTCATTCTGTAACCTCAATGGATGCCTTCTTTTGTGCATCTTATTTTGGTTTTTGTATTTGTAAATGTGACAAACTATGCAATCAATTAATACGACAAGCCAATACAAACATTTGGAAGGGAGCTGTGTTCATTTCCTTTCATGAGTCGTCCAAAAAATGCTGTGGAGACTCATTTTAAACTGGTTCTGAGAAGAGACAAACACATGGCAACTTCATGTTTTAGTTGTAGTTTTGATGAACTAATAGATTATCAAAGATTGTTTTCAAAATTCTAGAAGAAAAGTTGAGGGAAATGTCCATTGAAACACACAAGTGTACCTGATTCACGCTGTGGATCGGATACTATCAGACTACAAAATGACCTTTGAGTTTTCTAAGTGTGTTTATGTTATGATTTAACAGTGAACCGACAGTTCGGGCACCATCCACCATGGAGCCGCTGTTCTAAAACTGATACAGCTGTGAATAAAAATATGACTAATGTTTTTTTTTGGTGAGTTGGAAGACGTGTCCATTTTCAATCTACAGCTACAAACATTTCAAACGCTTCAAGTTTCATCTTCAACTGTATCCAAGACATTGTTTACTTTAGGTTGTTTCTTGGATAACTGAATGATTGTTTGAAGATGTGGCTTTCCAAACAGGTGCACCCAGCTGCATCGCAGTGTTTGGACATGAGTGCAGTGTACACACATATCATTAAAACCATTAAGCTAGCCAGCATTTCCTGTAGTTAAATGACATCTTTTGAAATGTTTGCACAACCTCCTAGCCTTTGTTGACTCAAGTGATCTTTTCCCAGGTTGAGGTCAGGAAATTGGACCTATGCACATTCAACATCCCCTGTTTTAGGCATCAGACAAAGGATGCAGACATTGTCACCTACCCCAAATGTTATGCAGAATAAAAAATATACTCTATAATGACGTGAAGGAGGCAAATAGTAACCAGTTGTTGAGTTTATCTCGTTATACGTCTTAAAACCCCACCCAGACATGTGGCAACTGATTTGTAGTTAGATTGTTATTCATTCAAATCTTCAACTACTAGAAAGAAAAAATATTCCTCAGTACCGTCAGGATCCTTTTCCAAACAGTATTTCAAAGACCATTATAATTTATATGTACAATCTTCAAGAGAACACAAGAACATACAATGGCCCAGAGTTTGTTCTGAGCTCTAAGTGGCTGCTATCTGTTTCCTAAATCAGCAGAGCTCCTCAGAGAGTTGCAGCTCTGGGGGACTCAAGCTGCTCACGGTGCGAACACTGCGAGAGATAAGAAGGAAAATCAAATGCATACACACAGTCACACTCTCCCCACTTCACTCCTGGAGCGCTGCTTCAAGTTACAAGCCAACAGTCCAAGTGACAAACATGTTGTCTGAGGACTAGGCAAATGTGGACCTCTGCTGCTCCTGTCAACACGCAGCGAGGGCCCGCTAACCAGACTTCAGTGTAGAAGGCCAAAACTCCGGTCAGATAGTGATGTATTCCACAACATTGGACAAAAGTTGGGACTACGGAGGATTATTTCAGATGCTGAGATTACTACGCAAGATTTAACAATTTTTCCAGAAGAGAATTTGGAGTAAGCGGTGAAGAGTAATTTTAGCTCCTTGTTGCATTGTGAATTCTTTTAAAAATGGTTTTACTAAAAAATATAAGTGTTGCAATGGACTGAATGAATGAATTGATAAGAACATTCATCAACAGCTTTAATAACCGAAAAATCGTTTTAAGTAGTTCATCCAATAAAATACCAATCATTTGCACAGTATGTTCCAGCTTCTTCAATGTGACAATTTGCAGCTTTTTCTGCCTCAAATCATCATTTACTGAATCATTTTTTTACAATGAGTACTTTAATTTCAGACTAACTACTAATGTTTGATAAGCAGCAATCATTAGTTTAAGGATCGATTTTCATATCTTTGCTGAAAACTATCTACTTGTGTGTTGGACCTCTCAGACATACAGTATCAACATTGGATGTTGTTATAATCAGTTTAGTTTGATATCTCGGTTCAATATATCCCCATTAGCCAGTGGAGTGTCTGTAATGGACCTTATTAATCACAGTCTTCATGTGGAAGTGGATGCCTCTGTCTGACCACCCACCCGACCCCCTCCTCTTGTCTCTTCACCTCTCCATCTCTCCACCTGACTCATCCACCCATCTATCTACAGTCACGCTCCCGTCCATCTGATGAGATTTCACTGACATCCCGTGCTGACACATTCAGACTATTGTTCTGCCGCTCCGGGTGGCACAGGTGGGCCTCAATCTCTAAAACATGGCACAGTTACAAGGCGGCGCTCCCTGCCAAGTCAGGCCCCGCTCATCTGGGAACAGGGGAGCTGGAATGGGTTTGACCGTATTGTGCTGCACCTGCTTCGCCCTCGCACCAGATCCCCCGGCTTCGCCTGCCATTCTGCCGCCGCACAGAGCACTTCTTCCCTCACCGAGCCCCTGCGCCGTAAAACCCGTAAAATCCACTGAACTTAGCCGCTCTGATGGCCGCGGCCAAAACAGCATCTGATGTGCCTTATTTGTTGACTGTGTGAGATTAGTTGCAGAGGGTACACGTCGAGGGGCTTACCATGCAGAGATGGAGCGAAGCCCCCACCCCTCCGTCAAACACCCACCAGCCCTGCCAAATAATGAGAAATGGAAGATTCTCCAGCTTGTCTAAAGCCCTCGTCACAGTCGGTCCGTGCACACTTCTGCTCCCGAGCCAGACTGTAGTGCAGATACTGTAAGAGCTCCCGCAGCAGAGGTACTGGCTGCTGACTTCTGCATTCATTCAGCAGCTCAGGAGCCAATGTCTTGGTCACTTAATACCTCAATGGGACGCATCCACCTGGACTGTGTGAGGCCTGTATGTGAACGGATGTGCTTTTGTTTTCCTAAAAACAGAAAAGGACAGAGATGTGCAGCTCAAATATGTGCACATTAAATGCAACTTCAGTTCAGCACATAAATCATGTCTTTTTGATACCACATTCTGTGCTAATTCAAAACAGTCCAAATTTTGACATGCACCTCTGAAACAAAAACAATTATTTTAGTGATTTCCCTCAACACTAGTGGCTGTGATCACTTAAAGACATTTTTATTCGCCTAATAATCACAGAATTTCATTAACAAATCAGCTTCTCCAGTAAGATTCTCCCTCTGCAGATGAGTGTTGTCATGCAGAAGGATTTTGTAAAACTCAAACCTTATTAAGGACCAAAGCAGAAAGTCTTTACATTTCTTAGTCAACCAAGACTACAGTGATTAAGTGTGTAGTTAACTAAGAGAAGTGCTGGGCATTAAACATACCCTTACTACATCAAGGTCTGCATCGGCAACTAAAGTAGTACTATCACCAAATGCGCCCAACATGGTGAGTCTCTGGAAATCAAGCCTGGACAATGAAAACTAATAAACGTGGAAATCCAGAGAATAAGAGACACAATGAGAGAGAACTCAGACACCCAGAGTACATTAACATTCACATGAGAAATGAGAAAAATCAGAAAGCATATTCACTCTTATTTCACATGCAGTCAGTCAGTAATCACATTTCTCTCCTTCCAATTTTTGAACCAACATTGGCTTATTTGTAGTCTATTAAAGGTTTGCTGCTTTTGTGATGGGAAGCTGCAGCTTGATTTATTTTTGGTCAGAGCATTTGTATAGACGACACAGTGAGAGGACAGTCTCTCTAGAGCAGTGGGACTTTGGATAGTCTTATTATGGATACAAGGCTGCACCGCTACAAGTCATTTTTCTCTCATCCTGGCACACACTGCCACAGGGATACTTTCTCTGTATTTATCATGTACATGTGCACTTACCAGGTAGAGATTCAGCTATGCATCTACGTGGCCATAAAAACGGGGTTCTCCTGCGGAATGTGGCTCTGTTGACTTGGTGTGTCTAATCCTTTGACCTGCATGGTGACTCAGAGGCTCAGAGTTCAAAACCAATTGGGGGGCTTTCATTTTGGAGTTTCTTCCCATGATTGTGTGGCTTATGTGGACATACTGTATGTGTTGCATATTAAAGGGTCAGTTCTCCAAACTTACAAGAAAAACCTCATCTCACTTATTAAACATTTGAGGAACTTCTTTCAGATTAAGAAACCATCCTCATGAGAACAAACATGGTGTGCTGTTGAGTAGTTTTTCACTGTATTGAGCAGCTCAAACACAATTCCATTCACCCCATTGCATTGACCATCTGCATGGATAGATATGACACTATAATATTCCTGCTATTGCTGTTGAGAAGAGCACTGTCCACAGATGATGATGCTCACTGCCTGTAAATATGTATAACTAGTCTAAAGGATGCAGAGGACACATGTCCCAGCAAAGATGAATGAATAAAGGATAACTTAACTACCTTTTTATGATGTTGTGACCAGGTTACAGTAAGCACATGTAAACTCACTGACCAAGACAGAGAGAGGTGAAGAGGTACAGAGAGTCAGAGTTGTGAGTGTGAGGTTGGAGGCCCCGCTGGCTGCTGGGGATTCGCTGTGCGAGAGCTCCCTCTTGGTGCCAGTCGGCCTACTGTTGGTGAGCAGGCTGCTGCTGCACCGAGAGGCTCAGACACACACACACACACACACACACACACACACACACACACACACACACACACACACAAAAATACATGTTGGGTGAGACTATGCAAGAACAGGAACACATGCTGCTGCTTCAAGAGTTGGTGCTTGATTTGATTTAAATATAATTTCTGACGATTGTTTTACTTTATTTGTCTTGAAATTATACTGTCATGGATTTATCTTATTTTTCTGTTTTATGTGTGTTAATTATGTACAACCTCTTATCTCCCACGGTTTCTTCTCCTGGTTTTTACTTGTATATGTATCAAAAGACATATTTTATATGTGTACATCTTTATATTTATATATATATTGTCTTTATTATCTACATCATTTTATTTTGAATATTTTAATAGATATCAAATATAACTACACTTTATGTTTATGTAAATTAGATCACACGGAAATAATAGGAGATGCTTATTAGAAATATAAGCAAATGTCAAATAAGGTCTTAAATACTGTACTTGAATAACTGCAGATAAGTATGAGGCGGTTATTAACTATAAAGGTTGTAATGTTCTCTCTTCTCTTTCTCTATGTTTTTCAGGGTCGCTGTATTAATTTCAACCGTGTGCAGCATCAGTAGAAAAGGACTGCTGCATGAAGACCACCATGTGCAGATCGCTATGGACAAGAGAAGAATTTCAGTTTTTTTTTTGAAGATCTTTAGTCCTGCAGCTAAAACCACTATCTGTTCACTCTGCTCTATTTTGTGCACAAAGTTTCTCCTTCTGTTTTTTTATGCTCTTAGACCTTTAAAGCACACAGGGTGACATTTAACTCTTAATCATTAAGTTATTTACTACCTATTTTCTATTACCAAAATATTTCTTTTAAATTAAAAAGAAGAAAAAAAGTTGAGCAGAAGCACAGGCGCCCCAGAACTCAGCACTCAGACTCGGTTAGCTTTTCGTGTGCACCAAAGGCTTAACATATTCTGACCATATTGTGCCTTCTGTGAAAAACCTAATTTCATGGACACAGACAGAAGCTATCTAAAGAAAAAAAAAAAACTGCAGAAAGGGGGCTGTTTGCCTTTGGCGTGGAAGTCGGAATAATCCCAGTGGGCCATACAAGTGCAGAAGTCCGTTGCCTTTTGGCAATGTCTCATCACAAATCCTCTCCAACTTCGGCGGTGCTGGATGCCTGGCGGCTGCCCTTTGACTGGCTTATCTTGTCATTTTAACACTGAGAAGTGCACACGCATGACAAATTGTAGACAGGATGCCCCAAGGTATTGGAAGGCACCAAGACTTTGCCCTGTAGTTTTGCGTTGTGTCTTACACCTTCCTTTCATTATGCACTCGGGACAAGAAAATTAATAGAGCATTATTCGACCGCAGGACAGCCTCCTGACCAGGATGATCTCCAGCTAGGTTTGAGGGATTGATGCCTTTAAGACCTTGACATGCCACTTGGTGTTTTTTGCCCCTGTTTTCAGTGCAGTCTGCTCTGTGCTCAGCAAGGCGTAGCACATCACAGCCCATAAACCGGCCTATCAGTTAAGACTTTTAAGATATAGATAGAGCTGCCTCGACACTCCTCTGCCCACCGACTCAATCCTCCGAGGGCTTCCCCGCCACGTCACAACTCACTACTTCACTCGGCACCAGAATATCAAAGTTTAATTAAAATAATTAAAGGCAACAGCAAGCAGCAGCCTGTGAAGACTTGGCTGTCTCTTTTTTATGCCTTTTGACGTTGAATGACCTATTACTGCGTTATTCACAGGAAAAAAAAGAGGACACGGCGCCACGGTGATGGTGCACCACGTCCAAAACGCAAACCCAAAGCAACGGATGCGATGGACGGATAAGTATTGTTCATTTCCAGAAATTATGTCTCCACCCCCCCTCCACCCCCAACTCCCTCACCCCAAAAAGCAGGGTATATATATATATATATATATATATATATATATTGTGGATTTCTCAAGCGCGCTGTCATGACGCCAATCCCAAATGATGTTAGTGTGAGCGGAAACACTGTGGGGGAGGAAAGGGGGCAGCAGCTGAAGAAAAAGGCTCGAATGATCCAGTCACTTCGGATGCCGTACTTCAGATGTAAAATGGATATTCGAGTCGAAACCTGACAAAGCGCGCCAGCTTTGACGGGAAGCGGTATAGACAATGACCAGTGGCTGGGTCAGTGGGATGTCTCTGTGCAAGCAGGGAAGCTTATCAAATGACACTAAAAATAAGTTCAACAACCATCAAGTTTGAGGGGAAATGGGTGACCGTCTCACATTCGGTGGGCACGAGGGCGCGCAGGACAGGCGGCGCGCAACACAGCAGTCTAATTATTCCTTTGTTTTCTCTTCTTTCCAATCGGAGGGACATAAATAATTCCAAATCAAATCCTCCGGGTGTGCTGGTATTTATGTCTGACTTAAACGTTTTTAGCCTCTTGCATAATTTTGCAGGCTGACATTTAATAGGCTCATCAGCCTCTTTCTGGACGGTCGCTGGACGAGGAAATTTTAGCACTTAGATCTTGTCTTTTTTATGTTACAACCAAGAGCACAGGAATGTTATTAACCCGAACTAATGAGGTATTTACATAGCAGTCACAACACAAGTCGCCCTGCTAATAACGTGTCGCAAGTTCCCTCTGTGTGCTCTCCACACATCATTACAAGCACATAGTATTCATTTTTATACCTATTTTTTGTAGATTAAAAAAAAACGTAATTGTTGAATTTCTTTGTGCCTTTTATAAACTGATGCCTTTGATGAAAAAATAAGAATTTTTGTATTTCTGCACTTGTTAAATTAGGTTGCTTTAATGTCATTTAAACACCAAAAGTAAAAGAAATTGTGTTGACAGTTTTTTAATTTTAAAACAATTTCACTTCAGCCAAGTTGTTCAACTTTAAATACAACTGAAACATAAAAACGTAGATCATCACAATTGATACACTTATTTTATTTTTGTCAACATCTTTTTAAATTTTGGGTTTAATTTGATTTGCTTGCACTACGTTCTGCTTAGTACATTATTTACATCTAAATTAAGGTGCAGAAATTGTAATTTATCATTTAATTATCTTTAAAAAAAATTGTACAGTTTTTGTCTTTCATACTGCCTTTTTACATTCACGTAGCACCTTAAGTCCAGGTTCAAGTCACACAAGCTGCACATATGTGTGTGTGTGTGTGAGTTGCAACCGAAATACCCAAAAACTTTTTTCCAAAGCTTTTTTTACGAGTTTTACACTGTTTTTATGTTGTTCTTGTTTTACACTGCAGTCTGTGTCAAATATACATTCAATGAAAAGCGAACAGTGTTTTTTGTTTTTTTCTCTCTTCTTAACACGTGAGTGTGCTGGTAGGGGTGGACATGCTAAAGGCGATCTTTAATTGGGCCCTTACAGATTTATAGGGCCCGACAGGGAACGTGATTATACAGTGTGTGTGGACAAAGGAGTGGACATTGTGCAGCCTCTCCCCCTGTGAAGTCAGTCACCTGAGGCACCACACACACACACACACACACTCTCTCTCTCTCACTCTCTCTCTCTCTCTCTCTCTCTCTCTCTCACACACACACACACACTCAAAATCCCTCCAAGGTCTTCATTGCCCCAAAAATGAGGTCTTGCATTTAGTGAAAATATGCACTTGTACACCTTCTGCTTTATCCACGTTTGCATGCGGTGACAAGATGCCAGCTGAGGAGGGGTTGTGTGCGTGTGTGCATATGCAGGTGCGTGTGCGTGTGTTTAGTAAAATTAGCAATGCTACATTATAAAAAAATACTCTGTTATACAAGTAAAACACAAGTTTCAAACAGTTACCAAATGTAGGTAAAAGTACAGGAGAATTATCATTAAAGTGTACTTAAAATACCAATAGTAGAAGTACTCATTATGCAGAATAGCCCTTGATTTGTAGAGTGCTATATTACAAATATGATAGTATTTGATCGTTATTCTTGATGCATGAAGCATTTTTTTAAGTTGGAGCTAATTTTAGCTACTTTACACACAGTAAGGTAGTTTAACTTATAATATATATATAACTCATGTATCATATTGTATATGCTTTTGGAAGAAAATGTAAATCTGTAAAGTAATTAGAAACTCTCAGACAAATCTATTGAAGTAGAAGTAGTAAGTAGTAGCTAGTGAGCCAGCAAGCTAACGTTAGCCAGCAGCTAAAACACAGTGACTATCACAATATATTTCACATGTCACTGTCACCTTTTGGATCCCGGGGTGGGACGGGGTTTGTTGTAACGCTAGCTAGCTACTCAACGAGGCTGAGAGACAGGTGTGGGTGGGGATTGCTGGGGGACGGCGAGCCGAGGACGGCTGATGTGCAGCAGAACATCTCCAAGCTGCCCGAAACGATCTCCCCCTTCACTTTTCTTTATTCTTAACTATTCGTTTTGGTGCTTTTCGGGTTACTTTAGCTAACTGTAAAGACAGCTGTCACTGCACAATGTGAGTCTCAACACAATCTGAGTTGCGTCGAGTTGCGCATGCTCAGATTTAAACAATTTACGGCATAACGACAATAACGGAAGATGGGAACAGCAATAATAGAAGATATAGAAGGTGGAAATTGCAGTAATGTATTATTTAGCGTAACGCATCACATGTTCACGGCATGATCCCTCAAGTCAGTTAATAACAAATAAAAAAGTCAGTAAAAATGGAGCTACATGACCAAGTTGGTTAACTGCTGGCTACAAGTTGGCAATCAAACACAACAACGGCTGTTACTTGAATGGTGTTATGAGCTAACGTTAGCAATCAAACAATCATAGATAGCATTTGATAACAAAAACGTTTTTGAAATGATTTCCACCTTCTATATCTTCTATTATTGCTGTTCCCATCTTCCGTTATTGTCGTTATGCCGTAAATTGTTTAAATCTGAGCATGCGCAACTCGACGCGACTCAGATCGTGTTGAGACTCAGATCGTGCAGTGACAACAGCTAAACGCGAAGGGGTGAGAAATTCGGCAGGGAGGAGATTTTCGGCACGAACACCAGTAGCTCGCGCTAACGGAGACCAGCTAGCTAGCATTAGCTATGGATGGCTGGTGTTGCGACTCGGATCTGGGTCTGATATGGTCTGTTTCCCGACGCTTCATTAAACTGCCGTTAGCATCATAAGCAACCGGCACCGGAGTTAAGTGCTGTATAGTACTTATACTGTATGGATTGCTGTAATGGTAGCTGTCTGTTGGCTGGCTGTGGGCTAACGGTAACTGGCTTGTCCGGCTGTGCTAGCTGTTATCTCAGGCAGACAGACCGGGTGCTAACTGGCTAAATTAGCATTAGATTAGTTGTCTAATCTATACAGCTAACGTTAGCATTACTGGTAAACTCATTCGTGAGTTAGCCCAGCGCTGCTTTTATCCGTGGTGAAAACAATGATGCTACTAATAACTTTATGAGCGTGTTGATTGCATTAGCTAGCTAGCATTAAAGTTAGCTACGTGTCAACCACCACATTGTTGTAACGTTAAACTGGATCGATATTGATATGTATCAATAAATAAGATATCTGCTGTATTACTGTGTTGCAAAGTGGCATGTTATCAATCACAAAATTATGCTGCATGGCAGAAAAAGCAGTATTATGGTTAGGAGTATTTTTTTCTGTGACATTGTATTATTTACAATTACACTCAAACATCATGGGAGCCGTGGTTTGAAGGAAGTTACGAGGAACTAGAGGGTGAAAGGCATGGATGTATTAAGAGAACTGGATACAGTGTTCGGCGGGAAGCCCCGTACGTTCCAATGAGAGTGCTCAAAAGCGCATTAAGACCATAGATTAAGACAACATGGAGCTCGGATTTTCCGCATTCTTGGCCCATGACGTCACAAAAATTTGTTTGCGTTGTCTTAGCAACCGGTAACAACATGCTCGTTCATGAGCGTGTCTCTTACAAGTGGCGAACTCACAAACTCGCCGTTTTTATTGTCTAAAACATTCACTGACGTTAAACATTGTGTTTTCGTTGTTCCCGATCGTTTACATGCTTAGCTAAATAAACGATGGATGTATTCAGCTAGACAACCAAGAAGATTTAATAATTACGTCGTGCTACTAGCTAGCTAGCTACTAACTAGCGCTAGCAGTTAGCCTGCAGTTTAGTGAACAAAGCTCATCCATGGCTTCATCCTTCATCCACGTTACAAGCTGTACAGCATACAGCCCTCGGGTGTATCATAAGAGAGAACCAAGGCAATGTAATCACTATGTCTGTAGTAACGTTGTGTAGGCATATAGCTAGCACCCTGTTAGCAACTAGCTAGCTAGCCGATAGCCCCACAAGTTTGGGAAACGCTAATGACATTACATCCATGTAACAGGCTTTACAGCATACATACATCCCTCGGATGTATCATAACTTAATAAGATAATACCATGGACGTGTTCATATAACCATAACACATGGTGAATTACAACCATCAGCTAGCGCTATTATTTATTACAGCTCGCTACATGACCTCGGGAGAACAGTTATGTGAGCGGGCGGGCGCAGTCCCGCGGGTCTGCTCGCGTCCATTATGCGCGTTCATCATTTCTAATTTAATAATTCTGTATTCGCTACTAGTGAATATAAAAAATGTTAAAAACATGACATTTTAAACAAGGGACCTTTAAGTGTTCGGACTGGTAAGTTTATATACCCTGAAACAAATTATTCGCTGAAATATAGACGTTTCTTTTGCCATGTAAAGTCTATGTGAAAAGTCTTTCTGGGCCATGGAGTGCAGTAACCCCCCAATCCGCTAAGCCCATGGTGGCATGTAGACTTGGCGCTCCTCCTGGGGGCTTGGTGAAAGGTGACTGACAGGCAACTAGGAAGGAAAGGAAACGTGCCGTGTCTGAAAAAAAATAACAGATTTCTCTGGGTTTGAAGTTTGGTGGAAACATTTGTGAGAGTGTAACTACACAACTCAAAAAAATATATAACATAGGTATGGTCGTTTTTAGACATTTTAATGCAGAAATGTTACATATTGTACCTTTAACAGGACTAGAAATGTGATTTATGTGAGCAATAGGGCTTGGGCGCCGCGTTGCATTCTGGGACGTGGCGGCCATATTGACAGCATTGCGAATGTAAACCAAGTCAAATGAGGAGAAGAAAGCAGAGTTGGGAGAAAAAAGGAAAACAAAGATGTTAAAATCCAGAAAAGGATGTGGACTTTATTGGGATACTTTAAATAGGGAAGCCAGGGACCGGTATGTGGACAAAATCGGCACTATTAAAGGTTTGGATCCCTACGAACTCCCCAACAAAGATTGGAGCACCGACAACCATTCACATGTAATACTTTTAACTATGTGCTTCAAACGTGTAGTTAGTAGCTGTCAACCCTCCCGTTTTTTCCGGGTTTCTCACGTATTTGAGCTGTTTTCCCGCTGTCTTCCTGTTTTAGTATTTTCCTGTAACATATCCCGTATTTGAATAATACTCTCATAACATTAACATTAGCCCTTCCATCGGACCGGTCAGTCTCGGTACTGTTGTCCTGTTGCCCTTCCAGTGAAACAGATGTTTTCTAAGCATCGTTTTGCTTACTTGAAAGCAACCTTAGCGTGATGTTGGCCTCTTTAAGATAACAGCGTGGTTGTTGTGAGAGCACCATTTCACGCCAATCTGTAAGCAAAGTCACGTTAGATCTAGCTAGCTTCACATAGCTCGCTTAGTTAATCCAGCAGTTTTGTAGTACGAATTTTATCTGTCAGCAGAGGGATAGCAACAGAAAGATGAATGTTACATGAGTGTTGAATGTTGCTGTTACACCCCACAATACAGCAACGGTTTACTATGGTTGAAATAGTAAATAAGACACACGACTAAGAAGGATGTTACGTCTATAAACAGTGGGCAGTAGTCCGAGTAGCGGTAAAGGAGGCTGTCAACATGTAATGCCAAGTAATGACGTCACGACGCCCAAGCCCAATTACCTGTTTGAATAATATATCTAACAAAAAAAATATTTGTTTGTTCCAGCCACTCCTATATGAGGATTTGTGTTTTTCTCTGTCTCATATATTCATACATGTATAAACTGAATCCTGTTAAGCTTTTAAGATGAGATAAACTTTATTGATCCAATGCAGTGAAACACTAACCTGGTCCTACCAGACTCTGGTACATTTCGTCGGCTTAGCATCGCTAGCGTTCGCCTTAGCTAACTGCTTCACCACTAATGCAGCGAGCTGGAAAATCAAACGTTTCCCGCACCCCTTGGGGAGGAGGGCCACGACATCATGACCACCAACAAAACTCAGCAAAGATTGTTCTTGCTCAGGCTTTAACTTCTGGATGTTCGGCAGCGTTGCCACAACGGACCGAATGGCTTCGCTCGCATCTTTCTCCGCCGCCATTACGGAACTCACCGAAGGTTACCAAACCTCAACGTCATCGTTCTCAGCCACTCCCTCTGTTCGCTGATTGGACCGGTAAGATTTTGACCGGAGAAAACCCAAACATACCCAGACGTAGTACTGAAGGAAAATGAAAATTCAGCGGAAATACGTAGGAGGCTAGGGAAACACAAATTGTTCCGACAAAATAAGCAGTGGGATAAAAAATATCTTTGGAAAGTTGCGACAGGCATCGGTCCTTATTTTCTGACATTTTGTAGACCAAACAATCAATGAATCAAAAAAACAACAAACATACTAAAAGATTAAAAAACATTGTTAGTTACAGCCTTACTACAGAAACACAAACGCATTGAATTTGTACGGGCTGCGCTGATGAGCTGTTAAGAACTGGAGAAGTGACGAGTCATCAGCTCATTGTTTCCTGTCTGTTAGTTTACTGAAGTCTTCATTACAAACACAAAAACAGCTGCATGAAACAAAAAAAACATAAAACCAGTGAGTCATTGTGCGTGTAAGTTCCCACAGCTTTAACTGCTGATTCTGTGTAAAGTGGACTAAATACATCCTCAATGTGTCATTCTGATCCACAGACAGTATGGCTCCACGCTAACTAAATCATCTCCATAAGCTGATTACTGCTGACCAGTTCACACAGCCTCTAGCTCCAGCTATTGGAGACATTAGGGAGCATATTTTCATTAAGTGTTTAAAATCACTGAGTTTTATAAACTGATTTATCAAAATATCTGCTTATCCTCTCTGTTTACTGTTGTGCTTCTGATCAGCAGCAGCAGCTACAGGCTGCGTTGCTTTAAGCACAGCGGGCTGTGGCAAACACTTGTGCTAATCTGACTTTATGAATCATCCTGCAAAAGCTGATGTTTCTAGACTGGAGTCTGGTGCACGGCCACTATCCAGACAGCACATGCAGTAACCCAACCTTACTTTTTTTCCTCCATAGTTTTGTTGCTGTCTTTGTACAGTGTGTTACTGGCAACATTATTAGTATAAAAGTTTATCAATGTAACACTGCTTATTTCCTAAACACAGAATACTTAAAGATCTATTTGATTGCTTTTTCTAGTAAAAGTTCTACTTTTTAATATTCATAGGACTAGTGTTGACTCCTACAGAAATAATTACGCATTCAGATATATTAAACCAATTATTAAATCAATAAACCGTGAATTGAATAAATGCATAACAAAATGCTGAAGCAAATAATGACTAAATGCACAAAAACATTTAAAAAAAAAAAACACTGGATATGAATGTGATGCTGAACATGTCTACTAACACTCCCTCCAGAGTTACATATATGTGGATGTGTTTTTATGTAAACAAATGCATCATAAGATCTGAGTTTAGAGGAGACAATCAGCTGATCAGAATGTCAACATGTCTACAATATCTTCAATGTGTCACTCTGTTTGCTGGAATGTATGACTTCATTTCATTTTGTCAGTATATATCTGTTTCAGACTCCCAAAAAAACAAATCAGGCCTGATGTGCTGAGACTTTTTGGAAACTTGTGTTTTTCTCTTTAGATTTGTGAAATCATATTTTATCCTGCTTTAGTCTTCAGTCAGTGCAGTTTTGTCAGTTCTTAATACAGAGGAAGGACTGGAAAATGCAGGATCAAGTCCCAGAAGAAATAGTCACAGAATATCTAAGACAAGCATATGAAGACATTAACAAATAATATGGACAAAACAAAATACAGTGAGTGAACAGTTGGTGGAAAATAAATGCAAAAAAAACAACTCATTCATGCTCAAAGAATAACTCCAAGAAAAGAAATTCTGGAAAAAAAAACTAACTGCACAATTATAACAAACTTTGCTTGCAAATAACAAATACCGGTATGTTGTTTTTGTCAAATCTCTTTGTGCCACATTTCGATTTAATTCTTTTATGAAGTGCAATTTTGTCACAGTGGAGCAGCACACCATGCTGCCATTCAAGCTTATACATCATGTGTAATGTAAACGGGCTCAGTATATAGCAACACACTGCCACACTCCAAAGTACAAACAAAATACTTTGGAGATGAAAAGACATCTGAAAGAAGAATAAAGCAGCTGAATTACCCAAAAGATGTTATGTGTTTAAAGAAGCTTAGACGCTATGAATATTCTCTATTTTGGCAGGAGAGAAATTCACAAATATGAAACAAAAGAGATACATGATCAATTTGTAGAAAATAAATTAATTGTAAAGGTTTTCATGACTAAATTCGCAACCCATCACACGTCAGGCATCACTGCAGTGATTTGTGGGTTTAAACATTAATTTGTATCACTTTGAGAAGAAAAATAATTCACTATATCTGCTTGATCTTTTGTCTAACATACTGATTGGAATAAAAGAGGCACATGAGGACAGTGGCATCCAAAGGTCTTTGCATTCTATTTTTACATTAACACTCGCAGCGAAGAAAACACCAAGCAAACTCCTAAATCCATCCTGAGCTGTTCCACAAGGTTCTGTTTTCGCAATTTGATGGAGGGGGCTTAGCTGCCATAAAATGTCAACCTCCACTTCCCCTTATAAAGTTTCACTGGCAGGCAGCGAACGGACTTAAGCAGCTGTTGCCCCCCGAAAGCCCGTCTGGCTTCCCAGGTTATTCCGATTTGCACAGTTGTCTCTGAAATTTGGGTAACTGTGGGATCAAATGCTGCAACTCTGCACGGCCGCTAACCTTTCAAAGCCTAATCGCAGACCCTGTCGCTTCCAGAGGGCAGCCCATCCGCCCTAAGAACAGCTTGTTAGAGTTGACACTTGATTTTATGCATTGTATTTCTGAGAGCATTACAACTAAATCCCCTTCTCAGGCGATATGCAGGGCTGCTGTTCAGCGACGGCTGTGGAAAATGCAGGTGGGGGGATTAGGAGAGCTTGACGGCTCGGGATTTCAGAGCTTTATCTTGATGCTCGTCCCTGTGAATTTTAAAGCCCACTATACCAAATATGCTGATAAAGATAGGGCTCCTGTAACATGATTAGACTGTATGTCAGTGATGGTGTACAGTTATTTCAAGAGAGCAGCGAGAAAGCGGAAACACACATATGTATGTAATATAAATCCAATCATTACACGCAGGATTTGGACAATTAAACAATACAATAGGCTACAATAAAACATAATCTTAACAAACAATGAGACAATTAAATGTGTCTTTACAAAAGCTTTATACCTACTTATAAGTCAGATGTGAGTAACTAAGTACTTTTACTCAAGTATTGTACTTGCCTGTAGTTTTGAAGTTGTTACCCACTCCACTATAATTAAGGGATTAAAAAATTGAAAAAATATACTCTTATTTATTTTACATACAAAACATGTCATGAGCCCATAAAGTATGATGCATTGTTATAGATTACTCTACCCAACAATAGTGCTTGGTATTGGTACCAACCAAACTATGTCTGAAGCACATCAGTAATAATTATTCAATAATATACTGGGTACAATATAACAGTCTGAAAGGGGCCATGGTGCATGAGGATATTATTTAGTGTTGATAAAGTGCCATTGGTTGAAGTACATCATGCTGATATTACTGTCATACACACTGTACTTGCATTGCTAATTTTACTAAGGTAGCAGTAGACAAAAACTTAATCTACCATATGGCACAATTTATTCCAGGTTAGATGCAGTGTGCTTGACCGAAAGTAAGAATGTTAGAACTTATACACACATGCATACATAGACAACATGTGACAACATCTAACACAAAAATAAGAGAAAAATTCAAATGTGCAAGAGAAAGCAAATATTCTCCAATGCAGTATTCCACCAGTGAGGACCATCAACCAAAAACCACTTCACCAGCTCTTGATTTGGCTGTTGGAACAACTAAAAGATGACCTAGTTAGTCATATTTCATTGAAGAAAGTCGTATCTGATAAGCAGGTCAGGGAGATGCTGTGGCGCAAAGCCGGCAGGTAGATTATCTGATTAGTTCTTCCACTACAAGAGAACATCTAGGTTGTTGTTTTTTAAATAATTTCCTTAAGAATACTTTAATGTTGAATGTTCTGAAAAACGAACAGATGGTCAGCACATGCAAAAGGTTACTGATGCTATTTTATCTCTCCCACTTATTGCTACACACACAGAAGAAGAAGAAATCACTCGTTTCACAGCAACCTGCTTTTGCACCTAAATCTGTGCCGTGCTCAGAGATGCTCCTGCTAGGTATGAAATAATGATGGCACAATATGTGTGTTGAAGCTCTGCGGGGGCATATGTTGAGTCAGACGGCCGAGCGAGATCACCTGTCCGGCCGGAGGGGTCGGCAGGCCGTCTGGAGCCTGCTAATGATAATCCTCCGACATACTGACTGTCAGCTCATGGCAGGCCTTCTCCGAGCAGCAGATCCATGCAGGCAGCCACAGTTGCTTCTGCTCTGCGTCTGAACCCATATTGACCCGGTACGGAGGCTGACGGAAGGCCCTCTGAGCCAATCGCGTGGGGCTGTGTGAGCCCGTGCCATCCCAGTGGGGGTGGAGCTGTGTCAGACCCGGGTCGAGTCACCTTGCCAGCAGCGCTCTGCATCGCGCTTTAATGAAGGCCGAGGGAAACTTTGGCTGGAGGTGTTTGTATGTAATCATGTCACATTTCAAAATAGGCACGGGCAGAGGAGGCAGCAGATCGCCTCTGACTTCTCCAGCAGATGTTTAGAAATGGTGCTAATGTTGTGGATTATGTCTGTGGGTGAACACGCAGCGAGAAACTTAAAGGACAGCTGAGTTAACTTGGGTGAAATGTGCCTTTAACAGAAATATATGCATAAAATATGTCTTATAACCAGTTTTATGGAAGTGTTACTGTAATCATATTAGCTATTCCAGCGGTGCATTATATTTGATTTAAGTTAAATGACACTTTGCTGGCTGAGTTAAAATTCTGTTTATTACATTAAACTTATATTATTATTATAAAATTATGCTGCAGCAAATTGAACTATTTGGCTCATTGCTCCTGTGGGTGTCTGATGTGTGCATGAAGAAAGAAAGCAGAGATAAGGTATCGAATTTAGATGCATTTTTACCTAAATTTGAAGCTCTGTGTCAAAATGTAATGTTCACATTCTTACATTCGCTGTGAGAGCGACGATCGGGTTGAGTAGAAGGTTTTCAGCAACCTCTACAGCATCAAAACTTGAAGTAGACAACCCAAGCTGACCAATCACAGGTTTTGTTGTTTCCACATGATGTCTTTGTAGCCACTACAGCTCTGACGTGTAGTTAAATTTTTGTTACAGGGGCTACGTGCGTAGTCCATAACTGCTTAAAAATGCGATCAGACGGCAGCCCGCTCATTTATTTCAACGGAGCCAGCCCATCCACGCAGCGGGGGTTGCAATCGAAGCATGCTTCAGAAAAACATCACAGGGACGTCCAGGAAAAAAAGTTGAACCAGGCTCAAATTTTGCTGCAGCGCGGTGTTATCCGGAAAGAGGCTGCAATGGCCAATCAGATACATGCAATCACACATTCCTGGTAGATTATTTTGTGTGAACGCTGTATTTCTACTGCTACTGTGTAGCTACTGTATGTGATCTTTAAAGGGATAGTTCAGATATTTTAAAGTGGGGTTGTTTGAAGGACTTATCCATAGTCAGTGTATTATCTACTAGTAGATGGCAGTTGACACGCCCCCAGCTTGGAAAAGCAGACAGGGATACTGGCAGGGAAGATAAACAGTTTACTGCTGTGGACCGAGAGGGGGTAGTAGCTAAACGTGTTTTAGCCACCAAAAAAATACGGAAATTCTACTGTTGAGAAAATGTAGTGTCAAAGGAAAGGGCTGTCTGACAGCAGGGTAAAGTGGTGAAAATATTCTAAATATAGCATACATTTAAACTGATACTGGTTTTTTTAGGTGGGCCTTTTTGTAGGTGGCTAAAATACATTTAGCTTTTTCTCCCAGTCCAGAGCAGTAGATTGCTTAGCTTCCGTGTTGGGACTCCTGTCTGTTTCTCCAAACTGGGGGGCGTGCCAACCACCATGTAGGTATAATACACTGACTATGGATAAGTACTTCATACAACCCCACTTAAAGAAATCCAAACTATCCCTTTAATAACTTGCAATCAATAACTCTATTTTTCACCTTTATATAATGGTTGTTTTATGCAGTGAAGCTGTAAAAACTCACATTTCCATTTCATGTTACAATAATTTGATGTTAATGCATTATAAATCTAAAACTTTTTTTAAACTAGGGCCAACATGTTCACATTGCTTATAAAACACACTGCCATTTGTTTTTTTTATGTGTGAGACATATTCAATCCTGCCTGTCTCTCCATTTTCTCCTCCCTCTGGAGATTCGTCTCTGAGCGTCCACTCCCAGTCGGTCCCTAATCTAGCCCGGACCGCAGGAGGGACGGCAGATCCGCAAAACTGTTAGAACCTCCGGTGCCGCACTCGCTGGGCTGAACAAACACAGCCCTCCCACACGGCCGGTGCCACTTCTCTCCATGGCTGGCATCGTTTAACATTACAATATTTTCCCGGTGTTTGCCCACGGATGATGAGGCTCTCATTGCTATGCATGTGCCAGATGATTCATAAACCTATACCATATGCCACTGCAATTTGCTGATGGGCCCAAGCTGTTTTGGTGGATATAAAATCCTGGGATTATGGAGGCTTGATCCTCAGTGAATGAAGGGAGAGAAGGACAGGGAGACAGAGGAAGTGAAGGGGGGAAAGGTGGAGGGTGATGCTCCCTCGCTGCTTTTCTATTGGTCCCCAGCTCAGTGAGTGTGTGAAAGGTAGAAGGCAGGGCTTCTGATTGGCACTTCCCAAATTGTCTAATCCACCAAAGGCTGTGAGGTAGAAGCTCAACCTGGTGGTTTGTGAAAGCAAACCAACCATTTCATTAGCACACAGACAACAACATGTTAGTCACCTTGTCCCCAGTGGCATGCGGTGGTAATTGAAGTAGCTGTTGAAAACAAAGGGACAAAGCCCTCAGGGAGTTATTGTTGTTGTCGTTCTCCTCCCTGAAATCGAGAGTATTACATCTGGGCCAATCATCATTTGTGTTGGCGCTAAAGCTCTTATTTTAGTTAAAGCATGTCTATTGACAAAAGGTGAGGAATGCCTCAATGCAGGGAGATCATTTTGATTGTTAACCAAAAATCAGGATTTAAAAGCTTATTTTGCATTAGTGAGAGTGAATGTTTTTGTTTTTCATCGCACAATACCTGAGATCTTTCTAAAAACATCTGCATTCCACCTGACATGGTTCCCATCTATACTGCTATAGTATTTGTTGTTGTAGAAGACTAATAATTAAGATAATTATGTCATATTCTAATGTCTCTAATATTTTGGTAGTAGTGTTACCTTGTAACTTTGAAGAGTGAATAAAGTCGAAATCAAGATATTGTTTATTCTTAGGGACTGAACAAATATGCATTATGTATTCATTGAGGCTGTGGAAAAGAACATTACAGTATCGGATGACTTTAATTATGAGGCAGTGTCATGTGTTTCAATCATTAAAGTAAATATTTTTAAAGTGGACCTATTATGCTTATCCTTATTTACTGTCGTATATCTTCAACACATTCTCACTCCCATCATGTAAAATACAGATGCTTGTCCATGTGCCTTTGGCGTTGTTATGGATGCTAAAAGTTTCCTTTAGTGTCATATCTATACAAGCTTTATCTAAACGCACTTGGTCGGGACTATTCGCGTCACTTTGGACACTGGGTTAACGCTCTAAGTTAACTGGCACAAGAACGGGACAGTTAGGTTTAGGGAAAGGACTTGCGTGGGCTTATAAAAGGTACGTTTCCGTGACACGCTGGACAAGAACAGGACAGTTGGGTTTAGGAAAAGATCGTGGGTGGGGTTATAAAACGTTTCAGTGACGCGGGACAAGAACGGGGTAAAAGTCCTGTGTTGTTTCTGTCAGGCAACAGGGTTGTTGTGTTTAGCCTACACTTGGAAATACATTTTTACTGCGGCTGTGAAAAGTGAACATTCATATCTTGAGTATTTACACACTGTAGAGCTGTAATCGGACCTTAAACGTTCGGCCCAACAAGGCCCGAGCCCGACAGAATTCGGCCCGAGCCTTATAAATTTTTTAACATCCTTTATTTATGACTAATGTTGGCTATAGGCCACTTGGAAGTTGGAACAAAGAAATAAAATAAATCCTCCTCAGCATCCATTTTCGCGATAATCGAAACGCATCACCTGACCGCTCATTTACCGCGCAACCCATAGCGGGTTCTGTCGGGTCCCGTCGGGTTCGGGCAAATATCTTCAGCTCTAACACAATGCTGATCTCGATCTGAAGTCTCGTGGAGGCCAGTAGGAAACAACAGGCCCACTGTTTACTCCTGGTGTGAAAGGTCAAAAACAAATCGATAAACAATTAAAGAGGTTTAATTCATTTTCAGGTTTTGATTAATATCAATATTTGGCTTATGGACTGAGAATTCATGTCACACTACTGACAGCGGAGGGAAGCTGAAGGATTATGTTTTGCAGCAGCAATAGCTGAACCGTTTTAATAGAAAAACCCTTACAGTCCAACTTTCTATTTAACTTTACTGCACTTTCTAAAGGTCACCTGAACTTAAACCTTTGCTAGTTTTTAAAGGTTTAATATATCATTTCTTAAGTAATTGCATAATAGACTTAGGAGCACCAGTGACAAGAGACTGTGTTAACCACCATAACTCAAACTAACAGCATGTATAAGCGATTACCTCGTACTTTTTAATTGAGTGGGTTCAGAGAAGCTCTAACTTCCGAGTTTTACGAGTCTGGGGTCTTTTAACGGCTCAGCCACAGTAATTTGATAATCATTTTCATTTGGTAGAATGCTGGCGATCAATCTGATGGATGACTTCATCAATCCTTATAACACAGTCGTATGGGCCGCGAAGTCTTGAGTGGAAGTCGAGAGGCCATGAATCGTCCCTTTATGAATCACATTCCAACTAAAAGTTGATTAGTGAGCTATTGCAGCAGCCGCACTTGATATTCATTAAGATAAGGTGTTACTGCCAGCATTACATGGTTTGTGACAATAAATTTCCCATTTGCATGAAAATGGGCTCAAAAATTTAAATGGCAAAAATACAGTCTAGCTCGTTGAAGCACAGTTTGGCAGTAAGGAGTAAAATGATTTATTCATGAGGCTGGCAGGATGTTGGATGCTAGCATCTGAAGTATGTGGTGAAGAGTGCTGATACTGAATTTCACTCGGTTTTGCAATATGTATTATTTAGTTATTTATTTATACTTTAGGATGTTTAAGAATCAATTTAATTTCACATTTAAATCAACCTTTCAGGTGTTTTGCTGATCCACAAATCCTCGAAAAGTACCTTAAATCAAACACAGTCACATTCCCAGATCAACAACATAACAATTGACCAATGGAGCGTGGGTTTCAGAGCCAAAAATGCCCAAACAAATCACACTCTTGATCCCAGATAAATCATGTACAACATACACATGATAATTCCCTGGCTGCCTCCTCCTCCTACCCCGCTGGCCAGCCTTTGTTTCGCTTCAGCTCCGTCGTGTGTTCAAACAATCGCTCAGTGAATCATATTTGTACCGTCCTAGTAATAATTGAGATTATCTTCATGATTATCCTGTTTTGCAGACAAGCTCTCCAGACCAGCAGATTATAAGGAAATAGTTATAAAAGGACCTTGGTATCCCCGTAAACATACAGTAGATTTATATTATAAATTGGGATTTTTCAGAGAATTCAGCTTTTGGTCACCATTAGACTTAAAATGAAAATAAAAATCTACGATTTTTGTATTTGTGACCAACTTTTTTCACACTTTTCCATTAGTGAGATTTAGAGATGTTGGCAAAGGGAAACATCCAGTTCCTTTATGCTAAGCTAGGCTAACAATGATCTGCTTCCAGTGTTGTACTTATCGCCCAGATAAGAGGGGTACCAATTCTCTCATCTCACTCTGAGAAAGAAAGCAAGTAAGTCTTGATTTATTCCCTTAATATATGAGGGGCTTTCCAAGTTCCGAGTTAAGAGTTTTCTTAGATGCAAGATTAAAATGTATGGTTAAAAACTTACTTCATGACCAAAATCTCTAAAATATTTATTTCTGTTTGCTGTAAAAGAACCAACAAGTCCTTCAAACCATTCAATGATATAGGTCATTTTGTTACCCTACCCTAAAACGACCCATAGGAAAATTATATAAATTAGCGTCCCTAGCGGTGGCAGGAAATATGACCCACTGGAGCCTATCACGTAACGGTTGCGTTTTTAAGCACTTTGTTAAGGTTGTGAAACAGGTTAGGTTTAGGCAACAAAACTACTTAGTTAAGTTTAGAAAAAGATCGTGGTTTGGGTTTGTTCCCATCATAATTACTATGAGCACTAGTGGGTGCTGCCACCTAACAATCAAGTGTAAATATGGGTTGTAATTGCTGATTGTACAAACGACTTATGGAGTCATTTTTCAGTTTTGAAAGAATAGACAGTTCCTTTTTGTCGCTGTAAAACAATTAACATATATACCATCTTCCCTGTGTAAATAAGTAACAAATACCTACAGTATAATCTACAAGTTACTACCATCCAAATGCCACAATTCCCTCTGTATGTACAGAAATGAAAGCATTGATGCAAACTAACTTCCTTAAACTCAACAGCGACAAATCTGAAATCCTCATCATCGGCCCAAAACCCCTCATCATATCCTGCCAAAACGTCTTCCTCTGCATCGATGGTTCTTCTCATCCAGCATCCACAAAAATCCGCAACCTCGGGGTGATCTTTGACCAAACCCTCTCCTTCGAGTACCACGTCAACCACATCACAAAATCCGCATTTTTCCATCTCAATTCAATTCAATTTATTTATTCAATTCAATTTTATTTATAGTATCAAATCATAACAAGAGTTATCTCAAGACACTTTACAGATAGAGTAGGTCTAGGCCACACTCTATAATTTAAATCTCTCTATAATCTCAAAAAACATTGCCTGCCTTCATCCCTCCCTTTCCTTCTCAGCCGCTGTAACACTCATCCACGCATTCATCACCTCACGACTGGACTGCTGCAACATGCATTCTGTACGGAACACCCACCAAATTCCTCAAAAAACTACAATATATCCAAAACTCAGCCCTCACCCTAATCCCATCCAACACAGAATCCAGTTCAAAATCCTTCTTATCACCTACAAAGCTCTCGATAACCTCGCCCCCTCCTACCTCTCTGACCTCCTGCACCGTCATACCCCCACCCACAACCTCAGATCCACAACCTCCTTTACCCCTCTCACTCGCCCCAGGCACCGGACCTGGGGGAACAGGGCCTTCTCTGTTTCTGCCCCCTCCCTCTGGAACTCTCTCCCCCAACACCTCAGACTTTCCACATCACTTACTTCAAAACCACACTCAAAACCCATCTCTTTAAAGCAGCTTTTAACTTGTAACCAAATTAAAAACAGCTCATTAATGTTTTTTCATTGAAAAAAAGGTTCAGTAAATCCCTAAAACAGCTGGCTGCTGTAGTTTTATCAAACAATTACTCAAACTAGAGTTAACAATGAATTTGTTCGGGGACCATTTTCAACAGCAGATTAATACACACGTTGTGCTCTAGTGAGTGTTTGGGGCAGCAGGATGGTGTTTGTTGGACTGAGTCAAAATAAACTACTGTGTGTGTGTAAATGTCACTCAGAGCAACAGAGTGCAGCTCATTGACGTGTCTTTTTTAATAGTTTTTGGACAACAATGGAGGGAGCTCTATGGCACAGAGGAAGAAGATATATCAGGCTTTGATATACACACAATACTTGTTAGGAGATACATTCACTGTTGGTTTGGTCTTTTTGTGGGATTTTTTAACAAAACTATAGAAAATCACCAGCTTCATCCTTTTTAATTATGACACACAATCAAATTACCTACAGTATACAATATATTGATGCTGTTGGCTAAAACATGTTATAAAGTAATGGGCATTAAAAGCATGTCTTAATGTTAATACATCAGAGACGGCTCTCTTGTACACACAATTATAGTAAGCCTCAGGGAGAGAACATTTTTACTTCTTCTTTCTTCTCTATCATTTAAATGTCACACCGGGGGTTCGTTTCATTTACAAGTCAATGTGCACATCAATACTAACTTTTGTGGAAACAGAAGTCTTTGTTGGTGCATGTATTGTGTGCATACAGTACATGAATTAGTATATGTTGATATTGAAGTACCCAACACCTCAGACTTTCCACATCACTTGCTTACTTTAAAACCGCACTTTTAACTTGTAACCAAATTAGCTATTTTCCATTTATTTTTGTTTTTTGATCCTGTTTTCATTTTCCTTCAGTACACCATCTGGGTTTGCGGTATATTCTCGGGTTTTCTCCGGCCAAACATTTGGCGGTCCAATCAGCGAACAGAGGGAGTGGCTGAGACCGATGACATTGAGGTTGTGCGCTAGTTTTGAGTTGTAGTTCCGTAATGGCGGCGGAGAAATTATTATTTTGTTATTGTTGTTGTTAAACTGATTGTTGTCTTTACCTTGTAAAGTGCCTTTGCATAACTTTTAAAGTGCTGTATAAAAAAATATTATTATTATTGTCATGTATATTACAGGATATTTCTCCTCCTCATTGACTCACTTTTTTATCAAATCCTTTTTGGACAATTGCCTGGGACAGCCTCAATCATCTCACCTGCCTGGACGGATGAAAGAGGAAGACATTTAGACAAAGTGAGAGTGGCCCCCGGGGGTCCAAATGGCTCTGCGGTGAAGAATTCCATCTCCAGCTCTAGATTCCTTTGACGTCTCCTCACCTGTGGAAGCCCCTGGGCACAGGTTGACCTTATCCACTCGTTTCTCTACCAAACCTTCACTCCCCCATCTCAAAGAAACACACTCACTGATATGAGGCTTTCACTGCAGGCCTGACACCAGCAGTATCACTACTGTATGTCTCCTGTTTTTGCACCACAAAAGCAGCAGGCGTCAAGTACAAATTGTTATCAGGTGCCCCATGTAACATTTCAAAATCATCATATTAAATATGAAGTTTTGGTTAAAAAAAAATGTGTCTACCTTTGACCTTTTTTTTACCTTTTAGAAATAACTGACGTCGTAGTTACCTGAATCCGGCTCAAACATGTAACAATTTTCTCAGCTGGACAAACATTAGGATCTGTTGTTTTTCAGCTCCTTCACACCAGGGATTTAATTCTTTAAAATAAGATAGATTTAGTTGCCAATTGAAAGTTGCCAGTTGAATTGGTTTGTGATCTGATCAGGGCGTCTTACTTCAGTGTTATTGTGGGGAAATTACATAGTCCGCTGACCTGAGTAGATCAGTCTGCGGTAATCTGCGTTTTTATTAGTTTAGACCTAAATAGCTCTGTGTTAAAAAAAAAAAAAAAAAAAGTAACAATCTGCATTGGCTGTACTTGTGTTGCTGTACGAGTGAGAGCAGATCCAGGAAGCCCAGTTTGAGTAATGGATCTAAGAGTTTTCAAGGCTGATCAAATGCCATAACACTGCACAACAACTTAAACAGCCGCTTCCATGATAACAATACCTACATTTATGTCTCAAGTGAGGTAAATAGTATGACACCATTCTTGTTACAAAGTCATCTATCAGGAAGGTGTGATTTCACACATTTGATTTGCCAAAGCGGTGCATTGCCAGATGGCAAAAGTTGAGTCTGGTGCGACTTTATTTGCAATTATTTGGGGAGACTCTTTCTTGTGGCCCTCGCTTAAAAAAAACAAACAGAAGAGGCTATGTTTTTGACATGGCTCTGTCTGTCTGAATACAGCTTGGTAATTATAGTTTTGTAAAGATGCCCATACATCCACACAGAGGATTGTATTTGTAACTGTAGGTCACAGAGACTTACAGAGGAGTTAATGTGCACACTTTCCTAAATGCAGCATTGTGTTGTGTGGCCCAACCCGTCAGATGGGATGATTGTTGATCCAGCTTTCCGTCAGGAGGCTGGTTTGAAACAGCTGCACACGTCTCCCGTACACATTTGCGAAGATATTGTTTTATTTTCCAATAGCAGGAACTAACTTATGTGACTTCCACTGGAGGATCGGTAGCAATCAGGCCGCTGATGTTGTCATGAGGGCCAGATGAAGATCTGTTCGCTGACATATTACACACTTTAACTCCTTCTTTCTTTCTTTTTTTTTGGAACTTTTTACTTCTTTCTTTCTTAAGGCAAGAAGTTGTGATCGGAAGTCACCGAAAGGGCAGCTATGGAGATTATCTTGTTTCTAGTATCTAGTAGTTGTATAAGATTTTTAGTATTTATCCGTTTTTCAATACTTTCTGATTGTAAATCTTAAAAAAAAAAACAGCTCATTAATGTTTTTTCATTGAAAAAAAGGTTCAGTAAATCCTTAAGACAGCTGGCCGCTGTAGTTTTTATCAAATAATTACTCAAACTAGAGTTACAGCAGCAGGACAGGGTATGTTGGACTAAGTCAAAATAAACTACAGTGTGTGTGTGTGTGTGTGTGTGTGTGTGTGTGTGTGTGTGTGTGTGTGTGTGTGTGTGTGTGTGTGTGTGTGTGTGTGTGTGTGTGTGTGTGTGTGTGTGTGTGTGTGTGTGTGTGTGTGTGTGTGTGTGTGTGTCTGTGTGTGTGTGTGTGTGTAAATGTCACTCAGAGCAACAGAGTGCGGCTCATTGACGTGTCTTTTTTAATAGTTTTTGGACAACAATGGAGGGAGCTCTATGGCACAGAGGAAGAAGATATATCAGGCTTTGATATACACACAATACTTGTTAGGAGATACATTCACTGTTGGTTTGGTCTTTTTGTGGGATTTTTTAACAAAACTATAGAAAATCACCAGCTTCATCCTTTTAATTATGACACACAATCAAATTACCTACAGTATACAATATATTGATGCTGTTGGCTAAAACATGTTATAAAGTAATGGGCATTAAAAGCATGTCTTAATGTTAATACATCAGAGACGGCTCTCTTGTACACAATTATAGGAAGCCTCAGGGAGAGAACATTTTTACTTCTTCTTTCTTCTCTATCATTTAAATGTCACACCGGGGGTTCGTTTCATTTACAAGTCAATGTGCACGTCAATACTAACTTTTGTGGAAACAGAAGTCTTTGTTGGTGCATGTATTGTGTGCATACAGTACATGAATTAGTACTGTAGATATTGAAGTACATAAATACAAAATGAAAGACCTCAAGCTCTTATCGGAGGATTCCTCAGTCATCTTATCTCTTTGAGGCCACGCACATTAATTACAAACCTCACTCAGAGGCTCTGTAACACACCAAGTATTAACACGGCATGTCATTAATAAGAAAGGGAGAGTGACATGTGAAGGTCTCGCATTGTGACTAATTGAAAAGGCATCAATCATCCAGGGCCATTTTACTTGCCTCAGCACCTGCTATTGTATGGAGGAGGTCACACTTTGAACAGGATCAAGACAACTTAATCTAGATAAATGAACACATGCAGACTGTGGCAGGAGGACGCCTGCCATGAGTGTTATCTGATGGGATCAGGTCCATGGTATCTCTTGTTCCTCTGGGAATATTTTAAAGGCCCTTAATACCCACACAGGTTTTTGGAGTTCATCTGGCTGATTGGACTTCTTTCCAGGACTGTGTGGGTATGTGTAGGCTGATTGATTGACATCTTCCTCTCCTGTTAGGGCAGGACAAATGACATCATCATTCTTTTTGGTATCAAATATATCTGTGACCTAATAAATTCCCATCAAAGCTCCGGCCCACTTCAACCTGAGCAGAGGTCTAATCAGCCAGAATAACTAAAATCACCTGTGTGGATGTTCAGAGGCTTTATATGAATGTAGAGTGGTTTTCCTTACTTTTCCCCTTTTTGAACTGAGTCCCTTTTGCTTTTTGGATCAGTTCAATAACTTTTGAATGGCATATTGTTTGTATTTGGAATGATGAGAAAAACCAAATATGGAGGAACTAGTAATTTATCCATTGCAAATACTGTTTAGGTTTCGTGGTTCCTGTTTTTAGTGGCATTCAACACACTACAAGATAATCTTTGTTTGACATTTCTCAGCATTTATTAAAACAAACGTACATGTACAATGAATGCAACAGTTAGAGTGTATATTGTAGATTAGCAGCATTGCGTGCAAACAATACTAAAGTGCAATCAGAAATGTCAGAAAAACCATCATGTAATATGGAGAAGTTCTGGGAAGCAAAATAAGAGGGGAGCAGCTCAAAGAGACAGGATGGAGCATCATCAATAACCCACCGCCATGAACTCACTTCTGTGTTTTCTTTCCATACTTGTCATGTATATTTCATCCTCATGTCCCAGCGGCTCACGCTTGGTCACTACTGAGCAGCGCTCCACTGAGGCTGTGGCTAAACAGATGCTTGGAATGGCAGATGAACACAACTTAGGCCTCACATATGCTGTACAATCAAGAGTTGGGAGTGATTTATTCATACCAGTGAATAATGTAAACACACTTTTTCTAGCGAGCAGGGTCTGGTTTGGGTGTGTGCGACTCAGTTCAGCTCATGACAAACTGATGTTCGTGTCAGAGAAAATATCAATCACGTATCACTGTGGGGTTAGCTCTAGATGATTGTACAGATGCAGGCAACAGTAGTGTCTTTTTAGCCATGCAAGTTTAATATTTTTACTGCATGCTTTCTAACCTTTGAGCTGTAGTCAGAAACGCTCAAGTTAAGTTTTGCTGTGTGTCAAATCACGCACTTCTGTACTTACTCTCGCTATTATGAGTACATAGAGTGCTGACACTGACGAAGTACGGCCAAATGCAATGCACTACAAGAACCTGGATGCTGCACTCAAAACGATCAAAGCGTTGAGTGTGGAATGCTGGACATTACTCACACTCAACGGATGCCATCTTTGCTACAGAGTTAAGCTACAGGACCAACAACGTATTTCTTAAACTTGTGAATATGGCGGGCAAGGATGCTGCAGCGGTTCCAATTGAAACGGCAAACTGAACTATACAAATGTAATTTAGGCATGTTTTTTTTTCAATAAGTACCATTACACTGTAGTCAGAAAGTGAAAAAACAAGTCGGTATATATCTGGCAGGCGACAATAGGTGGTGGTAATGCTCCGCCCGGTTACAATTTAAGAAGAAGTAGAAGAAGAGTAATTTGCGCTCAGAATGTATACACTATACAAGTGAGTACATGGTGTACAGAGTACCCAGTGTACTACATGTAACTGTACTCATGGAGGTATCCTAATTGAAACGAGTCCAAATGGGGATTGAGTCCAAGTCAAGACAGAGATCAAAACAAAGACAGTGCCCATCTAATATTCTTTGTACTGTTTTCTTACTGGTGAACGTAGGCTCCCGATTTAGATAATTTAATATCTTGATAACAATATATATCACGATATAGCATGTTTTCTGGCAATTCAATAGTATATATAAAAGGAGCACATGGTAAAGCCTATTTTGCATACTCCTGTGTGAACTAAATACTTGACAAATGAAAGGTTTTGAGTGTTTTCTAATTTAATTAAGAACTTAAAGGTCCAATGTGTAGGAATTTCTCCCATCTAGCATTGAGATCATATATCGCAATCAACTCTCTCACCACGCAGTTCAAAGTACGTATTACAGCTACGGTAGCCTTCACGCTTCAAAAAGCCGGTCTCTTGCTCTTTTCAATCTCCTTTTTTATTTTTCTGGGCGAAGAAGAAGACTCCTGTTCCTGAAATTTGGATTTTGAATACATGTGGTCCTCTATGTTTCCTTCTTCTAACTTGCCGGGGCCAGGAAGTGACGATACCCGTTAGCAGCATTAGCAGCACCTGTGAGTTTATCATGTGACAGAGAAAACGCAAAAGGCGGAGCAGTATGTCCTGTATGTCCCTTACTGGCTAACGTATTTCAAGATGGAGCATGAATATGGAGCGTCTACCCCAGTTCATGCGAATGCAAATGTAAAATGTCAAGCCAAAAGGAATACTTGGAATTGATGGTGGTGGTAAATATTCATGAAAAAGGACACGTTTGTGAACGGGCAACACAGATTTTGATAATGAACAACTAAACACGTTACACACTGGGACTTTAAGCGCAAAATAACCTTAACATGCAAAGAGGAGAACGTAAAGCATTGTCCAAGTTAAGTAAATATTGCTGTTTGGCTGCTGTTTTTTTGACATCATGATAGAAACGACATAGAAAAAAATATACGGTAGACATTTTTATGATTTTATATTATAATATAAAATCTATATAAGTTTTTAATGCACGACTTTCAATCACTGTCAATTCAAATCCAGTATATAGACATGCACAGTATGCAGTACATGCACATACTGTACATAATCATCCAGTCATAGTATATATCTATTCAGTATTTATTTATTTGCACTATTTGCATAGTTTGCACCTTACAGAACACTTGGTCATTGGTGCTCTATATATCCAATCCAACTTTATTTGTTAAGCGCTTTAAAACAACAAGGTGCTGTACAGAAGAATAAATAAAAACATCAAATAAAAGACATAAACATTATGACATGAAATACAAGTGCATACAACTGGATTCAAATTCCTTGTATGTGTACATGCGTACAGTATTTTTGGACGATAAAGCTGATTCTGATTAATGTATACCTGTGTGTCAATAGGATGGAAATCCTTCTTGGAGATTATGGGCAATGAATGAGTTAATCTTCTGCCCCCCATCTAGTTAGGAAGATTGCGATGGTGAGTGGTGCATTAGATATCTAATATGACCAGTGTGATTGTAATGACAACTCTCTGTAAGAATCATTTCATCTGCCTACATTACTTGGAAGACGTGATTAATGAAGCTCAGCGTCCTTCACATTTCTCCTCGACTCTCCCTCTCATTCGCAGATATCAGGATCTGCTGACATTTACTTAAGTTTGGGCTAATGTATTAATTTCAAAGATAATTATTCAATATACTTTTGTCACTGTTGATATAGCTCAGTGTCACCCTGCGTGCCCGGCTCTGAAAGGCTCTATATGACTTTGCCAGCTGGGAAACGGGCTCCAAAAGAGATCTCGTTCTTTGAAGAAGGCCATATGTGAGAAGTATTCATTGATGAATAAACCTTCAATGAAGTTATGCAGTTAGATCAGAAATCCCAGTCAACATGGATGTAGTTTCCAGATTTGTGTAACTGTGTTAAGCATTTATATACGTACATGCTGTGTGTATACAGTATGCTGTGTACATTGGCCATAAACTAGCTAGCTAGGTAGCAGATGATGCTAGAGGAGACAGATGAATAGATACTAAAGTCCCATTGTAACTCCATGGTTAGCACTTCAGCTAAGGCACTCAAATGGGCACATAAATTAGCAAAAACATACATGCTTGTGAACATTTAGCATTGATTGTGTCTGCAGGTTAACAAATCTTACTAGATTTTTTCCTTATTGTTTGTTGTTCCTCTAGTAGTGTTTACACTTTGCACTATGTTTGTAAAGGTTGCATGTCTGAAAGGCATGGATTTTAGTCAACAAAGCACAGCCATGAAAATGTTGCTGTTTTGTGGTAGATGCTAGAATGTAGTTACTGAACAAGTCATTAAACGAAATTGACATACCTCACCAGTGTCAACACAACAAGGGTTAGGGTTAGGTCATAAGACAGGGTTTGGGTTAGGGTTACAACTCAGTACTTATAACGTGAGTCACGTCTTCATGTATAATGAATTCTAATTCTTATTGCTGCTTGTTTGGTCTTTTTTTTGTTGTAGCAGGGTTCAAATAACTGCCTGTGTGTTGACACCTGCCTGTGTTGTCCTTTGGTAACTACATTCTAGCATCTACCTTGTTTCCTGAAACCTCCAATATGGCTGCCAGAGAGAGGGTACATGAAACCACCTCCGACTGCTCATTCAGCTGGAAACCATGATTGTACCCAGTGTAGCAACTGCACTTTTTAAAGCCTAAAGTGGATTTACATTTGCAGCTGTTGTGAGAGTATCTGGTATTGTATTGTATTGTATTGTAGATACATTAGAATTTAAAATAAGCTCTGTTAAAGTAAAGAATGTTCTGTCAAGAAAAGAGATGTAGGACTTGTAAATACATGAATGACCACTGTGGACCAGTTTTCTCAAACAGAAAGGGAAAGGTCCTGCTAGAAGTAAGAGGAACCTTCATTCGTTTTTCAAAGATTATTGAAGTTGTTGGCTTGTATAGACCATGGGCGTCATCTTTCAAATAACACACTCCACCTTTCAGCATGTTGGATTGCCAATACATGTGGTTGAGCTCAACTCCAACAGAGCTGCTCAAATAGGATCCATATGCCATGGACTTTTCTTTATGTCTTGTAATTGTCAGCAGTATGGCACATCCCCCAAGGAGCTGTAAGGCAACAGGTGTGGGGGAGTACGAGACGTCTATGAGAAATAACTTGGCAGAGGTTTCTGTTTCCCTTCAAAGGGTGATAAGATGGTATTGTTAAAGCTGAAAGACTCCAGGAACCTAAAACTCCCACTGAGAATTAAACAGCTGATGAGGTGAAATGAAAACCTCAAGTGTTTCCTGAAGAAATCTAATCTTTATTATATCTGGTCTATGATATAGTGTAACGGGACATGAATCATTAACTGAAAGGAACCAGATGTTTGGTGATTTATTGTTATTTTTCATAATGTTATCCCTCTGGTGTCATAATTCCATCAACTGGATGAGTATCATTAAAGGCACCCTAAGGAGTTTTCACTGTGCAGCTCCTATCAGGGGTAATGTCTGGTGTGTGTAATGGTATAACCTTTCATTTTTTGCTTTAAGCTTGGACATAAAATATCGTGCAAGTCAGAAGTGCTGAAAAGGGTAAAAGAGACATATATAAACTTACAGGACAGTTTCAAATTTGTTATGCCAATTATTCCTGTGTATCCGTTTTGTAGTTTCTTAAGATGGACGCCATTTGTGTCAGAACTTGTCTTTTACCATCTCCTTTTTGCTGAACACCGTGTGGTCAAGATTAGCTCCAAGGATTTTACAGGATTGCATTTAGACTCAAGATGTAAACACACATGAACTGGAGTGACAGCTCCAGGCGGTCTGGAATACCATCAGAGGTATTAACACTCCGAGAGGACGAGGACAGGAATCAGAGCATCCTTAAACCAGACGATGCAGCATCACAAATCCCTCTTCATTCTACAAACAAAGACTCTGAACATAATTTTTTGTTTGCGTGTCAGTCTCTCACCATACAACACAAAAAGAAAACAGCAGGAGCGGGATAAAGCCCGGAGAAGAGCACATCACAGCGGCGCGCTTGTCATCCACCCAGCGAAGACGACATCACAGCAGTGCACACATCATAGAGGTTGTGTGTCCGAGGCCATCTTGCAGATGTCTTTGTTGTGTCCTCTCTCTCCAGGCTGAGCTGGCCACTGTGTGTGTGTGATAGATACTAGGAGACACGGGGGGGGCCGCCTGTGATATTTCAGCAGCTGTTTATTTATGCTGCTGCACCGCCGCAGACAGGACACTTCAAATCATGCTCATCGCTGCCACCACAGTGTGTGTCTGGCAGTCCAAAGGGATCTAGTGCCCGACGTTGCAGCGAGACACAACAGAGAGTCGAGGGGCACCCTACATCTATCACTATGGATGCTATCAGCATAGAGGAAACACAGGTCTACTGTGCAGGTTGTGTGTGTGTGGGAAGAGCGTGGCACTGGCTGTGTTGACATGGATGCTTTTATTCCACATATATCCAGAATAAAAGCTAAATAGCATCAAAAATGCCTCATGAAACCAGCTCAGTGGGAATAACCTGGCCCATTCCGCCAGAAATGTAATTCTGTTTGAAAGAGGTGGCACAAAATAGAACTGAATAGAATACAATAGAATCTGTTTAAAAGATGAAAGTTTGTCATATTTGACATGTTGTAATTATTTTTCCTGTGCACACTGGCCCACCTGTGCTAAATGATATTTGTTTATACGTGAGAGATTGTGAATCACATGAGGTGCTTTTTGGGTGGCGGTCTTTGTTTCTAACTGTAAAAGTAACATGTTTCTTCTCTTATCAGAATCGGATTTACAATCAGAAAAGGATTTATTGCCAAGTAAGTAACAATTACGAGGAATTTGCCATGGTTGTTACATACTTGGGATGTGCATACATGACTATATTGTTTTACAGTGTAAAGCAATAAACCTAAAGTTGCCCAATACTCCTTTTTTATCAAAAGTCTTTCCAGTTTGTGCTCAAATGTACTGTACATACGAGACACTGAATCTTTGCATAAAAGCAATTTAACTTGAGCAGGGGCAATATTTTGGCTTCTCTATGAAATAGTGTCAGTGACAGCCTTCAAAAACATAGTCGAACCAGTCGAATCCCAATGCCAACACAGAGTTCTCCCGGCTACAACTTGACAACCATCTTTTATTTCCTCATTTAGTTTTCATTTAAAGCTGAAGCCACATTGGTGTGCCCATGAAAAACACAGATTTCACCCTTGTCTAGTTGGGGGAAAAAGATCCAATGAGGCAGAAAGAAACATCAACAGGGAGGAAAGGGCAAGAGAGAAGAGAGGGGAAAAAACACACAGTGTGTCCTTTGAGCCGGTGTCACCCTGCTGGGCGGAGTTTGACATTCAGACCATGCGACAAGGCTCGACCCAGGGTGGACGGCCCCCCTGCAATATTAACTCTCATTTGGAGAGCAGCTGTGGCTATGAGCATGAAACATTGAAGGAAACAGCTGCCATGGATCCAGTGCCATCGCACCACCTCTCGCACTGTCTATTAAAGCACCCTCCCCACTGTTCCCTTAAGCCTGCATGGAAAAGCACACAAACTGGCTCTTATTCCTCATGTAATTTCCCTTCTGACTGCGGTCTTTGGGCGACTTAGCTTGTCTGTGTGAGGCTTGAATGGCTTGGGAGATGTCACCAACATCTGGACGAGGAAAAGTGCTTTCAAGGCCTCTCTGTCTTGCTATTTGATAGTTTGTGTGTGTGTTTAAATGCAATCAAGGAAATGATAAAGAAAGTGTTATTTAAGGAGTAAATAAAGGCTGAAAGGCTACGTACAGTAGGAGAGTGGGAGATGCCCAACTACTGATAGTTTGAATAGTACACTGGTAGGAAGAAAAGAGGCAAAATTATACTGTTTGCTTTCAAGATTTCCCTTCCAGATGACAGACAGTTGTAGGATAAGACCGGTGATATTTTATCAACAAATCCCATGAAAAGACCAAAACTAGTAATACATTTATTCTACTAATAGGTGTTGTCTGTGTAGCCAATCCTTACATGTTTTTTTAATATAAATTTGAAATAACGTGACATGAAATGAAAAAAAACATTCCGTTTCATCGGTAGCATATTCTCACCGAGCATGCTCAGTGACATTTACCTGACATGGAGCTGCTCTCCGGGTATTTTTGATGCCCGGAGAGCAGCTCCATGTCAGGTAAATGTAGTCACCAAGTTGTTTAGAATAAACAACACTGGACATGTTCAGTACACTGAAGAAATATGTCTCCCAACACAAGAGTATGGTTCTATTAAGTGTTTATGGATGCCAACAGCAATTCAACAGAGTGCTATTGTATGAAGGCACAAGGCTATGGCTACACAAATAATACTTAAAATGAAATTTTAAACAAATGCCTAAAAAAATTTTAAACAAATGCCTAAACAAATTTTAAACAAATGCCTAAACATCCAATCACTTGTGGTGCAAAGGCCCTTGTTTCAACAGACTTTACTAGCTAAAACTGTAAAAAGTTTCACTGAGAGCAATGCGACAACACATTGAATGTCCAACCATGATACATTTGTGACTACAGGACGTAAAATTGCATTATTCTAATTAAAAGAAGTACCATTTGTTTTTTTTTTAGATTCAAGCCACAATGACAAGGCACTACTCAAACTTTAACCACTTCTATTTATTCAAAGCAAAAAATACTTGAAATGTAGTGCATCATCTTTCAGAGCTACAGTATCAGATACTGACAGAACTCGCAGTGGGTTTAATGTGTCATAGCAACTGATTTAAATTTGTGAAAATGGTAGGAAATGTTCTTTTAAAGACAAAATATATCCAGAATGTGGGCTACTCTTGTACTCAGTTGAGAAATGAGAGAAAAAGAAATGAGGTGAGAAATGAAAGGAAAAACTAGCATAAATATTTCTTCTCCAAGCCTTCACTGGAGATATGGTTACCATTCTTCCAAAATTTCACCAATTTGCAGTTTGGACGATGGTGGTGGAGAGCGCTGCTACTGTACAATTCTCCCATTGGTCTTCAACGGGTTGAGATTGGTGATTGTGAAGGCCATAGCATGATTCACGTCATTGTCATGGAGGCATCTGCATTTGTAATGTTTCTCCACTCATTTTGTTTTTTAGCTTTTTCCTTTCATTTCTCACCTTTCTGTAAACATTGACTCTCATTGATGTTGCATTCAGGTGCCTGCTGCTCCTAACCGGTCTTTATCCTCCACCCAGTGCCCATGCAGTGTTGTAGCTATCACCTTCTGCCTGCCTGTTCCTAATGAATCACTGTGAACGCTACAGCGACTCTACTTCCCTTTTACAAGTACACATTCATAAAATATGCTGTATTATAAAAGACCCTCCTCTTGTAATGTAGCTCCATAGAGACACATGCTAATTTACTTTAGCTTCTGGAAGGGGTGGGGGCGGGTGAGAGCATTAAAGGTCGTCGGTGACTCCTAGTGACAGGCTGAGAGTCAGTGTGCAGGCGGCTGAACCTGAAGCTCCGCTGGGGCCCGGACCCCCTGGTGTTCTCCTAGTAGCTGTACAAGCTCCTGTCCTCGGTGCAGTGTGTCGGTGACTGATTCAAAGGCAAATGGCTTTGAATAATTGATCGCCCAGGTCACTGTGGCTTTGGATTATAACCATGCGAACGCTCTCCGATTCCGTTTGTGTGTTTAGCTGTAATGAAAAACAATGTCTCGCAAAGAAACATCATGCTCAACAAGAATATGAATAAAGAATCCTCATGCAGAGCTCACGCTGCCACCTTCAATGTAAATGAGGCCCTGACTCTTCGCCAGCAATCTGGACAATTAAGCAGTTATTTATTATTCAAGAGTGGAAATAATTGATCATCTGTGGATTGTAATGGCATGGGCAGTGCAGTGTCACTGGGGGCAATTAGCAACAGGGGTAATTATACTTACAACCAATTTGTAATACCAGCATCTCTTAATACCACGTGTGTATGCTGGTGTCAGCAAGCAGGATCATGTCTTAACCCGATGGATTTTCTATTTCCAGGTTAAGGAGAGCTGCTGTAATTCAATGGTTAACAGCAGGAGATGAGATTGTAGTTTGACGTATATGTAAACACTGTATATGTAACCACATACAAATGTGATCTAGGTACAACATGTCAAAATGATAATGCCACAAATAGTCGGTGGGTTTAACTTCGATGTAAGCAATTATAAAGTGGGTGTTACAGTTCCAATTAGTAGTTCCTTACTTTGGCTAGTGCATCACTTGTCTGTCTTGACACTCATCCTGGTTTTAATCATCAATATTTTAAATTTTTTAAGTGATACCACTTTTTTTATTGTTTTGCTTTCTTATTCTACACTCTTTCACTTAAAGGTCAGTTCTTGTCATGAGGAGTGCTAGTTTTGTCAGGTCTGAGAAAATAACGCTGATGATGTCATTATAATGTCATCTAGCTTGAGCTTTGGGACTACAAATTTATAACAGAAAGGCTGCGCTACAAACTGGAAGCGGAGGGTTTGAAAGAGGTGGGGGGTTACCAGGCATACTGTACATGACGCAGAGGTCCAGGGTTCGAGTCTGACCTGTTACGATTTCCTGCATGTCTTCCCCTTTCTCACCTAGCTGTCCTGTCCGTTAAAGGCGGAAAAGCCCCAAAAAATAGTCTTTAAAGTGCTCAATTTTATAATTAATTTAGTTTAGTCCAATGTAACAGGATACCGTTTATTTGATGTAGATTTGTGTCTCGTTCAGGGACATTATTACTGATTATATTAAAAGGTCCGGTAGTAGCACATAGCCTACAGTACATACAGCACAATAATGTATCAAACCTTTAGATAGTACGTACACTATACACAAAGTCTTGTTTGTTTGTATTCACCTGAAAAAGCGACAGAGAAAAAACAGTGTTTCCAACACTGTTTAACTGACAGAAGTGATGCAGGAGTACAATAGTGAGACCTTAACACAGACATTTGTGATTAAATCCAAATAATGGTCCTCAACAAAGAGTTTTAACTTTCACAAATGAACCATTTAATGTACTAATGCAGTATGGATTCAGATTAAATGCATTACTAATTAAATAATGTACTTCTTATCAATATCAATATATCAATCAAACAAAAGACATTTGAATCTTTTAAGACATCACAGTCACATATAAATAGAGGTCATGGACACAAATACAGAATGTGCCAAAATAAACACCGCAGAGCTGGTTAACTAAAAGTGAAACCACTTTACTGTCACTGTCTACCACACACACACACACACACACACACACACACACACACACACACACACACACACACACACACACACACACACACACACACACTCTCTCTCTCTCTCTCTCTCTCTCTCTCTACCCCTCTCTCTTGTTTCTCTGATGATTCATTTCCAATGTGCCCTTTGCAATTAAACCCGGGGGTTCCTCACTTAAGACAGACAGGCCAGGGGAGGCGGGTGTCAGCCGAGACCATCAGTCATGCATGGACGCTGCAGTGTGGCTCTGTGAATGTGATTTAAAAAAATGCAACTGCTGGCTGCCATACACACACACACACACACACACACACACACAGTCAATTATCAATGAAATGGCACAAAAGCCTATTTCTTCTGAATACTGTTTCCCTTTCAATTCCTTCATTTCACATGGCCTCCCTGTCTCTCCTGTCACTGTCTTTTCCAGTCCGCCCCCCCCCCCCCCCTTTCTCTCTCTCTCTGCTATCTCTCATTGACGTTTTAGCACATTAATTGACTCATTATTCCGATTCGTACTCAGGGAGGGGGAAGGGGCTGTTGATTAACGAAGGCAGATGCCCAGTCTCTGTAGTGGAGCCCTGGATCACTGTTGTTTGTCCCATACGTTTACATGACTTATTAGAACAGCTAGAGACTGCTGACTGGAAGGAAGAGGAATGTATAAAACCCTCACAGTCAATGACTGGCTTACCAACTGCAGTTTTTGATAATAGATTATGTTTTAAGTCATTTATCACTCAACAATTTCAAAGATTCTCTGGTTCCAACCGCTAGAATATGAGGATTTGCTGCTTTTCTCTATTTTGTATCAGTGTACATTAAACATTTATGGTTTTTGGACTGTTGGGTGAATTAAACAAGCAGAGTTCTGGGAACTTGTGGGCATTTTACAATGCTTTTTGTAAGTTTATAGACTAAATGATTAATGAAAATAACCATTACGGTGGGTTAATTCTTCTTGCTGTCATCCCTCAGCCATTCCATGTTGATAGGTGATGTATAGATAATGCACCTTTGGAGAACAGTAGGGTGTTTAAAGATGCTTTATTGATAATAAAGTCACTTATGCTACAGCAATCTGTGTCCAATAAACATGATATCTGTACTGAATACAGTTGTATTTTCCATGTTTTTGGTTGCAGGGCTTATTTTGTTCATGGTCATTTAGCCTGCTGGCCTGTATGTTTGTCAGTGTTTTTTTTGAAAAATCTTTTTGTTATTTTATGTTGTTATTCTTCTATGCAATGAAGAAGACGTCATGCTCCTGTGTCAGAGCCAGTAAAATGGTGATGGAAAAATTGTTACAAGAATGGCGAAAAAGTATGGATGAGATAGATGCAGCTATGTAGTAAGTAGACTTACATAAATAGCAATGACATATTTCTTCTATCAACAAGCAAACTGTAAGTTAACTGCTCCCAACAACCACTAACATGAACACAATGTCAAAGTAAATGATGACGTGAAAACAAATTGACGTTCCAGTCTGATTATCAGGCTCTCTCAACTCTTCAGAGGTTTATTACTGTTTGAAAGGTCGGCTAGGAAACCAATAATTTGTGTATCTGAACTTATAAAATCAAAAACTGAAACATAGGAATTCTCTCATGGTCCCTACTCCCACCCTCCGCCTTCCACTCCCTCTTCATGTCTCTCTCTATGTGATGCTAGCATAAGATTTTTAGGCCATATCTTTAACCCCATTGTACCACAGCGACAGCTCAACATTTAGCCACACTGACACGTCCAGTTAGCTACAAGCCCAAAGTTTACCTGACACAGGGTGGCCTACTTATTGGCGCTAGCCCCTTTTTTTCTTTTACAACCCCGCCCATCGAATCCACCACCATCACCACCGCTCAGTCTCCTCAGCCCCCCATTTCCTCCTGCTCCTCCCTCCTCATCCTCATCCTCATACATCCTATTTGAGGGAATTAGGAGGGAATCAATCATTTGTCAGGGACTACTGTTGTTACAGCCAGCCATACTTCGGAGCGGGGGCATCTTCAGGCGGACAGGATGGGGTGGGTTGTTTTGAGGGGGGGAGGGGGTGTATATCAAAGGGCCGAGACCAAGAATTCAAAGTGACGCAGGTTGGAGCTCTGGTGGCTGTTAAGTTTCTCTGACAAACTGACTGTAACACCCCCAGGCTCTTTTTCCCTCTCCCTTCCTCTCTATCTGTCCGTCTCACTTCTCTGATATCTCCTCTGCCACAGCCACACTGTTCTGTCATTTAATAAGGCAGGAAACCGCCACCATCACTGTTGTAGCAGCCAATGGGAGGCTGGGGGAACACACAGTGGCCTCCCTTTCTATCTGTCCCCTCGATCTGTTCTTTAATTGTCTGAGTTTGTGGTGGGATTATCAGGGAAATACAACCTGCTCTGTGTACATGGGTGCTGTGTAAGCACTTCCCAGTCTGGATCGGAGCGGTATGCTTTAAAGGAGAAGAGGGTGCAATTACAATATAAGTTGAGGCTGGGCAAGAAGGAGGTTCAATTGCTAGGGTAATGAGCATCCTGAGTGATGAGTTTTAACAGAGGTGGTCTAGCTGAAGAATTCAGAGTTGCTGCACCAGGATGGCTAATGTCAGTGTATCTAACAAACTGACATGGAGTGCTTTAGCATTTGGTTTTTAGCACTTTTTGACTCAAACTTTACTGTTTTAGTTTATTCTCACCAGCTGTCATCAGTGTAATTTCCTGACCCAGCAAGCAGCTATTTTCAGTAAAAAATTAAAACATAAAATAAATTAAAAAAAGTCTAAAACACACTGTACCCTACCTGTGTAGGTGTTTAGGTCAATGGAGAGCAAATTGGAGCTAAAAGGAGAGTTACTATTGAACTAGTTTCGCTTGCCAGACCATCCACACGCTGGGTAGCGGAGGAGGGTCTGGCTAGTCCACACAGCATTTCGGGATGAGAGAAAAACGTGCTTTGGTTTATTGGCATTTCTTTAAACCAATCACAATCGTCATGGGCGGTGCTAAGCTGCGCACGGAGCCACTGTAAAAATAGTCGTGTGAGATAAAACTCAGATTGGACAGATAGTCTAGCTAGCTGTCTCAATTTACCCTGCAGAGATCTGAGGAGCAGTTAACCATAGTCCTCATAAATCGACCGGAGATTAAAAAAAATTCCAACAGAAAGAAAGCGGAAGGAAACGGACATCGGTGAAAATACATGCATCCAGCGGAATTTCCTGCAGCATCGGAGCAATCCCGGAAGTGGAACATCAAGGATATAAACTACTAGTGAATGTACATTCATCAGATGGACACAACCAAGATTCAAAATGAATGCTAATGTTGCTCCATGTCTGCTAGATATTTATATATAAATATATATACACGTACACTGTGCCAACTTAAAAAGTGATCATTTGTCAGTGTTGTGTTTACGGCTTATATACACTTTTATCAAGGGGCCAACAAATCAGGTTATGCAGGTTTAATAACAGAACTCAAATAATAATAAATAATATAGCCGAAGGAACTAACAGAAATATCTCACCTTTGGCTGTTGAGATGTGTTTGCATGAGAAATTAGATTTGTAGCTAAATATTGCACAAAATGTATCTTACATAGAAAATGAAAGAATACTTGTGATAGAAAGAGCTTTCACTCTTTAATAATAGCATACTCCAGCATACTCCATTTGATACATACTGTTATCCAAGGCACCTTACAACATCAGTGTTTTCTGTTTGTTCATAATTGTATTTTTCTGTTAGTAATTCTAAAATCTGCATATTAACAAACAAAATAATAAACACATTTTACAGGAAACAACCTGACAAGAAGATGACCTAGTTAATGGGTGCTGAAACAACACAATGTGATTGACATAAGCCTAACAAGAACTCACACAGCAGATATGACACACTGTATAACAACCGACATAAACTCAAGTAAACACACTGTGGGCATAATACGCAGTTAAAATATCTTACTGCAAAATAATGTAATTAATTCAAATGAAAATGTGTGCAGTTGCACCAGAGGGAGCAGAAAGTGCCTGTAAATCTGTGTTTGTAATGACGTCATTAGATCTCAGCTGTTTAAATAGTTGATTAAGGCCCGTGCAGCTTGCACACCGACCCCTGACACCCACAACATCTGTTTTGTTTGTGTGGGCTGAAAAGCAGTTGCTCTCACACTGCGCAATATGTGCCTTCATAGCAAGGTGACATTAGCTCTGAGAACAACATACCCACTCCGATTAGCTAAACACTGGAGTGAGTGCAAAGGTCTGACTTTTAAATGCAGCGTTGCTCATCTGCTGCTGCACTCTGACTCCATGCCTGAGAGATATTGTTTCGAAAAAAGTTTGAGTTTCGCAAAATATTCAGGAATGAATTCATTTCCATATCAGCAATAATTTAGAATAGAAAAGAAGATCGAACAGAAAAGAAGATATAATAGAATAGAATAGTCTTTATTGTCATTGTACATGTACGAAATTGTGCAAAAACAGTAAATAAATACATATATATATCTATATATATAGATATATATATACACACACACACACACACACACACACACACACACACACACACACACACACACACACACACACACATATACACACACATATACACACATATATATAAAGGAGTCTCTAAAGTCACTATAAAAATGTGTTAAAAAAGGAAAGTTAAAACACAGAACACTGGCATACCACACAAACAAGACATTCACTGCACGATTCATCCTTAAACTCAAAACTCAAGTGGCATTGAGTTAGATTATGGCTCTTAGATTTGTTTGTGTTTGCATTGTTCTGAAACATCAAACCACTCAGATGCAGAATAGATGAAACTTGAATATGAAGGTGGACTTGATTGAAGAAAGAATCCTAACGTTTCTCATTTGAACAAACATTTTTTTCTTTTTGACACACTAACAGTTTTCCCTCTTGTTTCCCCTCAGCGATTAGCTTTAAAGGGTCACTCCACAGTTTTTACACATGGAGACCAGTTTTCTTGCCATGAAGAGTGCTTACTCAGCATTTGTTCAAGTCTAACATAGCCCGGAAGGAGCTTTGTCGAGCCTAACAAAATCACCCTGGTGATGTCATTGTGACATCATTAGGGTCATCTCATGTGCAAATATGTTTGTTAGTTTTGGTGCATAATCTTCCGCAGAGTCACCACCCCCACTCCCCCATTTGCTTTATCTAGACTTGCAGATGGTGACCCGCTCTAATAATAGTCACTTATATAGGACATGACTTTCCTATGCGCACATATGTTTGGTCCCTCTCTCTCTGTCTTTCTGTCTTTTTTTGTATTTGGCACATTTGTTTTGAATCTCACTTTATCCATTGCAGTTCTGGCGGCTCGAGGTTGTCGTACACTCTGACGACGACCCGCTCATGCAGAGCAGCCACGGTGCCGATGCCGGGCATTAAATGAAACGTTCTCTTTATCAGCTTGGCATGACAACAGAGAAAGCGTGGGGGGGGGGACATTCATTGAGGACAGGAGAGAGAGAGAGAGAGAGAGAGAGAGAGAGAGAGAGAGAGAGAGAGAGAGAGAGAGAGAGAGAGAGAGAGAGAGTATGGAGGGGAATCAAGAGAGAAAGAGAGATCAACACACGGTTAACTAGCCATGAGCTCAGTCAGAGAAGTCACTTGATAATGCACATGCACTGTGCACGTGTATGAAATACTGCATCACACACACGCATACACACACAAACACACACAAACACACACTCATGCTGTTGCTTCAATGTTTACAATCAATCATACTAATCAAGAAAAATCAATAGATTAGCCATGAGTTGCCGCCCTATCAAAAAGCTTGTTTAATGTAAGCTTACTGACTCTTACTTTAGCCCAAGCAAATCTGATATGGTTACGGACAGCAGGATCATCCTCTTTCGGTTATTCTTACTTGAGACTTTAACAATGAGGATCTAATAAAAACAAAAAAGCTTCATAAATAAGAGAAGAATCTCCTCAAATAACTCCCTGAAAAAGTTCAGGACTACATAAGTTCACAGATGTAAATCATGATTTAAGAACTTGTTATAAAGGAGCTGCAATCTGAACTTGAAGTCCTTTAACTTTCTAGAGTGTAGTGCAACACAAACTAGAGATCCGGCCCAACACAGACAATGGTGGACAATCACTTGTTCTTGGCTTCAATCTAATAATTGTTCCATTTTCTTTAGTCAGTGGTGATGGTGGCTGCTGCTGCTGCAGACTGCTAAAAGCAGCTTATAGGCAAAGGATGCTTCAAATTCATCCTCTTTAAGTTTTTTAGAACATGGGGGAAAAGTATGTCATGGATCTTACATATGTGAAGGATTATAATGTACGCTGGACTAACAGCCTGCATGGTTGTGCCAGAACTGGGTGTAATGATCCATAGGTTGTGACAGAGCCCTTTTCATTTCACTGATGGGAGTTGACTGTGGTGGTATAGTGAGAGTGTAATACTGACTCCGACCAAAAGAGGGCTCTCTCAACCTCCGGAGGCCTTGGGGGGGGGGGCATGTGAGGAAGTGAGAGTCTGATTTCTGAGAGGGTTTATCGGTTGGAAAATTTGAGTGGATGGATCAAATATAATCACACTGAAGAAAAATGTTGAGGGAGAGAAAATGATGCAGAGAGGAAGGGAACATGCATGTCTGCACAAGCCCTGCTTAGCATATTGGTTACCGGTGAGGCTCCCTTTAAGCACAGCACAGAACTGCTCCAATGGAGCTTCTCAGTTGCTCACTATAAAACTCTATGTTCTAGTCAGCTACCAGGTGCGATGTGTGTCACTGTGTGTAACTGTGCCAGAAAAAAGAGCATTTTATGATCTCTGGATAAGTCAAATTGAAGAAAAGTGTTGCTTATACATGCTCCCATATTGGACGATTTTCCAATTCGACAACCACAAAGTCACCTGTAGTAAAACCTGGCACCAAATGTGCAAAAGTCGTTGAAAAACAACTGTCCGTTTATGATAAATTGGCCATTCAGCAGAGACCATCACAGAGGTCAACGGCTGCCACCATGAGAGCAGTCTGGGTGTTTTAACAGCTCCACTGTGGGCAACACTGATCCGACACACTTCACATCCCTCTCTACTGGAATAAGTTGAGTGACAGAACATGTTTCCCCCGCTGATACCTTGTTCCCCCGTCGGCGCAGTCCACCGTCAGTGTTGACGCTCTGGGGAGAGCATGGCTTTATAATTGTAACCACATCCAATTAAATTTCCAATTCAGCCCCCTATTAATCAGGCCAGTGATCAGAGAGGCAGAAGCTACAGAGCATTTCCTGCAGAGACCTGTGAAGGGAGCTGTGTCACATTCACTACAAGAGGATCTTTTCTGATGGGAATGTTTTTCTGCCTCTCAGCGTTTGGGGTTTAACTACAGGGGGGATGTTAGTTATGTGCCACAAAAGGTAACCAACCATCATTTGAGGGCTATATTCTGTTAAAAACGTAACTATCTCCTTTTGGCACTGATATTTGGGGAAAGATTATCTCTCTTCTCCCTTTCTATTTTTACTGAAAACCCTTAAAGGTTTTGTTTGCAACTATTTTCAATTAAATTGAGCTAAAATGTATTTGTTTTTTTAAGTTTGATTTAACTTAAAGTTGTTAAATATGGCTACTATCCAGCCACTGTGGGCATTAGTATTAGTTTCTTGCCATGCATTAATCCATCAGAATCAGCGCTATTCAGTAAATGTAAAATGTCTATTTCTTGAGCTATCCATGTCATTACTTCATGACCATTCATAACCTTTGTTTAATATCATTTTTCCCACTGTGTATGTAGGCCTACCTCCTGAATTCAAACTATTCGTACAACTCCTGACAAGTGAAAACAGATCAATAAGGGGAACTTCAGCAGTTTAGTCTTGCACTTCCACAAAGTTAGGTGACTTGTGAGAGACAGATTTTAAAAAAGGTAAAAAAATGAAGCAGCAGAGGCCAAGATATCCTGGTCCCTAGCTCTGAAAAAGCTGTCTCCTACATTTCACATAATGCAACTCTAAAGCACTTTCATAAGGCTTCCCCTGCCTGGTAAATGTCCATGTCTCAGATGGATAACTTTGATGACATCATTAGGGTTATTATTATTATTATTATTAGTAGTATTATTTCAGATTTCAAAAATCTCCCTCAATACTAGAGCCACAGAAGACTTTGTACAACTTTTTTCACAGGCTGAATATAATCCACATAATGAGTAATTAAAATTTTATTCAATGTGTGAAATTGGTGGGGTGCCCCTCTACTTTGTGGCATTCCTTATGGGGATGATGAACAAGTGCATCAGTAATGCAGAAAATCTGTGGGATGTCTTGAACGGCCAAATCTGTTCTGCACATTATATCAGTGGAATTCTGCCTGCCCATTACATAAATCATGCACCCATATGTAACCCAAACTATTGGGGTGTGACAACTGAAATGATATTGGGACGCGGTAATAATCATAATCCATCTAATGGATCAGGCAGCTCTAATCCACACACAGTTAGAGTTGAGCAGGGGGCTGCTAAACCCACATGCAGCTGCCTGACAAACAATAACAGAAATTGAAGTCATTGTGGTGAGCTACCTTTTTATAATCCCCATGATGAGTGCAAGTGTAAGAGAAAGAGCTTTGCTGTTGTAGGACAAAGCCTGATCTACATGGCAGTGGGGGTTGCTACAAGTCAGTGTCAGATGGGGTATCTGAGGGAATTTGTATCAGCATTTTTCTCAAGCACCTTATAGTGCCAGCTAATCAAAGAGGTTTTACTTTTACAACAAATTTTCATTATATTTAGATGGTGATCAAATTAACAGTAGTTCTGCTGAATATCAGTTTTTAGTCACAACTATGAAATTAACTCTCTTTCACAGGCAAACACCATGCATGAGGTGGGCTGTAGAATATCTGTTCATCTTTATTAGACTTTGATGACAAAGCTGAGCGGTGTCAGATGTCGGATGGATTCTATGCTTGTACTTCATTTGCATGATTATCAAATGCAAAATCAAATTCCCCATCTTTTTAAAAATGCTTAGACCTCTCAGTACAAACTAATGCCTTGCATCCAAACATTCAAATCTGCAGAACCTAATTTTTAATTCCAGAAGGTCCCAGAGTTTTCGAAGATTTAAGGCATGCAAGGTGAGTCTTGGGAAAAATACGATGCCTGAACAAAAATATTTAATGAAATGGTGAAGACCATATACATTTAATAAAGAGTTGGAACAATATAATGCATAATATGATACTCTAATACAAAGTGGAAAAAGGATGATTTTAGCAAATCTCGAGTCACTGTGACGATTTCCCTTTCTGTGAGTACCAAGTAAATTCTCCTAATGCCAATTTCTTATTCAATTAATCCGCATCCTTCTTTATGTGTGTTCCTTGAACTTAAACTCAGTGGTCGGAGTGGGAAGAGCCATCAACAGAAGGTCTGGGTGCATCAACACATGCAGCAGCTTTAACTGCCATTGAAAATAACCTGCATGGCTACTGCAGTCAGAAGCTGCAGAGGCCAACTGGGCTGACTCATAAATCCATTGTCACTCAGCATGTGAAACATGGATAAGCTCTCAGACTGAACAATGGATTGGGCCCCCTGTATAGGCATCTGACATGGTTTAGCTCAGATTAGTGTGTAAAATATAGGTTATCCTCTGATTTAGGTGACAAATGCGCTTCATGGAAATATGAACGGTGATGACTAAGTGTCATTGTTTTAAAGCTTCTATAATATTGCTGTCTAATGCTGTTTGTTTGTTTGTTTGGTTAACAATATGCAAATTATTGTGGCTGATAGGAAGGATAGGGTCAGTCAAAATATCAAAAAACACATTTCTTTTAAATGTATACATGTTTAGGCACATGACTTGATTTAAATGTATTGCAAAACTGAAAACATTAACATTTTATATAGTAATTGTCAGTGGGTTGAAGGTCAGAGCAATAGCAAATGCTTTAATAATCATCTTCATCACATTGGAGAATACTTAGAATAGAGGAAAGTGGTTGGATGGAACACAATGGATTAATATCAATCAGTAGATACAATAATGTAAATTAAAGTAACTGGACACAAAAAGTAATTTAAACCATTAATTGCTCAATAACTCAGTAACTGTACATAGAATATTAGGCTGGGATGGAAGCTATATTGTTTTACTACCCATTGTTTTTAATTCACACATTTGCATTTGTGATAGGGGGTAATTAGGGTCTATTTATTATTCACACAATCCCTCATAAAAGGCTAACGAGCATTTGTTTTGATGACAGTAAAAATGCAAGAGAAAACGATTTATTTTTGTTAGTACTCACAGGTCATTATGCTGTAGCCATTTGTCAGGGGCGTAGCATCCTCTGCTTGATCTGAGTCGAGAAGAGAGCTCACTCTTTCACTCCTCTCAGGATGGACTGATCTGCCTGACAATATGTGTCTTCCCACCAGGGGCCCATCTGTAATTGTAAGAGGTCTAATGTTTATTCATTTACTTTTCGTATGATTTTACACCTCACTTCCATCTCAGCAGTGCTTTTTGTGACATATTATTTATCAATATTATTTAGTGGTTGTTTATTTTGACAGTTGTTTTTTAAGTGGAAGGTTTTATTATCTACCTTTTAATATGTATAATTATTTTCTGATGATGATGCTTGGTTTGTTTTTAGTTTTTTCCATTGACTGTGAAATAAATTAACATTGATTTTTATAATTTTTGTGTGGACCTCAGGAAGACTAGCTGTTTTTGGAGCCAGAAAATCATAATTTGGGGGAAAGGTGGTGCAAAGGAGACTGGGTGAGGCTGAGGTGGATGTGGAGCAACCAGCAACTACCATAGCAACTAGATCCAACTGCCATTGGATGAGAGCCTGTCAATCAAACATTACTCTCCTAAAACAAACTTTTCTTTTAAATTAATTGTTGAAAAATTGTCACTGAGCCCATTTAATAAATGTAATTAGCCATTAGGATTAGGAACATATATAGAAAAAATATATATAAAATTATGCTTTGTATTTTGAAGAAGTGGGATTTGCCACCAGTCAAAAAAAGTCCCGCCCCCCTTGCTAGCTAAACACTTGTGGTGTTAGCTGGGACTTTCTAGAACCATCCATACCCCAGACAGAGTAAAGACTGGTGGAAAAAGTGAGGAAAAGGAGGTAAGACAAAAATAAACGTATATTATGAAGCTAATACTATGGCCAGCCAAACAAACTATTTAGCTAGTTAGCCTGGCTGGGTTATTTAGACTAGCTAACCTCAATATTTGTTTTACTAGCTCAGCTTTAAACTATCCTGTAGCTACCTCAGTGACAGCTAGTTTGGCTGGCTAAAAGACCTGCCAGCATCACACATTCCATGGCTGTGTATGAATATTTATAATTTTTAAATGTAGTTAACTTAGCTAGCTTGTATAGCTAACTTGCACTTTGCCCTTGCACTAAGCATTGTGATTAATTCTGACTTTCGTATAAATCTGTGCCTGAGTTTTTTTTTTCTGGTACAATATAATCAATGGTGAAAAAAATGAATTGTGAAATGAAGTTGAGTTGGTAAATAACATGAAGCAAATATGTTTCAATTTGGGTAAAAAGAGTCATATTAAATGTGAAAGCACTATTGTATGGTTTACCTATCAATAGTTCTGAAAACAAGACAGTTGGGCAATACACAACATTTAAACCAATTAATATGTCTTAGAATATTAGCTTCAATTCTAACTGTCTTGACCACAACAAAGGGAAGTGTGTGTGTGTGTGTGTGTGTGTGTCAGTAACTGAGCAAGGTTGAATGCCATAACGTTACAGTATGACTATAGTAAATCATACAGTTAATGAAACCCATTAAGTCTATTGTATTTTTTTTTTATAGGAATTGAGTGTACAGAATTGTCTTCATGATAAACAGTAGGGGCAGTTGATGGACATCAATAGTAAATTGATATTAAAGGACTTACATTTGCATGTGCTCTGCTTTGCATCCCCCGTCACAGGTTGGGTTGTTGTTTCCAAATGTCTGAACTGCCTGTACTGTCTAAACTCTCTGAACTGTCTGTATAGTACACTTGGTATAGGGCTGGTTACCTCTTGTGTGTTTTGTTTTGACAGGTAACGTTATGATTAGCGTTGTCAGTCAGGTTTTGTTTTACATAAGTTTTAATTTGCCAGCTGCTGTAGCTGTGATCCTGAGTTGATCAGAAAGCAATCTTTTGATTTATATTTGTTTCATTGATTTGGCTCCACCCATAGGCCTTTTTCTTTGTTTGCTCACCTCAGTTGTCGAAATTGTGTGGAAGCCTTATAAGCGTCATCTAAACAAAAACTGACCTGATTACACAGCTGCGTTACTCGTAGTACTTGCTTGTAACAAGGGGACATATCAAAAACTCTCCCTTCATGCAGAGCCGAGACATTAACGGCTCAAAGGTGAGAGGGTTGATGAACTAGCATGTCTTCACTCTCCCAGAGGCCTGCTGGCCTTCACCTGTTCCCTGTCCTCTTCTCCTCCACCGAGTTTTCCCCCTGCCCCACAACAGACGTCTTATCAAACGTGACTGATTGCTGTAATCTGGACTGGAGCCATTAAGCAAATTACCTGAATCATTGCGAGGATTAGTCTCATTAACACATGATTAGCATCATATTAAAATAATGAGTGTTTAACTTGTGATGTCTTCCAGTTGTTGGAACAGCTTGCCACCAGCCATCAGCCACGCCAGGCTTACGCAGGGGGCAGCCCTCAGTGTCAGGGATCCTGAGGTGGCAGAGGCCGACCCTGGTGCAGGGGTGGACTATCCAGTACCTGGCCTGGACTACTAACAGTCGACCAACCCAGGGTGAGGTTTTTCATGTCAGAATGTCAAGGTACTAACATGAGGGACCACAGAAGTTTTGTAAGTTTTAAAGGTCAAGTTTAAAATTATGTTGAAAGAGAAGTCACTGTTAGATTGAAAATTCTGCAACCGTTATAGAAACATGGAATTGATCATGATTTTTTGTATACACTCTGTTGCCAGTTTGTATACACCTAGCTAAAAGGAATAGGGTCTAGTACAACATCCCTGAAATAAATCCTATATGACAGTTAAAGCCTATGACTTATGATATGTTGCAATACTATACAGGATTTGTTTTAACATCGTCCAGACACACATACAGTAGATTAAAAAAACTGGCATTGTCATTTTCTTTGACAACTTTGCAATTACTTTTCCCCTCGGGTCCCATGGCACCAAGAGATATTAAAATAACAATATTAAAGTACCAAATAACCGATTACAATTTGAACAAGAAAGATAGCCATTAAACAAAAAGAAGGGACTAAGTAGCTAGTGCTGCCAAAAATCATTGTCATTCTTGCATAGAGAAAAGTATCTTTAACCTTGGCATAATTTTGCTTGTCTCCTGAAGCACCCAGTTTTACAAAGTATAGCTACTGCTGTTAAAGTATGGTTCTTGTTTAATAGTCATGTGATTGTGAAAAAAATATGTGGTTGACTTTTGAAGTGCTTCCTGCATTGTAAATTATTAAACCTACCAAAAAGCAGTATGATATACAGAAACAAATAAACAATTAACCAAGTAAATAGAAAACCTGCATTAATTAAATGTTATTAGTCAATCATCTACATGCTCTGCTGTGATCGCCTTTCCTCCTTCTAAATTCATAGCATGATAAATTAGAGAGACAAACTATCAAAGCTCTGTGTGCACATCACCTTGAAACAAATGTTCAGCCGGATGCCTGTCAATTCTGCTTTCTTTGTGTTGGTATTCTAAACTCCGGTGGATTTCTGAGGACTCTGGTTAACAGCTCCTCAGATCTCTGCAGGGTAAATCCAGACAGCTAGCTAGACTATCTGTCCAATCGGAGTTTTCTGTTGCACGACTAAAACAATTTTTGAACGTATAAGAATGTATACGTGTTCCACCATAAACAAGTTCCTTCCTGACACTATTTTTGCAGAGGCCCCGTCATTGTGGGGGGGCTTATCACCGCCTATGACAATTGTGATTGGTTTAAAGAAATGCCAATAAACGAGAGCATGTTTCTCTCCCATCCCGGAATGCTGTGTGGAGTAGCTTGACCCTCCTCCGCTGTGGAGGAAGGTCTGGCAATGCGAGACTACCTTGAAACTGGCCTACAGTGCAGCACCTTGAGCATTGTCAAAGATGTCAATCAAGACACTCTGGGCCAGATGTACTAACGCTTTTGCGCCCACTTCAGGCGTATTTGTGTCGCAACGTGCGCGTAAAATCATGGCGAGGTATGTACAAACAGGCCGCAATGATGTAAAAGCGCAAACTGCATGTCGTGGGAGCTGAAAAGGGCAAATTGCGTTTTTCGTGTCATGCATATTTATTCATGGGAGGGTCGCGGGGAAAGTGGGAGTTTACCGTAATGAGATGGGAGGGGAAGCGTAAAGAGCGCTTAATTACGTATTCCGCGGTACGTACAAACACCGGCAGTGATAGCGCGCCTCTATTTTGCGGTGAAAATTCTCCGCCTCTTAAAAGCAGGTGTAAACCTGGAAGCGGGTTTCCTCACATATGCCTCCTGGTGAAATGACAGCAGTAATCCGAGCAAGACGAAGACATAGGCCAAGGAGATGAGCTGAAAGGAGTTTTGCCACAAGGATCACAGATTAAGCAGCCATGCAAGATTACAGTTACTGGAAGAAATCAAAGATGACATCGAATCTCCGACTCAGAGTTCACATTCCAGCAGTTGTTAAACTCCTCGCTACATTACAAATATTGGCATCAGGATAATTTCAAACAGTCATAGCATCAGCAGTGGGAATATCGCAGTCTGCACTCAGCCGTATCATAGCACAAGTACTTACAGTTTACGCTATAGTGGGCGGAGAAAGGCGCTAATTACGGATGACCTGCAGGTTTTTGTAAATATGGCGTAAACTATGGTATCATTGCGTTCGCTATCTGCGGGTGAGCCATGGCGCTGATAACGCTACGTTCGCAAATGCACGTACATCTGGCCCTCTGTGTCCCCAGAAGATACCCTTTAGTGAACATTTTCAAAAAGAAGGGAAGGACCATACATTTTGGGCTGTTTTTTTATTCATTTATTTTTTGGGGGCATTTCTGCCTTTATTGGATAGGAAAGCTGAGATATGAAAGGGGAGAGAGAGAGGGGAAGACATGCAGGAAAACCGTCATAGGTCGCACTCGAACCCTGGACCTTCTCCGTCGAGGATTACACCTCTGCATATGTGCGCCTGCTCTACCAACTGACCTAACCGGCCACCATTTTGGGCTGTTTTTATAGTGCAAAGTCAGAAACCTTTTGGTTAGGAACTCAAAAAATAATTTTCTCCATTATTTTTTTAAATTAGCATGAAAAGCAGGGATGCTGTTTTTTGCAAAAGTCATGTGTCACAGCTCAGAAATCACCTACAACTTTCAAAGTATTTATCTTTTTATCATTTTTCAAACCTGATTTTAATTTTGTTTGTGTCATTTTAATCTTGTGTTTGCTGTAATCATATTTTTTATTCATTTTAATACATACATTAAAGCCCCAGTGTGTAAGCATTTCTCCCATCTAGCGGTGAAATTGTATATGACAACCAACTGAATTTCACTTTGTAGCCCCCACCATTCTGAGTGCGTTATAACTCCTATGGTGGCCGAACCCGAAATTAGCGACAACCGTCCGTGAGTGTCCCTTCCAGTGTAATAATAGTTTGACGTTATTTTGGAACCATTTCATTGCTAACATCAGCTATCAGGTTTCTAAACATATGCAAGCTAATGTTAGTAAAGTATCAGTGCTATCGTTATTCTCTATATTGTACCAGATTAATAGTGTAAGGCGATGTTTACAGCGTAGGAGAGAATCAACGGAGGTTTGTGTTTTTAATATATTTCTCTGAGCAGCATGAACAATGTCAGTGAAACTGAAATGATCTCTTAGTGTCTCCATCGTTTACACGCAGCTGTTCTAGTAGCTAGTCTGTGTTACAGATCCATGACGTGACTTGTCTGCCAGGGAAATCACAGCACATATGATTACGTTTATGTTACAAGGTAGACAATCCTTTTTCATCATTGACGCGAGGAAAAGTATCCTAGACGTCGTTCTAGCGTTATGCACAACCATGCTATAGTTAGCCAAGCAAATAGCAACTATAAAACTTTTACACAAATGGACAGAATTACCTGTTGAGAAGAAAGCAGGCAACTTCGGCGTCCCTTTTAAAATCCTTGCTCCTCATCAGCTCTTTCCATCTTGGAAAAGCCACAACAATATTAACTTTGGTCGCGTTGCTTTGCCTGTCACGTTGTCATTTTAATTTCCTCTGCGATTCAGTTACTTGTCCTCGATAATAGACGCAACAGGCTTTCAAATCTGCCGGCGGTGAGTCACAAGTAATCTTCTCCCCCTCCCTCCCTGGCATATGTCATAGTCAGTGCCACTGAGTGAAAAGCGCAAAATGTGGAGCAGTATCGCCTGTATGTCCTTACGGGCTACCGTAGTTCAAGATGTCGCATGACTATGGAGCGTCTACCCCAGTTCATGTAAGCGCAAATGTAAAATTTCAAGCCAATAGGAATACTTGGAATTGATGGTTGTGGTCAATATTCATAAAAAAGGACAAGTTTGTGAAGGGCAATACAGATTTTGATAATAAACAACTACAAATGTTACACACTGGGGCTTTAAGTTGCGTTGGAATATATTTATATAACCCCGATTTGTTCTCTTCTCAACTATTACTGGTTTGTCCTATTTCTGGCAACTTGCTGCTGTAATGACTAATTTTTTCATAAGGAACAATGGTGTTTCATTTAAAACTACAGTGCGTAGTTTCTGTCTCCCCCATGAGAAAGTTATGTTAACAAAACTGATGGTGCATCCACATGATACAAGCCTTCCATGATCACACACCAGCCCCACCCCCACCCCTCCACCACGCAGTTGCTAGTTCCAAGGAGGACAAGGAGGATTAAAAAAAACATGCTGGACTCTTCAGAAGAGGTAATTATCTTTGCTTGATTTTCTGCGCGCAAAAGTCGTCAGACGACACAATTTTCTGAACATAGCCTTACTGAGAAATACAGAGAGAGTTTTGTGGAGCTGAAAGTCTTAATTAGCTTTGTATCAACTTATGTGGCAATGGCTTGAATATAATGGACGTTCATTAATTTAAAAAAGTTACGCACTAAAGCTTTAAACCTGCACATTTAATGAAATAATGCCATAATCATAATAATGAAATAATAAAATAATAATACCATAAATAAACTCTGCAAAGATATCTAAGTTTCCATGCTGCCAAGTGTGCTTGATGTCCATTTATAACCCGACTTGTTCAGTGTGTGGATAACAGGATTGGACGAGGCTTTCTACTGTTTTCTCAAATCCCAGACTCTGCAGACATTTAGTAACATCTGTCAAACCATAATTAATCAACATTCGCAGATGTTGCTTTCCTGCAACCTGTTGACATTTCTCCAAAAAGCCTTTGCAACAGAGAACATCTGATTACTTGAATAAATAGTAAAATGTTGCATTATCATTCTCTCAATCCACTCCACTGTAATCGCCCCCCCCCCCCCGCCTTCACAAAGTGAAGATGAACAAATGGCTGGAAGCAGCTAGGGAGTGTAGTGCACCTTCTGCTTTTATCTCAACAGATTTATTTTAATACCACAAATGCATATTTGGTAACCGCTAAGTGTAGTTAAAAACTATAATACTAACCTGCTGCTTGGAGATTATAGACCATGAATGACATGTTTTATAAGAGGGGGGGGGGGGGGAGAGAACGGATGTCAAGTGCTTGCCCAGCAGCACAATTTAATATCATACGCAGATAGTACAATTCCTTTTTGCACTAATGAAAACAATAGCAGCACTAAACACTCCAGCCTACATTTAATTTAATCTTTGAGGGATTATCTTCCTCGGCTAATGTCAGAGTGTAAGACGGCCTGTGAATATTAAATACATTTCCTCTGCAGATGCTCCGACAACATCGGCGGGATAATGTCAACAGATTTTTTTTTCTGAGTTTCCTCATATGGGTGGAATTACTTCATGAAACATTTATGGGGAAGCGTTTGCCTTTGCCGAGTTTTCCATTATGCTTGAATGTCATGACACAAAGAGGGTGGGGTCTGAGGATGAAATTTGTGTTAATGGCCTTGTGTTCCTTTGGCTTTGGCTGAATTAAAGGGCTTAGCAAATCCATCTTAACCGTGACTGTACTGCAAGGGTTGAAGGGAGGAGAGACTCATTGCAACATTGTGCAGAATATTATGTAAGTGTGGTCACTGACTGAATGTCTGACTCAGTGTGCATTATCAACAATTACATTAATGTTTAGTTTGAATTTATTTAGAACATATGTTAGCCAAAAATGGGAAGACTACTTTGACTAAAAACTTGGGTAAGATTTGTTGCTCTAATTGGTTGTAGGTCACTTTTTGTTGCTCTAAATGGTAGGTCTATTCAATCGCATGCAGAGGCCTTTTGACTTCACCGTTGATAACGCCCCTTGGAAATCAAAAATTATCTGAGAGATTTAATGCGTATTAGTCTGGTTATGCCAGGCTATAGGCCCACCGGCGTGCTGAAAAAAATCATAATTATCAATCAACTTCCCCAAAACTGTGATCACTTGACTACCAAACATGGCAGGGGAGCATGTTTATAAGCTTTTGTGAATTTCTAAAGCGCAGTGTGGGATATGAAGCTGTCTCCTCTAAAATTCCGCAGCCAGCTGGAGTTTCAGAGTGTAAGTCAGCCTCAAAATGGTGTCTGTTATTTGCTGAAATCACTGATAGAGTAGACAAACTTTACAGCAACAGCCAAATTGCACTAGTTGGTTTGTGGCTCACAATAATTTCCCCACATTGTTGCTACTTTATGTCTGTCTGAGCCCATCTGTGATCTCTGTAGCAAGAACTGTATTTCTCACTGAGTGCACTGTTGGCGCACAGTTTTCCCTTGCAAGTGAATGAAAAGTCATCCTAAGGACATAGCGGCACTGCCTAATTGCAGTTGATTAATAAAATACTAGCGCGGGCAGCAGTTGGCAACTCCATTATTATGTTTTTCAAACAGATTAATTGCAGTTAACAATATGAGCCTGCCACCAGTGATAGCGGGACTTTGGATACAAAGGCACTCATCAAGACTGAGCCCGGATCACATTAGTCATTTTAAATAGCTCACTCAGTGATTACTCTCATGGACAATTTCAGTCTGAGGTACGGGAATGTGCTGTTATGGGCTCACAGATGCTCAAACTACTGAAAGAAGTACAACTGATTTTTTCTATCCAAAACACATCAGTAAACTCAATTAACTGTCAGTTTAGTCAGTGTGAAAAGAATCAGATAAGATTGACTTATGTTAGTTGAACAGAATGGAAGACCCAAATACATGTACATACAGACTCTCAACACTGCCTCTGCAGTTTGGGCTGGAGGCTCAGACTCTGGTAATGAACTTAAGCTGAGGGGAGAAGGGGCTCCCCTCCTCACGACAGCAAATAGCCAAGGGCAATAGCCGATAACTAATGTGTGGAATATTGCAATTAGCATGGCAAAGTACTTACAGGGATCAAATTAAAAAATTCATTAACGCTCGCACTTAATTAAGAAACACTTTTCGGTTTACATGATAAATTATGACACCTATTAAATCTTCCAGTACAAGCTGTAATGGCCTTCTTTGCTCCTGGGTATAGACAGTGTTTCCTTTCAGGTTCAAGGAACTCTCCAAGGACCTGAAGTATTTATTAAAGAGTTTTATTAGGAATAATGTTTCCCTCCGAGGGATACAGGAGCAGCCATTTTAGGGAAGATGTGCGGGTGTTTTTTTCTCTCCTTTTGCTGCTGTTGCACCTCAGCATCTTGTCCGAACATGTCAGCCTTAATTGAAACAAGATTGGAAATAGCCTTGAGTTGAATATGTTGGTAAGGGAAATTAAAATAATGAATTAAGCTGACTTAGATGAGAAAATCAACTTGCATGTTAGAGATGTAGCTATTACACATATATTATAAGACCTACAGCACTTTTCACTGCAAGCTTGTTGAGCTACTTTTGTCTGTTTGCTGAGAGGTTTAAAAAGCTTTTGCTTCTTTCAGCCATTAACAATTAATTAATTATTAACCAGAGAGATGCTAGAGGTTCATTATTGGTTCTTCTCTAAAATGATCTGGTTATATATCATATCTGTTAAACCAGTGTCTTCTAAACTTTCATGGAAGTAAGGAACTCTCTTCCAGTATTATGCTCATGCATGTTTGAGTTTTAAGAGTTTCATCAGCCCGGCTGTGTTGCGGAACATTGTGTCAACGAACACCTCAGTTGACGTGTCACACAGACAAAAGACATAATCAACATGCCGGAGTCTGAAGTGATTAAATTGCTGCTTGTCAACAATGGGAAATGGGAAAGTGGTGTAGTAGTGGTGCAGGCTTTGGGTTGAGACCCCACAGGAGTCACTTGACATACAGACAAGGCATACAGGGCCCTGGGTCTAGCCAGGTCCTACTTCAACCTCCACCTAATCAGCCACCAACTTAGCCCACTATAAAAGTGGACAACATCATCCTTGAAAATGTTGACCACTTCCCTTACCTTGGCAGCATCCTCTCCTCAAAAGCTGACATTGACTCCGAAATCAACCATCGCCTGAGCTGTGCCAGTGGTGCATACGCCAGACTCAGGAAAAGAGTCTTTGAAAAAAACATATTCAGCTTGGCATTTAGTGACCTCAGTGTTTTCTATTTGTGATTTGCAGTGCTGTATTAAATCTTCTTTGTCCATTTCAAGGCATGTGTCATCAATCAGTTCTGTCAAGTCTTTTGGGCTTTTGTTATCAATTACTGGAGCATAATGTTCAGCATAACTTGGCATAAGAGACAAAAGGACTGCTCTGCAATTTGTATTCCATATGTCAGCAAGGAATTTCTTTTGTCTCAGTCTCTGTGGGTGGTGCTATGTGAGGTAATTTTGCCTCAGCACCATCAGTATGTTTAACATGCATTACAGATAACCGACAAGTGTCAAGTTTTCTTTTCAGTGTTTTGCTGGAATGGAAATTAATATTTTGCACCTCACTATATGGTGCATTGGATATATCACTTGGCATTAACCAGTAGGCTTCCTCCTGAGTTAGAGTTTTTGAGTCCTGTATAGTCACAGCTGACTGAATGGCAAAGAGCAGAGCCTCCACATGACTGCATGTTTCTCCTAGGTCGGCCATACATGTACAATGTGCAGAAAGTATGACTCCATCTCTCTGAGCATTCACCCAGGGCTGCAGTGGTGGGTCTTTTAGACGCTGGCTGTGTTTGACCTGCAGGGAGAGGATAGCAAAAGAGGGAGAAATAATGACGAATTATTTCAGAGCAAACTTAGTACACACACAATACACACACACACACACACACACACACACACACACACACACACACACACACACACACACACACACACACACACACACACACACACACACACACACACACACAATGTTATTGTTCAATAATGAACAATACATCAGTTATAAGGATTGACAATGACATTTTTTTAGCAAACTCCAGCAGCTGGATCAAAGTGAAGCATTGAAATACACCAATCGTGTCATCTCCGCAACATTAGTAGCTAGATAGAGACTGCTAGCTAACTTCACAAAAGCTAATAAACCTAGTTAACAATTCAACATGAAGAGTAGCTTCTGTGTTGTGCTTTGATTACAATTATGTGGCTTGTGTAATGTTAACGTTTCACAATATGTTTTGTTTTCTCAGTTAGTTACAGAGTAACTATGTGTCGCGTCTGATTGTGAATAAATGCAACGTTCCCTTTGCCTTGACCAGGATGCGGGTGTCTCGGTAAGTGCTGGATATTGCCACAGACGAAATAGTTGTAGGATTCAAGGGTTTTATATGCTTTAAATTGTTCTAACAAATAAGCACTTATGGTGTTAACTAAATAGTTCATTATATCACAGTTTGTGATCAAGGGGAGGCCAGAGTGACCAGAGTCCAGCATAGTGTTGTCCAGCTCGTGTGGGTCTAACCCATCAATAAGGCTAATTTTGTCTTTGTAACGCCTACTTGTTAACATGTCCAGTGTGTCAATATAAATTGTGTTGTTTTTGGTTGTCATGTTTCGATTGTGTCTTCTTGTCCACATCGGTGTAGTTTCAAACAGTCTATCCCTACTGAAGTTAAATGCAGTTAACTGAGGTTTGACCATACAATATGGCCGACGCCCCCTTCAAATGATGTCATCGAATACCATCCGTGCGTTCATGGACATCGGAAAAACATTTTTCCGAGTGAAAACGTCACCATTCACATCACCTCCTGTGGGAATCAGAGGTGGGAAACTAACTAACTATAACAAAAACACCTGTCCATGTGCTGTTTGTGTGCTCGCATAAGACAACAGCAGCAAATCTTTTGGCCTCCATGTTTTCACACACCTGATGCTCTCGGCTACACCCAACAGTTGGTGGCAGTCATGCAACAAGTTGTTATGCCAAACGCCAATATAACAGAAGAAGAAGAACACGCATCCCGACCATGTGAACGCTCGCAATCGGAATAACAATGTAATCACAGGGGCCGTCCCTGTTATTCCCAGGTGGCATGAACGCAGCATATGTATACTGCAGAGACACAAACATGAATCCTGAGTAGTGGATTATACCCTCTTAGTCAAAATACTTCTTGTCATCTACAGATGTTTGCTAATCAGTGCTTTGACTACAGGCTCCAGTGTTTTCAAATTGAAATGATTGCATCTTTATGCACACTCACAGAGAAAAAGAAGCCAGCTGATAAGCACACAATGTGCATTGAAGTTTAGTCTCATGGTGGAGGTATCGCTGTTTGGAGGCCGCTGTTCAACTCCCTGAGTGGGGAAGCCCTGAGGCCTTAATCATCTCATTTATATACCAAGGATGATTCCACACAAGTAAGTTAATAAATCTCATTAGCAGAACAGTCATCCACAGATGAACCTGTTGTTACACAACAGAATATAAGGTAATTATATCCATGCAGGCACCTGCGGTGTCCTTAATGTGCTTCCTCACAACAGTCAAGAAGCTCTTGACAGGAGGCCTCTTGAACTTTGATTGGCTCAAGTGGCCATCCTAGACGGCCTCTTCATTTTAGTAATTTGAGCCTTCAGGGTATCTAAAATGGCCTCTGAGCCTGGGTGCATACAGATACAGTATACTGTATATCATTTGCTATGGCATAAATTCATTCACAACATAGATTATTTTCTAAAACCTCCTTAATGCATTTCTGCTTCCTAAGTATTGCTTTATTGAACATTGCATAGTTAAATTACTCTATACAGTACTATAAGGGGATTTCCAGGGGCTAGTGCATCTGTTTGAAGTAACTCTTATTAACATTTCTTGTTTAAAAGTCTTAGTCAAAAGTAAGGATATCTTAATTACATTTTGCACCCAATCCTTTATTATCGAGTGCCTGCTAATACACAAACTAATATTTTTATTTTCTGTTGTTTGTTGTCCAGTGAGTGCTGGGATAGCCTCCAGCCCCCCTGCGACCGTGCCAGAATAAATGGGTATAGATATGGATGAACTGATCGATATATTTTTCCCTACATAATATATTTGACATTGCATAATAGGCTACAGAAAGATTTGACATGGCAAGTAGGCTTTGATAGGATTCAGACAGCCTTTATCTGAACGATATACTAAAGTTCAGAGGCAGCTTTCAGCTAACAACAGAACAATATTCTAACCTACAAAATACCATGGAAAATGATGGCTGGGCAACTGTTAGTGACATGGTGAGGGTAGGGTGCTATGGTAGGTATAGGGAAGACCCTTAGCATGTGTTGTCTCATAATCCATCCATCCAATATAACTTCATATCAATCATAAGTGGAGCAACTGCTTTATCAAGTATCTAGTGAAAGATTGTGATATTTCTGTGGTTTTATTTGTAGCTTTTGAACAAGGTGACATCAGGAGAATTCAAAGTAAATCTTTGCTAAATTGAGTAAATTGGTCATGCATTTTGCTCTTGGAGACAATTAAGATCTTGGGTGTTGAATAGGAGTATTGAACAGACAGAGAATTCGGGGTTCAACAGTTTCCTTCTGCTGCTTCTTGGATGATCTTATATCAAACATGATTATTTTAGCATTACATGGCTTTGCTACCTCTTTCTTCATCAACCCCTAGGGTTAATAATTGGCAGAGTGTGTGACAAATTGGCCGGTTGGAAAAGTCATGAGTGCGCAAACGTGCGGTTAATTTGAAGTCTTGAATCCGGTGCTGGCTCACTTCTGTTAGATTATTTCAAACAAGTGTCCAGAGCCATGTGCCATGACTAAATTACTAACTGTGTATTTCATAATGTTACTGACAATATGTTAACGTGTTTTTTCACCTCCCCCTGCCGTGAACAGATGGGTCCTTTTACTTTATTTTCCACATCAAGTATGATTATTTTTTTGTGCCAAAAGCCACCTGCCGTTCCTTGGTCTCTGTTCTAATTATTTATGTTGGTAACACACAGCAGGACTTGTTATTAGTTGGATGGTATCTTAATAAAGGAAGGCACATCAACATATTGACATCATGTTCAAGGGGAAAATTTATCATCAGGCAAAAGCTGGCACAGGGGGGGTACCAGAGTGGCTCAGGCCATGTGCCAACACCTCAAAATCTGACCTCCTTTTGTTCCCCGACTCCTGAGTTCCCTCTCCAGCACACATCTGAGGAACCATGTGATGATAATTAGGCGAAAGCCTATTAAAAAGTCAAATAAGAGAGAATACATTATCATTGAGGTACCAGGACCAGATGATTTTCAGTTGTGTGTGACATAGAAGGACAAAGGGATCTAACTGCTACCTAGAAAAGACAAAAGGTCACTACTTGTTGGTGGCACATAAAGGGTGTGATCACACCTGGTATTGTTTCTTTTGTCCAATCCATGGAGGTAAAGTTCACTGTGTTGCATTCTTGAATTTGGTATGTTACAGCTCACAAATACCTGTTAGAAAAGAACTCGAGCTGGTAAACAAAAGTCACGTAAAGTGGCTTATTTATTGGGTTCTGGTACATTTCCATCAACAAGACTTTACTGACAGGTAGGCCTGGATGAAAAAATAAAACCAAGTCAATAATGAGAGCAGAGGGGTGCATTCAACACAAAAACAAGAAAATATGTTTTAACCCCCCTAAAGCTGATGAAAGCACGTCAATTTTGAACTGAATGATAAGAGGAGACACAGCAGAGCAAAAAAGCAGAGAAAAAAGTTCCACCAATGCTTATTAGGACACAAGGGAAACATTACATCAGTGATTCCCTTCAGAGCTAGAGAATGGAGATTGAGTTAAAATATTGCAAATAAAAGTAGCAATTAAGTTAAGTAATAATGACATTTCAAAGCATCCTGTCGTGGGGATAGGTCACTCCTAATCAGGGCGCCACTGTTCTAAAATGTAAAACACTTGCAATTAAACATACTGAATACTTTAATCTCTGGGAGCTAAAAATGAATACACCATAATTACAATTTCACATGTACAGCTTCGCTTGTTTCTAATGTGACTGGAAATGGGTTCAAAAATATGTCATTGATGACAGTTGATGCATTATAATTACAGATTCCTCTATCCTTTCTAAGCTTTTCTATCCATTCCAGGCCAAATACAAAAGCCATCGTATTACCCCACAAGGACAGTAAGCCATTGTAGCACTCCCATTACGAAGCCAGATTTAAAAGGGTTACAAAACCTTTATCTACCCAGTTAAGAACATATATGGGCTCACGGTATCCACAAGAGTGCAGTGAGGAAAAGCCATTGTGGAGCTCAGACAATGCACTGACCATAAATCTATAATAGCCTTTAGGATTAAAGAATATGCTCCCTGAGTTTAATTACATATTGCTTCTGAGAGGTTTACCCCACTGGGATGGAGAGGCACACTGCTGCTCCTGGTGACTGCAGATGAGGGACAGACGGCCAGAAAATTAACAGTAGGATTTATTTAATCTAGTGAAAGTTTCCACAATCATCCACAATCACTGCTATGTGCATAAAATGAGAGTAAGAACAGGCCACCTTACAGTGTGTCAGTATCAGAGACAGACATACAGCACACACACATTTGTGCATGCGCACACACAAACACATGACGTCAGACCCTCCTAATCTCACTACAGTATACACTTATTTCTTGTTCCTGTTATTAAAGCAGGATTTGGAATTGTCATGCAAACAATTGTCCAGTTGTAATAAAATAATAGTGATTCGACATCTACATAGCTCATAAAAGTCATATTCGTTGTTTAAAACACTTAAGCTGTAGACTTTCTGTTTACTACAACCATAAAAATATGTGGATAATGCAGCAGTTTTTATATTTGAAATTGGCAGCAGTAATGGCAGTAGTCAGAATTTGATTGGCATCCATTGTGCACGCCTGGTGTCATCTCACATTGTAAAACAAAATAGTAAAGTGCATTAATTGCATCAACTGTAAAACATTAACTGTAAAATAGTACAATGTAGGGCTGAAGCCTTTTTTGACAATATGTATCTGACATTGTTGAAATGTAGGACGAGGGAGTATTCTGAGAAACTCTAACCCCAAATGTAAAACATTTTATAAAAAAGAAAATACATCATCATAGGGCTGGGCAATGTGATCTTAATAATCCCATTTATCTCAGTAGGAGCACATGTATCTTTCCTTTTTTATAAGGGCTTTCTTTTTAACATGTTGTAATATATTTACAGTATTACCATTTTAATATTCTGGACTTCTGGACTAGACTTTGGGCTGATTAGTTGGTTAAGAGTCTAGTCATATGTCATTGGTTGTTGTAGTTATTCTCAGTTTAATGGGATTCAGATAATTTATTTATTGGAAACTAAGATGAGAGGACTCAGGTCGGTAAGAGATTCAGTGTTCGTAATTTGATAAATGTGGTTTATTGTCCCGTCCTACAGCATTACAAAAGGAAGAGAAAGAAGGACCAAAATGTTCACAGCTCAGCCCTTGCAGTGCTCTTTTAACAGTCCCACATTTCCTACATTTAAGTATCTATGTAGCATGAAACTGCGTGCTCTGGTGCACAGGAAGTGATGTGCTTTATATTTCCGGTTTGTTTGAAGTTATCGTTAGCATGAGCAGTGATAGAACAGAATCCCATGAAGTGTATATTATGTTAACATCATGCAGCACAAGATGGAAAAACACTATGTACAACATTAACAAAACAAAAGATTGTGACGTTCTATTGTCAAATTGTTATTTCCTCCTTTGCATCCCGTGATCAGGTGAGATTCAGTATCCTTGCAGGTGAATAGTGCGTCTGCTGCTGAGCCTTTTGGAGGTGACAGGTTGTGTTTAGGAAACTGTCAAGGAGGGCCATATGTTCCCTCGAATCTAAAGGGGCAGTGCAATGCTGAATGTAGGTTAGCACCTGCTTCATCCATGTACTTTTTGAGTGAACTCCCATTGTGTTGCAGAACAGTCACCTGAGTTTGCAGATGATTTGTTGGATCACTTTTTAACAAGCATTTTTTAGTGGCGAGTGTGCTTATTGAACAATGTTGAGTCTTCGGGTTAGACGATACTACCTGCAATGTCACTGGGAGGAATTCATTAAAAACCCTGTGAGTGGTTGTTTGATTTATAGCAGGTCTTGGATCCCTTCCTTTGAATTATAAAGTCTTGCAATTAACAGATTGAAAGGACATTTAACCCTGTGTTGAGGGTGTGCCGGGAATTACAATGAATGGCGCTGAAGTTTAGTAGCAAGAAAGTTTAAAACGACGAGAAAAGCCTACCCTGTCGAAGAAGCAAAGTTCCCCACAGTTCTGCTGACATCTATTGAGTACACTCCTTTGAAGAATATTGGTAAGATTATTACACTGGTTTAATTAGTATGCAAATTAATTTCTTTATGATCACTTTCTTGCTTTCTTCATTATATTTCATCTCTCTATTTATCCTTCAAGAAAGAAAAAGATTAAATTCACTTTGTCTTGTGTTAGTGCTAATTTATTGCTCTGTAATTAATTTCAAATATATTACCCATTAATCAGACACATCTGTACAATTATATCCACAGAATTTCTTTTGAAATGGCTGAACTTACCTGTCCATTTTGCACTCTTGCTCGTTTATTATCGAGGACATTTAATTTGACAACTCAGAGGAGGTCAAACAAGTATTTGAAGTGATATTTTACTTAGCTAAAGCGTTATCTTTTTTTAGTGCACATTCAGTACTTTCCAGAGTTCTTGAAATTAATTATCATCATTCACTTGCTTGTCTTTTGAAATTTGGGAATAAAAGAACTGACATGACTAAACCGGTAGTTCTCAAACTGGGATTCAACAGCACAGTCAGAGGTCACACAAGAAAATGTACCTCATTACTGATAAAATGTAATAACATATATACAGTATACTGCTTTACAGATATACTGTAGTGTTACTGTGATAAGTAATTCATCCTGTGAAATGAACACTCAGGCTTTCCAAAATGAAAAAAACGACTGCTGTCACAGTTTACCATACTGTACTTAATTAAGTGGAAAAACAAAAGAGTGGAAATGGCTGATTTTAAAGGATGATGGTCTTAATAATCCAAAAGCATTGAATTAAAAACAATCTTTACTTTCTGATGTTGAGAGGAGACTGCGCTGCCCAGCTCATGCATTCTCAAACATTTTGTGGCCTGTGACCCCATATGAATTTACCAAAATTCTCGTGAACCCATCAGTTAGAGTCAGAGGTTATGTCGTGTCGGATTGTAGCACAGAGAGAGTCTCTCCAGTAAACTTGGATAATGGCATTTGAAAAGCTCAAGAAGTCCCCTCAATTATCTGGCCTCGGTTTCCTATTGTGTTTATTGTGTGCCGTTATCACAGTGTATGTTTGAGCATGCAAGTTCATTCTTGACCTTACGAATAGTGGTTTGACAAAATAATCTTAAGTCAAAGTCCGCATACTTGTTGACAATTGAGCAAACCTTGTTCGCTGATGAAGACCGTGAGAGGCTGTTGATAATGTTGGTGAAAAAAAGACCTTGATTTAGGATGATTTTCAAAGTTTACATTTTGTTTTGATTTTAGCAGAGCAACCAATTCACTGAGAAAAAGTGCAGCTGTGTTGCGTTTCATTGGTATCTCTATATTAGAAACCTGAAATCACCAAATCTGCATATTGAGCAATTTAGAAACTCAGTTTTAGCTGGCAGTAAATTTTAAGCTTTGCCTTACGTCTTGCCAGGCTATTGTTAGTTCATTTTGGAGAATTGTGGCAAGTTTCAGGTCTCAACGTGCATTTTTTGGTGAATAAGTATTTGCAGTGCCTAATCTTTCTCCACTGATTTACCTAAGATTAAATCCTGGAAAGTTGAGGAGGGCGGGGGAATACATTTTTGCTTGCCAAAATTAAACTTTTTTTAGGGCTGTCAATCGATTAAAAAATGTAATTGAATTAATTACATACTCTGTGATTAATTAATCTAAATTAATTGCATACATAATTTTTGCTGTGAAAGTATTTTAAATATTTCAATTCAAATTAATCAATGAATAATCAGTATTAGTGACATTAAAGTTAAAAAAACTATTTTTATTATTATTTTCACTGTTCAAATAATGACCATAACATTCAACAATATGACCTAATATGCTGAGGAAAGAAATTAAAAAGTGCTTCAGGAATAGGGTTATTTCACTAGTAACTTGCTGTTGAACGACAAAAACATCCACCAGATGGGAAAATGGTATTTTTACAATAACTTTGAATGCACCACAAGGCTGTAGGTTACCAGTTTCATTGAACGCACCGTCTCCGTCTGTGTTTTTGCGACAACGGCACAGCTGCAGAAGTGTCGGAATCCTCTACACTGAGTGAAATACAAGTTTACACCGTTTAGCATTAGCTGTGCATTTTAATCATGTTTAATCCAGCTGCTTGCTAGCGGTAGGCTAACGTTACCTGCTGTTGAGTGTAGTGTTAACTAGCGTCACATGCAGCGATGTTTCTGTTGCCTGTTACAGCCGAATTGCAGTCGAATGGTGGCTAGAACGGCTCCGGTGAAAGGTCAATATGGAATGGATTGATCTGCGTTATTTCTTTTAAAGCGTTATTTTTTTCTCAGATTAATTAATCGAAATTAACGCGTTATTTTGACAGCCCTACTTTTTTTATTTCCAGATTAACATCTGCAAGAGGGAGTCATGACTAGGCGCCTGTTTGGTTTTGAGTATTTTTTAGATATAGAAGATAAAGAACTTCTGGTGCCCTTTCCAGTTAACCACCACTGGTGACACCTGCAGAAACCCGTAGAGAAAGCTGTTCTGCAGAGGGTCTTACCACATTGTAGCTATAAAGCTTAACAGAGAGATCAGACCATAATCTCTCCATAGCTGTCCATGCATGCCCTCCTCTCCACCTCTATTCTTATTCAGATAATGTTACATTCCCATAATCCATGGCCCTGGCTATGGTCTGAATTAGTATAAACCCATAGACTTCACAGCTAAATGAAACAAGACCCTATTGTTGTCACAACAACGTATACATATTACAGCAAGAAGGAGGAAGGGGGAGGGTTGATTAAATCGCCCCCTTCCTCTGCACTGCTGACTAATAAGACCCCACGGAGCATCCAGACCCGCAATGAACAAGACCACATTGTGGCAGATCACCTGCGCTAACCTTCTGTCGAGTTACAATGCCTGTGATGTACTATATGACTGCTTCAATCAAAGCAGCAGATTTGAATATCCACAAGACTTTCCAGTAACAGCCTCCATGTGAGATTTATGCCCTCATTGAGAAAATTACATTCACTCCCTGTCCTCACTGTTTGGCATCCATTACAGTTAATTATTATCTTCTAAAGCCATACAGCTCTGTAATAAAAAGGGAAAAAAAGAAAAACTGAAGTTTGTGCCTAGATTGAGGCATAAATTGTCCCATCCCTGCTGTTGCGAAGCCATATCTAATTATTTTTGTTTCTCCTCGGTCTGTCTGTCTGTAAGTCCAGGCATATGTGTTGACCGAAAGTTGTGCAGCCTGGACTTATTTTTAGCCATGCAAGCAGCATGGCACTAGAAATGGCAGCTTTGGTTGGTCCATCAATGTATGAAATGTCTTGACAAGTACCACATGCGTTGCCATTTTGACTTCCATTGTATTAACTTGAACTGCAATTATCTCCAAGAAAATTAACATGCTAACTAGGGGTGGAACGGTACATGTATTCGTATTGAACCGAAACGGTACGGGCGTCTCGATTCTGCACATGAATTTACACGGAGAATACACGGTATAAAAATAAATAAAACTTGCGTGCAAATTAATTAATGTAATGCGGAACTACTGTTAGATATGCGCTTCTATAGGCACACGGACACCTAATCTGTAGCCCCCCCCCTTAGCTCTGAACCTCCTGAGCTCCGCCTACAAGTCGAGTCGGTCCAGTCAGAGCCGATAGTATTTCTCTATCACTCTGGGTCCAGTGAGTCCACACAAAGCAAACTAGTCCCTTCCATATACAACCAAACACGGACGTAGCTGTATCCCTTCTTGCCTCGACCACAAATGGCCTCCAGGCCCGTTTGCTTCGCTGTTAGCTCCGGCGTTAGCTAGTTGTTAGCTCTGCTGTTTGCTCCGTTGTTAGCTGTTAGCTCCGCCGTTAGCAGCTCCACCATTAGCTGTAGCGTGTGAAGCTAACGCCAAAACTAAGGGTGCTCCGATCAGGATTTTTGGGGCCGATCACCGATCACCGATTGCTGGAAGACGTATCGGCCGATACCGATACCGATCACCGATCACTTTTATGAACTGAAAATTACGCCATTACATAACAGTCACACATGTTTAGAGAATGTATCAGTAACTGTTTGGCTTTCTGTCCTAGCTCAAAATCTAAAACATGCCCTTTCAAGGTTCATGGAGTCTTTATTATCCCTGTGGGGCAATTCGTTGTGCAGCAATAGAATGCAACATAAACAACACATAGACTATACAGAAAACAAACCCCATCAATAATAGACAAAATAAATACAAACTACACAGACATACACATCTCGCAATGACTTATTTACAAAGCCTATAGCAGCAGGAACAAAAGAGTTTTTATGTCTGTTTGTCCTGCATTTTGGCAGACAGAATCTGCGGCCAGACGGTAACATCTTGTCGCTGTTCAGAGGGTGGGTTATATCAGCCAGGACTGACTGGGCTTTCTTCAGAGTCCTTATCTCATATAGAGAGTTTAAGTCAATCAGGGAGTTTTGGGAAATTTTGCCACACACTTTAGTTATGTATTGGAGCCTATTTTTTGTTTGTTTGTTTTTTTCAATCACTGCACATTTCTTCAGCACACACAGACACACACAGTCAGTCACACCGACACACACACACACACACACCGACACCGACACCGACACCGACACACACACACACACACGGCGAAACAGCTGTTTGAGCGGCGCCGGAGCTGCTAGCTACACGACTCCGCTCTGCCTTAGCGTTAGCTAACTTTGAAAACTCCTCATCCTCCTTTCTGTGACTAACCTTCAAATGTCTGATGAGGTTGGTGGTGTTGAAATGTCTCTGGAGCTTTCCGCCTCGTGGTATTTCCTCGGTACACACGTTGCTAATCGCTAGTGTATTGTCTTTTTCCCAGATAGCAATGAGTCGGCGGACCACCAGCGGTGCTCCAGAGGCAGTAGAAGCGTCAGAATGGTGTAATCACAAACACGTTTGCCGGAGCACCACCGGTGGCAGCCGCTTTTTAAAAGCGGTAGCCGTCTTCCTACCGTCTTCGTTCCGCGGCCTGCCGCGGGCCAACTGCTGTTCTGCCACCGTTCAGACACCTTGTAGAACTGCCAGACCGCTGAATGTAGGGACGCCGCCATTTTGAAAATGTTCTCAGGAGTAGTGCGCTCCTAATACATCCGTGGTAGTGCGTCATCTGATCGGCCTATCTGATCGGCCTTTATGGAGACCACCGATCGAACTATTTAAAGCCATTATCGGCCAATACCGATCGGTGGCCGATCGATCGGAGCACCCTTAGCCAAAACTTGTCACCTGCTCTGTGTAACCAAAGCTGCTCTTTTAACATCCCTGCTCTGTTCATTCACATATGAGAGCAGCACTTGTCTCCCATAATCACACTACCAGCTGATTGTCTTATTTTATTAAGTTCCGGATGGAGTCTGGAGATGATGTGGGGTAGCCTACTTATTGTTTACTGTTTACATCTTACTTTATACACTTCAGGCTGTTGCAGCTAGCTCAGGGGTGAGACTGTATGACACTAAGTGGTACAGCCTGAGACTACTAGCTCAGGGGTGAGACTGGATGACACTAGGTGGTACAGCCTGAGACATGCACAATAAAACAATTGCCTTCTGCATTTCTATTTTGCCTTTCTCCATTGTACCGAACCGTGATGTCTGAACCGAGGTGTAAACTGAACCGTGACTTCTGTGTACCGTTCCACTCCTAATGCTAACTAGGGCTCGACCAAAATAACCCAGTATCAAGTACTGTTGAATTTTCTCCAGTTAAACGATACATGCATTTGATCCTTTTTGTACCTAGATCTAGAATAAAATTACTATTTGTATGGTTTTGCTCGTAGCCAATCACTGCAAGCATTCTTCGATTTAATGCGATGTGTGATGCGCAGGTACAACCCATACAGTCTGTGGTGTCGTGAAGTCGAGTGAGGTGTATTTCTTTTTTTAAGATTATTTTTTGGGGCATTTTATGCCTTTTATTTGTATAGGACCGCTGAAGACATGAAGGGGGAGAGAGGGGGAATGACATGCAGCAAAGGGCCGCAGGTCGGAGTCGAACCCACGGCCACTGCATCAAGGAGTAAATATGTAATATATGGGCATACTTTCTGCCAGGTGAGCTACACAGGCGCCCGCGTGAGGTGAATTTGACGGAGTTGGCAGTTCAGCGTGCAGAGATGCTTCCATTTACATGATGGGTATAGAATGAACTAGAAGATAAACTTATCAAATCAAGTACTGGTATCAGTGTCACCTTAGTGGGACAATACCCAGCCCTAATGCTAGCTTTGGTAGGCTAAAATGCGGATTGTTAGCATATTAACACGCTAACTGAAGCATACACATGTAAACATGCTATTGTTACTTACGAAACACTACTGCTTTGAAATTATTATATAGCCTAATTACAGTGCTGGGAAAATATGAGGTTGCATTAAATTAAATAATTTATTCTCACAACAGTTATAATTTGATGAATTGTTCTAACTGTACCTAGATAAAAAAAATGTTTCAGTAAACTTTTCTGCTCTAGTGACAAAGAGGACCTACCCTTTTACCTCTGTGTGAGGTAGATGCCAACATCAATGTCATCTTCCTCTTCCAAGTATAAGCAGGGGGGAAATCAGTAGGCTGTTTTACACATGTGATTATTTTTTCCCCTCCCAAGATTAAATCCTCCAACTCTACGTTGTTATTAAATTTCAAAAACAGGTGCAATGTTTGTTTTTCTCTCCAAGTATGTTAGTAATTTCAGTTGTTACCATGGGCATAGAGGGACATTAAAACAAATGTTTGGAGATGACAGTGGTAGCAGCTAGGCTAACAGCTGGGACAGCCAGGGGAGCAGGTGATGTTGGAGCAAGGGCTGAGACTCCTGACACACGCACACGCATACACACACACAGCCTCTCACCCCTACCCCCCCAACTCCAACGTGCTCGGTGAGGAGTCCTCATAAATAATCTTCCAGCAATCTGCCTCTCCCTCCACTCTCTTATTAATTACTTTTACGGCCAAAATCAAACATCTGTCATGTTAGAATATACAAATTAATTATGCAGCTTCTCCCCATCAAGATCCATATAACATTGTTCCTCAGAGCCTCGCTGGCTTCAGAGGTATCAGAACAGGAAATAGTTTGACTGTGTATATCTTCTGTATAATTTCTTTAAAAAGATCTGAGACTTGACTCAAGAGAATTAAGAGAATTTATTGTTGTTTCACAAAAGCTTTACACATTCACCGTAAAATAGATTTAAAGAGATTACCTGGACTCAGAGAGCTCAATGTGATTATAATAATAATAATAATAATAATAATAATAATAATAATAATAATAATAATAATAAATTGGATTTATATAGCGCTTTTCACGGACTCAAAGTCGATTATATTTTTAACCTTTTATTTAAGCAGGGAAAGTCAACTGCATGTTTGCTCTTGTACAGAAACAATTCACGTGGTCTTTTAAATAGACAATTCAATGGCTCATTTCTTTTATTCAGTTCAGTTGTTGGCCATTTTTAGATATTGTACTCCTGAGACCAGATGCATTAACCCTTTTGTGCTTATGCATAATTTGAACATTGTGCCCCTTAAGTCACACATCATACAGTAGCCTTGTTCACAGTGTACAGTAGGCCTTCCTGAACAATTCTGAGTTTGTGTTTATTTCCCATATTTCTGGATCACAGCATTTTAGTTGCAGTGTGACTGTAACCCAAAATATCACTGCTGATATTTTTTTTATACAGTCCTGTACATCCCTGGTTTTACACCAAGGCTCCTGCTAAAGGACCATGTGTGTGTGCAGAGAAAGATGATCTTCGAGGTCCACGGGCCCACTGACAGAAGACAGCTGTCTGCCCATCCTCCAGCTCGGCTCTGAGGTGTCCTGGGACTCTGCCTGCTCGCAGGTCAAGACCCCAGAGGGGAGGCACCATTTGGTACCAGTTACCAAGCGGCAGGGGGGCACCGGTGCCTTCCTCCCTCCTTTCAGTCAAGGTAAGGCTGGCCAGGCAAACTCGGGCAGTTCCTGGCTGGCTGGCTGCCTGGCTCGGGCAGGAGCTACCCATCATGCCACAGTGGTGAAGGGCCCGGTGACCTTGAGACAGGCCGGGCTCCTTCCCCTCGCTGTGCTACAGACTGCTTATGAGACGATGGATGGAGGCACATTTTGTGCGGCTTGTGACTGAACAAAACATGTGCTGCATGAGTGGCACTCACTGTGATGCATTTGATGCACTGTGTTTTTTTTTTTTGGAGCATTGATGAGAGCCATTAGACTCAACCATGCTGTCGAAAAACCAAAACTAGGTAAAAAGTTCCATAACGCTGCTAAGTTGGGTTTTAATTATCAGCAATACATGCAGCAATACAAGAGACAATTTCACATCAGAGTCACTTGATGTAAGTTACACAATGTAAGTATTTAATAACATCACAAAATATATTGCTTATGTTTTACATTGAGCTCAAGTTAAGTTACTAATTTGCCTAAACAGGTTCATTAATTTCCATGATTGAGAGACATACAGCAGAGAACTTTTAATGTAAATATCTACAGAGGACACTGTCATCTTAGGATGAATACAAAGGACTGCAATTTGAATAGAATAAGAATTAAGAGAAGTTAAGATGGTTAGAAAATCCACTTACAAAACACCACAATGGAACCCCTAAAGGATCCCTAAAGAGTAACTTCCAAATTGAAATTCTGGACTCCTTATGTGGGAGAGATGCTATTGGGTGCTTAGAAAATAATAATTAAAGTAGTGCATCTCCAAAAAGCCCCTTTTGAGCTTTTTAAATGCCTCTACAAATATCAAGTACTGTATATGGAATCCTAAAATGCTCTGAATCCCATCAGCTGTAAAGTCACCTGTGTGTACACATGTAAGTACGAACCTGCTGTTAGTATGGTAATCTTAGTGTACAAGCATTTTGTCTTTGTCATTAAACAAAAAAACAAAACTTAAACAATTTATGACTGTTAAGCATGGCAGCATATATTATGACAAACAACACATGCTCCATTATGCCAGCTGGTGTAATGATGTGGTAATGCCGGACTCATTAACTTCTGCACACAGTTTATGGTGGCCTTTTATGACAGAATTAATTGATTCACACATGCATTAAAACAAAAATAACTGGAATGAAAATGCAGTTGGATGCTGGTCTCTAATCTGTCAAACACTTCTGGTGGCAAAGCGGGGTGACATTATTCATGTAAATGACTGGTCATAAATGCAATAAACTACCCCAAACAAGCCTTCACTTTCACAGCTAGCTTTGCATTTCTCACCAAGTTGAAACCAAAATCTCCAACAACTATTAATTACTTTAGACATGTTTAATAAATATGTGTTTATTCCCAAATTTCTTGAATCCTATTAATGTATTTCTCTCTTTCTCAATGAATATTATTGTCAGTGTTGACATTTGTACTTGCAGTTTAGCTCTTTGTTTGTTGTTTAACCATGTATGCTGATTAAATCTTTGTTCATTATTTGTTCAAACGAGCCGTTAAATGGAGAGATTAATTTGTAAATTGTAATCGCACACTTTCTAGACACCACAGAATGTGGTCAGTGCTGCAGATATTATCAGTCTTAATAACAATGTATGCTGCATTACTTATAAATTTAATTTTAAAGTTTGAATGCCAGATTTGTAGATAGAAGTTGGAGATAGGTTGGGATTCAGAAGTTTTCTTCTTGTCAGAATGGCAAAGCCTCTTAAGACAATGATGGGACATTAAAAGTCACAACAAAACCCTTCTGTACAAAGACATGTTTAAATTACAGTGAGGTAGAAAGGCAAAGCATTTCATGGGCTATTTCTTTGAATGCACTGCGGAACATTTTTCAACTTAATCAGAAATAAAAGCTTTTCTGTCAATTGGTTTGTCAAATGCAACCTCCAAGATGATTTATTACAAGAATGGCAGCATTATGTCTGATGTCTTCATCATGTCATGTCAGGTCAGATCTCTTTTTCTTTGAAAAGCCCAATAAGGAACCTCTAAGGGAAAAAAGGGATTTTCTTCCAGCATATGTGACAGTGGAAGTCTGACATTTAATCAAAGATGGAGCTTGCATCAAAAAATGAGAAAAGGCTCAGGCTTCTGCCTCAGATGAGTCGATACCGAGCCACTACCAACTATTTAAGCCATATGTTTAAGAATTCCCCTCGAATCTCCGAGATGAAATGAAGAAAGTATTTAGCTGTGTTGAGGATCACATCAAAACGGTCCCAGTGCTCCATATTGAAGAAATTATTTTTATCTCTTGGTTTGGACTTAAATGTAATTGTATACAAGCTGTGCTCCGCTTCAAACCCTTAATGAATTCCTTAATCCGAATGTCATTGTTATGAACCATGCAATTACTTACCCTGGGAGGAATAATCCATCTTTGAAGCTGGACAGATATTGTATCAGTGGATACTCAATCAGTGGATTATGTGTGAATTGCTTTCACTGTCATCTTTCACTCTCACTGGTCAAGTTTCTTTTTTTTACAGAAGGTGATGTGTGCTGTTCAGGGACACCTTATTTTTTCTAACACAATAAAAATAAACCTGACAATCATTATTTACAGATAATTCTGCCAACGGAAGGAAAGCTTTCATTGTATTTGATACAGTAGACCTAAAACTCTTGTGTGTTTTCTGTTGCAGAACAATGACAATTTCACATTTTCACATTTATTCTTGGCAACTAATTCCATGTTCAAACTCATTTTAGTTTCTTTTGACATATTTCAAGTTCATTCGCTCATCAAAAACATGAATTTGAATTACTTTGTGTCACTGACTACTTAACTTTGCTAAGTCAAGCAGAACAACAAAACAAAAAAAAACCATTGTAAAATCTTTAGAATTCAGAATTTCTAGCCAGTTTGTCTTGCACAAAACAATGTAACAAAATATTGTGACTATGCATATATGCCAATGTTATTTTCTCTTCTTTGTATGCGCCGAAGTCGCACTGAATAAAGAGGCTTTTCCAAGTTTGGAGACTTGTGCAAGCAGACAAAGAATTGTTTTTCTCATTTTATTCCGAAGGTAAAACATTGCATGGAGGCGCTTTATCGTTGTAGCTCAGAGTACAAGGAGCTTTGGCCACTGTGGCTCAACAGCCGCTCAAGATTTCATGTCTGGGGCAATCCTTGTCACAGCTTGTATCACCTCACCGACAGATGTCAGCGAAATCAGCGACAGCCGATCATGCTGATCCCCCCTGTAATCATGTGCGATGATCCCGCCGTGACACGGAGCTGTGGGAAATATGTCCGTCAATACCATCGCCACAGGCAGATGCACCAGCATACCCCTGCCCATGCCTACCACCTGCCCCCCCTGTCCCTCCTTCCTTCACCCTCCTTCCGCCTCCTTGATCCTTCCTTCCTTCATGAGCTGCTGCCTTTTCTCTTGATCTCTCCGTTAAGCTTCTTCACTCCTGTGTACTGTATGTTTAACTGGTTAAACATTTCACTTTGACCCCTTTTAATCACATGTTCCTCCTGGCGTGTCATTTCTAGAGTAACGACATGAATGACATGGAGGTTTTATGAGACACAGACGCGTATGCACATTACAGTAACATGAGGTAAAATCTGAAAAGAGAAGCATTGTTGGTATGTTTTTGCTTACCTTGTGTCTTTGGTCAGGTCATGCATGTCATAATGCTCACAGAGGGCTGGACAGCTGCTGTCCCTGATCAGCCCTTCCTCCCCATGGCCAGAGTTGCAGCTCTGTGAAAAAGGCCACCACACAAACACAGCCTCCCTAAAACAGAATGTGGCATATGCTCAACTAAGGAAGCGGCATCAAACATTCTTGCAGAGCTCAGCTCTATGTGGCTTCTCTCCGTGAAGGCCCTGCAAGGCAAAAGGTTTCCAAACAATTTCATATTTTCATGTTGAAACCTTGCACGTTAAAAAAAAGAGGAAAGAGGAAAAAAACTAGGGGAGCTTTGCATATTCACACATGCCGCGGGCTAGCACAGTGGCTGCTGCTAGCCTCTGTGTTTCCAGCAAAACCTTGACAAAGGTCACAAACAATTTGCTGGATACTGTTAATAAGAGAGCTTTAAAAAAGAAAAGAAAAAAACAGCACTGATGATCACTTTGCCCAGCAGCTAGCTTCATCATCTGTAGCCATTCCAACATATGCTTGCAAGATAATAAAAAATGTGGCATTAAACATGGCGGCAGATTGAATTTTGTTCCAGGCAACATATAACAAGTCAATCCTTCCCTCTGAAACCTATTAACTATAAGGTAGTTAATGCCACTAGTCATGATGGTGTTTCTTGCATAATATAATTTATAGTAGATAGAGGTTCATAAATGGCAGGCATTGTAAAATATTTCCATTATGTGGGGAATGTCAGTGGGTAATAAAGGCTTTATTCTATGTTTAATGGCTCTCAATCTGTTGTTGTTCCCAGCAATTTTTAAATCTGTTTAAATTCAGTGAATATCTTAATGTGCGTGTTAAAAGCAGGAAATATCAGTGAGTCTTTTACAAAGTGACTCTTGGGGCGTGACTTTTTGACTGACTGGACATAAAAAGACTGAATTGCAAGTCCAGTAAAGTGAAAGTGCATCAGCAAGACTCTTTTTATTACCTCAGCTTCTCTTTTTTATGCAGAAATTATACATCTTTCTTTAACAGTGCTGTAAAGGTTACACAGTCATTTAAGCAGCAGTTCAGACAGATTGATGTTTATGTCATTACAGCAGCGAATGAAATGTGCCTCTCTTACTCCAACATAAAGCAGAAATGAGCTTCATCCATTGATGACATTGGAGATACATTAGAGTCAAAGTTGGGGGAGAGGAAGACAGTGGTTATTACCTGACAGTCTGGATGGGGGGGTAACCTGCTGCTGTTATAAGTACCTCATTCAGTCACTTTGACTGGTGGTGTTGGGACCCATTTTTCCAATATAGTAACAGAAACTATTTAGAATGTATTAAAAGGATATTCAGAAACTGATGATTATCTTTTAAATTTTCTGACAGTAATCCTTTCAGATGATCAGTGCTTCTTTGGTGTTAAAGCTGTGGTGCTCCAAGAACACTTGAGCTATAAGCTGAGAGAAAAGGGCTTCATAGTAACACTTTTGTATACACAATGTTGAGCATAGCAGTTATGTATAGTGTAAAATGTACGTGGTATATACTATTATAGGTACAATATTTTTACAGATTTTGTAGTACAAACAAGCTGACACATTAGCCGGTGCTGAGAGACTTTCATGCTGTGAAATGTAGATTAGCTTGTTATGGCTTATGGGGTTGCACCTGTCCTGGTTGACTATACCAATAAAGTCCATTCATGTGCTTACATAATTATGGTCTGTTCCACCGGCAGTGACGCATTTCACACCATATTGAAGTCAAGCATCAGAATAATCAGCCTGTGCTTTTTCCCCAGTTTTGCCAAGGCTGATGCAAATAAATGAGATACTTCAACAATTAACATTCTTCCACAATGAATCAACCATCTTCTCTTTTGCCTCTCCTTGCTGCAGAGGACAAAACATATGTGGGAACATAAAATAACATAATGTAGGCTACTATTTTAAACTACGGAGACCTACCCCAGGTACCATTTTCCAAGTTAACTTACAATATTCAAAAATATACTACAGCTATAATATCTACAAAAGCTACTCACTATTTTTGAATATTCGGCTGCATGACCTGACATGCAGTTACTAAACTTTTCAAAACTAAACCTATAACGTGCAAATTGTCAGCTTTCTCACTATGAGTATGTAAAGTCTATAATAGCGTACTGGAGCTAACAGTTAACCAAGTACACATTGCACTTAATTGTTAGATTGATGTACACGGCAATTTTCTAACAATAGTCGATTTCTGGCACTATGAATTGTAGAGACTAATTACAGTAGTGGTGAAATGATAAAGACGTGCCACTATAGTCTTTCTTCTGCGTGATTTACAGCTTTATTGCAGCTCTTTGTCTCCATCCCCGTAAGGAATTATTTGCAGATTACGGCTCTCATTTCAGTTTTCAGAGAGTACAAAAAAAGATCTGATAACATTTAAGATTTCTTGTTATACTAATTTGGTTCTGCTTTGTCAAATTAAAAAGAGCATGGCCTGTATTTTTAATGCATGGCTGCATGGACCAAGCACACCACTAAACCCATAAAACAGCCCCAACAGTGATATCATAACACTATTGTATTCACTCAGCCAGAACATCCCCTATTGCTCTCATCACCGTGTGCCACCATACTGTAGATAACTCTCTCCCTCTGATGCACCATATCTGATTATGTACCAAGTCGTAGAACAGAGGCTGCATCTGAGATTTTAATTTTATTCTTCTTCCTTCCTTGATTAATACTGACATAAACTTGTCTAGTTGAATCCTCTACTTTAGCATAATCAGCTTTCTGCAGATCGCTTAAGGCTCTTCGGGAACCCCCGCTCACTCCTCCCCCTACCATCCTCCTCCTCACCCCTATTACACTCAATGACATGTGTTTGTTTATTTATATTCTATTCTTTATATCATCTGCCCACAAATGTCTGTCCATCCCTCCCCAAGAAAGTATAATCCAAAAAATGAAAGTGTGTCTCAATACGTCTCAGTATGAGCTTAGCCTGTAAGACGCTGCAGCCTGTCCCTGAAAACTCATTCACATCGACCCGCCCACCCTCCCATCTCAAAACAATACTTTCTAATAAATGCATGATATGAATTAAGCATTGCCTTGTTTTTTTCGGATTTAAGGATCAGGCATCTGGTTACCACCTCTTTTCAAGTGTGGCAATATGCTCTGTGTAGTCTTTGGTGTTGTAATCTTGGGGAACAAAGTGAAATCAGATCAAAGTGTAGCTGGAAGGTGACGAGCTGAAGATCTGCAGTGTTATTTGACAACAGCTTGAGAGGCGGGACAGATTGTCATTTGCTTGGTTTTGGGCAGTTGGTGCATTCTGGTGGTTGGATTTTGGATCATTCTTTGATATCTGATGTAGAATTGTTGCATTAAGCACCATGGATCATTTTTCTTGGAAGTTAGAATCATGTCATGGTATGAAGCACATGTTTTGTAGAATATCTTTATCTTTACTTTTAGGGCAAAAATGTCAAAGTAAAAAAAAAAAAAAAAAAAAAAAACTATTACTAATTTTGAATTTCTCTAAAACTTTTTATCCAACTTCTGATAGCCAAGTCTTAGAATAAAAATTCTTCAGTATTAAAAAGTATCCACCAAGGTTGGATTTCTGCAAGGGCCCCATCTGAACCTACACGCCCTATCATGCCCACATAAGTTAGTGTGAACTCTATGCAGATTGGACAAGCAGAAAATACTGATATAACCATCATGCTAGAATGCAGCCATAAAGCACATTGGAGGCTAAACCTTGCCAGTGAAAACGTCTACATCCACACAAAAGCATAACAGCACCGAGAAAATCTTCTTTTTTTAAATAACAAAAGTAGTTTGCCCTGAGGGTGACTATGGCTGAGCGGTCGTGCAACCTGGGGGGCTTCAGTGAGAGGAGGCGAGGGAACACAGGCAGGGAGGCAGGGACATCAGCGCGATCTGCAACACTAGTCACGGCAGATGGACATATCACAAGGCCCGGCGCGAAGTTCCTATAACACATAATGTTGTTTGTGCCATGTTTCCAGTTCTCAGAGCTAGGCAACCAGCACAAAGGCCTGGATCCTGAACTGAAACAGCTTGACTCGGTGTAATGAAATTGCCTGGATCCCAAGTGCATCCTCCTTTCTCTCGCATCACTGTATCGGAACAATCGCGTTGCCAGACACAATGAATTGGAAAACCTCAAGAGGATGTTGAAGATGCTTCTCAGCGTTTTTTTGATTTTAAATGAGATGCAACTTTGTCAGTTTGTTGTAGTGGAAGTGCAGAAAAACACACCAAGGCTCATAGCTACAATTTGGTGAATATTGGTCTCTTCCCCCCTCCCACCTGCTCAGCATGAAGCCATGTTAAAATGATCCTCCCTATTGTCTGCTGACAGTCAAAATCCAACAAAGCGGGTTTCACTTACCTCGAGATGAAAAGATTATGAGCTCAAACATCACTTTAGTTATGGGTCAATAGCTTAGGGTTTTAATCTACCCCCCCCCCCCCCCCCCCAACTGCATCATCATCATCATCACTTTTGGCACAGATGTCTTTGGTTAATCTTTAGGGTGCAGAGAAACATGCAAAAGGCATGGACTATACAAGCATACAGAGATGTGAGAAACTTTCACTGAGTAGTTTCCAATTCCTGAGTCATGTGTAAGGCAACAGAAAATGTTAGTGTGAAATTAACGTGTGCTTTGAGATATTATCCACTAATCTAATGCTTGTCCTGCTATCGTTTGTTTTCACTCAATGTCCCGGCTTCCATCTGTAGCCACTTTGCAGGAAACAATTTGTAATAGTAATGATAATATGAAGAAGGTTGGCTATAATAATGATTCAAAAACATAAAATTAACAATGGGAAATGTATAAACAGAGCAGTCATAAAAAGGGAAGTCAAAACAAATCTTTTTAACAAAATGTCATTACATAAAAGGCAAGTCTATAAAAACATGTTTTAAGAGGTGGTTTAAAAGATAAAACAGATGTAGCAGCCAGAGCCTCAGACAGAACAGGAGTGTGTGATTATAAATATTGTTCAGTTCTTCTGGGGTTAAAGATCTTTTAATGCAATATCAGAAAAGTTATTGGCAAAGGCTTAAACATGTGTGAGAAACAGCTGAAAACTAGGGCTGGGCGATATGGCCTAAAAATAATTTAAAAAATCTCAGATTTTATTTTTTTTAATTCGATTTCCAATTTTTTTTCGATTTTCCCCCTACTTATTAAGGAAAGCAATAAGTACAAATGGCAGACAACTTACCGTCTTCTCCACGGTATATATGGGTACTATGTCTTTGGTTATGTGCTTCGGTGATTGTTCTCCACCGTATTTCCTGTCATATGCGGTGCCTTGTGCAAAGGATTCGGCTACAGTTAGCTGTTTTTTAGCTAAGGTTTGTTGGTCACTGCGGTTTTGTTCATCTCGGAGAGAGACTGGCATTTTTCATATTCGGCTGGATGTCTCTGTTTCAGGTGTTGGAATAGGTTTGTGGTGCTGCTGCCTTTGACTGCGATGGGCTTTAGGCAAACGTTGCAGCGTGGGGTCTCCTGCTCCACGTCTGTCGCAGCAAACCCATACCAGTTTCAAACAACAGATGATTTTATTCCTTTCTTGGGAACAAACTTCCCACTCTCACCGGTAGCCATGTTGTCACTTGCTGTTGCTGTTTCGTGTTTGCTATGATGTTGTTGTCACATGCCATACTCTGCTATGTGAAACTAACGCTACGGAAGCTCCAGGGAGCCAAAAATGTGCCATTACACAAAAACTCGATTTACTTATTTTTTTAAATCGCCCGCAACAAAAAATTCAAATTAATTCATTTAATCGATTTTTCGTCCAGGCCTACTGAAAACATGATCATTAGGGGTGTTGAAATTAATCATTGCATCAATGCTTTGTGATGCTGAGCTGGACGATTCTGCATCGATGCAGTGACAGACAATACTGATGTTGCTTGTTGATTTACCAGTCGCTGCTTTTTTTGTTTTTGCCTTTTGTCTGTTGTCTGCTGTGTTCAGACTCTGCTACATTCAGGAAGTGTCATTTTTAAGAGCAGATATAATAAAAAGGGGAATTCATATCTGACTGCTTGAATTTGTTGATAAAAACCATTTGCAGCTATATATAATATTGAGGAGGTGACACATCGTGATGCATCGTGATATCGAATCGATTTGAATCGTTGACAGGATAATCATATTGAATCAAATTGTAAGACCAGTTAAGATTCACACACCAGGCGGCGGCCTCTAGCTCACCCAGGAAGAGTGTTCGCCCCATGTTGGCTGAACCCTGCAGCGGCGCGGGTTCGAATCCGACCTGCTGCCCTTTGCTGCGTGTCATCCCCCATTTCTCTCCCCCTTTCATGTCTATCCACTGTCACTAAATAATAAAGGGAAAAAGGCCCAAAAAATTATCTTAAAAAAAAAAAAGATTCACACCCCAAATGATCATGTCCTATTTTTGAATGAATATGTGATGCACTTAATTAGAGCGGGGAAGCTAAATGGTGCTAATGATAAGGGCCTATTCATGTATTTTTTATACATGAAGCGGTCTACTGTATGTCAGACTGCTCTGTAAGGGGATGTCCTGAAAATACAACATTTGTAATGCTCAAACTGGGCTGCACCTTGCTGTGTGTTTATTCTCTCAGTTAGAAACTGCTGTTGTTGATGGAAGCAAACTTTTGGAAACAGTGACCTCACTAGTTTAGGAGAATTTTTTTTATGACATTGTTTCTCGCCTGGTTAATTGACATTTTGTATTTTATGGAGTATTTTTTAATGTTTATAGTTTTACTATATTAACCACTTTCTTTTGTCTTTATATTTATAATTTATATTGCTTACTGTGTTTTTAACGTTCTATTTTTACTTTAAAACAATTTCTTATTTCTGATTTTGAAAAGTGCTATACTAATAGTTAAGGGTGCTCCGATCAGGATTTTTGGGGCCGATCACCGATTGCTGGAAGACGTATCGGCCGATACCGATCACCGATCACTTTGATGAACTGAAAATTACGCCATTACGTAACAGTCACACATGTTTAGAGAATGTATCGGTAATTGTTTGGCTTTTTGTTCTAGCTCAAAATCTAAAAAATGTCCTTTCAATCACTGCAGACATTTCTCCACACACACACACAGTCACACACACACACACACACACACACACACACACACACACACACACACACACACACACACACACACACACACACACACAGCTGGGTGGGCGGCGCCGGAGCTGCAACCCTCCGCTCTGCCTTAGCGTTAGCTAACGTTGAAAACTCCTCATACTCCTTTCCGTGACTAACCTTCAAATGTCTGATGAGGTTGGTGGTGTTGAAATGTCTTTGGAGCTTTCCGCCTCGTGGTATTTCCTCGGCACACACGTTGCAAATCGCTGCAAATCGAGTCAGCGGACCATCGGCGGTGCTCCAGAGGCAGTAGAAGCGTCAGAATGGCATAATCGCAAGTTTGCCGGCGCACCACCGGTGGCAGCCGCTTTTTAAAAGCGGTAGCCGTCTTCCTACTGCCTTCGTTCCGCGGCCGGCCGCGGGCCAACTGCTGTTCTGCCGCTGTTCAGACACCTTGTAGAACTCCAGACCGCTGAATGTAGGGAGGCTGCCATTTTACAGTTTTTTACAATCACTTTGCTACTAATTTCAGAACCTTGACGTAATTTTTCAAAACTCTAGACACAAAACTCAAAACCAATGATCAAAATACACATTTTTCAAAACTCTAACACTTTTTTCAATTGCTTGGATACAATACACATAAACCAAAGATCATTTTTTCATTTAACAATGATCACCTGTTCAATATGACACAACTAGCAAGTACTACTACTTCAAAAAGCAATTCACACATTACATTTCAGATGATTGTCTATTCATTGCATTGCAATGATCTAACTATCAATTAATACAACTACTCAAAATGATAAGTAACTGTTGCATTATTCTTAATGCATAGCTGTATGGAAACAGATTAACAATATTCTATGTTTAGATCATGAAAGTTTCAAGATAACGAGATTCATTGTCACCTGTTAGTGTGGAGCATGAACCAATTAGACTACAGTATCTATGGATGTAATATTTCATCATCACTCTTCACTGTAATGTACTACTGTTTATCAGACACCGTTGATATGGTCCCATGTACCAGGGCTCAACATAAAAAAAAATCCCCACTGGCCCCCAGGGCCAGTAGATCAGAGTTTTGCTGGCCCCTTCTAAATTTTTACTGGCCCTGAAAGAAATATCGTAGGTGTGATTGGCAAAGGACAAAAAAGCAGGAAAATATATGCTGCACCTACCATGAAGCTTCAGAAAATGGTTATAACCCAGCTAGCCACTGTCACTGTATGTTGTGCCATTAGCAGTAAAGCTAGACCAGGGTCATCAACTACATTTTTCCAAGGGCCAGCATTTTAAGCTGACACTCCGGCCGGACTTTCAAATAAAGAAAATAAAATGTATTTATACCTAATAAGCATATTCTTGTTTGATATTTCACTTTCTTACTAAATTAATGCTATATTTTTTTTTTACATGTATTAGTGTAAGCAAACTCCTAAAAAAAACATGGACAATCCATAACGATAACTAGATAGGCTACTTAACTAGAAAAAGTTCCCAGATTAGGGGGCAGTTCACTGAGTGATGGTTAAAGTCTTTGATTACTGAAACGTTGTTGTAGTATGCAGTGTCCTGATTGGTGGAAAATGCTTACAGAAAGAAAGGCCTGTTGTCAGGTAAAAATGTCACAGTCAAAGAGCCTGAAGAGAAAAGTTGATGTGTTAAACAGCAGCTTTAATGATGAATGGACTGATAAGCAGGCTAGCATTCATCATGTATGCCTCATTTGAAATAAGACAATGCTGTTGTAAAAGAATACAACCGGCATCATCATCAAGAATGAAGAACGCGGACATAACGAGCACGTAATTCACGTGCATATTAAGTAGCCACATGTATATGTTTTGGTCTTATAATACATCCACAGGTTACTGCTCCAGCAGCTAAGTTTACAAGAGTTTGTCCAAAGTTCAAGATAAACAGTTAGACTACAAACTGACATCTTTCATTTTAGCTTGTTTGTAAAAAGTCGCTAATAGCAGAGTAGAGCTGTGTTTGCACAGCGAATGGACAGAGCAGACTGAAACATGTTGATGCCTGTAGAACAGGTAGGTGGGTATATTGATAAGTATTGACTTTTTAATCATAGAGGGTTTATTGTAGGCTACTTACAGTAATGACTGTAGCGTTAGTTCATCCGTGCCAGCGGCAGTAGGCTAAATAATCCTCGGTATCGTTTCCAGTCAGTTATGTGCTGCGTGAAGTAACGCACACACCTCGGCTCCGCTGTGTGAGAGTGTGTGTGCGCAGCACGGACATCGCTGTTCACAATCCCGTCTATCTTCTAAAATGCAACGCTTGTATACAAATGAATTGTGTTTGAAACTGCGTGGCATTTTGTTGGTTTGGCTGGTCGGCTTTTGTTGGAAATTGCCGGCAAACGAAACCGTCGGCCTACATGCCGTGATCGCCTCTCTCCACCCAGGTGTAGGCTACTGTGTTTTCCATGACACTAAGAATGCCCTCTTTCTCTCATTAGCTTCATAGTTCTTTGACATTTTAACTAACGTTATAGATTACCTGAGGTGAAAATGTGAAATGTTAGTTAACATTCACAAGCTTCGCGCCACTCAGTATGACAGACAGAGACACTGTCACTGGCCCGTGCGGGCCAGTAACTGGCCAATCAACTAGCCCGACATACTCTTTTACTGGCCCCGGGCCATCGGGCCATTGCTTATGTCGAGCCCTGCATGTACTGTACTACCTTTACTGTAATGTACTACTGTTTATCAGACACTGTTCCTATGGTCCCATGTACTACCTTTGAGACTATTTACAGTACTGACAGTACTTCATTGTATGCATGCAGGCCCATGGAATTGCTTGTCCAATTCTGTCAACTCATTACTGATGATTGAGATATATATATATATATATATATATATATATATATATATATATATATATACTGTATATATACATATACATACATACTCTTACCATATTGTTCGCCATGCCCGAAGGTTTTTTCCAAGATGTTTGTCTAATTGCAACGTAGATGAGAACCTGCGGCCAAATCTACAAGACCGAGTTGATGAATATGTAGAAGTACAGTAATCACTTCTTTGTTTTGCTTATTACAGTACAAGCAAGTTGAGGAACACTGCATTTGATGTTTCATAGTACTGTCATTTCTTTTCTATTTTGTAGCTAATTGTTTTGCTTTGATTCTAATAAACCAATGTTGTGATTGTACTGTATTGTTTTTCATCAATACATTTCAGGTTTTGTTCAATGATTCCACTGTGTCTGTTGTATTCTCTCTACTACTGCAGTAATTTTACAGGGATGTATTTACATCTAGTACCATAATGAAACATGTATCACCTATTTTGTACTACAATATTTAATGATTGTACAAACGATGACCCAGTGAAACTATGGGTAGCCTCTGTGTGGGTGATCTAAAGTAACGTTTCAATGGTATTTCACAATAAATTTGTTTTTTGAACCAATGATTTTGCAAGTGCAAGATTTATTTAAAGATATGAATGCACAATGCAATGTTTTGAACATTGGACAGTCTGTTACAAGTGACGATCATTGTGAGTTTTGTGTCTAGAGTTTTGAAAAATGACGTCAAGGTTCTGAAATTAGTAGCAAAGTGATTGTAAAAAACTGTAGCTCCATGTAGAAAATGTTCCCACGAGTAGTGCGCTCTTAATACATCCATGGTAGTGCGTCATCTGATCGGCCTATCTGATCGGCATTTATGGAGACCACCGATCAAACTATTTAAAGCCATCATCGGTCGATACCGATCGGTGACCGATCAATCGGAGCACCCTTACTAATAGTTATCATAGCGTTTGTATGTACAGTAGATACAGAATAGTCACAGCATCCTGTTGACCAAATGTCTGTATGTAGAGGTTGTTGTGGGCTTATTCTCCATCATGGAAATCAAATGTACTTTTCTGGACATTTCCAGAAATCTGTGCCTTCTCTCACAGCGTACAAATCAACTTCCTTCACTGTGTATGTACCTTCTAACAAAGAAGAATCCTAATGATTGGATGCACGGTGAACCAGATAATCCAATCTAAATACCACATTTGATCGATATTGCACAGAACATATTTTAAAAAATTATGAACTTCCAGAAGGTCAAAAGTCAATGAAAATCATGTTGTTGTATTGACTTTAAAAGCAGAAGTGCAAAAACCACAATCTGTGCTGGTGAGACAAAAAATATCCAATCGTGAACACAGAGGAAAACCGTACAAACAAATCCAGTATGAGCAACAAGTAAAGAAAATGGCTGTGACACACTGAAAGCAAGTTGACAATTTGTATAAGTATAATATCTGACATCTTTTTACCCTGAATAGAAATAAGGTTACTGTCAGATTATGGAAATGCTGGTATATTGTCACAGATGCATAATACTTGAGCCATATGCTGTATTCAGAGTAGTGTTTAAAGCTGCATGAGGAAGGATTTTTATGTTAATACTAGAGATGTCTTGAGCTGATTTTAAGGATAGGATAGTATGATAAATCGGTATCCGTTTAAAAAAAAAAAAAAATACTGACTGTTAGCAAACACATCAGCCATTGGAGTTAAGTCTGTTTTGGGGTTGTGTCAGTTTCAAGGGGTCATTGTTAATGATCGACCGATTTATCGGCCGGCCGATCGGGCCGATATTTGCGTTTTTTACATGTATTGGCATCGGCCGATACGCGGCTGCTGCGTTCGCCGATTTTCCCGGCATTATTTTACAGACAGAATCCACACAGGCAGCTCTGTGTTGCTAGAGACGCTGCAGTTCACGTGCAGACCATGCACTGCCCCTCCCCCACTAGCAGAGTGCTGGAAGCCTGCTCTTAAAGACAACAGTAAGTTTTAAACTTTCAAAGCATCTTTTAACTGTTTGACTTAGCTGAAATATTGCCATACACTTCGCTGTTTTACGAACACTGGTCATAGGATTAAGTAATGCCGACGTGGTTCTGTGGTATTTTTGCGAGTTTTATTCAGCGACCACCTGGCTGAGGTTTGGACGCATGTGGTGTGTGAGTCCGGTGTGTGTGTCTCTGAGCTGGGCGGAGTTGCCATCGCAGTGATATCAGGGCGCAGCCCCCCCGCTCAAGAAGAGCATAATGATGACAGATATGTTTTATACGTAGCTGAATATTAATTTGTGTTAATGTTTATCATGTACCAGACAAAAGTGCACTGTGTATGCCTTACTTGTGTTTAGAGCCATTTATCATTATCGATCCAGTTCAATGGTGGTTGAATTTTTCAGTCAGCGTCAGCTACCAAACAGAAGTTTGTGTGTGTGTGTGTGTGTGTGTGTGTGTGCGCGTGCGCGTGTGTCTGTCTCACTTAGTGGGACACACGCATCGCAGTGATATATGAGAGTGCTGCGCCACCTGAAGGAGAGCTTTTAAAACTTTACAGTTTGTCATAGTGGAGAAAGTACAGATATGTTATTTTCTGTATCTTGCCCAGGGACTACATATGAAAATTAGCTTATAGCTAACTCTGGCACTGCCCCTGTCAAACAAATAAATAAATGTGAAATAGTGCAAAGGCACCATAAGGGTGAGACACAGTTTTATGATTTTTAAACAAGGAAGTTGATTTTAAAATGTAGAACGGTTGGAGAGAAGATCCAGAAGTGAATGAGAAAAGAGAAATAGATGCGAGAGTCTCTCTCACTGAACGTTCTCAAAGCTCCATTTACGATTTAAAGTGGGACATACATATCCTATCACCTATCCCCTGCAGAGCATGAAACACTTCAACAGTAGCCTTTTTTAACACTGTAGTGCTACAAAAGCTCCATGTGTAACAGCTGCTTTGGTAAGTGTCAAGTAAATGTAAAAAAATAACTTGTCCCGTGATATCTTGAGCAGTCAGAAAATTAAAAACGCCCAGGTGTGATTGATGTGGGACAGGAGTGAAGGTCTGGACCTCAAAGTATCTTTGACTCTGCTGTCTGCGAGGAGAGAGTGATTCTTTGCGTGGCGATTAAACTTTGAAGTATAAGGCCACATTACCTTTTCTTCCAGTGATTTATTACCCAGTTCCCTTGACTGTGTCCGGGGGCTTTGGACACGTGGGTGTGATTTATTGCTTCTGATTCATTTAAGTTCTTGAATAAACATTGTGGGAAGTTTCATTAATATCCCGAAAGGTTAAACAAAAATGATACCTGTGCTGAAGTGAAGTTCTGCATCACTTTGTGTGTAAATATCTCAGACAGGCCAAGGGTAAATGCACTTACCAGATTAGATGGAAAATAGCTGAACTGTTTAACTGCAATGTAAGTTTGGAACTTTGGTTACTCTAATTATTTATTAATGTTGGTAAATCCCCACTACTAACCCATTTAAATTAATTTGGGCTCCAGTTTTGTTTATGTTTTATGTATAAGAGTATCATTATTTGCTATTTGCGCATACGGGTCATTTTGAAAGTTTTTAATTAATTACTTACCAATTTTGTCATTTAGTTTTGGAAGATTTATTGGAATAATCTCTATGTAGCATGATTTAAGCTTACATTTTATTTGAAATGTAGGAGTACTTGTTCTGAGTGTAAAGAATGATCTACTGTTGACTAAAGCTGAAATTATACTGCTGCAAAGATGCATGTAAACGTCTGCAAAGCTGCACAGAAAAGGTTGTTCTGGGTAACCACCATGTAGACCTGCACATGAAGCATGCTGACTGAGCAACTTTAGAATCTTTTAGATATTGGTTAATACCCTTTGGCTTTTTACAAAAATGGTTCCCCAGTTAGGCTGACACTAAGGGCCCTATCTTGCACCCGGCAAAGCCCAGCGCAAAGCCCAACGCAAGTGTCTTTGAAATTTCCCGTCCAGCGCCCAGGACGTTTAAATAGCAAATGCACCTATGCCCGTCTGTGCGCCCGTGGGTGTGCTGGTCTTACAGGGAGGTGTGTTCAGGTGCATTCTTGGCGTATTGCTATCTTGAGGCAGCGGGAAGTGATCGCGCCACTGACCAACAAAAACCTGGTCTAAAGTCAGTAGTGCAGCATTTCATTGTTATTTTAACAGCAAATTAGTAAAATGCGCCTAGGCTTATGCACAAGGTGGTCTTTTTCAGTCGTGGAAAATACTTTTCAATACTCATCTGGGATGAAGCAGCAAACATTCAGTGTAAGAGTAAAAAAATGACATAACATTATTTATAATACATTTATTTGATTCACATCTGTTACTTATAGTGTTTTGACCTAGACAATCCAACTGCATTTTACCGCAAACTTGCGACTAGTTAACTTTCTAAAGCGGGTTTGCTAAGAGTCGGTCGGGACTCTGACATTAACACACTGGCAGACGCAAGTGGAAGTAAATATGCTGCTGAACGAATAGCTGCATGTTTTAAATAGCGGTAAAAAAAAAATTATAAACGCAAGTGTGGCGGGCAGTGTTGTGAGGCGCACCGCCGCACATTAGTCTATGTGTGGGAAACACTGTTACTAACTGTTTATTCATCCATCCATCGTTGTCCGCTTATCTGGTGTCGGGTCGCGGGGGGAGCAGCTCCAGCAGAGGACCCCAAACTAGCAAAAGTGGATTTGGACATGTAAAGTGCACTTAGATCATTAAAATAGGGCCCTAAACGTTTCTTGCTGTTGTATGTTGGATTCTTTATCTGTGATTTAATGATGTGATACCCTTCCCTTGACTTTTAAAAATATTTGTAGATGGTTGCACTGTTCCTTCAGAAAGAAGTGTCAGCTGAGTAACAGCAATGATAGCCTGAAACCTAGAAGAAGCTAGCTTTCCACTTGACAAAAGCTATATTCTGCTTGTTAAATCCATCTCAACAGTCTGAATGATACATCACATTAGCATGGTAGGGATTTTAATTAACACTAAAAACAAAAGGCATTTGCTGCTGCTCACTTTGACAGTGCAGATATGAAAAGTGAAGTCTGTGTCCATATGAAGTAGATCATCCCGGTCTGTAATTCAGCTCAGGGATACTTCTTGATACTGCGTGCGGTTGGTGCAGCGCTCAGTGTGGTAAACAGCAGCCATTAATTCCATCATTAACATTCCTTTGTGCTGCACTGCTAGTACAGAGGGCTTCTTTAATTAAATCAGAGAGAAGTGCAACAACAGTCGCCATAAGGCGTGTATTTGTCTATACTTTGTGCCTGCGGTCGTGTCCGTCCAGGCACGCAGTCATGTGGTTGTGGGGCATGTTTTCACATTAAGCTCAAGGAAGAAACAGCTCCTCCTCATCACAATGAATCTGAGTACAGCTGCTTGTTTACTGTGTGATTCTTTGTGAGGGGACAACAGCAGCATTTCTTACACAGCCTGCATCTCTCGAGCTGTGTGTGTGTGTGTGTGTGTGTGTGTGTGTGTGTGTGTGTGTGTGTGTGTGTGTGTGTGTGTGTGTGTGTGTGTGTGTGTGTGTTTAACTGCTCTGTTGTCAGAACCCAAAGTGTTGTATGTGTAATATTTTATTTTACAGTAAAAATGTAGCAGTTAATAATAATGATAACAATAATAATAATAATTATTATTATTATTAATTCATTTGATTTATAAAGCACTTCTCCATACAGAGTTCTAATACAAAAAAAACAGAATAAAACTAAAATAATGAAGAAATGAAAGAAAAACACTAACTTGTAAAACTGAGGGAAGGATTTCTGATCATTATTTATATCAGTATTTGGCCAGATTTCAGAGAACACAACAACACAACCACAGGATATAATTAAGGCACAGTAAAACAAAATGATATGGTCAGAAGTATGAACGGGGCTCCACACACCTTTTGATCCTTTTGGTCTAGGGCTGTTATCATGCTTTGGGCCCCTTAGTTCCAGTGAAGTGAAATCTTAATGCTACAGTGCACAATTATATATATATATATATATATATATATATATATATATATATATTCATTCATATATGCAATCAGAATATGTGTGCTACCCAAATAATGACTAAAAGTAAGTCTTTGAGAATGGGTTTCTCAAGCCAGGTGGCGCATTAGACCAGGGGCTCATCTCCTGTTTCCAAAGTGCATCACAAACTGCTTGAGAAAGCTGTTCTACTATGATAATTGGTGATGAAAATAAATCATGTTCAATAAGATGTAGCCTACTTGTGTTTACTACAGTGTTTCTGCGGTGGTCTTTCAGTCGCGGAAAATACTTTTCAATACTCATCTGGGATGAAGCAGCAAACATTCAGTGTAAGAGTCAAAAAATGACATAACATTATTTATAATACATTTATTTGATTCACAGCTGCTACTTATAGTGTTTTGACCTCGACAATCCAACTGCATTTTACCAAAAACTTGCGACTAGTTAACTTTCTAAAGCAGGCGAAATCGCTGGTTTGCTAAGAGTCGGGTCGGGACTCTGACATTAACACACTGGCAGACGGAAGTGACAGAGAGACGGAGAGCAGCTGAACAAATAGCTGCATGTTTTAAATAGCGGTAAAAAAAAAATTATAAACGCAAGTCTATGTGTGGGAAACACTGTTACTAACTGTTTATTCATCCATCCATCGTCGTCCGCTTATCCGGTGTCGGGTCGCGGGGGGAGCAGCTCCAGCAGAGGACCCCAAACTTCCCTTTTCCGAGCCACATTAACCAGCTTTGACTGGGGGATCCCGAGGCGTTCCCAGGCCAGGTTGGAGATATAATCCCTCCATCTAGTCCTGGGTCTTCCCCGAGGCCTCCTCCCAGCTGGACGTGATGAACTGTTTTACAGTCAGTCGGCTGTATATATCCGCGCTAAAATATCAAGGTGAAAGTCATCATAGCTTGCGTAGTAGCCTATAGACCCAGCTCCTAACCCAACTTTGAGAATAGATTAACGGCGATATTTTAATTTTTTTTATCGCCCGGCAAGAGTATATATATATATATATATATATATATATATATATATATATATATAGTGCTTCAAACTTTGTGGCAATAGTTTCTGTTTTGCCCTTTCCTGTTTCAACATGACAATGGCGCCATGAACAAAGCCAGGTTCATAAACAAATCAGTGGCTGACCTTACTAATGCTGTTGTGGCTGAATGGGAGCAAATCCTGCAGCCAGAAGAGTGGAGGCTATGGGCAGATTTGAAATGAGATATTCAGCAATCACACATGGGTGCAATGTTTGGGTGCCCGCATGTTTTTGGTCATGTATGATAAACCGAGTTATGGTTCATAGTGGGTGAACCCAGACCAAGATATATATTAGTGAAAGACAGCAGAATCAAATAATGGGGCATACAGGCTGTGATTTCTATGACCTGTTTGACCAGTTAGAAAACATATGGACACAAAGGTAAAGCACAGTCTTTAAATTGGATGAAGAGATGTCTTTTTATGCATGTTTTATGCATGGTATAGTTGCATAATCAATTAAGTTGATTGAATTAAATATCATAATTGTATCTATTAATGTGAAGTGTCATTTTTGGCATATTTTTAACTGTACTGAAACACAAAATTTTGTCCATATTTTTTATTTTTATTTGTAAATTCAAATCCACTTTTCCCCCAATTATTGAAGATGTGGGTTTGTGTACTGTATGCATGAGTTTGTAAAACGTAAAGCTGTTCTGTACATTTATCTTACAGCTCTTTATTTTATTTTATTCAAACTTTTTTTCCACACGTCAATGAATTTGTGTTTATATGGGGAAACGAGAAGCATTTGCCTGTTTGTGTCTCCGGACCCACTTGTCGTTGCATTTATGTGCATGCTTGCGGATGCGCATGCCTGCACACATGCCATTGCATCTGTGTTTATAATATGTGCATGTGCTCTCTGACAGAGTGGCAAGAGCACGGAAGGATTCCCCCAGCGTCCCAGGTGCCAGAGTGTGTGTTTAGTGAAGGGTGAGGACCATCTGCCGGGGCTGGGTGAAATCAGTGCAACATGCAGGTGCTGGGGTACTTACCCCAGCACGCAAGGTAAAAAAACAAAGCAGGGGGTGGGAGGGGGGTCACGACCCACAGAGAGCAGGGTGTTTGGCCTAGAAAACTTAGATCTCATGGTCAAGTGCAGCATGCATAATTTAAAAGTCTGTAACACTTTTTTTTCCAACATGAAACACTGGTGCTATGTATTTAAAGGTAGTAGTATTAAAATCCATACCCAGGCCATAATTCCATTTCATTCCATTTATGTTGCTGTTGTCTATCACTGATGCTAAAAGCCCCCAAATAACTTAATCATAGCCAGTTAAAAATAAGAAAATTTAAAATAATGTAAATCAAGTACATCTTTCCTGGGGAAAAATATCTGGCCCACAGAAATTGATGTGATTCCATTAGAGGTGTGAAGATTAACCAATACATATCAGAAAACAGTCAGATATATGGACACATAACCCCAGATCTGAACCAGTGCCACCAGTTATTGGAAAAACATGAAATGAAATTTGTGAAAAACATTACGGTAAATAATTATTTAAAATTGTGCTTGTTTCTTGTGGCACCTTTCAGAAATCACTAATGTATTTCTGTTGAGTTTTTAAGAGTTTCCCAGTATTCAAGTTCTTGTCTGGTGGTAGGGTTGCATCCCTCAATAGCTATAATATTATGTATTAGGACAGGGCCGTTTGAAAGAATTTGGGGGGCCCCCCCCAACCCCCCGCCCCGCATGTACACAAAGCCTACAGGAACCACAGCATAGCCATAAAGTTTAAGTTCACCCACACTTTATATAAATAAAAAAGGGTTTACAGTGCATAAACTGCTGTTGCATAAACTGTGCACCTAGAAATTTGACAGGCACTACTGTATATTAAAAATTCTGAAATGTCCATGGGCAAAAGTGACTGTATTTACACAGTTTGGTGGGAATTCAATAGTGATTTGCACAGTTTTTTTCTAAAAATATGACAGCACACACTTATCAGTTTAAACTCTGGGCTGTGCAGGATATCAGCTATAATTATAGAGCTTGTGGTGGTACCTTGTGCTATAGAGGAAACACCAGCACTGAGAAGTGATGCATCTGTTGATGTTGAGGATGAAGTTGATGGTGTAGCTGGGAAAATAATTGAAAAAAAATCTGACATTACCTGTGAAGTACGTTTTACCATTTCACTGTTAGCATATTGAAAGAGGTCACTATTAACAGCTCAGCTCAGTGAGAGAAATTCACTCTACCTTCATCAGTGGAGGTATCCGTAGGAAGAGCCTGAGGGCTGAGAAATGTAAGCAAAGCACCTTGAGGGAGAAACAAAAGATGGTAACACTTTATAATAACAATCATTAATAGATGGTAAATTGATAGTTAATTAATCTTTAGTTAATTGTCATTTAACTGTTAGCAAACACTCTTTTTACTGTTAACAAACAATGAAATTATAATTAAATGTTTAATAATTATTAGTAGTGCTGTAAATTAACAGTTTATTGTAAAACACATTATATCTATCATATATTAGGTATCGGGAAATGATTAAACATTTTTTGTAAACCTTTAAGAAACCATTTTTAAAACATCTATAAACATTACATAGATAGACGGACCAGATATTCCTAACACGTTGTTACGGGTTACTAATGCTTAAAAACATCCCAAGCTAATGTTTGATTCACGGAATATATTGTGTGGTGTTCCTAACACCCATTTGGTAAATATTATCACGGTGGAATAGTTAGTATAGCATGCTAACGTTATGCCACTTTCATCAAAACCTACAACTACAAAGCTATAGCAATGTCATGTCATTAAATGCGATAAATAGTGATTCTGGAACAGATCTGCGTCTTCCTTATCCCGTTAAAAAACATATTACAGTAGTATGTAACCATATTCCGTCCGAAGTTGCACTAACTGTTCGTTACAAGCAGCATTTGCCGTCAGGCAGGTTACAGGTAACATTAGCTAACATAAACATATTTTTGCTAGCCTACCTGCTGCAAAATTACACCAAGACAAGTAGAGCTATTTTATCCAGTGTAATTTATCACTTACCACTATCTTGTTTTTCTTATCCTCCTCTTCCTTTCTCTTCTTCCTTTTCTGGCTTCCTGAAGCATAATTCCGCTTCATGATGACTGCCGACCGAGGTTTTGTATTTTGCCGGCAGCAGAGAGCACGAGGGGGCCCCTTGAGGGGGATCCCGATAACAGTGTCATTGCACTTTACTGCATTGACTATCAAAGGGGCGCTCACAGCGCTCACAGCTCATTGTTCTTAAATACATGTATCACAGTCGGTGAGCCAGACCTCATTGAACTAAGGAGCTTAGCCTAACATGAAAAAACAAGTTCTGTTAGCAAATTCACCCATTTGTGTTTGACAACTTGCTTTTTTGTTGTTGTTTAACTTTTTTTCCTAGCTGCATTGATTCAATTTCTTCTATTTAGTTTGTTTGCATTGTCTGCATTAATATAAGCTGAACCTAAACCTTATAATTACAACCACCAGATCGAGATCATTCGTCAAATTGGAAGCTGCAGTATACATGTCCAGTCCAGCATAGAGCAACAGCACACCAACGGTATGCCATCATTATATATAACACATGCTCATAGCATAAACCAATTAATTCTTTTTCCATTATTTATGATCTGCCTCAGTCATTGAGGACACTGGGATGTTGAAATATACACAGCTTAGAGCCCTCCAGTCTGCCATACATAATTCTTTCTGATGAATTGTTGTACAGATGTTTGCATGTTCTGTCTGCAGACTGTAGTACACACGCTCAACAAAAGCAACCCTTAAACTGTAATCCTGCATAGAGGGAGGGCGGGTGGATAAAATTAAAGAGATATGCTTATCTAAACTATTTATTAAAGAACCATATCCAAGGTATAATCCTAATATGTTATCAAGAGCCAAGGGGATTTCGGACGTACGTGCAGCGCAGAAATCCAGGTGTACAGGGTCGTAAATCGGGGGATTAGCGGAAAGGTTATTGTAATTTTTTAAATAACACAAAAGCAGATTTCATTATTAAAAGGCTGAACGGACCATCTGGGAGGAGGAAAGTACTTTGGTTTCATCCACTGCGCTGTGCTGTACTGTACCTCCATACACCAATTATTATTATTGTTTTTCATCAACTCAGACCACCAGGTCAGTTTAAATGAAAAGCATTTACAAAAGTATATCTGATCATGACTTGTAGTATGAGGACACCACAGTCTCTATGAATAGATTAACAGACTGTACATGTCTGAGTTATATCAGAATCATGTTATTCACCATGTACTATGGTATTACAGTCGAAGTAGGCAGCTTAACCTGTACCAAAGGGCACACTGGTACAAACACCAGGATATGGATTGTGCTGTACCATTTTTATCGGTTTAACCTGAATTTGTTTTGTCCCATCACTGCCTGCAGCAGTGCAATTCACTGTATGTTAACCAGTGCATCTGTTGACCTGAAATGTCACTGATGGGAAATAAAAACACACAAGTGGAGGCTTCCCTTCTGTGCTTAAACAATGCAACCCTGTCACCAGACAAGAACGGACATTGACAATTGACATTTCAGCAACCCCCAGAAATATGTACTATGACAACGTTTCTGTCTGTTTCTGTCTTTCTGTCGTCATTATCCATGCGTGGCAACAACAGCATGATTAAGGTTAGAAAGGGTCATGGTTTTGGCAAATAAACTATGGTTAAGGTATGGTTATAATTGAATTAACAGAAATATTTGTTTATGACCGAGGAAAGACAGTGGTTAAGGTTTAAAAGACTGTTAACATTAATTGGTGGTCTGTGACTAGCCTCAGGTCACCCACATCGATGTCAAACACACAACACACCCATCCACCACCAGTCCACCACCCTGACTTCCATACCCTAACCTTTATTTATACAGGTAATCTCAATGAGACACAGGGTGTCATTCTCAAAAGAGACCTGTTTGGGACAATTGGGCTTGGGCGTCGTGACGTCATTACTTGGCGTGGCGACATGTTGACAGCCTCCTTTACCGCTACTCGGACTACTGCCCACTGTTTATAGACGTAACATCCCTCTTAGTCGTGTGTCTTATTTACTATTTCAACCATGGTAAACCGTTGCTGTATTGTGGGGTGTAACAGCAACATTCAACATTCATGTAACATTCATCTTTCTGTTGCTATCCCTCTGCTGACAGATAAAATTCGTACTACAAAACTGCTGCATTAACTAAGCGAGCTATGTGAAGCTAGATCTAACATGACTTTGCTTACAGATTGGCGTGAAATGGTGCTCTCACAACAACCACGCTGTTATCTTAAAGAGGCCAACATCACGCTAAGGTTGCTTTCAAGTAAGCAAAACGATGCTTAGAAAACATCTGTTTCGCTGGAAGGGCAACAGGACAACAGTACCGAGACTGACCGGTCCGATGGAAGGGCTAATGTTAATGTTATGAGAGTATTATTCAAATACGGGATATGTTACAGGAAAATACTTAAACAGGAAGACAGCGGGAAAACAGCTCAAATACATGAGAAACCCGGAAAAAACGGGAGGGTTGACAGCTACTAACTACACTTTTGAAGCACATAGTTAAAAGTATTACATGTGTGAATGGTTGCCGGTGCTCCAATCTTTGTTGGGGAGTTCGTAGGGATCCAAACCTTTAATAGTGCCGATTTTGTCCACATACCGGTCCCTGGCTTCCCTATTTAAAGTATCCCGGTAAAGTCCACATCCTTTTCTGGATTTTAACATCTTTGTTTTCCTTTTTTCTCCCAACTCTGCTTTCTTCTCCTCCTTCGACTTGGTGTATGTTTACATTCGCAATGCTGTCAATATGGTCGCCACGTCCCAGAATGCAACGCGGCGCCCAAGCCCTATACTAGGGCTGGTCCGAATACCATTTTTTGAGCTTCGAAGCTTCGGTAGTAATGAGCATCGAATATTCGAAGCTTCGGAGAGATATAGACAGTCCAGACACGACACGTTCAGAATGAATAAACTTTTAATAAACTAGAGAACAGCGCGAGCAGGAAGCGGCGCGCCTCACGCGACCAGGGCTATGCTCTGAGAACGGAGACTTCACTAATGATATAAAACGAGTATAACGAGGCTGGGTTGTCCATTCTATTAAAGGAGAAGCCTTTGTGTATCTTAACAGACACAAAATGCAATTAAAATGTCTGTGTAACATGAACATGACAACAAGAAGCGTTTTCAACATACACCTACCCTGTTAGCTGCTAGCTAGCTAGCTGTCGTCTGGGACGAGAGTGTTCAGTCAGGCGTCGGTAATAATCATCATGCAGCAGTCCCGTGTGTATTTGTAGCATATATATGGATATATATGATATATATCCATTTTGCGTGCAATCAATCTGGCGTTGGAGAGTAGTATTCTCTCTGTGGGGATCGTTGTAGTAGTTTCCGTCTAGCGGCCGTGCTTCCGCTTCCTGCCCGCCCTCCTCGCTTGCCGTGGCCGACAACAATCGCGAGAGCGCCCGCTGGTCGTGGCTGTCCTCCGGAGGACCGGTGATGCATTCGCAGCGATTTCTTTTGGTTTATTTCCCCTCAGAAATAGGTAATTGAGCACTGTAGTGGTTATGAGCATATTATTGACTATGCAACTACATGGAAACGGGCAGAATTATGCCTGTGCCTTGTTCAGTAAAACACTAACAGACAGCTAGCGGCAGTCTCGTGCTGAAGTCCCGTGTGAATTCAGTTGTAGCAAGATAAATAACAGTGTAGGTCGGAGGAGCTACAGTGTAGCGTGAAGAGCAGAGGTGTTCACAGGGGAAGAAGCTTGGAGTAACGTAACTATGGAGAATATTGAAGAAGATATTGAACATATGGAAGAGGCTTTTGAGTTTGATGGACGGTCGTCCTTATATTATTCGAACCCGAGTATACAGACGAAGAACTATCCTCACAAGAGTTGGAAAGAACCAGACAGACAGAGGGGCAACAGGCAGATGAAGCAGCTGCTCCAAGATCACGCATGTCGGGCAACTGGTGGTGTTCGTGTGGGTGTTGTGCCGCGAAGGCATGACCGGTCCTCCGGAGGACATCTTCCAGACCAGCGGGTGCTCTCGTGATTGTTGTCGGCAGAGAATACTACTGTCCAACGGCAGATGGATCGCACACAAAATGGATATATATCGTATATATCCATATATATGCTACAAATAAACACGGGACTGCTGCATGATGATTATTACTGAAGCCTGACTGAATACTCTCTTGTCCCAGACGACAGCTAGCTAGCTAGCAGCTAACAGGGTAGGTGGATGTTGAAAATGCATCTTGTTGTTATGTAAGGGCCCTGTTCATGTTACACAGACATTTTAATTGCATTTTGTGTCTGTTAAGATACACAAAGACACTATTTAATGTATAACGGTGGGCATTTGCTGCAGCAGCTCCGTCTCGGTAGCTGCTATTGCGCTATTTTTGCTATAGACAGGTCTCCATAGTTATATTTAGCAAGATTAACGTAAAAATTGGCTGGAGTTCTCCTTTAAAATGGCTGGGCTATATAAGAAAATTGTAAAAGAGAGTATTTTGAACATATTCAAGCGCGAATGAGAACCGTTTGGAGGGGGATGCCAGGTTGTGCAAAAAAAAACCTGAATATTCGAATGTCAAATTTTCAAATCTAATATCAACCCACTGAACAAATATTCAAATATTCGGGTCCAGCCCTAGACAATACACAACATCAGTTACAGACAGACAGACAGATTACAATAGTATATACAAGATTTACAAAATAGTATACAATATTGGAAGTGCTCATATTATGCTTTGTCCCTTTCCTCTATAGTGCTATATATCTTTTTTTGTGCACATTATAGTTTTTTTTTCATTTAATTTCTTTTATTTCGAACAAAACTAAAATATATATATATACAAAGTTTACAAAGTGAAAAAAGGGACTTACCATCTCCAACTGAAAACACTGTTCACAAATTGTTCCAAACAGCTCTGTTGTAGTCCAGCCTTTACTTAAGAGACGAAGGTGCGTCACTTTGTAACATGTTATAATGCTCGCCTAGCTGCTAGCGTGGCACTTCCTCATACTCTGCTTCTGACTGGCTAGTAGTCCTTGCCTAGCTGCTGCGCATGTGCAACACCTAACAAAGATGGAACAGAAGTGAGATGCCTCACTCTGTAGCTAAAACGAAGAGCTCAACACACAGGGGGAAAAGAGGAGCTGCAGCAATGTGCAGTACAACAAAAATGTTTTTTTTTTTTTAAATTAAACCATATAAACCTATTCTGATATAACCTCTAAATACAATTATGAACCTGAAAATGAGCATAATATGAGCACTTTAAATGAAAATGCCAAGTAGACTTAAAATACTAAAAACAAGAACAGTGTTTCAGTGTCCTTAAAATGAGTTTAAAATTACCTATTGGGATCAAGCTGGACAGCTTTAGATCCTGCTGCAGTGTATTCCAGGTTAAGGGGGCAGAAAAAGAGAACTTTCTGCCTTGCTACAGAAAGAGCACACTACTTCCTGCACTTGACATTGTTGGTGACGTTGAGATGTCGGAATTGTCCAATATGAATGGGCTGAAACCAGTACACATTTGCACGCTAAAAATCTTTCCTACCCATTGTTCCGAACCTAACTTTCACAGACTGCTCATTCTCTGAAAAGTTTCATGAATATGAACATGTAATATACTGTACTATATGTATCAAGGCGCTCCGTCGTCATTAAAAACAATTCCCAGGTGCATTGAATTGCAGAGTGTACAACCGGAGCTGAGTGTCAAATGGATGGATCTGTTTTGCTGTTTGCTATTGCATAGGCCTACTAATAAAACACAATAATGATTGGACTGATATCCAGTTATTAGTTTCTCCATTTGGTAGGTCTTTTGAGGCACATCAGTCTTCAACATAAATTCCACATAAAAGATAACAGGTATTGCAAGACCGCTCACGTTGTTTCAATGGTAACACCAAAAAAGCTATTCATAAAAAAAGTGATCAACAAATATGGAGGCAAACTACAAAGCAAACAGGATCTTGTAATTAGCACTCAAACAGAGTAGGACACATTTAGTCCTCCTGTAAAACAAACCCCAATCACACTACAAAGTAGGGGAAAAAAAGTCAGGATAAGGATGTGCTGACGGATACAGACTCGCTGTGTGCTGTGCTGCTGTGCTCATATTTGTCAACCACTCTCTTAGCAGACTTGTGTGACACCAGCCACCTCGTTTTTGAACTACGCTTGCAGCTTTCTGTGACAGGTACGCCAGTCGGCATCAACATATCCAGCCACAACATCCGCGACTCAAGGCCCGGAGGTTCATCCGTTCTGACGGATATTTTCTGTTTGTTGCCCGAGGGATTACAGGCCCTGATGAAACAAAGGCACAAACATAATGTTTTGTGTTGGAGCTGCTCCTGTCTGCTGCAGAGACTATGCAGTAGAAAAGGAGATTCCCCCCAACCCTCTGATTTTGCTGTGTTTTTCTTGCTTAGATCTTGACCAAAGTGATATTTCTTCAACAGACTGGACATTTCCTACTTACGGCTTTGTGTATACTGGATATGTAAAACATTTCCGAGCTTGTGGTTGAGTACTTAGCAACCTTAGCTTAGTAGCAATCAGTACTTGCCCATCTGCTTTACTTCAGTCTTACAGTACTGTAAAGCGCTATATATAAATTAAATTTATTATTATTATTATATTATTACTGTACAATTTAAAATAAAAAATAAAACTCAATCCACCAGTTACATACAATTCACAGTAACTTCAAAAACAAAGTGCACCAATTTGGACATCTGCAATCCCAGTATACCTGGGTTATAATGAGCTATATGAAGATGGAGAGCCTATATCTGACCAGACCAAAGTAACACTTCAGTCTGGTAAACATGCTTTTTTATAAATGTACTTAAACTATCTAAAACATATAAACGACTGCCAAACTATAATTGACAGTATGAAGGCAGATAAGAAGTTGCGAGTATACTTTGTTAAATATATAGTTTATAATAATGTTGAAACTGAACTGAAATATTGCCATGTTTGTCCTGTGGCTGCAGCTGTGTCGCTAATTTAAACAAATTAAAAAAAAGTTTAAATTAATTTTTTATTTTGCTACTCAGAAAATACAAACAGGTACAATTATGGCACATTAAAACTGTATATCTAAATAGTTCAGCATTTTCTCCTACTCAAACCGCTGTCCCATGCTTCCACTGGGACAGCTTTTGCCTTTACATTTTGTGATTATGAAAGGCTGTTAGATATGCTCTGAGGTTATTTTTCGACATTTCAATCATGACATTATATGCATTTGTAATTTTAGTCATATTAGCTAATGACATTATTAGCTCGGTTTTAGGGGTCAGTGTGGTGCTCAGGGACACCTTGTCAGGACTCTTTGTCTGCAGAGCAGATCAGGCCTGTGACCTTCTGCCTACAGGACACACACGTCAACAATCAGGCCCAACCTGCCACCTCACAACATGATCAAATCTCCCAGACTGCGGCAGCACAGACTGCTGGTATTTACAGCTGATGAGCACGCTCAGTAGGGGCCTGTACCTTGATGTATGTGGAGAGTCACAGTCATGCATTAGTGGGGGTAATATCAGAGCCATCGCACAGTTGGGGCTCTTAAAGTCACAGCATTGTTTAGAGCGAGGCTGGGGCAGAAGGTCAGCGTCTCCATACACAACACAATTAGAGGAAGACACAATGTGGCGTGACTGACTGCAAATCAAATATCACAAAGGACATTTCCAGTAAAGGGCTTAGTAGAAAGATGGGCAAAATACACTACACTGAAAAAGGTAAAAATAAATGTACTCAAAAGTACATTTTTCAGAGATGTAAGAAAATGTATCCCAGAATTATTGATCCTCCATAAAGGTACAAGTAGTTTAAAGCAATATACTGTTTGTTGGAGGCTGTTGAGAGATGATGCTCTCGTCACAGTAGTGGCTACTAGTGTACTACAGTTCCTTCTTTCAAGCCCTGTAACCAGTAGGAACATTGATGTTGGACAATTCTTACCACTTGACAATGCAGACCTTTTTGTAAGTACATATTCCTACAATATCCATGTAAGATATCATAGGTCAGACACAAACTCATGGACATGAATTGCCAGATACAACAATCCTCTATTATTAATTCCTATAGGGTGACTGGTTGATCTTTCAATACTGTCTTTAATCTCTATACTGTCTTTTGGCTGTAAATGTAAAATCAACCAAAGAAAATCGTTTTCATCACTATTAATATGTAGTAAAAGTGTAAAGAAGAAAGGATGAATTGATCAAAAAATGTTTCTTGTTTTGTTCTTTTTTTACTCTACAAAAGCATGTTAGAATGGCTGGCGGCGAACATCTTTAATTGCAACAAATTAATTACTACAATGGACGGAGAATACTACAAATAAACAACAAAGACGCCACGCCAAGGAAACTGTTGACAGTTTTTGTGTCAGCCTCCGGCTCACCTTCTCCGTGTGGCTTTATAAGGGTTGAAGAGTTTCACTTCACGACGTTTAGAGGGAATTCATACTTCTCGTACTCAAAATATCGGAGCGAGACAAACAGAATGAATTATCACCATAACAAATGTCTGCTGTCTACTTCTGTGGGTGTTTGTTTATAAGTGTGTTTTTGTACTTGTCCGCCTGTGAGATGCAGTTTCAGACATTTGGTGAGAGGACAATTTTACAAAGTTATTCTGAATCCTCAATCCTGCAGATGCTCTTTGCTATTGAGAAATGTTTATTGGGTTTGTCAGGTTGCACCTGTCCCATCGACAGTGCCAATGGTGTTAAACTTCATCTCTTCACTACAGATGTTTGAATGAGATGAGGATATTTCCCTTCACAAACACTCTAGATGCTTCATCTTTTTTTGTTGCAGCAATGTGTTGTACATGCTATAAATTAGCATTAGAGTTTTTGTTAAGGATGGAGCTAAATTGAAGGTTAGTTTACTATTTGGGTTAATAGCTCGGATTATAACTAGGATTGGGTTTGGGGTAAACTAAGGCTCTAACTGCAAATTTGAAGTGCATATTGCACTAGGAGTTTTTTATCCTTCTCATGCCAGACTACATAATATTTTTATGAGATGGTCACTGTGTCAAATTACACCAGGGGTTTTCAAAGTGTGCCACTACACAGGAAAAACTTTGCAATTGATGCTCTTAACAGTTTTTGTGACTCATAACATCTGTCAGGTGGTTGGGCCATAATTGGGCTGATACTATGTAGTATGAATGGCATATGATTTGGGGAGAAAAGACTTTAATAGGATATCTAGCCAGTGCCACTAAAGAATACATGAAAATAAAGAAGGTTAAGTTTAGGTTAAGGATAGTTTTATAGGATAGGTCTTGGGTTTAAGGATTAGGACTATTGTAGGATCAAAGGAAATGTTGGAGGTTGAAATGTAATCAACAGAAAGTCCTAACAAGTCTGACTAATACATTATTGTGTGTGTGTGTGTGTGTGTGTGTGTGTGTGTGTGTGTGTGTGTGTGTGTGTGTGTGTGTGTGTGTGTGTGTGTGTGTGTGTGTGTGTGTGTGTGTGTGTGTGTGTGTGTGTGTGTGTGTGTGTGTGTTTGTCCCTCTTTGGGCTCTCCTCCTTGCTCTTCACAGATCACTAGCAGTCCTCCAGCCCCGGCCCCCGTCCTGATGATGTAATTATTTCCCAGTGGCACCTGGGAGCCACGGCCGCCATTCGGAGGCATCGCTCACAGCCAAGTATGCAGATGTTTCTAATTGCTTTCCATTACCAAGAATAACAGCTGTTTATATCTATCAGCAAATAATTCACAAGAGTTCCAGACTGTTAGGATAACATATCCCACCTGGTCACCATCACCAGTTGTCAACAGCCGAGGGCTGCGCTTGCCAGGCCTCTTGTTTACCGAATCCCCCGATAAGCTTGGGCTTAGAGTCACCTTCAGCCATCTTGCTTTGCACCTCCCAGGATTTCCTATTTTATCTTACAAGTCAATAATTTATTATCATCTCAAAAAAAGACGGAAAATTACATTTTGTTTTTGTCATGATATCCTGTGCTGTTATTGTGCCCAACTATATCAAATATGCATTTCATTTTCATACCCTTAAAGCTCTACTAATAAGTATTTGAATGACTACATGTAAATGGAAAAGTGTCACTTAAACCCCCCAGAGTTTATGGAGACTAAACCATAGCAACAAGGAGTGAATATTGCACTTGCATTCAACTCCAAAGTAATGCTTATGTTGCTCCGTGTCTGTTTGATTAGTTTATAGACAACTGTTTGCTAAGTTGTCAGCCATACCAGTTTCCTAATTTCAGGGTTGTGTGTTACTTGAAACAATCTTCAAAATATGTAAATAAATGTAGCTTTTGAACCTAAAACTATTGTCAGGGTAGTCAGGGCTTTTTTTGCATAGAAGTTAAGCTTAAAAAGCTAATTCTTCCTTTGGGATTGTTTGTAATTTTAGGGCATGAGGTACTAATTTGAGAGACAGATATTGTGGTTTTCTGGTGTTCATAACCTTAAAATGTAAATACCTCATCTATAACTTCATGAAAAACAGAAAAGTTTCAAGTTTAAACTCTTATGTCCAACATACATTATCATGTGCTATACCTTGGAGCTCACAATACCATTTTGTGGTACTATAGTACTAAAGTGTTGTTCTATAGTTTTGTATGTTGGTGCAAACAAGCAGACAGTAAAAGACCTAATCTGACCTCCCCTTAAAAATGTACCTCTAGAGGTCTTTTTAAAGGGCAGCGTCATTTGTTATACAGAGTTGTTGGGTCGTACCACTGGAGCGAGCAGACTCACCATGTGTCCACAGAGCTGTTTTATTTCTGAAGTGATGACTTAGTCGCATGGTGCTTTAAATATTATTGGCCTTGCAGCTCCTCTTACATTCTTTTTCATGGGGCATCAACCTTAATTTGATCCAGTAGTGAAATCCGGGAAGCTCATCATTGTCCCTCCCTTAACTGAACGAACTTCAGATCTACAATGTCTCTCTTTACGTTTCGATCGGATGGCCAAATACCATGAAGCATCCACCTGCATGTGTAACTTTTTATCTGGCACAGTCATCCTCCATAACAAGTCTACATATTAAGTCTAATGCTTATTTATGTTTGTCTATATTTAAAGGTCCAATATGTAATACTGACAGCTAGTGTTTATAATAGTTACTGCAGTTCAAATTCAAAATACTGGAGAGAGTCGTCTCCCCCGCCCTTCCTCCCCAGACTTGAAGTTCACGGAGGTTGCCAGGCTGAGTCCGCGCAGCATCCACAACAATGCTTGTCTCACATAGCCAGACATACTTCACAGCACAGCAGAGTAGCTAACGTTAGATACTCGCTCTATTGACAGTCATAGAAGCCCGTGCTCACGCGGAGCTCTGTACCCAACTGACAGACACACTTTTTTGGCTTAGAATTACAGTAGGAACCGCCAAAAACCCACAACCTTGCCTTTCTCTCCACACGCCAGACAGACTCACTTCCTCGGCTTAGAATTACGATAGGAACCGCTAAAAATAACACTACCTTGTCGTCCTTTTCCAACCGACTGAAATACACACTTTATCGTCTTAGAAGTACGGCAACAATCGCTAAACACACTGCTAACTCACAGTCTTCTCTTCTGGATTTACAGCCCTCCTCTTGGCTTAAAATAACTCACCTACGGCGGGCTACGGCGTTGTAAACAGCCGTGGCCAGCAATGGTCGTCCAGTAACGTTAGCTAGATAGCAGGGTTAGCATGGTGGCGTTAGCCAGGACCAGTTACTGGCTGAGTCTCAATTGTTTTTGCAAGTAACCAACTCGTGTTTCTAGATATATAATTCAAAGTGAGTACACAAATGTTGAAATGACATGAAATGCTCGTCCCTAGTAGCTGTGATAAATTAGCCTGAAGCTAATGCTTACCCGTTCAGGAGGAAATTAGCCAACTCAGCGTCCTTTTGGGCTGTAAGCTGTCTCCATCTTTCAAATACATCTCCAATATTAACCCGGGGTTTGTTACGTCTCTGGTACAAGCAACTGTTAGAAACATGCCGTTTTTTTAGGTAGAGTAGAATCTATCTCCGTTGATCCCGTTCGTTCATTGCTGCTTTCATGGCTATACTAAGGTTACCGCTGTAGCGCGCTGGGTTTACCTGTTTACAGGTATATCTGGCAACCCGGCCTGGCTGTTAAACTGGGCAGTTGATAACAACACACAGACCAAAACATAAACATAAATTCCGTCACGGATCGTAAATTTCAAAAAGAAAAAATACTGACTTTAGCATTGTTGTCAGAAAAGATAGTATTTCAGCCTAACATGTTTCCTTAATATCTGATGAGGCATTGGTGTCATTTTTGGATTTATTACAGTACATATATTACATATTGGACTTAATGGATTTAATGTTCATGTAGGATTAGGAATTGAAATCCGAAGCTAAAGAGAAACATGTTTTGTCACGTCTACTGTGACTATTGAAGTTCATTCCACTTGCCACTGGGGCTGTTTGATAAAGCTACAATTGTTTTCTGCCCTGGGTGCAGTACATGCTATGCAGGATGTTTAATATTGATTGATTACAGTGTATGCTGGAGAGTGTAGTTCCTATCCCATTAACAGTTTATGTTTACTGCTTGGACCGTAACTACAATCTTTCTCAGAATTTAACATTAGTGTTTTATCTTTACTGTACCTTAACCATATTGTTTTGCCATAACCACATCCCAAACATTAGCCATAACACAGTTGCCATGAGGTTTTACAGACTCATCCAATATCAGCCTTCTGTCTGGACATAGATTTGTTTTCATGTCACCCTTAGGCTCATTGACAATGATGAAGATTGGAGACTGACATCATTTCATCCATCATTCATCCATCATCTTTTCAAACTCTGTTTATGAAGTTAGAGTGCCATTTATTTCTGTGTTCAGCCATGATGCTTTTGATGATTTTGCTGCTCATACAAACTGGAAGTAAATGTGTCATAGAATTTGCATCTCGTCCTGTGTACCAGAGGATTTCCCCCCGGTAATACCTGCACATCAGTGTTTATTCAGAACAGTAAATAGCTTAAAATAAGAACGTGAGAAACGTGCAACAAAACGTTCTTGTATCAGAATGTCACAGATGATTACGTTAAAAGTAACATGCTGACTAGACTGAACACTGCGGCCTTCCCACAAATGAAGTCTGCCTTTCAAGCACCATTCCTGTTTCTGGCGGCAAGGCCCAGCCCAGTATTGTGTGTGTGCTTTGTCTGACACGCTGGCTGTTGGGAATGACCCATCTGACGGGGAGTGACTGCCAACAAGAGCAGAATGTCATTATGAGTGGAGGCTGCTGCGGGCCTGCCACCATCATAGGGAATTCATCACCACAAGTGATGATGATAATGGACTTTGCTGCAAATGACTTTGGATGAGCAGTGTTTTTGGCAAGCGGCACAGGGTCTGACTGGAATTTTTTCTCCCTACCTCAGAAACAGAGAAGAAGGCTTTCAGTGTCCCAGCTGGGCTGTGGGATGCCCTGTGGTTGTGGAATTGACATTGGGTAAATACTTTGTGTTTGTGCTGAATTTGGACTGCCGGTTTGTTATCGTCATTGTTGACAAGTCAGAAACAGTTTGATTAACTGTACTTTCTGGATTTGATAGAATAGTTTAAATATTTACATTAATGAAGTGTTAAGTTCATGACTATAACTGCATGCAGTCATAAACATCTATTTCACCTAATGACATTTCCAATAACATCACAAACACTGCTTCTTTTTTTCTTCTTTTTTTACAATTTAATAAATCACATTCTGTAATTGGCTGTTTCCGTCATGCTCGCTCCTCTGAGAGCCCAGGGATTCAAAAATAATTGTCCAACTTTGCCAGAGTGCTCAAAGCAAAACTCATCAAGTGATAACTTTAACCGCTTAGTGTCGCCTCCACATGAGAACATAGCTATGGGGAGGTGACAAAACTGTGACAACTCCATTATCATCTACAGGAAAAGGAAAGCTAACAAGGCCGAGGCTCATTATGAAAAGTGACAAACAACAGTTAGTTGGGATCGGGGAGGTTTTATCACTATTCTTTGACAGAATCCCTTTCAGTGATTATGAAATGCCTCATTAAAGCAGCACACTTGAAAGCGTACACGATTCGATGTGAGATAAAAATCCAGGAAAGAATTCATGTGCGAATTAAAATAGAAGGTATAACAGCTCAGTGATAGACTGTTGACCACATAATTAGCAGTTTCAACCCTGTTTTTGCATAAATGCAACATTCTGTCATGCATATTCAAATATGCGCCCTGCTCTGACATTTTAATTGGTTAAACAGTTTCAACAGACAGCAGAGAGGAGAGGATGGCGGCTCTTTTTCAGCGACGCTCTGGCCTCGCCTGAAAGATCCGTCACTCTGTCTGTCATGCAAAACATCTTTTGGGGTTTGTTTACCAGGCATGTAGCGGAGTGAGTACTCTCTGGCTGCTAATGTGACAGTTGCACTCTGGCTTTCAGTTCAGTGGACATGTTGTTTTGGAGAGAAAGCAGGAGGATGGTACCCAACTTATCTGATTACCGATGATGTACATCACACATCCCCGACCGACTTTGCACCGAGACAGCCAAGCGAGAGGGAAAGGATGTTGGATATCTGTAAACAAGGCTTGACTGACATTGCTGCAGACAATTTGTGAGGGTCAGCTGAAGATCCATGCCACATGCATGCCACTGAATTGAAGGATATCAAGACACTGTGGGTCAAATCGGCAGTCATAGGACACCTGATGAACAGCTTCATATGCAGCTTTATGGCACATTCCTGACTGCTGACTCAACCTTTGTATTTATTAGTGTATTGTAAAGTAAAAGTCCCAATTAATGCTGATTTAACGTGTATTGCATGTGTAACATGTATGTACATTCGTTTCCATTCACCCATTTTAATGCACATTTTAAATATGTGCAAAAAGTGGGAAAACGATGTCTTCATGGACCTGGCTTTGTGCACAGGGGATTTGTCGTGTTGAATCAGGAATGGGACAAACAAACACGCAAGAAATTAACAACTTTCAAAGCTACTGAATACAATAATATTTTGGACAATAGTGTGCTTCCAACTTTATGACTCTCTCACAGCCTTCTTCTACATGATCTCTAAAACCAAACGGCAGAAGTGCCGTGAGTCTTTGCGAATGTAAAACCATATGGAATAATTTACAACTCCTGTGGCCTATGTCTTTAACATGCAGTCAACACACCACCTGATGTTTAGGTAAATAGCTGCTTGAAACACACAAACCGTACACATACCCTGAATTTATTTGGGTTTCAATCATATGGCAAATGTGTTTTTTTCATATTACTAAGCATATGGTCATCTCCCTAACCTTTTTTACTGTAATAATTTCATCCATGAGTAACTCATGATTCTTTCGGCATCATGTACTCTTATTTTTGTTATGGCTAAATGCCACAGGGACCTGTGCTAACTTTAACCAGCCGCAATTTCAATTTGCAATGCATATGTTTCAGAACAGAGCCCCACAGTTAGTACACAAAACACCCCATGAGCGCAGAGGCAGTGACTGCTGTGGCAGAGGCCATTAATATGCATAGCATTGCTAAAAGCTCCAAAGTGACCTACATGACAAGGTTCAGTATACACTCCAACTGTGTGCTACACTTGTGGGATTTAGCCGCCCATGTTACCTTAATTAGTGTCTTCTTGCCACGGACGGCTTTTTTCTGGAGAGGCTGTTGAACTTACTTGTATGCTGGGGTCACCTCGGTCACTCCAAATGCCTGGCCCTCGACAGCTCGGGCACCTCTCCACAGCCAACAAAATGGTTGCCATTAGCCTGTAGAGGACGACTGCTAACATCCCCATTAGATGCACTTTAAACTCCTGCAGTGTGTCACAGCCATCCGACAATGACACTCCAGCTCTTCCAGGTAATCCTCGAGGCCCTTCACTGACAGGATTTATCAATTAACAGATTTGTTTGCTTTCCTCTCCTCCGACCTCATTTGCATAGCAGCCAGCTAACGCACCGCTCAAGTTCAAGAGCACTGTTGACACTGTTTTTTCTTTATCCTCTACAACAGGCAGCAGAGGGGCCAACAAATGAAAAATTACCATACATATTACAACTCAGCTGCTGTGTTGATGTAAAAGTATCCAACAGAAGTGGTTCGGAGCACAGAAAGTTACAAGATGTTAGCAACCACTCCAGGGCGAAGCATTGTTGACGCTCATTCCTGTTCGGTCTTTGTCAAAGGAGAACTTAGCATTTTCAATGCTAAAGGACAGCTGTTGCTGGCAGGCCTCTTTCTCACTGGCGGAGGCACCACTGTTTAGGGCGGTAATCTGTCAGTGCGGTGGTGTTGCCAATGTGCTCTACCCCTAGGTGGAAGCAGAGAAATGTGGCTTGGGGCTCTATGCATAGCAATGAGGCCAGACAGATGTAAAAATACACTGTGGTTTTGCAGCCTCAATGCTCTCTCTGGGTGTTTGCCTGGATCCTCCCCATCAACCTTTTGAACACATCCATTCCCATGATGCAACACTGTTGCAAGGACATATTCATCCTGTCTGAGTGGAAGCCTTCACCATGATCCAGACAATTAGTATATTCCCTGGCATGATAGTTTTACATTTGTGGAAACTGCACATCAGAATAACCAGACATAACTACTGTAAACTGTATTTTTTATATAATGAATTCTTATTCGTAGATGTGATTATTATTAATGCTTCCTAAACCTACAGTGGCCTTTTACAGTCGAGGATGATTAGCATCCTGCATTAGATGTCAAAGTTCAATATTCGATAATGATCATCACCACACATCATTTTCTGGCTGTACAATTTGTGGTTTGTTGGTGAATCGGTGCACTCGGGCCCTGTAGATTTAGAAATGTCAATCAGAATGAATGAGCAGGGAAACGAAATGTAAACACTGAGAGACTATTTCTGACACTACACATAAGGATGCATGGGGAATTAGCCAGAAAGCGATGCTGTAAATCCAGCTGCTTAATTTATCTAAATATGCTAAGGTCTTCTTAATTATTACCACAGCAATTGCCATCACTGCTGTTGCTGGTTTAACTGTTGCATCCTACAAATCAGTAAATTGCACAACTTTTCTTATCCTGCAACTATACTGATTTCTATAATTAACATGTATGTTTTTCTAATCAGACAGAATGTCTTGGACAACAAACAGGCCTCATAGCTGCATTACAAAACGTATAGAAATCTTTTTCTTTCCTCTGCTTCAGTATTTTTCTTTTGTGCTTTTATCATACAGACAGCTTGTTGTTGTGCCTATATCATTTGTACTAATTAAAACCTGCAGTATTCTTAACTATTTAGACACAAAAACGTGTTTGTAGTGAGATTTGCAAAAATCTATCGCTCTTTGTTCAGATGCACCAATCAGGGTTGGGGGGGGCTAACTGCGTGTCAATCACTGCTCATACACACGCATTCATTCTCGCTTGTGGGGGGAGGGGCTTAGGAAACCGTTTTGGGCTTTAGCAGAAAGGGGGGAGGGACTGAGAAGTTGTTGATGTTTAAATTAAAAAAAGTCCTGGATCTTCGCAATCCTACCTATGGCACCTGTAACTTGTTTGACTCAACAGCTGACAATACAATATTCAATACAATATCATCCTCACAGATAATTACTGTATCGTACATTCCCTCCCACCTGGGGAGGAAAAGATAAAATACAGCAGCTTTTTTTAAAAGCAACCCTTTCTTCTACATAATGCATTAATATGCTATCAATTATGTTTGCTAAATATGTTTAAGGAGAAGCGTAATTGCTCTCTGGAATACATTCACTTGCAATTTTGTTTTCTAATCCAGGAAATGGTATATTGTTATAGCATTGTCATACCCAACACAAAAAACAAAGGTTATTCAGCTGTCTTTCTTGTAACTTTTAGAATAACGAATGACAAAGTAATTTTACAGTAAAGTGCCGTTCTAAAAGTTAGAGAAACTGGAATCAGATTAGTTTTGATTCGGTGCTGACATCCTGCTGGAACGTTTCAATAAATAAAACGGCTTGTTCATTCATGCAACTCTAGTTTGTTTGTAGTTGGGCAGCGTGATCTTAAAACAAACAAATAAAAAACGTAGAAATTTTTACTGCACTTTGGATAGAAAAAAACAAAATAATGACTGTAAGTGAGGCTACACCTGTACAAAACCATTTCCGTTTTCTCGTCTGAACAGAACTCATTAGAAACCCACAGCATTAAATGAAGATGGACTACAGGAAGTGACAATGTGAATCATAGCCAAATGCTTATGATTAATGAGGCATATGGCTAAACCTAGTTGCAGATCCTGTCTTCTCCCACATGCACTTGTCATCTGCAAGAAAGTTTGCTCCTTCAGTTTGAAAAATAAAAAAAAACATTTAGGTTGACATCCCTCCGTGTGAGGTCAAGTTTTAGATCTTCAAACTAACAAGCAGGCATCATCAACAATAATATGTAGAAGAGCTTTAAGAAAACTTTGAATCCCTACTTGTAAAATAAAGACAATTCTTTAGGGCTTCATGTGTTTAAATAACCCTAAGGTGCATATTGAGTCCCTCTGGATCTTGGCTGAATCCCCAGTGAACTCGTAGTTTTTATGGTGCAAGTCACACGTGGTATGTTTTCAAGCTTCTTATCAACACTTCAGATTAGCAGGCCTGCAGTTCACACATTTTAGTTATTGGCCTGTTAGGATCCACAGAAACATGGTACTTTGGACATGGTTACACTGCCAACAGATGGTGAGAGCATCTTTAGGCTTAGCGGATAGAGACAGACAGCAGATAGCGGAGTGCTTTGGTTAAAGAGACCCTTCCCCACAAACAGAAACTCTTCATGGCGGTGACACGCAATGTATGTTCCCCTGAGGCATAATTAATGTCTGTTTTTAAATTTATCTGACCACTCGGGGAATGTGGTGGAGATTAAGCTCTCATCAGTAACTAAAGAAAAGCTGAGACATATGAACGCAGGCTTGGTGACAGGTAATTTCAGGTTTAGCACAAAAGGGGGTTAAGATAACACTTGAAGATATGATGCATGATGAAGAGGGCACTTTATGACACCAAACTCTGTATGTTTTTTTTTTAGTTTATCCAACATGTTTATCTTAACATGTTTGTTAGAAAATCCTGTTAGTTCGATAATAACATGTCTGATAGTACTGAACTGTTATTGGATTAAGCTGCTTCTGTAAGAAGATACAAAATCCTATTGATTTTAGGGAACAATATATATTTTGTATCTCTAATGCATAACAATGGCCAAATATATCACATTTCTAGTGCAGATTTATTGTGAACTTTTTTTTGCAACCCTGTCTCTTAAAAACTGTTCATATACAACTCATTTGCAACAGTGAACTCGATTTGAGGACACTTTTTAATGAATGTATCTGTGAGTTGCAAAATGTTCATGCCAAACATATCTGCAACATGATCACTGTCGTACAGATTTGATTTGTTTTCCTACAATATCTGCTTGGCATGATAACAAAGAAAGATTCTGATGCTTTTTTTACTTATACTTATGCAGATTAGATTTTAATGTAGTCACTATGGCAGAAGGAGGTAATACAATGATGATTGAGCCTATGGCCCACTGATAACAGTATTGCAATATTCATATATTTGCAGAATTACCAACTGGCTGTCTGGCGTGACATTCATGGGAAAAATGCTAATGTATTACAGTTTTTCTCTATTATATACACACACAAAATGGAACCATACACACAATTCTGAAGACTTGAAGTGTATGTAAGAACAAGGTTTGCGTTCGGAATCGCATACTATGCACTACATGCTCAATATGTATACTATCATTCAACATACTTTTGTGTAAATTAACGGTAGTCTGTAGCTTTTCCAAACTCTTCAACTCAACTGGGGAAATTTGGGCTGAAGTGCTTTGCTCGATAGAAAGTCAGCGTTAGGTGTTAATGAAAACAAAAATAGGTTTTTCAAATGTTCTTGCTTGCTCAGATTTTTCAGGCCTGGGTTTGTTTTGACAGCTCACAGGGAAACATTTCTAGACTGAAACATGATGCCGTTTCTTAATTAACGCCAATTAAGACACACTAAAATAAAAGGATAAACTGTATGTCATGTTCACCTTAAGAAAGAGATAAACAGCAGTACAACAAATGACAGACACTAAAAAAAACTAACATGATACCAGTCTGTCTGTTTTGGTCAAAAAGCACATGGACAAGGCTTTATCTGCACATCCCGATCATAAACACTCAGCTGAACAATGCTTGTTTATAAGAGAAGCTAGATAAAGACGAGCGAGCGTTTCCTTTAGTCGTCTCACAAAATATCTAATGAGGCATCAGGATGAAGTAGTTTGTTGTCTCGTATAACCAGATGGATGTAGGCTGTGATTAAAACCAATTAACTCTCCCCGAGATCTAAACAACTTTTCTGTCATTAATGCACATATTTTACACCTCATTAGAGGCACGGTGATTGGAGGTAGAAACAAATATATAAAAAAAGAAAGGAGATGGGGGGAAAAAAGAGGGAGTCATTTGCATTTTAGATTTACAATATGCTTAGGATGGGAAAACAGGATATGTATGCAAGGAGAAGAGAGAAAGAGGGATGATGGAAAGTGGCTTAAAACACTCCAGGCCACATCTGTGTGTGCTGAACGAGCTTCAGGAGGTGACACATGACTTCTTCTAATTAACTGTAAGGTTGTTTTGTTTTTTGGTTGTTGGTGTAATGTGAATGGCTGTTGCCATCATTTTCCCCCTCCCCCTCCTGCACTGAAATGTGCATCGTGGGGTGAAACGGGCAAGATGTTAACTAATTTTATTTTTAATCTTCCCTTTTGCCGCCGAGCGTGTTGTTCGGGCATCGCGTCTTCTGAAATTTCCTCGCCTCTTTCATGGAAACATATTGGGGCAGAATTCGCCAGCTGTCGGCCTCCTCTCCCTTCTGCTGCCATTATCCTCAGGCCCCACCCCGCCTTATGGCTGGCCAGCCTGCCAGGAACAGGGCCTGTCCAAAATCAAAAGGTGGCTCTTTTCAATTCAGGCCATCATCACACGTCCCCAAACCGTAACCCCCACCCCCCACCCCTTACCCTCCACCCTGCACCCATCCACCACCCGTGCATACAACCTACAGTAGACGCTTCATAAACACGTAATCCATGTTTCTTGCCACGGTGCATATCATACACAAGGCAAGGCTTTGGCTCTCCAACTCGTGATAGTGCCTCTCATGTGACCATATGCCAACTCTTCCATAACCCCCACCCCCACATCCCCTCCTCCTACTACTACTATACCACCCTAACCAACTATGTATAATCATCCCTCAACATGTTCATCTCAGCATCAGGATGCACACAAGCTATAGAAGAAGGTTTTACAAGTAAAACACCCTCCAGGTTTTTTTTCTTGCTCCTTTATGTATGTTTAGTCTCATTCACACAAATCCGGACTTTCTCTTACACAAACCTGATCGGTGAGCAGTTTTGCTAAATAGGATTTGGTAACATAAATAAAGACTCAATAAATATAGACATAAAAACGAAATTAAAAATAAGACAAATCTAGTACATACAATACAGTGCACTTTGGCTTAGTCTATTACAAACGAGCATCACTAATACATCAGTCATACATCGTGAGGACTTTTGTATTACCAAGCACCTAGAGTCTCTGCTCTTCCCATGTTTTTTAATAGCCTTTATTTCAAAAGAAACTGTTGTGTTAAATGAATATAACCGTACACTATTTTTAACAACCAAAACACATGTCCATGTCGTTTATAATTGGACTTTTTAACAGTAGGCCATTAACTTAGTCTGTATGCTACACAGCACAACAAAATAGAAAATATTACTATACGACTATAGTTGTATGGTAAAGGCACAAATATCCAGAAAAAATTACCAAATCAACTAAATCTGCTAGTTGGGCCGACGCACAACGAAGGACGGAACAAAACTGCGGCACATTCCTTACGTTACCATCTTGTTGCTAAGTGCTGATTGCTGTGTACTTCCCATAAATCAGTAAATGAAACTTTCTTTTTTAATAATTTGACTTTCTGTATGTTGCACTTATTTGTTTTGTAAAACCCTGATTGATATTACCGTTAATAAGTAGCCATTTCTAAACACTGGAAAAATGGAAAATATATGACATTATTGGTAGATTTTCATAATTAATCTATCAATCAATTGTACAAACAAAATGACAAATGCTGATTAGAAATTGATTAAAATATCGTGTGTGATAAACAGCCAAAACACCTTGTTATGTAATGGAAAAAGTAAAGTCAAGAGGCTGTGACAACCTAATCACTTATTATAACTCTTATCCATTGCTGTTCTGTTGATTGGTGAATCAATTACTCAACTTCTGTTCTAGTCTGAATTTGCTGTTGGCCTTTAGAAGTCAATTATTAAGTCATTATTAATATTAGTGGTATCACTGCTGCAGTGGTAGTCATTAATATCTGCCCCACATTAAGTGAGTCTGTCTCCTGTGAAGCTCGTCCAGTGGATTAAGTAAGGCTGAGTTACTTCTTCTGCCCTCAGGCCCTGTGTCATATGCTGCTTTAGGATCTGGGGGACTGAGGGGCCCTGTCCCTGTTGTTCTATAATGGAATCCAGCTTCCACAGAGATCTTTGAGACGTCTGCAAGCAATTTTATCACTCGCCACTTTTGGGCCTTGTCTTGAATCCACAAAGCCTTGTCAGTGTGATATAAGGAGAGTGTGATGTGTCTGGGTGTCAAAATGGGGTTTGGGCACTTCAGGGGTCCCTGAGGTGACTCCTGAGGATCCCCCGTATGTCAGTCCAACTGAGTTAAAGTATTCAGGTATTCTTTAATATTTTCTGTTTCTATTTTGATTTTAACCATCCAAAAACGTTGTGGACTTGGTTTATGTGGTTTGTTTTTATTTTCTCATTGTCCAATTGCAACCAAACCAGAACTTACAGATTGAAAACATAAATTAATGTCTATTTTCATCTACTATACTATATATAGACTATAAATAGAGAAATTGGAACATATGTGTCCTAAATATGTTAATTATTGGCTCATACAGAAGTTTATTTATTATTAGAATTATTAGGTGTTTTTTCAGTAAGTGCTCTCAGGAAAACCTATTGGATATCTGAGTCTATGTCCTCTACTCAACACATACATAACATGTCCTGTAGTTGGCCCTGTGGTTGCTTTGGTTTCGCCTTCATGATCACTAAAGGCCGGTTCAAAATAGAATGTTTCTGAGGGACTAGTCTCAACGGATGTACAATTCTGGGATAAAGTCTGACATACAGTGTGTGATGTTCCTCCCCTTTGGCTATCTCCCCTATCTATTTAGCAATGGCACCGTCACTGCATCCGGGGCGTAGCGCTGCCCAGGACGGTTGTGATTGGTTTAAAGAAATACAAACAAACCAGAGTGTTTTTTCCCCTATCCCAGAATAGATAGGCGGTGTTACCAGACCATAGGAGATAGGATTGGGACTACGAGACTACTGAGGGACTGTTACTGACTTTTTTTGTAGATCGATAAAACAAACAATTTTTATAAAAGTAATTGTGTGCACATCCTACCTTCTGGCAGGTGCAGGACAAATGAGAAATACTAAAGTGACAAAAATGTAATGTCCGCAACACTGCTTTAAGCTCCCATATTTAATACAAAGCCTGGGAGCTTAAAGCAGTGTTGCGGACATTACATTTTTTTCACTTTCGATAAAACAAACAAACAATTTGTGCACTGGAAACTGCGCTGCTAAATTATTGACAGAAATTACTGAAACAAAATGGAACATCAAAATTGTAGCTTTAGTCCTGTTTTGAAACCCAATATAACAATGTAAATCCATATCACTGATGTACAACGTTTAGGCTGTTTTACCTCTGAACAAACTCGATCCACAAACACATGTACTAAACATGTTGAAAGTAGTAAGCACGCTGGTGTTTCCGGTAGAGGTCAGTTAGAGTTTTTGCTGCAGCTTGGGTTCGTCTCTCTCAGGGCCAGCTATCTGGTGTGGTTGGAACAACGGAACATGGCTGGCATTTCCTCATTAGGATATTCGTTAGCCTCATTTTGGTGCTGTCACAACCAATCTCCGTTACATCTCTCCACCTCCATCATTTCAGAGGGGGAGAAAGACAAGTGGAGAATCCATCTGAATATCTCAATAAATACTCTGTCCTCTATTCAAGGGCTCAGGGCTCATTAGTGGAATGAGGTGATTGTAAAAGGAGGCTCAGGTGGTTTGGGTGGGAGGGGAAAGTGTAAAGACATTTTAATGTACCAGAAAATATTACCAAAACTGTTAACAGACACGACTGATGTATTTACAGCATCCTTAAACATTAAAACTTTGATTTTAGGTATGTTTATAGCAGGCCCATTATTTACTTTTGGATCATGAATTGTGCCTTTTAAGTCCTGGTAGAATATCCTGGCTGTTGAAGAAAATGTTTTAATTTAATCTGTGTATTTTTAGATTATTGTTTTAATGATATTGTTGAAGTGTTTACAATGTATGAGCTCAAATGGCACTTTAAAAAACAGATAGCACTGTTGAATTTGACAAATCTAACATATTTAAGGGGACATTATTCATTTTCGGTCTGTGTCTGGGTCAGTCTGTCAGCCAGACAGTCAAGTGTGAGTGTGTGTGTGTGTGTGTGTGTGTGTGTGTGTGTGTGTGTGTGTGTGTGTGTGTGTGTGTGTGTGTGTGTGTGTGTGTGTGTGTGTGTGTGTGTGTGTGTGTGTGTGTGTGTGTGTGTGTGTGTGTGTGTGTGTGTGTGTGCGTGTGTGTGTGTGTGTGTGTGTCACAAAACAAATGCAACGCTCAGCCTCCTTTATTTATTTATTTATTATTTTGCTTGTGTACCGGCGTTAATTCGGTCTAACGAAAGCGCTCATTAGTTCTAATAAATGCTGTGACTTTGCCTTGTTCCACTGGAGCCTGACCTTTCTCCGTGCACTGCCCATAACATCTCCTGCTAGGATTTTCACTGTTTGATGCCTCCGTTAATTGGGAATGATTTGAGCTTTTTCTTCTGCTTTTGTTGCCGGTCGAATTCAGCATGGAGCTAATGGCAAATGTCACTGTGAATTGGCGGCTACATTAGCTGCGAGAGCGCTCTCCCCCCCCACACACACACACACACCTCCCAGACGATGTGTGTACATCACTAAAACGGACCCTCAGAAGGCTGTCCTCCTCATTAATAGGGGGCTTCCTTGAAAGCGAGCTACGCAACAGTTGTGTGGGCATCATGTGGAATCATCAGAAACAACAGGATTATTTCAACCTTGTCATTAGCCTGTGCCCTCTACATCTTAAACGCTGCTAATGAACAACAGCAATTTTGCGATGCAAAAAAAAGATTGGCCGTGCACAGATTAGAAAGTAACGGGGATGATCAGATCTAATTATGCTTGTACACCTCAAACAGCATGGCATTTGGCTGAAAGGTCAAGAGAAATCCCCAGCCTTAATCTGCCGAACCTGTGCCTTCTAGCCCTCTCGGATATATCAGCTAATGGCAGCCAGCAAGAAATGAAACTGAAACTTAACCCCTGAACGAGAGAAGCTAAACTTTGCTCAGAGCGTTCGCTTTCTTTAAGAAAAGGTAGCAGCTATTGTTTGGCTTTGTGACAAATGCTCTGTGATGAATTTTAGGGGCAGTGATGTGAGGAAAGCTGTTTTCAGTGTATTACAATCTAATCAAGTGTGCTGTACACTTGCATTTCTAATGTAAATGCATGATACAATTACTGAAATTAGAAAACACACTTGACAGCGTGAGACACGTCCTCAGTGGAAGCAGTAATTATTTCCACTTATTAGTGGAAACTTGTCCTTAGTCCCAAACACACTGCAGACTTCTAACTTTATTCTTCAGCTCAGCCAAATAATGTGCTTATGTCCTTATCTGTATATTCCGTTCCTTCCTCAAATTGTATTTTGTTAACAAACATGAAAAATAGCAGGCATCAGATTGCAGCAATTCGGTCCCACACACACCCTTGAGACTGTGTCCTCTCTGCTGATATTGCCTTCCATCCCAGCGGATCTATTTGGAGATTGAGGATAGGGACGGGCCATTTTCAAAATGCTGTATTCACCCATCATGTGCTAAAAACATAGTCTGTCATAAAACTGATTATATTTTTTTGCTGTTAATGTGCATTGTGGGGGGAAAAAAACGATGGCAGGCAGTGAGATGGAGGGAATGAGTGGGGGATGATAGGAAGAACCTTGATTAAAGTAAGATGCATGCGCCTCTATGAATCAGAAAATATAAATCACGAGTCAATGTAGCAGTGTGGATCTCGGCAGGCGGTGAGTAAACAGCCCATTAGATTTTACTGAGCGTCATCACGCTCCAAAGTGTCTCTCTTCTCTCTCGTTTTGTAAAAGCTTTCTTTTCTGCATCTACTGATTCTGATTCCTTAATGCTTCACCAAACTGACTTTCTGCTTGACTTCTATAAATGTGTAGCACTAAACATGTTGCATTATATATCCCTCGAGTTTCCTCGAGGAGAGAAAAAATGTGTTTGTCGACATGGTAAATAACTGCAGTCTGACAGACTGTGCCGTGACTGAGTTCCCGTCTGTGTTGGGTGTCTCTTTGGCGCCCTGTCTCCTTTAACATGTTTCACCAGAGCAATAATGGGTCACTTAGGCATGTTCCAGTTTCTGCTTTTGCCCACGTCATCATCACGCATGGACTTTGTTTCACCCTCTGCACATCGGGCACTAGGGCAGCAAAGTTCCATTTCAGCCGCAGCAGCAGCTGGACGATAGCAGATGCACTTGTCCGATAAAGAGAAGCAAGCGTAAGACGTGGCAGAAATATGGGGGAATGGGGCGAGAATGCGGCGTAAGGGCCCGGTTCATCTCTGCTGCTTGTCTTGTCTTGTCAAGCGTATGTGTCGTCCTCCTTGCTTCTTACAGGCAGCAGCTGAGCCAGTGGGGTCTGTGCACTCCCCACTCTACTCAGCCTGGCGTCCGCCAGCTCGGGGGCTGACATTTCCAGAGGTGCTAAGTCACTCAGTATCTTGTTACTCCCTCTGACAAGTCAGGCTGTATCATAGCGAGCGCCAGCAGACTTGAGCCATGGCCAGGAGGAGAGGCCTCTTTCACACAAGTCACTGATCTTCCCTGCTGGAGGTGCCGAGATCTCAAGGTGTTTACAGAAGATCGGGCTAGGTGTCAATCACACTTTTGGCCCCGGCACGCTACCCCTGGTGCCAGTCAGGTGTGAGGAGTGGTGCGAGATCGAGGCAGGGGATTGGTTGATGGAGGGGAAGGGCATCGCAGTGACAGCTCCGCGGTGTCAGCGGTCAGATTGCCCAAAACCAAACTTCATGGCTGATTTTCTTTGGTGCAGTGGTCAAGAGTGACACAAGTTTCCCACCCTGAGGTAAAAATAGAAGCTTGATTCACTTGTCATTTTGCACTGAGTGCAGTCGCAACACACCATGAAGGAGTCGGGGATCATCTGCTCATTCGGCCTGTCAGCCGGAGAGTTATTGGAGGGTTTAGAGAAAAGGTCACTCCACTGCTGAACTGACTGTTCACTCTGTTAGTGAAGAAGAGATATGCAGAGGAGTGCAGTCATTACGGAGTGCTGCTGCTGCACTACATCCACAGATTCAACTAATTTCCCACGAAAAAATATTTTTAAACATCAGGTCGGTTATCAGCCGTTCAGACTTTATGCTGAGTAGATGTTAAATGCTAATTGTTTTTTTTTAATTATTGAATATCAAAGATAAAATCTTCTCATGCATGAAAGATGTATAGTATATTGACAGAAACTGATCTAATGTAGAAAGACAGAGAGAAATCCTTCCGACTTTTACCTTTTACAGCCTTTTTCACAAACCCATTGACTTTATTCATCTCAGCCTTTCACTGCATTAGAGACAATCTAAGTGATATGATTCACTTTCCTGTTTGAACAAAGTAACACAACAGATGTAATTTGATGGCTCCATTTCTAATTCCTCTGAAGTCACTCAGACAACGAGGGGAGGCAGAGAACCACTGTTCTATTATGCATGTGTTGCCATTACCCAGTGAAGAGCTCGGCCTGACAAGGTGGCGTCTCTCATCATGAATTAATCACCCTGCACTATTCATCAGAGGTGACTTTGAAATTTTGAACGTCGCCAGTTTTAAAACAGCCAGACTGATTTTTTGTTGGCATAATTTATTAAACTTTACGTTTACACAATGCATTATCAGCCGTGCCTTGGCGTCCAATTGTCAAAATGTTCCTCTGAAGGATTCAATACTCCGCACACAAAGATTAATAATAGAAAAATGACTGTTAATAGGAAAAGAAAGACAAATGAAAATGTTCATTTTTAGTCTCTTGTGGTATATAGAGTGGATCCAGAGTGTTTAACGTCCATTCTGATAATGGTTGCCTTCCTTTTAGATAACTTCACACCAGCGTTCTTTTTACTAAATGCTATCGCTACACAGGACAAGGAAGGCCTGCTTGATAAGCTTCGCTCTCAAATTAATCTATTGGAAAAGAGGAATATTTGGCTATCAGCTCTAATTGTAACATGTTCCGCAAGGCTGATAGTAGTGCATGTGGTGTGGACTACTAATAGAGACGATGGGGACAAAGGGAGCGTGTACAATAAAAATATGTGCAATGAGAGAGAAGGGAGAGAAAGAGAGCCAGAGTGAAAGGAAAGGAGATAAAAAAATATATAATTTTATTTTTTTCTCTTGCTTTGTGTGGTCTATAGTAATACCCTCGCTTATACTCTGCCCATTTTATTATGTATCTCAGGTACTTGCTCCTTCTTTAAAAGAATGTACAGTATATGATAGGAATACAAGTGTGAAATGCTTGTTTTAGGTGTCTCCCTTGCATTGTGTACACATAGTGTTAATATGAAGCCTACAATCACTTACCACTTACTATAGAAATCCCTGATACACTCCAAAACGTTGCGAAAGTAGTAGGCTACATACAGTGGATGCACAAGCATTTCTTTACCTGCTGTCTGTGTATGTGGATGAATTCCACACGTGGGCAGTTGGTGGGTACAGTCCGCGTAGGCTTAGAGTTTGGGCCACACATGGTTAGCACAGATGTTTGCATGGACTGTCTCCAACGAGACACACACATAATGCACCCTCGTGGCTACATGGAAGCAGATGTTATACATTGCTCATGAGGTATGCTGAAGTGTTAGCAATGAACCTGCTATCACCTATTCATAGACTGCATATTAATGGACAGAGCATGTGTGACGTCACCCATCGGTTTGTGGAGATCTGCTATCCGCCCTAAAACACCCCCTGCTTTATTGACGATTTTAAAATCAACGAGACCATAATAAAAAAAAATGAAGCTCATTCTGTGTTGCAGAATACTTAAAACTAGCAATTGAGACCATAAACTCATTATGAAAATGTTTACTGAGGTAATAAATCAAATGGGAAGTGGGTCACTTTCTCATAGACTTCTACAGAAACCGACCTCCTTTTGTAACCGCACGTGTCGCCCCCTGCTGGAATTCAGATAGAATGCAGGTTTAAGGCACTTCTGCATTTGCAATACTTCGCCGAACCGGATGTATTGTCCATTAATATGTCTATGCAGTCTATGCACCTATTATAGCTTTTGTTAGCATTAGCTCACTGTCCGCTAATTACTCATCATATTGTCTATGAAAGTGTTAAATGTAGACTACTAAGTAATAGCAAGAAGCCTGCATCTAATAAGTAAAGTAAAGTGTTAGCATCATACTTTTGCAAGCATGCTTATGTCAACATAGTTTTTAGGGGGTCATCCCTATGTTACCTCAGCCCTATGTTCCATAATTTCTATGAGATTTCTTCTGTATCAAAATTAGGCCCTTTGTTCCCTCATCCCTATGTTACCTCAAGGATTTTCCCCCAAATTAGGCCCTGTGTTCCCTCAGCCCTATCTTCCCTCATATCTATTACATTTTTCCTGCATCAAAATTAGGCCCCATTCCCTCAGTCCACATCCAACCATAGGGTTGAGGGAAAACAGGACTGAGGGAACATAGACATGCTGCTGTTTTTAGCTGCTTTTTAGCTACTTTTTAGTGTTCGTGGACTAATAATAAGGCATCTACTAAAATGTTTAAATGTAGCCTACTGGCTCTCAGCAAAGAGTTAGCATGCAGACTATTGTCAACATAGTGTATTCCAAAGTGTTAGCATGTACTGTAGACTGCTATCAGTGAACAAGGCATTTGCATGTGTTTGCATGGGACACCTGTGTGAACAGTTTAGTAGGATGGTTTTGTTGTCTATGTTCTCAGTTAGGATCTAAGTTGGCTAATGGGATAATTACTTAATAACGGCCCTGCGACATTTTGTGTCCTCTATTAGTTGTCAGTTATTCAGGTCTCCTTTTTCTTCTTTGTCTCTCAATGTTTGCACTTTCTCTGTGTCTCTCTGTCCTTTTCTTACCGTCTATCTCTTCCTCTCTCTCTCTCTCTCTCTCTCTCTCTCTCTCTTTTCCTCTCAGTCTCTCTCCCCCCTCTCAGTCTCTGAGAGAGGTTTAGTTTGGGGAGAGGATGTGGGGAACAGCTGGGCCCCATCACTTCTCATTGTGGGCCTGGGAGAGACGTAGCTGACAGAGTGATGCACAGAGCCTGTCCTTGCTAATGACTGCGCCATTCTCCATCATTATCACCATCATTAGGAAATTAGAGGGACAGAAGGTATTTACTGTAAACCTGCCACCTCCCAAGGAGAGATAAATAGAAACTGATAAATGTGATCGTGTGACGCTGCCTGTCTATTAACCTTCCCGTTTTCCAGCTCCAGCATATGCACATTTAACAATCATTAATATTCTCTAATTGGGCCAGATTTTAGTTGAGGAAAAAGACTCTTGAAGAAGAAGGACTCGTGTTCGTAGCACTTGCAGATACTGTTTCGTATTACTAGTGTAGAACCGTGGCACCCTGAACACACCAGTGCAGTAAGCTTTGGAAACATCCTGCTCTCAAACTGTTAACTGTGGAAATTCAGATTTATGTTATAGACAATTAAATAACGTTGCAATGCATTTCCTCGGTCACCTGCCTCCAAAATAATATGGTACTTTGTCTCCCTTAACCGTGTCTTTTATTCATATTTATCACACAGTGAAGGTCACACTTTACAAACATCCCACATTTCACTTTAAAACAAAAAAAAACACACAATTTTGTTTGTGCAACCTAAATCGCCAAAAAAAAAAAAAAAAAAAGAAATACAGTTTTATATGTGCGAAACATCCATTCTTGCATTGAGAACTTAATTTGCATTTATGCCTGATATCTAGGTTGCAGGGACACACCAGAGTTTTGTGTTACATCTGACCAATTTAGCTCTGCTGTGTGACAGACTATGTGCTAATTTACATCTTGCTAACTGCTTGGCAGCACTGCAAAGGCTGATTGTTCAGTGTTTGACTGTGTTACAGCTGGATAACAGCAGGTCAGGATTGCTGTCAAGGGCACACACACACACACACAAACACAGACACACCCACAAAAAAACACACACATGCACCCAGTACTTGTCGGTCTAGGGGAAGATCAGCTTGCTCAAATATATACTTACAGTATGTACAGTATGCTCTATGTGGATGCTTACTACAGTATATGAGCCCCCCCTATTTTTCAGCGTGATCTGAAAAGGTGCAGAGCCATCACCACAATGAATGCAGACGTTACCACTGAGTGGACTTTATTAGCCATTCAATGGACACAGCTACCATTCCCACTGATTCATAAGTCATCCAAATGAGAATGTTGTCAGCCTGTGCGTACTGCATTCATGTGAAGTGGGATTGCATTGTGTTTATGGTGTGTATCAACACCAGAGAGGGATTTTGGGGCCCCCATCTGACAGACATCTATCACATGTTCATTAACTGGCTGTGCGGGGAGCTGGGATTGTTTGAGGAGGCTGACGAGGGAGGAAAATAATTCTCAAATCACTGATAAGACCTTAGTGGACGCCGTCAAATGCAGCTGATGAAATTAGATAACACAAGTGTAATTTTATAATGAAAAACAAAAACGCTGATGTGCATTTGATGCAGCAATTAGTGGGGTCTCTAATGATGATAATTTGAGTTTTAATTCTGAACCCACTAGTGACTGGCAGAGTCTATCAATTACTGCATTAAAACAGGCCCCAGCTGCAGCAGCCACGGCAGCCGCCTCCGAAATTGTCGTCTAAACTGCTGTCGTCTCCTCTCCCATCGCTCGCCGGTGTAATTGCAGTTTAACCAGTTCATCATAATCACACAACAGTTTCCACTCCCGGTAGAACGGGATGTGATTTTCACTTCAGAGTGTGTGCCATGAAGTGTGTTTGTGTCTACAGATGGCTGTTTCCAGACGTGTGTGCGTGCGTGTGTGTGTGTGTGTGTGTGTGTGTGTGTGTGTGTGTGTGTGTGTGTGTGTGTGTGTGTGTGTGTGTGTGTGTGTGTGTGTGTGTGTGTGTTTTTTACAGGCTGAAAAAAGTATTCAATATAAGTCATTACTATGACTCATGTTTGAAAACATGTTTACATTCGTCATGAGGTTAAAAAATAGCATAGTTCATTAAAAAGAATTCTGGTATGTATTCCATTCAAGATTACAGTATGTCCTCAGAGTCAGGGCATTAAAATACTAAACTCTGTACTGGGGGTTTGTTCATATATCATTCATAGCTCTATTTATAGAATATTTTATACCTAAAATCGTCTGTGGAGAAAATGAAGATGGGACTTTAATGTCAAGTAATCTGGACATCCAAAATACCTGCTCTACTCTATTTAAATCAAGTAAACCGAGGCTGTCTACTTCAAATGCTGTATGACTGTAGTGATCATTTTAGAGAGGGTAGCCAATCCCTGCCAAGTTAAGCTATGATGCATAATTAGAGTCTGTAAAAACTGTCTTATTAAAACCAACAACAAAAAAATCCTTATACCCAATCAGTATACACGTTATCATTGGTGTATACATAGAGACATGATTAAAATCTAAAAATAGGGCTTCTATAACTCCTCTCATTTGGATATCTCGCTCTCCCCCCTTGTCTAATTTTTCTCTTTGAAAGAGCAAAAGCAAATTTCAAGGTAGAACAACTCAAGCGTATTTTTCTGCATCCCAGCCACATGCCACTTAGCATGATCAGCACTTCCACCGCCAGCTGCAGGCTGGACGACAAACAGTGCGAGTGTGTCACACTGAATAAAAACCAAGGCGAGCGTGAGCGTTGCACTCTTCACTTATTGGCCGCTCGTAGTGTTGGTGATCTGTAAGATGAAGCTCATTCTGCTGTTTCAGTTCATCAAAAATCACAGTGGATAGAAGCAGCAGCTGAATGCCTACAGAGTCATAATGCTTCTGTTCAGCTGAGAGGGGGGAAAAGAAGTCTAGCCATGTGCACACAGTAGCAATTTATTAATGATGAACAAGTGGAGAAAGGGTGGAGCCCATTTTACATCCTGTGACGTGTCCTGTGTATGTTGGGAGACCAAAGGAACCAATGGGAATATTCAAGAGATCCAACAGATGGTTTTAGCAGTGCTACATGTAACATTTTAATATCAGCAAAATGTTGAGAAGACAATGGCTGAATCTCATCACCCTTATTTGATAGCTCCTTGACTCCTCAATCCTCGGCTGAACCTGAAGTTGTTCTGTCCCTCCTCGGTGAAGGCCGTCTCATAGCTCTTATTTCTGCCCCGAGGAGTGAGCATCGAGGAGGGATCATCGAGGAGCTATAGCCGAGGATACACAAGAGCAGCCTTCCCGGAAGCCATGCAGCTGAAAAAGATGCTAACTCCCCCCAAATAGCTGGCGAATTCATGTGATGCTTCAGAGGAAAAGACATCTCATCCCACTAAAAACACATTTGCTTGTTTCCTCTCTCCTCCGATGATTTCCTTGCGTCTCTCCCGTGCCTCCTCGGTGTAAGACGCAAAGAAGGGAGGCAAGCAGAGGACTCAAGGAGGCAATTTAAGCGACATGAGATGCAGCACATGTCCATCTCTAGTGCCCTCCATTCTGCATTTTATAATGTGGTTGGAGAGAAATATGTGCAAGATCCTTTTTATGGCACAAAACGGTTGGAGGGCACCTTTCTGCTAGAGCAAAGGTTTTGCAAAATGTGCAGGGTTGTATTCTTCCACCAATACATCTCTGATAGAGATGTCAATTTGAAAATATAAAAAAAAATGTTGTTGTTAGTCACGAACACATTCAAGAATCTTTCAGTTTGATTTAGAGTTGTGAAAGTATTTAAAGCAGAAATGCTTGAATGGATCCATGTGGTGTTGGTCAGACATTTACTGTAGTCTGGCTTAACGAATGTACATTGCTAAGACACAGCCTAACATCTGGCGTGTAATGTCCCTCCCCTTCCGCTATCTCAGCTATCTGTTTTGCAAGGACACCGTCGCACCATCTGGGGCTTAGCGCCGCTGAGGGCTGTTTTGATTGGTTTAAATACAACCCAATCAAGCCAGAGTGTTTTTCCCCCTATACCAGAAAAGATAGGTGGTGCACCAGACCATATTCTAGCGCTGACACAGCGCTGTGGAGATGGGGAGGTCTGGCAATGTGAGACTAGTCAGCAATATATCTCCAATAAATAAGCTAACTGTCCAAATTCCCAAATAGTGCCCAGGGTCTTCATTTACTTCCGCTACAGAGAAACAGCTCTTTATTTAGAGGAGGTTCTATTCACATCAGGATTATATTTCAAAATGTCCTGTTTTTTTTCCTGGTATATATTTTAGTAGGAAGCTCCCCTTTTTTCTCCTCTGCACCCATTGTAAATTGCTGTTTATGCTGTTGCAATACAAACTCATTACTTCCTCTATCTGTTTTGTTAATAACGTCAGTATAATTGACATTTACGCAGCACTTACAGTATTGCATCTGTACAACAGAGTAATTTCATACACACCACTGAGTTACTCTTTTTAATAGAAATACTGGTTTTATTCACTCATTATTATTTCCAGTCGTTTTCACGTAGCTGGGTCCTTTTTTCATTTTCATTTTTAAGCTACCGTCAATGTAACACTTTTCCTTTTCCTTTCCTTTACATTCATTTTCACATTTGAAGCCTTTATTAGCAACCAGCCTTTATTTAAAACTTTGAATACCACCTTGTATTTGAGAACTGACTGTATATTGTTATTTCAAGACGCAGATACATTGTAAATGAAACAGCTTTGGAGTTGAAAGAAGGGACCTTAAATGGAGCTAGGCCAGAGTTACCTTCTTACTGAAATCACAGAGATTCAATTGATATGTTCAGTATATTCAGTTTCTAAAGGAAACACTTCCCAACGTGTCGTATTCCTTTAAATACAAGCACATGCAGTAGGAAGATGCACACTGTCCTAACCCTTCACTCAGTGTGTCATTAGTCCCATATTATCACACTATCTGATCTCACACCACACATCCAGAAATCTCTCTCTCTCTCTCACTCTCACTCTCTCTCTCACTCTCTCTCTCACTGTCCAGCAGACCCATGAAGCTCAATCAGTGATGTTGCGCTCGCGTCCAAAAGTTTCCAGAAGAGCAGACGAAGAAAGAAGTCGGGAGGCTGGATCAGCTGGCCTGTGATCTCCTGTGCGAGCCAAGCTGTCTGATTGGCTGGAGGGCTGGAGGGCCATCTTGTCTCCCTGGCAGGCAAGTGGCTCAAGCAGTGTGGTTGAGGAGGGTGTGTGTGTGTGTGTGTGTGTGTGTGTGTGTGTGTGTGAGAGAGAGAGAGAGAGAGAGAGAGAGAGAGAGAGAGTACGTGCATGGAGTAATAGGGGGGTAAGAACTTGGAAAAGCAGAGGGTGAAAATGTGTGGGTGTTAGTGTTGGTAGGGGAGGGTTTCATGACTGTGACCTGTGAAGATGAAGAACGACTGCCGTGTGTGCATTGCAGCATATGTGTGTTTGACTGTACGTATATGTGTGTGTGTGTGTGTGTGTGTGTGTGTGTGTGTGTGTGTGTGTGTGTGTGTGTGTGTGTGTGTGTGTGTGTGTGTGTGTGTGCGCAGAAGGGTATCTGCAGGTCCTTAAAAATAAAAAATGTCTGAAATGGGCTTATTTTTTCAAATCATAATGATGATGGATTAACTGATTTCTTTGAGCAGTATGTTGACTTATAAATGACTTATAAATGACTTATACATTTTTTCTTACTGTATATTTGTGCAACTTTCGTTTGATTCATTTGCTCCTGTAAACACAAAAATGGCCCTAGAGCTTTTGTATTTATATTATTTATATTTAGTTGGTTCAGTTATAAAGTTTTCCTGAAACTACAACTTCTAAAAAAGGGCTCACAGTCTGCTTTCACTGACTTTCAGATACGTCGATGTACGAATGACTGCAGACATGTCTGTTTAAGTTTATGTTGATTTACTCACTCCCAATGAGTAACAGATAAAACAGTAGGAGCAGCACATAACATACAGCACAGTAACATGACACTTGCAGGACTCCAGATGCAAGAGACACACTCATACCCTACAATTTGCGTGTAACTGATTAAAATGAAGAAAACCAAATCACCGTTGCTCAGTCATGATTCTGCAGCTAACAAAAGGGATAAAACCAGATAATCTAATTCTTCCATCCTTCATTATCATAAAACAGAATGTTTAAAATGCCTCTTGTTTTATCTGAATAGAGTAAAAAAGGTTTTGTTTTATAATTAGGTGTGTGTGTGTGTGTGTGTGTGTGTGTGTGTGTGTGTGTGTGTGTGTGTGTGTGTGTGTGTGTGTGTGTGTGTGTGTGTGTGTGTGTGTGTGTTGTGTGTGTGTGTGTGTGTGTGTGTGTGTGTGTGTGTGTGTGTGTGTGTGTGTGTACATGCAAGCACAGTGTATGCATCATCCTACACTGTGGAAAAAGTAGTTACACTCTTTTATCATGTAGCCACACTTTAGTGATTTAGTCTATACTTTTCTTGATTATTTTCTTACTTACTTTTAATGGCCAAATGTATGTGGACAGAGTGTGTGTGTGTGTGTGTGTGTGTGTGTGTGTGTGTGTGTGTGTGTGTGTGTGTGTGTGTGTGTGTGTGTGTGTGTGTGTGTGTGTGTATGATGTAGCATTAAGATTTACCTTCACTGGAACTGAAGCATCTAAATAATGAAAGAAGGGAGTATTTTGAATGTAACCCATGCCCCTTTACCCCATATTTGAATTTAAAACAAAATGTAAAATTGCATCAGATAAATGTAATGCAGTGCGTATATCAGTCCCTCCAGAAAAACACAGAGTTTTTTTGTGATTGTTGCGGGCAAAAATCCTTGATTATGCGGCACGTTTTCTTAAAAAATGCGATGGAATATGCGGGATATTTATGGCATTTTATGCGATGAAAATGCGGGAACTTGCAAAAATTGCGGGAACTTGTGGGAACTTGCAAAAACTGCGGTTTGATGAAAAAGAGAAAAAAAAGTGATTCCCCAACACTGTGTTCTCAGTAGGTGAAATTACGTCACTTCAAAATGGCTGCTCTTGTGTGAAGTAAACGCAAAATTTTTCAACTTTCTGCTGAGATATATGTGACTTTTTTGTAACGAAAATGCGGGGATTATGAAATCATGCAAGCCCCGCATATTTTGCGCGGAAATCGGCAATTTATGCGGCGAAAGTGCGGCGTATTTTAAAAAATGCGGCCCCCGCATAAATATGCGGACTTTGGCTGATTATGCATTAAATTCTGCGATCGCATAATCGCGTTTTTCTGGAAGGACTGTTATATCTCCATCTTTTGTCTATCATGTAGGGGGAAAAAAATACATCTTAATTTGAATATACATCTCCTAACCACACATGAAGAGGTGTTTGTTGATGGTGTATTATTGTTAGAGCTGCACGATTCGGGGAAAAATATGAATCACGATTTATTTGCTTAGAATTGATATCACGATTCTCTGCCACAATTTTTTTCTCATCAAGTGTAATGTTTACTGCACACATGACAAAACAAAACAAATTGGCAGTACCAAACAGATTTTTTTTTGGCACCTATAGACACGCCTGTAAACATAAGGGGTTTTCCCACCGTGGGCGGAGTCACGCCCACTGCCAAGCCGGATCTTGTGGCGCGCCGTTTGTTAAATACCTCCATGGTACTTGCAGACAGAGCAACAGCGGGACATTTTTAACAATTTTCACTATCTTATTCATCATTAAAGTCACTTCTGACAACGTTTTAGGCGAGAAATGAACTGTTTAGATTTCGAATATAGGCAGTCTTCCGAAAATCGTTGCCGAATTGACAATTTGCTTCAAAGTTTTCGGAGATGAGAAGATCCATAAAGTGAAGGGACTGCCAGCTGGTGGCGGTGGGGGGAACGCTTGTTCGCCGGTCGGCCTGTCATCCTGGGACGCCCCGCTGTAAACTAGCGGACTCTCTGACCGGTCTCGTAAATAAGAGGCTTTTATTTTGCAGTTGACGGATCGTTTGTTTAAATATCACAACACATGTCCATCATAAGATTAACGGGAACTTGTGGTTAACTGCCTTTTTGGCGTTAAACTCCACAAGCGCCTGCGAGCTTGACAACCTCGCTGGTCCGCCGTCACACACACACACACACTTGGCCGGTGAATGCAAATGGAAAAAAGGTTTGTTTTTGTTTGTGTTTCTCTGTTATGTAGCCTACCTTTTTTCGGAACGAGTTTGGTTTGAGACTGAGTGGTTGGCTGATTCTCGTCACTAGTGCCTGGGTTTTCATTAATATCCATTTTATTTATTTCCGAACTACCGCGGGCGCTCGCTTGTGTGCAGCAAACACATTTTCAAACCTCAGATGGTGAAGCCGAGCCTGTGGATGGGCGGGTCAGAGCGTAGCAGCAGGCCAGTGTTGGCTCTGGGCTGTAGCAGAGACACAGTACAGGCTGAAATGTTGAACCAAGGTCCTTTGTGTTATTGCTGACATTATGTTTCATTCCCTAATTCCCCCCCGGCGTGCACTTTTTGATGATCGTACATCACACACAGACACTGAGTAGGCGTAGAGGAGTAGGACAGATAATGTCCAGTACTTGTATCGTAATAGCCGCTAACACCAGAACAGCGGGGGGCTTTGACCCTCCCACTTCAGCTTCCGTGTCCTCATCTTAAAGGACATTGCTGTCTTTCCCCAAGTCATTTTACAGTGCATGTGGATTATAGTTTTACCTTTTAAGACTTACTGTATTGTGGAGCTAACAAATGTGTCTCTCTGTGGAATAAGGAATCCTAACAAAACAAGATGATCTTTCTGTTGTACTAAATATTGAGCACACCACAAAGATGACAGGCTGATGGCCATGGACAAGTCCAGTGTCTATGTGAGAGGAAATATCTGTCAGTAACCTGTAGTCACAGTCTAAAAAACGTCATGGAAAGACATTGACAGCAAGCAAACCTACTGTACCATTTTCACTCTACTGGGAATTAGGGCTGGGTGATATGCTTTTGTCCCGATACGATTCTTGCACGATTGTATTGCTATTTTCAATTAATGTGATCCTAGAAGTATTCCAAAATAACTGATTTTAAAAATCATCGCAATTAATATCACGATACATACGTGAATCGTTTTTTTTTTCCCCCACACTTACTGGGAATCTGCCAACTCATGGTCTTTTGCTTGTGGAAAAAAGAAAAGGCAGAAGTGAAATATAAGAAGAAACTGAACTAAATGAGTAGAATCACTGATTTGCTTCAGACTAAACTAAAGGAAATCAGATAGCTCTCTCACACCAACTTTTTCTACCTTTGATTCATCATCCTTAATTTGCCAAACAGTTGATGAAAATTACCAGCTTAAGTTGTTTTAGGTTACTGATGGTAACCTACGGTATTGTACAGTGGGTGTTTGGAGCTTTTTATCTGAAAACAGCTGCCTGCTGCAGCCAAAAGCAGCACTATGTGTGACAGTGATGAGAGTGAACCCAAACAGTAAAGTTGTGGGTCAGACAGCTAAACAATGAGTTGAAACTCACTATAAAGCTCTGTAAAGCTCAGAGGAGCTGCAGCTTCAGGTAAAAATTATCTGTAATCACTACGAGCAACCCCTTTCCACATTGTTCTTTTAGTTTTTTTTAAAGATATTTTTTGGGAATTTTCGCCCTTTATTTTTGACAGGACAGCTTAGACATGAAAGGGGAGAGAGAGGGAGGAATGACATGCAGCAAAGGACCACAGGTCGAAGTCGAACCCAGGCCCGCTGCGTCGAGGAGCAAACCTCGAAATATGGGCGCCCGCTCTACCAACTGAGCTATCCGGGCACCCTTGTCACATTGTTTTTTATAAAAAAATACCAAATGAAGCTTAGCGTAAATTCTTTCTTTTGCATTTCTGCAATGAAGTCTCATCTGATTGAATTATAGCTGCTTTAACCCTGACTAGAACACAATTTGCTTTAATTGCCCAAACTTAATGTCAGCTGTTTCAGATTTCATGTGTAATTCATTAAATGTCAAATATGAGTCTGTTTAAAATAACCCATAAACACAAATGGATAAACTGGACACTTTTATCCATTTCACACCTGTATTGTAGAGCAGATCAACTTTAACTCTAATCAATGCAGTTGTCCACATCAGCCACATAACAGCTTGTCCTTTAGCCACGTACTATAACTGCGACCCAAAGTGTGTTTTGAGGTATATCTGTTTTCTCCTGGCTTTAACGTCGGTATGTGGCCAGTGTAATAAAACGTTTAGGATCCAGACATTGGACACATTAACATGAACACTTGCACATTGTGTTGCAATCAAACACACATGATAACATTTACCACAGAAGACTTCAGTCAAAACCATCGCTAGTTAATAACAATTTAACTGTAGATTTAACCTTTCACAATCTCCAGTGGTGGTATCAGTGTGTGTGTGTGTGTGTGTGTGTGTGTGTGTGTGTGTGTGTGTGTGTGTGTGTGTGTGTGTGTGTGTGTGTGTGTGTGTGTGTGTGTGTGTGTGTGTGTGTGCGTGTGTGCGTGTATGTGTGTGTGGGGTATGACATTATGACATCATCCAGTGAGGTGCTTTGTTGCTGTGACACCCATGGCCTTCTGGAGCCCAGACACCCCCTGTGGAGACCAGAGAGACGTGTCACCTTGATCACTGTGTCCCCGGGAGACTGCCACACACACACACAAGTTTAAGTTACTATGCTTGTGGGGACTTCCATGAACTACATTCAAACATTCGTCATTCGTACATCAAAGTTTAACATGACACGTTAATGTTGGAAGGTTAAGAAAGCACTGTTTTGTTAGTGGACACAAAAAAGAGACAATGAAAGAAACTGCACATTTAATGTGTCAGGTTCAATATCTTCACATTTTTTCATGTACAGCATAGAGAAAAAAGGTGTTTCTAAAATGTTTCCCTCAAGTCTTTTTTAAGTCATTCAAAAATATTTCAGTGATATTTGTGGATTTTATTTCAGTAATTATCAAGATACCACATTATTGTTTTAGCCAAGATGATTCAACTGTAAATATTGAAACAGATTATATAGTATCCCTTTGAGGACATTTTGTCATTGCAGCAGTAAACATTTGAAAGATTCTAGAGGCAAAGCAATAAAATAGAATAAAAAAACATATTTACGATATCAACAAGTTGTGTGTAGACATGGGTAGTCGGGCTATACTGTATAGTATGTCACTTCCTGTACATTGCGTCCAGCAGTGGGGTTTGCACATATGGATGGATATATAAAGAGGCAGCATCTAGCTTTACATGATCAAGATGATTTCACAGCCCTCAAATCAATTAGGAGCCAGAAGACAATATGGACGTCAGCTGGCCAGCGGCCGCAGCCTCCCACTGGGGAAATCTTCGTCTTCTCTTTCCAAGCACGACTTCCAAGGACGGGTGTGATGTCTCGCGAGTGGAGGGGCAGAGGGTTGGAGGTGGGGGGGGGGACCGGAGTGGTGGCGGCAGGGAGCAGTGCTCTCCAGAGCAGCCGGTGTCTCTCGTGTGACAGGTGATAAAGTTTGAAATGCCAACCCAGTGCACTCCAGGCGCAGGTGTGGAGAATATGTCCAGGAATAGCCAAACCCTCTGTTCACAAGTCTCTTGACACCGCTGCGACAAATATTGCCCCCGCTGAACAACCGCCGGACTGGAGACAATGATATGTGTCACCTTGGGTTCTGGGGGAGAGGGGGGGGGGGGGCTGTTGTGCGCTTCCTGCTGCAGTATTTGTTTGGATGTTTGCATCAGGCCAGTAGTGATTTGTTCACCTTTACACATTTAATTTGAATAATTTTACAGATTACAGAGTTCAGTTTTAGTACATCTTAGGTTTGACATTAAAGTGCCCCATTTTTTGGGGGGGATTTTTCCCGTCTTTAGTGTGTTATATAGTTTTTGGTGTTCAGTATGTAATAGATGTATAAAGTACAAAAAAGCAAATGTCACTCCAAATGGAGCTTTTTCTCCAACAGACAACACTGCCTAAAAAGGGCTCGCCCACATTCCTGTTTGAAATTCCTCAATTAATGATGTCATTGATTGAGAAAGCCAGCCCAGTTTTTCATATGTGCTGCCCATAGGTGTTGCCTCAGCAAACACAGCCCGCCCAGTGGCTTGTTTGAATTTGGTTGACCAATCACAACAGAGTGGGGCAGTTGACCAATCAGAACAGACTGGGCTTTTCAGGAAGGCGGGCCAAGAGCTCAGACAGAGTGTTTCAGGTGGAGGCACTGCAGCAATGGGCAATATGAGAAACATAATATGTTTTTTGAACATCAAAGCATGTAAACCTATTCTCGTTGATCGCAAGAGTATAAATATGATGCTGAAAAGGAGTATAATAGGGGCTCTTTAATTATTAACCTCCATATATATTTGTCAGCAGGGGTAGATCTCGGTTTTGATTGGCTTGTTTCATTTAAGAAACAAGTAACAAGTAACGCCTCAGCAATTTCCACATGATCAGGTAGACAATGGCCTTTTGAATGTTACTGTAGACCCAAATAAATACATTGTAGCATGCAGTTCCTTCTAATTTCGGACAGCTGTTGTTCTAATCGCAGCTCATTTTACCATTTACTCCAATGTTTTACTATCCTCACATTAGCCTCCTGACCATAGTCTCTGTGTTGCGACAGGGGCTTCAAGATGTTTTCAAATCTCTGCTGCTAATGTCTTGCTGGGGGTGGCCATCTGTTTTAGCATCTCCCACCGAAGCTGTGCCGGGGACGGGCTCCTGGCTCCCGCCTTCACTCGGCTTCTGTTGGGGGTAATAATGTGTGCTGGTTCTGGGAGCCCAACTGGTGCCCATGAGTTTGTCCTTTACCGCCACTCATCCTTGTCCCAGTCACGCCACAGCGAGGGCAGAAAGCCATACCGTGATGGAGTGGACTTCAGGGGGCTGCTTTTCATCGCTGAGAGGGGATTCTGGGCAGCCAAAGTGGAGTCACTCTCTCTACACTGCAGCATCTCCCCTCCGTAGCATGTTATTACATTAGCATGTTATCTCACATTGTAATGTTACATTTTAGGCTCTTACACTCTCATCCAAAGGGACATATTCAGATCATGATTGAGTCTACTAAGCTTTATGGACATTAACACAGTGAACAATGTTTTAGTGAGTTGCAGGTGTAAGCATGTTTATGCTTATGGCCAAATAACTATCCACTTGGAAGATGGAAGTTTTTTTTGTTTTTGTTTTTTTTATTCATTTACCTTGTTCATCATCTTAAATGTCTGGCAGCCATCTTTCTGTAACCATTTACAGTACATGTGGTGAAAATAATGATTATATGCAATCTTGCAACATGTAGACTGTATACAAAACAGTAAGATGTAATTTCAATTCCAAATCACAAAAACACAGTTCACTCTAATGTAACTAGCGTTAGGGTTAGGGTTTTTGGTTACACTTTACTTGAAGGTATCTACATAAGAGTGACATGACACTGTCATGAATGTGCCATAAACATTACAAACAGTCTTAAATGTTTATGACATAATGTTTCTTTTAGTAAGTGTCATCCGTTTTTTTTTCATGACAAGTTAGGGTTAGAGTTAGAGTTAGAGTTAGGGTTCATGTGTCATGACTGTGTCATGACAGTGTCATGCCACTCTTATGTAAATATCTTCAAGTAAAGTGTTACCATGTTTTTATATCCGTGCCATGTTTTCTGATGTGTTAGCATCACAGCTTTGCTGGCCCACTTTGTGAAGCTATATTGTAATCTTGTTATTTTCTTGTAATCATATTCAGAATCCTTCCTCACTAATTACAAGTAGCCAATAGAGAGCAGTGCATGATGACAGTTGTAGACAAACATCCCTGTGACCTTTTAAATTATGATTTATGAAGAAGAGCAATAAAAAATAAAACAGTAAAAAAAATTCAGACAGTAAAGGAGCAAATAGAGGGAGAGAAAGTAAAGAATTGATTCAGGTTTTCATCTCATTCTCCAATTATTTTTATAGTTGTATTAACCACTATCAGTCTAATACATTAGGCTATTATTACAAACATTATGATGTTTATAAAGGACACTGTATAGACTTTTTTATTTCAGTTTTATCAGTCAAGTTATTTGGTTTGCCCTTAACTTCTCATCATCTGGCCAGTCACATAACGGACAAATGAATTCCCAAATCAATCTAGCCATCAATGGAGCAAAGTCAGGACTTCCTCTCAGGCCCTTGCGTCTGCAAATGTGCTGATTTTGACACTGAGCCATTAATGGGGTGACTTGAGCCATAGATCAGGGTAATTGTGGCATTAGGCAGCAAATTGGAGCTAAAATAACCAGATGCAGGGGCAGATAGCCACGTCCCACTCCAGAGACGCTTATCCCAAGTTCAAGGAGAGTTCAAGCATAGAGAAGATACTGTAACCCCACCGGTTCTAAGTACGCAGACTCCTCTAGAAATTATCTTCACAAATATACGATTTCCGAAGGGTGTAATTGTCTTCACGCTTATGGTCATTCATGCCTCATTTCATTTTCCATAAGTCTATATTTTCCTTGGCCTATTATAAGGGTATGATGCACCTAAGGCTGGAAGATCTGTTTTTTTTTCCTTTCCTGCGCTTTGGGAAGCTTTTCTCTGAAAACTCCTGTCAATATGGATTGTAAGAGATGGCAGTCGTGTAAACTTTTATGACAGCAATAAAGAGCCCCAGCACCGCCCATTATCACCCCCCCCCCCCCCCCCTTCTCCCGACTCCCATTTCCCATCCAATCCCGTATCCCTGCACCTCAGCCTTAACAGAGAGAGAAACATGGGATGTGACACTGGCCATTAGGAGACTACTGTCCAATGGTTTTCACCTCTGACATCAATCTTTACTATTTTCTGGTGTGTACGTGTGTTTTTTTAAACATGACCTCTGACAGGAAATCATTGCAACATGTATTACAGCGTGTTACTGCCAGGGTAAGGACTCTTTATAATGAAAGCTGCTTTTGTTGTTTGGGGGAAGTAAGTAGATTACTATACTAAGCTTGGTGTTAAAGGTGCATGCAGAAAAAAATTTACTAAAAAGTAAAATAAAATGAAATCTTTTAATTGGATGTTTTATTTATTATTTCCACAACTTGCATTTTGCCAACCAGTTATCCAAGTTTATGCAATACTATCACTTTAAAAACAATCACAATTCCTCATTTTGTGCTTCATTTGTCACTTTTTTAACAACTCAGAATGTAGGAATATAATTTAGAAAAACAACAAAATGTGGGGAGAAAATTCTTACATGCAGTTTGTAGTTATTTCTGCAACTTAAATGAGCTTGGTGCCAGGGTGCATTGAATAAGTACATTTAGTATTATCCATCAGAATTATGAGAATTTGTTTTCATTTTCTGCTTGATTTAATTTTTTAAACTGGTGGATGTGTCATTTTGCAACAAATCTCATGTTTTCACGTAATTATTGTTATTCATATCACATGTCTATAATGCTACAAGCTGCTGAATTACTTTAAAGACAATCGCAAATAATCATCCTCTCAGTTGCATCACTTCATTAGCTTCTACAATAGGACAATGACTCCAATTACCCAGAATCCCCATTCCTGCTCTCTATGGCTCCATCTCTGACCGTCTGCGGGGGCTGGCTCGTTGCCAGGGTGCATTCAACGTGCTCTGATTCACCATAGTTATCGAAAATGTTCATTATTTTGCAATTTATTCAGACGGTGTGACAGCGTTTAAGTTCTGCCCAGTTTTCTCAAATTCAGGTGGGGCCAGAGGCAGAATGGCTAAATGAATGCTCTTACTGATCCGCTAATATGGAAATGTGGCAGCAATTAAAGAATATGTTGTGAGGTTAAAAGGAAGAAGGGATAATTTAATGACAGTGTAAATTAAAATATCAAAATAAAAACATATAATTGTCCCAACCACAAGAACAACTGTTTCCCACATAAAAAAGATGTGCTGCCATCAAAACAATAGCCATCTTGTCATCAGCCTGACAAACTTTTTACATGCGGGTGGGGAGGAGGGGGTTAGAGAGGTTGTGGTGAAGAGGGCGAAGGGGGGGGGGGGGTCCGTGGCTTTAGGCAATGACTAAAACACAATCAACCTTCTCCCCATCTCCTCTCGCTGCCGTGGCCCACAGCCCCCCGCTAATTAAAGTGATACAACATCTCACAGGCCAGTGCGCACATCTAATGGCCTGGATGAGGCCCTCCTGCCTCATATACTCTCACTCTATAGCTATGACCACACACACACGCTATTCTCCCACCTCCACAGATCATGAACCCAGCATGGTAGCACCAATCAAAGCCTCCTATCCTGACCCCAAAATCAAATGTGTAGCTGACCTTAAACAGGGGCTTTGTCATGTTTTTAGGCTCACATCAGTCTATGACACTGATACAGAGAACAGGGTGCATGTAGGTAATAGAGTAGTACATGATGTCTTCTGCGTGAGACAGAGGGGAAGAAAACGAGAGAAATAAAAAGAAAGGATCTGTTTCATTTCAGACAGTAAGAGAGCAAATTGAAGAGGAAGACGTAAAACATTCAGTTTTGTAATGTTTATAAAATGGAAAAGTTTTCAGGAGCTAAGAAAAACAGCCATGTTTTCAACTTTGCAACAATGCATTTTACAGATAATCCAATCTTTTATATAGCTGAAGAAGTAGGGGAACACAGGTTACCTTCAGGTTATCGTTTAGTTTCAAGAAAAGAAAGCAGGAAAAGGTATATGGTTGCTGTCAGAGTCTAAAAATTAGCACGATCTACTAGCCAGTGTCTGATCGTTTTGCTTCACTCACCAGCCAAATAAACAATGGTTATATATTAAGTGGCTAGTAAAATATGAATATGAATATTCGCTAGCCATTTGGCTTGTTGAAAAAAAAGTTCATTTTGGAACCTGGTTACTGTTATATGGAAACCGGGAACTGCAAAAATTGCTGTTAAAATTACCTGTGATTTAGATTTTTGGTTTAATTAATGTTTTCCCTATCATCCGACCCTTAGAGAAGCATGTAAACCTTCAACTGAGGTTCAAATGCAGAATGACAAGGCTTTTACACTACAAAATTGACTGCAGTAATATTCCACTCAATGTGGATATGAACGGCCAGGATCATGTGTTGTGAAATACTCGAAAGACAAAAGAAAAACATCCCCCCCCCCCCCCCCCAAAAAAAAAAAAAAGAAAAGAAAAAAGACTAGAGAGAAGAAACAAAAGTAGAAAAAGACAAAAAAAACTAATTAGATGGACAGACTGACAATATAACAGTAGGACAAACTAAGAAAAAAAACAAAAGACACAATATAACAGAAAGACATACACTTTCAAGATTGATAATATACAGTAAGAAAACGAAGCACAAACACTATAAATACAAAGAGAAAAACACTGTATAGAAGACAGGAAGGACTCAATCAAGACCAACAAAAAAAGAAAAAAAAGATATAGACAACAAAACTGATGACAAAAACAATTAGAGAAACACAAAGACAAAAATTGAATTGAGGAAGAAGGGAGAAAAGGAACAATATAAGGAGAGAGCAAGAGAGGAAATGCTACGGAAATGGACATTATAAAGAAAGAGAAAGACAGGCACAGACAGACAACACTAAGAGAAAGTATGATCTTAAAGAAAGTAGAAGAAAAAATTAAACCAGACAGAAAATAGGAGAGAAAATACATAGAAATGCTTCTTAAACAAAGAGAAAAACAACAGCCAGGACAGACAGACATATCAAAACAAACAAGGAGTAGAAATAAAGGGAATGAAAGATAAATAGAGATACAATGATGGACTTCTGAGAAGGAGATGGAGAGAAAACAAAGAAGAGGCGAAGCAAACACTCATCAAGCAGCCTGTGTTTGGTCATTTGGAAACTCTTCTTCTTCTTGGATGATGTTCCCTTGAACCCACTGTGTGTGTGTGTGTGTGTGTGTGTGTGTGTGTGTGTGTGTGTGTGTGTGTGTGTGTGTGTGTGTTTATGCACGCTCGTGCACACATACACACACATTGGCTGCCACTGCTTCTAAGTTTCGCCTGCCAACATCAAAAATGAAGTGGTCAGCGGACAGCTTGGCTTGTCACAGGAAGCAGTAGGCAGCCATGCCACATGTAGCTCAGAGGACAGGCCAAGGAGGGGCGGGGGGGAGGAACGGGGGGAGAAGGGGAGGGGGTTTCCGAGAGGAAAATAAAGGGATGGGGCTGTAAGGAAGCATCTTCGAACTCCCCCCCCCCCCCCCAACCTGATCTCATCACACCACATCTGCTGATGTGAACCTGTGAGGCGGGTAGGTGTCGCCATCCATATTTGATGAGTGTTACAGGTTTTCTGTGTAAGGCTTACATTTTACATTGGTTTGAACTATAAGCCTGACTCCAGTCACCTCCTCCCTCTACATTAATAATCAACACTGAGCTTTTTGACTTTGTTAACTTGGACTTTACTTGGCAGAGTTGGTCACACTTTACAAAGGCAACATTCCAGTGTTTTATCCAAGCAGCAAGCCCTAAGGCTGAATGTTGGAAGTGCTCCATGCTGCAGTTATTCTAATGGCCACTAGTTGCTGCCTCCATAATATGATCATAATACTATTCAAATGTATTTATAGAGCACTATTCTTTTAAAAAAATTACAAAGTGCAGTAGAACATACTGTAAAACCACAGCAGACGACAACAATTGCGTACTAAAATACAGGATAAAAACAACTGGATGAAATAAGAGGAAGCCAAATGAACTGAAATCAGTGTAAGCTGCACAATAGAATTGAATAGATTTGAGAAGCAATTTTAAAGAGGGTGCGGACTCTGACTTGATTTTCTTGTGTCAAAGCTAGCCAACCAACTACAAGATATTTCAATCGCAGATATGTGATTTTAGAATGAATCTCCTAAATAATTTCATCCAAGATTATTTGGTGACAATGTTAACATGTATGCGTACAGTACCAGCACATGAGTGATGTATGTGGGATTTCAGAGGGATCGGCTACAAAGAAAGTGGAACATCTAGCAGTAGGGCTGAAACGATTCCTCGAGTAACTCGAATAATTCGATTACTAAAAATCCTCGATGCAAATCGTTTAATAAATGTTACCAACGTTGTATCGCTCACAGTGTTTCCGCACGGAGGATTATTACTGTCGCACACCGGGTTGACGCTGCTGGCGACACGTTCCATGAAGACTGACGGCGCAAATTACAAAATGAAGAAAGAGCGTAAATAGTGAGCTGCTAAGAGAAGAGACAGGCTGGAGAAAACGACAGAAAGTGTCCAAAGTTTGGAATCAGTTCAAACATAATTAAACCGAAAACTCTGTACAGTGTACTGCGAAATAGAACTAGCTTACCACAATAATAGCACGACGTCAATGCTTTAGCATCTCAACAGAAAACATAGAGTCTAACTTAATCATCCATTCCACGAAGCAGACCCGACAAAAGTAAATCATAGAGTCGTATGGGTGATGAAACTACACCAAACACAACAACAAAGACAAAAAAATACGTAGTGGTGACCACAATTTGATCTAAAGAGCCAACTTGTTGACTATCCCTTCGGAAAAACAGCTGATTGTTGCGCACCATTCTCTCTCACTCTATCTTCACGGAGAAACAGCTGATCAACGATCTACTAGCATACGTGTAACAGAGCTGTGTGACATTGTAATCAAATATATAAATGAAAATAGGTTGAGTATAGCTAATATTTACATATAGGCCTATATACAGATCAGCCTCAGGTTGAAACTTGTAGTTCTGAAAGTTGCACAACTTAAGGTAATGTTTATGTATGTTTAATGTATGTCTTAGTTTGAGGTTATTGCATTTCAGAAAATGTTTTCTTTAAAAACAATCTAATATGGCACTTAAATGAACTTAATATGTTTAGTTTTTTGAGAGATGATATTCTAAGCAATGTAGGCAATAAAGATGTAGCTTTTTCCGAAAATTAAACCAAACTATTGTATAATATTGCTCTTCAGTAAAACAAAAGTATTTCTTATCCGATTACTCAATTAAGCAATGGAATAATTGGTAGAATACTCGATTACTAAAATAATCGATAGCTGCAGCCCTATCTAGCAGCTATATGCCTGATGCTAACGCAAATGCTAATGTGTAAAGAGACACTTATTTGCGAACACTTGAACCATAACAACTTAATAAGGTGTCAGGAGATATGTATATGTTGACGTGTATACAGCTTGTTCTGCTGCCCCTAAGTGAACAAAAACAACCAATTAATGCTGCTTTACAGAGTGTCTTAATAACATACCTGCCATCTAACCATGTACTCACAATAACTTCTGCAGGGTAAAACTAAAATGTGCCCAATGCAATAAGAAAATATCTGTTACCAACCCTTAATCTTTCGAATGTACCAATATATGTGCATTTCCACTGAGGCTTACTGTATTTACTTTAACAAGAACTGTTATCCTATGTAACTTTTCTATAGAACTCTTGTATCAGCCTTTGTAAAAGTTGTTCTTCATGCATTTATATTGCATACGTTCATTACTACTACAGTTTATTCTCCAGTGTTATTCAGCAGAACCACATTCGGGTTTATTTTTATTAAACACAAATGAAAACCAGTTACTGTCCAAACAAGACACCTTGGAACATCTTCTAAGTTACTTTTTTTTAAACATTGGTGTCGCAGAAGTGCAGCAGATATTGAATTACAAAAAAGGCTGTATCTGCATTTAGACTTCTGTATTATATTATGTGACTGTTGTAGCAGCCTGCCCCTGTCTGTACATCGAGGTGGCATTCAGACTCAGAGGTCTCCTGTAATTGGGGAGACAAAGAAAGGCTAGCGAGGTTTTAACAATCCCACGTCAGCAGGGCTCCATCAGCCGTGAAACAAAAGGGACCCAGTGATTTATCCAGCAGAAGAAAGGGGGCGGGGGGGCGAGCGAAGGCAGCAAGGAATTATCCGGAAAGGTCATCCTCAATTTCTGTCCAGAAATGATCTTTTCCCACTATGTAATAAACATTTATCTGATCCCTTTATTGGCTTTATTAGATCTGACAGTTTAGTTAAGCCATTTGCAGCCGCCGCCGCGGGTCGTGACAGTTAACGTTGCACAAAAAGTTCCATTGCCTAGGTTTGTATTCACAGCACTGAGGGGGCAAGGACAGTAAGTCTGGGCCTGGCATTATTACCACTGTGAAACAAAGGCTCTGCAGAACTGCTCATGCACATTTAGATGCCCATAAATATCCCTCCAGCACATGGCAGAGCAGAACATCCAGACACTGGGGCTGACTGGGTGTTGTGTTTAGGAGAACATCTGAATGTCAATTGGGTGACACTATTGTAAAAGCTGCACTTATGTGGTGTATGGGTTTGACAAAATAATGTAAACAGCTCATGACAAAGGACCTTTTAAAGTGATTTAAGATAGATGTAATTTTAAACACACTTACAAATGTGGCTCATATTTGTTGAATTGCAACTGCAAATGACCACCATAGTTTTGCAATCACTACTTTCATGAAATTGTATATATATTTTATACCAAGACATAGGTATCTGAACAATTATTGCAGGCACGGGATGGAAACCGGAAAATGTATTTTTATTTATTTATTTTAAACTATTCAAACAGTCGTAAATACTGGCCCGCCACTGCAATGTTTGCAATGTGATTTTGCAACTTTAAATACCTTCATCATGACATGTTTGAGTACCTATTATATGTCTAAAAAATACAAAGAAAACATAATCTTTGGAATTATATTGTAAAAAGAATGGACAGACCATGTCTCAATGTTAAATGTCCGCAGGCCAATATGCTGGTGGAAGTGATGAAAGAAACCTGCCATCTAGTGATTAGCAGGTTACAAATCCTTTAGAAACGCTGATAAATGTTGCTTTAAGACGCTCTGCCGTCCTTCTGTAATGACAGCCAATCCTGCTGTTGATGCTTGCATCAGTATGCAGCGATAATGGTGCGGTTACAGAAGCAGTTGTGGTTGTAAACAACGTCTGTCATTCAGTTTAATGGACTTGGGGGCATTGTAATAGCTTTGTACCGTTTTCACATTCACTGCACCAAATGTGTAGAGTAAAGCGCCAGAAGATCATTTTACCCTGAAAATAGATTAAATAAACCTTTCATCTCTTTCATAGGTCTATCTTCAAGGACACCCCCCCCCTCCCCCTGCTAGTGCCTCAACCCCCTCCCTCCCCACTACACACAATATATTCTGTCTCTATTTCAATCATTTGTGCAGGCAAATGACAAAAGGTCTTTGAAATGAATTCTTATTTGTCTGTTTGAATGTTTCTGTTTACTCAGCTGTCGACGGGTGAAATACAGCCCGTCTCCGCCGCATTACCAGCCGCCTCCTTCTCCAGTTTAACTGATAAGAATACCACATACAGTATTCTCAGTCTTCCAAATAATGACCGGCCTGTGTGCCCATATTCCTCCTATTTGAGAAAGTGCTTCTTATTAGTGAGATTTATGAGACCTTGCCACTCTTGTGGTGGACCAGCCACCTCAGAATTTGTCATTGGCATCCCAAGGTTAATTAGGTTGATCATGTCTTTAAATAGCAGGATCATCATTGCTCTTCGCCTGCCTCTCTACTCCCCCTGGTTCCCTCTGCCGGATTGCAGCAAGACTGCTCATCGGCTGGGCTCCCATTCAGGAGCTGTCAGGGTTTTTTTCTCTTATTTTTTATTTTTTCAACCAAATCCTGGCTCCCAATGTGGGGCAGGCGGGCTAAGTTAGCGCGAAAGTGAAGTTGTCACTCAGAGACAGAGGAGGTGCGGTGCAGTGTGGGCCGGAGGAACGGTTTGCCTGCGCCTCGCTCCAATCCAGACCATCTGTGGCCCCAGCTGGAGTGCCAGCGATGGTCTGGCACTTGTACCGCGCCATATTTACAGATCTAAACACAAATGGCTACTGCCTGATTGTTTCACGATTCATTAGTCAGACAAGCTCGGCTCTCGCGCCAGCCCAGCTGTTACAGAGTAAACCTTTGTCACTTAATAGGGCTGCTTATTGCTTCCCCATCAAACGTATTGATCTGTGGCCTCCTCCTTTTAAGGTGAGGTGACTGGGACAGACAGGAGGAGGAGACTATGAGGTGGGGTCAAGAGGATGTACAGAGGGTTTATTAAAACATGATCTACCAGGAGAGATGTGAATGAGAACAGAGAAAATCTACAATTGATTTTAAGCACATGGTGTCGTTATGTCCCTATGTTCTCAAAGGAACTTCACAGTTCACCATGTACAAGATTTTACTTCCAACCAAACAGCTGATTTAGCTGATTTTTTCATTTGGTTAAAGTGGTTAAAGCAGCTTTGTATAAAGTTAATTTAGCACGTTATACAATATGGCCAAAAGTAAGTGTACAGTACACTGTACACTATGCTTTGGGTTTGTTTATGGTTCCAATGAAGGGAAATGTTAGTGCTTCATCATAAAATTATAATTTAGTGTATATAATAGTGTGCTTCCAACTTTATAGAAACTTTTTGGGGAAAGCCTTTTTAGCATGACAATGTCCGCATGCACAAAGCCAGCTCCATAAAGAAATGGTTTTCTCAGTTTAGTGTGGAAGAACAAATTGCAAATTGACCTTTGAGGCTCTTTGGTATGTGCTTTACCCTAGTCTCGCATTGCCAGACCTTCCTCCACAGTGCTGCGGAGGAGGGTCCACACAGCATTCCGGGATGGGAGAATAATGTGCTTTGGTCATATGCTCTGGTTTATTGGCATTTCTTTAAACCAATCACAATCATCTTGGGCGGTGCTAAGCGCAGGGCGGAGGCACGGTGCCGCTGCAAAATAGCCTTGTGAAGGAACTTGTCTTGGTGGAACATGTGTATGTTCAAAAGTTGTTTTAGTCGTGCAACAGAAAACTCAGATTGGACAGATATTCTAGCTAGCTGTCTGGATTTACCCTGCAGAGATCTGAGGAGCAGTTAACCATAGCTCTCATAAATCCACCGGAGTTTAAAATTACTACACAAAAAAAGTGGAATGTCCGAAAAGAGTGACATCCGGTGGAATTTCCGGTGGCAATGGAGCAATCCCGGAAGTGGAACTTCGTGGATATAGACTAGCTTTATCCTAACTACTTTTTTGTTGTTGTCGAGGTCAGGCGTGAGGTTGAGCCCAAAGTAGCCAAAGCCCTACAGCGCCTGATATAACAGGAACAGCAGCCTGAGCAATATGTGTATTGCCACAAAATTAAAAGCTGTCCTCAAACTTACAGACCCATTCCTTTTAGAAGACAAAGAAGGGCAATCCTCAGGTCAAGCGTTTTACACTGGTAAGTGGAAGAAGGTGTATTGATTTCACATTAAGAGCACCGGGATGGGCTCCACACTATGAAAGTAATTCACGGATCTGGACCTCAAAGACAAGCTCAGCTATTGGCTTTCTGCCATTTTCCATCCTGCTCAGTAGATTCTATGAACGTCAGCGCTAGCGTGCAGCGTATGTTGTTTTAAATGCCGACATTGATCCACAAGTGTTTTTGTGTGTAAATGTGTCACAGCTGATCACAAGGGAGAAGAAATTAGACTTGTTTAGGGTTTGAGGTGGGTGGGTTCAGGGGTCAGGTGGAGGGGGATAACAATGGTGCAAAGAGGGAAACCCCAATGGAGCGATGAGGGTTGGATTTATCCAACACCGTGACATTTGTGTTGACTCGCTGTCGTCCCTAATACAACATGATTGTACAGACATACTGGCTCTCCCTCTCTCTCTCTCTACAGTAAATGACACGTGTATGGTAGAATAAGCATTACACGTCTCAGAATTTTAAATACCTGATTTAATTAACACATTATTAGCTAATTAGCGCATGTTGATTAATGCTCTATTAATTCTCCACAGACCCAATTGAATCCTCAATGGCTACATTGGACATTAAAGTGGCAAACGGTGTAATTAGTTGCCCAGGCTGTAGTGGGTTTGCAGATGTGCGGAGTTAAGATGATTTACAAATCAAACCCAAATTTATTATTGTGATGTTCTTCTGGTTGTATTTTAGTTTAGTTGCTGTTTGTTTGTTTGTTTAATGAACTTATTGCGTCATAATGGGTGTTCCTATATGTGTGTGCGTGCTTTATATTGTTTTAGCAGTAGTGGAAAAAGTATTCAAATCATTGCCTTAAGTAACAATAACAATGCCACACTATCAAAGTATTAAGTACTGGGGCGACCTCTAGCTCACCCAGTAAGAGCACGCAAGGTATAATCTGAAATGTAGGGGAGTAAGGCAAGGCAGCTTTATTTGTATAGCACATTTCAGCAACAGGGCAATTCAAAGTGCTTTACATAAAACATTAAAGCGCACTTAAAAATTATTAAAATAAATAATTAAAAACAGATAAAATACGAGAATAGAAGTTACAGTGCAGTATAAGAAATTAAACAGTAAAGAGCAGTTAAAAACAGAAATATAAAAGCAGATAAAATAAGAGCCAATATACAGTTTCCTCGAAATCCAACCTTTGTTGACCAATACAGTAGACATTTTATACAGGTAGGACCATATTCTTTACCATCTCATCCACCACGGGCCCCACGGGAACATGTGACTTTGTACTCTTGCTACCCATTTCCAAGAGTGGAAGTACTTCTCTTCAGTCGTCACTATAAGGCTTAGTTTAATCACGGCAAACTTTGCAAAATCCTGAACAGTTCTCAGCTGTTTGTTTTTTTGTAGATTTTACCATAAAATCTATGTCACACCCGCGTTGGAAAAATTCCCAGAAATATGTCCATTATCTGTTCAAAAATATCACCAGAATGGCCATAAACCTGACCATATTTAAAGAAAAGCAACATCAAAAAGAAAGGACTTAGATTTTCATTTTCAACAATGCAACTTAATAGAAATGAACAATTATTTAAAGAAAGGCAATATCAAAAAGAAAGGTCTTTAAAATTTAAAAGAAATGAGAGTTGCTGCGGACCTGCAGTTATCTGGAAGTTTGTTCCAGATATGTGGAGCATAAAAACTAAACGCTGCTTCCCCCTGTTTAGTTCTGACTCTGGGGACAGAAAGCAGACCTGACCCAGACTACACCAAGATTTCTGGCTTTGTCTGTTGTTTTTAACATTATCTTTTGAAGCTGAGTGCTCACTTTTAATCGTTCCTTTTTTGCTCCAAAAACAACCACCTCAGTTTTTTCTTCATTTAATTTAAAAAGTTATGGGACATCCAGTCGTTAATTTGTTCAATGCACTTACTCAGTTTCTGTATTGGACTATAGTCCCCTGGCGATAAGGTTATGTAAATGTGTGTGTTTTTCATAATCTGAGCCAGTGGAAGCATGTAGATGTTAAACAGAAGAGGTCCCAGAACAGAGCCTTGGGGAACTCCGCACGTCATATTTGTATGCTCAGATGCATAATTGCCTATAGATACAAAGTAGTCCCTATTCTTTAAATAGGATTCAAACCAGTTTAGTACTGAGCCAGCAAGGCCAACACAGTTTTCTAATTGTCTAGTGATATGTCATGGTCGACTGTGTCAAATGCAGCACTGAGATCAAGTAATACCAAGGCTGAAATTTTTCCACTGTCTGTGTTTAAGTGGATGTCATTAAAGACTTTAACAAGAGCCGTCTCAGTGGTGGTATGGTCGAAACCCGACTGGAAGGCATTAAAACCATTGTTTAGTGACAAGAAAAGGTTGAGTTGTTGAAATGCTTTTTCAATGATTTTACTTAGGAACTGAAGGTTAGATATTGGCCTATAGTTGCTCATTAGTTTCTAGATTGTTCTTTTTTAAGAGTGGCTTGATGACTGCAGTTTTCAGGGCCTGTGGGAAGATACCTGAGAGAAGAGACGTGTTTACAATCTGTAGAATGTTTGGAATTTGGAATTTGTTTTGCCTGGATACATATAGGTAGGAGTATAAAGTAGAATGGAAATTCTCAAGTAAAGTACAAGTACCTCAAAATTGCTCACAAGTACTGTACTTGGGTAAATACTTAGTTACATTGCCCCACTTGTTATTAATTTTCCTACATATGTACATGTAATATGTGTGTGTCAGTATGTGTGTACAAGACAAGGTGTTTATGCAAATGTGGGTTTTCATATGTGCATGTGTTTGCACACGCATCCCTCAGAGTTGAGGGTGTGAATGCCTGTGTGACACACATACACATACACACACACACACACACACAGACAGCTTAGGGTTTGTACAGCTGCCGACCCTCAGAGAGGCGTGCTGGGGCAGCGTGAGCCTCCAGTGCATCTATCATCACGCTGACAGGGCCGCCGTCCCCACACACTGTTCAAAGTGAGATCTTCAGTATGGCTGCTTAGCAAATAATTGATGGGGTGCTTCCCGTTTTTTAAGGAGAGGAGCAGTTAGACGGCAGGCCAGTGACAAGCACTTTTAAAGTGATGCGTGAATCACTCTTTCATGACCCATAAAGCCATCTGGAATAACAAAGCACCCGGCTACCGTTTGGGTCTTTATTCTGAGTTTCCAAGACTCACCACTGGAGTGGCTCTTTTTTTTTTTTAAACGATGCTCTGTCCAAGACTCCTGGTTGTTTAATTTTTCTTCTCTTTCCACTTAATCCTTTGAAGGCATCTTGTCATATGTCTGTGAATAAGGTTAGAAATTGGATATGTTTTTACTTCTGTCTATTTGTCTGTTAGCAAAATATCTATAAATACAGTTATTGTCTGTAAATGAAAGATATCGAAAATATGGTGGACAACGTGCAACGTTGAGGTTTCTCCTACTAGATGCTTTTTGTATTTTTGACCAATAATTTCTCCAGTTTGTTTCAGTACAACTGGGAAAGTCTAGGATCTAAAGTCTTTCAGTTGAATTGCCAAATGTAAATCAACACAAGCTTTTCAGAGGTCCTAATCGGACTTCATTAATCCAAAATGAAATATAAAAGCATGAGGAGGAAGGAGCCAAAAAGAAAACAATAAAGTAACATGTTAAATGTTAAAAATGTAAAACCTACGAAAACCACAGCTATAAAAAAGTGCAGTTGTCACACTTTGCCTGCAGGTGGCGAAAGAGGTGTGGAGCAGCATTTACTTTCTTTGCCTGTAGATGGCAACATCAGCATGACTACGTCTGTAGATCTAAACTACTGCTGCTGCTATTAATTTCCCTCTCCTTTAGGGGATTGTGGTGTTTTCTAAAAGTATTTTAAGTACGAGCCAAGAGACATGTTTCATGCTACTTCCAACTTGAATTCTTCTTCTTCTTCTTTTTCTTCTTCTTCTTCTTCTTCTTCTTCTTCTTCTTCTTCTTCTTCTATACACATAACATTCACCTGTATCCTCACTTTGCACTCTAGCGCCCCAAGTGTTCACTAATAGTATTAACAGGACACAACAGGGGTACAGGTTGACAGGTGTAGAAATGATCTGACAACAATGAACAGCCCCTCCCCTTGTGGGGAATCTTAACACAGTTTCGACTTTAAAGTATTTACTGATAAGAAAATCAATAGATCTAAACTATCACAAGTTGCAACATACAGAATCAAAAAAGTTCTTTGTGTCCTGTTTCAGAAAAAAAGAATCCTCTTGGCCTGACATCTGTATTGACAGAACATAGTGAACCGTGAAGTGTGATGCCGGCAACGTCTGCGTGCTGTCTTTTCACTTCCTGTTATTGTCCAGCATGTTTGAATGGCGTCTGGAGCCCACTGCACCTTCCCAGCAGATGGACTGCAAATATGGCCTCTGATTTATCTGGCCACTGATTAACTGTGAGAAAACAACACTCCACCAAATGTGTATGTGTGTGGTGGGTGGCGGTGGTTGGGCGGACGCTAATATATTCATGAAAATGTATTCATAAAAAATGATAATTGTGATCAAAACCCCTCCGTGGCTCAGAGGATGAGTCAATAAAAAGCAGGCGAAATTGACAGGCGCCTGTTATATGGACAGCACTTGCAATAACAGATGGGGGGGCAGAGGGATGGACTGTGCACGGGAGCCTGATTGATCACACCAAAGTGGGTGAGTGTTAAAATGTTACGCAACAAGCTTTTATTTCCTTCCTTTGCACTACTTCATCATACATGATTCTTCTACTGTGAGAGCAATATTTTAAATAGTTAAATCTATTTTCAGGATGTTAACAACTCAGATATTAACACTTTATATCATTATTCTATTGTTAAAGGGTTGATCTGAGGTAATTTCAGTCACTTTAAGTGGCAACTTCAGCTCAAAATGTAAATATTAACATGTATAAACTGACACAGGTTTATACTTGGAGATGAGTTTGGACTCTCCTCCAGAAAGTTTTTTTTTTTTTTTTTTACTCGTCAGACTTCAGCTCCCTCGTTGTGTGAGCGTTAAGCGGCGAGTTGGACAAGACTCAGACATAGATGAATGTCAGCCATTATCGCGGGCGGCCATTTGTGCTGGTATTTGACTCACTAATGATCGTCTTCCAGGCAGGGTTCATCAGCTTCAACGCAGACACTCACACACACACACACATACACACTCACGCACACTCTCAGACTCAAACTTGGGGCTAATTTGTCCCTCTAGTTTATTATTTCACGATAACAATCAGCTCATCCACGAATGCACACCCTCCCACTTTGCCTTTTAAGCACTCAGTCAGTATATGTGTTTTGTGGAGGGAGTTGGCTACAGGTTTTGCAGTGCGGGAGGTATATCAGTCCTGGTGGACTCCTGGCCTGGTCGGACTCCCTGCTGGTCCGTGGCAGCCTAGTGTGTTGGCAGGCCCACCTGGACCCAGCACCTGCTTCTGTCACTGGACATGGGAGGGTGACGAGTGCGACAATTTTTTTATTTGCAAGTGCTTTCGGAATAAACCAACTCAAGCTGCACAGGGACAAATCTGTATGTGAGAATAAACTAATCTTATCAAGCAACATCACAAAGTTTAGTAGGTCAGACTTATTTTTCAGAGGCAAAGCTGCTGTGGAGCCAAACATAATCCTACTGTTTGTGCAAGCTTGAATGTGTGGAGACAAAGCAAACCAAGCTATTTCAGAGAACAACTGAAGTAATTGACCATTAACTAGCAAAGAAATAGAAATTCTGGTGAAAATAGAAATATGAAATAGAAAAAAAAGATTATGTTTTTATACTTATTCAACTTGGCAAACTAGTTGCTTCACAAAGCCAGTTTAAACTTAAAGCATGAATTGATTGTTTTTGCCACTTTGGAGCAGCAGAATAAGCTGAGTACACAACACTGACATACTATCACCTTAGGAAATTGATATGGCGAAAGTCTAGCAGACATGGATCAACATTAGCATTCATTAAAGGTGCAATATGTAATACTGACAGTGTTTAAAATAGTTACTGCAGTACAAATTCAAAATACTGAAGAGAGTTGTCTCCCCCCGCCCCCTCCTCCCCCGACTCGAAGTTCACAGAGGTTTTGTCTCACATAGCCAGACATTACTTCACAGCACAGTAGCTAATGTTAGATGCTGTCTATATTGTCAACTGACAGACACACCTTTTTGGCTTAGAATTACAGTAGGAACCACTAAAACACAACAACCTCGCTGTCCTCTCCACCCGACGGACAGACACACTTCCTAAGCTTAGAATTATGGTAGGAACCGCGAAAAATAATACTACCTTGCCGTCCTCTCCACCCGACTGAACACACTTTATTGGCTTAGAATGACGGCAACAATCGCTAAACACACTGCTTAAAATAACTCACCGTTGTCTGATATGGCCGTTGTAAACAGCCGTGGCCCGTTTGCCTGGTCCTCGGGTAACGTTAGCAGTTAGCAGGGTTAGCATGGCACCGTTAGCCAGGAGCAGTCAGGATCACTTTACTGGCTGTGTCTCAATTGTTTTTGCAAGTAACCAACTTGGATACTCTAGCTATATAATTCAATGTGAATGTTGAAATTACATAAAATGCCCATCCCTTGTAGCCATGATAAATTAGATTGAAGCTAATGCTTACCTGTTCAGAAGGAAATTAGCCAACTCTGGTCACATTAGAAACATGCCGGGTTTTTTTTTAGTTTGGGTAGAATCTATCTCTGTTAAACCTGTTTGTTTGTTTGCTGCTTTCATGGCTGTCCTGATGTTACAGCTGTAGCGCGCTGGGTTTAAGTTTTTACAGGTATGTCTGGCAACCCGGCCTGGCTGTCAAACTGGGCAGTTGATAACAACACACAGGCCAAAACATAAACATTAATTCAGTCACGGATCGTAAATTTCTAAAGGAGAAAATACTGGCATTAGCATTGTTGTCAGAAAAGATAGTATTTCAACTTAGCATGTATCTGATGATGCATTGAGGTAATTTTTGGATTTATTACAGTAAATATATTACATATTGGACCTTTAAGAGTTGTGATTCTGGCCATCTGATCCAATATTCACTCTCTTCTTTACTCTTTTTTAATAGCCCTGATATACCCTCATACTTTTAAAGTAATGTGATAACAGAAAACTAATACATATTAAAAACTGATTAAGCAGCTGATCACAGCTAAGCCTTTGGGTACTTTAAATTCAAGCTGGTTCTTAATGAAGGCAATAACAACAGTTACAACATAGTTTTGATTGGTAGCTGTAACATTGCTTTCAATAGTAAATGTTGCCATGTGCTCACAAAACACTAGGGGTGATGGAGGGAGTGTGTGTGTATGTATGTGTGTGTGTGTGTGTGTGTGTGTGTGTGTGTGTGTGTGTGTGTGTGTGTGTGTGCGTGTGTGTGTGTGTGTGTGTGTGTGTGTGTGTGTGTGTGTGTGTGTGTGTGTGTGTCGGCAGCACAGTCTGAACCCTTCAGTAAGGTCAGCTCGCTTGCCCCACTCCAAAATATCCCTGGGAGAGAGAGAGAGAGAGAGAGAGAGAGAGAGAGAGAGGAGGTACATTATACCTAATAATGCCTCGCCAAGATTTGCTGAATGTTGGGCATGGGGCGAGAGAACAGGGGGAGATATATGGCCAGAACCCAGGAGGTGAGGGGGAGAGGAAAGGGGGGAGTTAGTGAACCAAACTGTGAGTCCATGAAAGTAAGTCTGACTGCTCTGTCTGTACATGCAGACACACCAGAAAATGCCTAAAAATGGCTTTCGAGAGCAGTGTTGGGAGTAACGGCGTTTAAGTATAACAGCGTTACTAACAACGTTATTTTTTCAGTAACGGAGTAATCTAATTAATTACTTTTCCCACTGTTGCAACGCCGTTATCGTTACTGAGAATGTGAAGTGGCGCGTTACTACATTATGGTTGAATGAAGCGTGAGGTGTCAGGCTTTGTATGGAAAGCGAGAGAGCGGGGGGGGATGATGACACCGTTGCAAATGCGATGATGATTGGCTGGGTGGACGGATGCCCTGCTCACGCTGTCTCACTGCACGCTCTGACTACCACTAAACACAAGACAGTGACAATGGCAACGAGCCAGGGAAATTCAAAGGTAGCGTTCTCAAACTGGAAGTACCGGCACTACTTCTCGCTCATTGAAATTAAAGGCAAGAATGTTTATGTAACATTCACGCTATGCCCAGGAAAAAAGACTTTATCCACGTCTGCCTCAAGCAACTTATGAAGCACCTCACATCGACACATGCTAACACGACATTTGTTGATGCTGCTAACCCAACCCCATAGTAACCTCAAGCCCAAATGCAGCTAGCGTGAGCTCCAGCGAAGGAGACGGAGCCACTCTGTTAAAACAAGCAATGCTCGATTTTTCGGGTCAGCAACAGGTGACCAAGGCGTTATATCTAATAGCGTTATAGAACATAAAAAATAACGTCACAGTTACTTTGCTGAGTAGCTAATTACTTTTACAATGTGGTAACTGAGTTACTAACTCAATTTCTGGGAGAAGTAATTTGTAACTGTAACTAATTACTTTTTTAAAGTAAGATGACCAACACTGTTCAAGAGTTTCTGTATGAATGTTTTACATCAAAATCACTGTCAATAGAATTTATTTAATATTTTCTTTTTTCATTTTCACCCAGGTCCTGATTATCATGTATAGACACTAATGTGGATACATTTGAAAACACCCTATGTGCAATAAATGGGATTTTTACATCCCTGAACATGGGTATTTTAAAAACAAATGTATGTATGATTAGAGATCTGATTGAGGCTTTCGATGCAGCAACCCAGGAGTCACCATTTCACTGGTAGGTCTAATTATTGATGTGGAAATGATGGACATGGCTACAGTTATATCCCAGAATGTGAAGCTTATCATGGTGGGAATAGTTTCACTTATGGAAAACCTCTCTTTTGCAGGAACGCACAAAACAACTTGGTCATGGTTAACAGAAATCACTGTGGACTGTCTTTCTTGACTTGCAGAATTTTTTTTTAAATTGATGTACATCTACGTGTAATTCATGGCAAAATCAAATACGATAAAAAAAGTATTTGTCTCTTTCCATTCACTACCAAACATATTTTCTCTGAAATAAGGTCTCATGGTGGTCCACCATCCAAACAATACGACATCACCATAACAGCATATTGCCATGCATGTTTCGTTTTGCTATCCTGCAATTCCGTAAGAATAGTTTGTTTTTCCTGTGCCGTAAGATTTGTCCGTCTGCCATCTACTGTCTGCCTGATTCCATGTGAATGCAGCATTAGACGTGTGGCTCTCAAATAATGTCAAACTATTTCCTCCTTTGCTCCTAACGGACATCATACTAATATTCCTGCGGCCTCTATAGGGCTTTGTCACTTCAACGTAAACATACAATGCTTTTGAAATATCTGATGCTGTCAGTTTTTTGGGGAGGTCAGTCTTGTACACACTCACACACATTCATATCCACAGCTGACTGAGAGCAGCTCAGGAGCGCTCCAACTCAATTGAGATACATGAACAAATATGAATATTTAATATGTAAGTGTTGATATTAATTATTCATAAAACCGGCACTTTGCAAATGGATTAAATTAATTATGTTGAAAGAATTAGACTAGATTTGGAGCTTAATATAATAATGTTTGTATTATATTTGCTGTAATGGATTCAGAGCCATCTCCTATTAATGGGATTGATGACAGTTCAAAACCGCCAGGGTCATTTGTGCATCATCAAGGCTTTACATTAGTCAAGTTGGATGACGTGTATGCACGACTTTTAGAGAAGGAGATAGAGTCTCCGTTCTACTGTAGTCCAAAACTTGTGACACTGTGAACAAAAGGATGACACATAATAGTGATTCAAAAGCATACAGTGTCAGGCATAGTGCAAATTCTCCTTCATGTGTCCTTTGTTAATGCCATAGATGAGGTTAATACCATTATTTTATTACACAGTAAAACCAAATTAGTGTTACAACTCTAATGTATCTCAAAAAACTGTACAATTACTTGCAGTTAATAACAGGAAAGATGTACGGAGCCCCCAAACCAACAAAAGTAAAGTGTCATAAAGTCAACTATGTAACCAAATATGACCTTTTACAGATTTCTTTTGGTTCAGGCTTAATAAAGACGAGCAACCATGTTTGAAGTGCAGCAGCAAATCAGCCAGCTAAAAGGGAATAGGGACATCTGTCAGAGAATCTTTAACAAAATATTTCAATAGACTGATCTAAAAGCTGCTACTGTTAACCTACTTGTTTTGTAATCTTACATTTTGCCTTTTGGCGGCAGCCATAGCATAGTCTGCAGGGACTTGGCACGGACCACAGTACAGAGTGTGTACTGGTAGCTGGAGGTGCCAGTTCACCTCCTGGGCACTGCCCTTGGGCAAGGCTCCAAATCCAACCATACAACCATAGCAACGCACAGAGATGTCCGTAAACTGTTAATAGGCAAAAGAAACTGTAGCAAACTGCGGTAAAAAACCCTGATTGAGACGCATATTTCGAATATGCTGTATACATGTCCAAACAATGCCTCTAAATACCAAATAATACCGGCGGATCCCACATGTCTTAATCAGAAAATGCTAAATCCGGAAAAAGGCCTTATTCGGAATATCCAAACGGAATATGCTGTTTACATGACCTGTATCAAATTTGGAATATGGTCATATTAGGAAAAACAGTGGAATATTAGTGTGCATGTAAACGTACTCAATGGCATCAAATGTGAGGGTTTCTTTGTGTGTGTCTTTTGCTTGTGTGATGTAAGAACTTTGCAACATCTTTCAAGCTGTGGTTCATGCTGTGAGTGCCTGACCTGCAGGGGAGCTGATAGGGAAACACAGTAGAAGCCACAACATTAATTAGCCTATTAGACACCTCCTTTAAAGTAGCAACAGCAAAATGTGTCCCATATCTGTCCTCCCTCCTCCTATCAAGATCACTGGTTATTGGACTTTGACCTCTCAGGGCTGTTTGGCAAGATATTTTATTTCACTTCATTTTCAGATGGTATCGCATAGATTTTTTACAATTGACTCACTTTTAACATTTAACATTTGAACTTCACATAATCTACAGTATATAACTACTTATTGTTATTTGTATATATCATTTCACCTCTTTCAATGTTTTGAACCTTCCCTTTGGTCCATTACTTATTTTGCTTTTGTGCACTGCACTCAGAGTGTTGTAAACGTGGCTGTGCTCCTGCAGTGACTATAAAAGAAAAGTAAATAAAAATATGATCAGACAATTATGTTGGTTATTTATTGAATATCAACAAGTCATTGCTTCCTGCCTCTAACACAATGGAGGCTCTACTCTGACTATAGCTATGTAGAAACCTTTAAATGCTCAGTTTCAGTCTATTTATTGATGAAATTGTTTGACTCTTTTGTAAATATATTTCTAAACAAAACCAGATATGTCTGCCATTGTTGGTGTTGAGAAGTCTTTCCCACCCTGACAACAATATAAATATACAGGAAACTATACCTCTTTTTCAATATCTGCCTCTAAATTGGGAAAATTTGAAAATGTAGAATATCAGCAGAAAGTACCAGCGATCAGCAGCTTCAATCTAAAGACATCAGCCCTTAAAAAAAACCATCAGTCAAGCACTAGTTTCAAGTGGTCCTGTCCCTCCTTCCAGTCCTGTGCAACACACTTCCTCGCCTTTAAAATCATATTACATTTGCTGAAGCCTGCGTATAAATTTTCCCTGCTTCTTATCAGGGCCCCCCGCTCAGTATGGCCTCTCCTCTGACTGATATTGGCTCATCATACTTAATCTAGGGTGAAATTTCCTAGTCTGTGCTAAATGACTTGCAGCCTTCACGAGAGAGGAGATATTTATTTTTCTCAGGGCTAATGACCTGTCCCCCGGACCCACCCACTGATGGTTATTTACTAGGGCCCAGATGCTTGGGCTCAAAATGAGTGGTAATGTCAGCGGGTGCCATCCTTCATCGGGCCGCCCCTGATTGAATCCGAGTGATCCCATTGACATTGACTCTATGACTTTTAAGGCCATTACCTTCCACCGCCCACGATGATCACCTCATCATCGCTTCCGAGCTGACAGCTGATTAGCAACAAATTACTGACAGGAGAAGGCTCTGACACCGGGTGCAAGAGGTTGGAGTGTGTGTGTGTGTGTGTGTGTGTGTGTGTGTGTGTGTGTGTGTGTGTGTGTGTGTGTGTGTGTGTGTGTGTGTGTGTGTGTGTGTGTGTGTGTGTGTGTGTGTGTGTGTGTGTGCGTGCAGAGGGGGGGGGGGGGGGGGTGCCAAGGAGTCAGAGGCCTCCTCCTCCTCACACACACATAGAGTCAGACACCCCATACACTGTAATAGCTGTGTCTATGATGCAGCGGTGCCCTCACCACTAAGCTCATGGTAATGTAATAAGTGTGGAGGGAAAACACCGGAGCTCATATGGTTAGCCCCTTCCTGCAATGAGTGCACAAGCAGCTGCTCCTCATTGGTGAAGAGGGAGCACATTTCATTTGTGTGGCTTTGTGCTTGGGCCTGATTTGGTTGATCCATAAAGTCACAGTGTAGAAAATGAATATTCACCACCAGGGTTCTTACACGTTTCATTCTTACAAGTATACTTTTTACAAGACTGTTGAGCGCCTCTGAACAACAACAAAAAATCCCCAAAAACTGCCTTTAGGTAGAACTTTACAGATGTGGAATCAGCTCTTTGTGATGGTGTTCCTCAAAGAACATTCTGTGGTTCGCTGTGGTTTAAGTTTAAAGATCACCTACTGTACTTCCTCAAAGCTGTCAAACAAGCAGGTTCATTACATTATAAAAGATCCTTCTCAAGCTGCTTTATCTAAAACAAAAAGAAACTGGGGAACAGAAGGGGAACATAAATTCATAAATGTAATAGTTGTAAATAGTTTATTTTACAAATGTATGCCCAAAAGTTAATTTTTGTCTTGTTATTATGAAATGTATTGACTGATTGATTTTATCCTATACCTGTATCAACAATATCTATGTAAAGTTAGCTGACATTCACTAACATTAGACCATAAGTTACTAATCATACCAGAAAAGAAAGGCTGTAGCAGGAGAACCTCTGAGTGTATTTAACTGAGCATGTTCTATTACTTAGAAATTAAACTTTTCATTCATTTATTATTGCTGTACATCTTTTAGAACTGTCTTGATTCCACCTCCTGACAACAGGTCTCTAATCCGAGACGACCTGCTTAAATAAAGACAAGTAATTATTTAAATAAAGTTAACTAATAACAACCTGTCATTCTTGGACTGCTGTTTCATCTTTCAGCAACAATATTCTGACTTAATGCCTTCAAGGATCCTCCAAAAGGGCTCCAGTTGGTCACAGACATCCACTTCCTCCTGAGGCACAAACAAACCTTCCCTCGCCTCCTGGAGGAGCATCTGTCTGGGCCTCCAGCCCTCAAGGACCGGACAAGATGGCGGCAGATGAGCAGGGAGATGCTCCATTTGCTGCCGACAGGATCCATTTTTAATGCTTGGGGGCAATTTAAAGCCCCCTTTTAATTACATTTTGGTCCCAGTATAACAGGAGTCATGGATGGAGTGTTTGAGTCTTACTGGCCTCGTAGGTGCTTTGGTTCTGGTCTGGGGACCTTAGTGAGATGCTGGAGTTGACGGCTGACCTCGGCACTGTGAGTTCTTTAGGAAGTCAGAAGTGCCAGAAGGGAGGATGAAATGGTCTCCACGTGTGTCTCTCAGGGACAGATACACTGACTGAACTGGCTGGAAAAGCACTTTCCGGCAATTATAGAGGCAGAACAACTCACGCACGTCCCACCGGTGGATCACCATGATGGGTCAGGGCTGTAGACATGAAGAGATACTGACACGAGTGGATTGTTACCTCTCTGATGCTCACCTGAATGGATCCGGGTGCAATAAAGTCATATAGAGCTGCTTAAGGTTTTAAATTAACAAATCATTGTGTAGGAAATTAAGGCAGCTCTGTATGATGAAGACAGAAGGTGAATTATTTGATCAGTGCTGTGGATTGTACACAACATCACAACAAGAGGACTCCAATAGTTTAGTTTTGGGGGACTCACAAAAGAATGATCTAAAATTGAAGTAGCAGGGCTGACATACAGTATATCCTGACTTTTAGACCATAGTACAAGTCAAGCACCAAAACCACTGGATCCTACACTTCCCATAATGCAGTTCAAACTGATCGAATTCCCCTTTAAAAGGAAAACTCCCAAAGACTGTTTGTTTGCTTTTGTTTGTTGAAGATTAAGTTTTAACCATCAAGTCAGTTTTCTACTGACAGCATTTTTTTGATTTCTTTATTTGCTGAGATCTGTAGACATGGAATCTGTACAGTAAGCAACACAAACAATCTCAGGTTGTTAAAAATGTTTTATTAAAAACACATATTTAATAGGTGAATGTTAAATGTTTTATCTAAATCATTAAATGGGTATTTAGATTTCGCAGAGCTACTTCATGGTTCAACTCCCCATACCTACTGTGGCTGTATGCTCATGGAGTTTTTTATTGCATCATTACTGACAACTGTACAGACACTTTGGGTGTTTTCACCTTTATTTTCTTTCATATAATTGTTTCATATACAGTAATATGGTTAATTGACAAATCTTAGAAGATACCCCCAGGTTGTAAAATGGCTGAATTTACCAAAAGACATTTTAGACCAAAGAATTCTTCAGTGTGTGATAGTCAGTGTTTTTGCTGTAGCCAGAAGACCTTTGAGTACAGTGTCTGTTCAGCAGCATTATCCTTGATGCCATGCATCATCCTCTGTATCACAGCATCTCTCTGTTTTTCTGCTCCCTCCCCTCAGCCCGTTGTATCTGAACTCTGGCCGCTGTGATGCATCATGGCCTCTGTTTGATCAGAAGGGGTGCTGTGGGCCGAGGTTAGCCCGGGCTCAAACCAGGTCTTTTCTGTCTCTAGCCTCTGAGAACATCAGGGCGTTTAAGACAGTGATGAAGTCTTCCCTCTGGTGGATTGGGTCACATTGGCGTGTCTGTCACTTAGCCCAGCTGACTCTCCCCTCTCTATCTCCTTCTCTGTCTGCCTGTCAGGATGGCAGATGACAGCGGGGGCCACCGGGGGACCGCTGGCTCCCGGTGAAGCATCATTTGCTGCCCTCCGTGGAGAATCCCCCCACCAGCTGTATTTCAAGACCGTCGCACTGCTGTCACGGCAAAGACTCCGGCAACAAGGCGAGGCCTCTCCCATAAAACATCAAAAGCGTCCGCTGCAATGAAAACACAAGCGAGGGGGGCCTTGTCAATCTTTACAGCCCCACTTCTAAGTGACTGTAGCCCACCACCACGACACACAGCTTCCACGCTATTCATTCATTTTTCATGCTGCACGGTCAATGATCCAAAATGTGCCATCTATTCTGCAACTGACATGTCCAAACGTCTGAGTTACCGTATAATGCCGCACATAACGGTGCTGTCTGTGAAAAGTTTTATGATATGGAAATATGCTAAAAGCCTCTGTGATGAATAGACCATGAATATACATTATGGGGCCAGAAATAACACTAACACAAGCTGAGTCAATGCTTTGTTGTGGACATTCAAAGCCTTTTTGACATTACACTAATACAATACACTAATATTTGAGTGACGTGCCCTCATATTGCTAAACATGAAATACATCTTTAATAACTGTGGCAAACATTTTTAAACCATCTTTACTCTTTGATATTGTAAATAAGTGTCTGTAGCAAGACTTAGTTGTTGGCCTTTTTATTTTCAGGTCCAAATCATTTCCTCGTATTCAACAATGGTTGTTTCAGATTTCACTTCAATGAGGACTTGTTGATTTGTTAGTATAAAGACATTCGCTCACACACACACACACACACACACACACACACACACACACACACACTCAGTAGTAGTCAGTGGTGGTACTCACCACCACTGACAACATTTATTCCTTTAAAGCTTATCCAAATTTTGAAGCCCCCATGAACTGACATCTGTGCAGAATGTCTTGTTTCTCAAGAGGTGACATTGTTTCAGGATCTTATTAAAGTCACCATTTGAAGTGTTCTTTAAACATTAACACTACTTCAGCAGCACTGTATTCACTATTCAATTACCCCAAGCCCAAGTCCTGACTAAAACAGTCGTGTAAAGAACTGAGGAACATCCAAAACATCCTCTGTAAGCAAAAATATCTTCACTGTGAAGGTCTTCAAGTCCACCTGGTTCTCACAGAGCTAGAGGTACAGGAACACATACACACGCACACACCACCCCCACAGAGATGAATCCTGTATGCATTATGTCCAGACTGACACGTAAAGAGGCCCTAGATTAACTGCTCCCCCCTCCAGACTCTTTTATCCTCTCCGTTCCAGGGGCCACGCTCATTTACATAAACAGATAATCCTTGATAAAAATTTCCATTAGACAAAGGTGAAATGGATCAATTTCTGCTGCCAAGATAAATCTCACGTTTTACACCGACAGGGTCATTACACAAGCCACATTTCAGGAATAATGTATTTAAAAAGTCCGCCGATAGCGGCCATTTCCCGCTTTCCAATTACCTTAAAGAAAAGCTTATTCTGTGGACAATAAAGCACATTACGGCACAATATGATACAGTCCATAAAGATCAGCGTGTTTGATGAGAGGTTAGCGAAAGCTCAGCATATTTCGGAGGGGATGTCACAACCCCATGGTTATCGCTGACACCTCGCTGTGCTCGCCATGCAAATGTCCTATTACGCCCAGTCCAAATAGATTAAGAGGCCTGTTCAGAAATAAACTGTTTTTTCCTGTTTCTCTCTCTCTCTCTCTCTCTCTCTCTGTGTGTGTGGTGAAGGTGGGAAGAGAGAAAGATAGGAGGGGAAGAAGATGGGTGGGTTGGTTGAGGTGGAGGGGGTGAGGTGGATTGACAGGACAGCGAGGTGATGCCAGCGGTCCGGGGCAGGGAGAGAACGAAAAAACTCATTAGTTTGCTTCCACCCCAATTCACATACATACAGTAGGTACCAAACTAGATCCAAAGGCACTGCATATATGTTAATGGTGTTATAATATTCAATTCTTGACAGGGAAGACATTTGATTGCAAAGCTGGAACCAAACTTAAGTTCATTTACTCAAGTACTGTACTGTAAGTACTATACTTTCACTTGAGTATTTTCATTTTGTGCAACTTGTACTGTACTCATACATAATACAAGGACGACATTTCAGAAGAAAATATCCTTTGTATTCTGTTAAATGTATTCGTAGTCACATTGCAGATTACGTTTTTCACATGCTAAGTATGCACACATGATGCATTGCATATTTCACCACCTAAAATATACAACAATACTAGTATAGGAGTCTTTTTGCACCACCAACTGTGGACTAGCTGCAACATTAAAGTGCTGCTTACAGGTCAATGCATCAATAATCTATAACATTATGAAAACAGTCAATCATGAGGACTTCTACTTTTGTTACTTCGGGTACACTTTTCTGCTAATAGAGTAATTTTACATTCAGTTAAGTCAAATATTTTATGCAATGTCCTTTATTATTGTTTATCTGGACTTTTTGACAGCACTGACAATATATATTATTTAATGATAGTTTACATTTGTACAAGTCAAATATGATCCCAAATTTGGAAATGATCATTGATGTTTTTGGTATGAACACAGCCAGAGTGTCTGAAACAGATCCAACATGACCTCTCCTGCAGTGACAGGTTCAGGGCTAACCTCCCCCCCCTCTCTCTCTCTCTCTCTCTCTCTCTCTCTCTCTCTCTCTCTCTCTCTCTCTCTCTCTCTCTCTCTCTCTCTCTCTCTCTCTCTCTCTCTGTTTCTCTTTTTCTCTCCATTATAGAGACAGAACAACCCTTCTGCTGTGAACAAAGTGTCTTTCTTTTGTGCTCGCTGGCTGGAAACCCAAAATGTTCTCTTTGCCTCCAACCTGAGGACACATCCTTAACTTCTGAGGTAATTATTTTGCATTAAGACGAGCATTCATTTTTGGTGGCAGCATGTGCTGTACCGTAGACTCGTAGGGTCGACATGCCTGCAGAGATGAGGGAGGAAACAAAAGAAATCAGCTGCAGAGATCCCCCCCCACCCCACCCCCCAACGCCAAGAGACATGAAACCCATTATCTTGATGGGATCAGGCAGCATCCATCTTAATACTGGATTGCATATGATGACAATGATGATCCTCAGAGCAACATGCCACCAGCTAGAGAGCTTCCTGGTGGCAGGTTTGGAGCGAATCTCATGAGAAAAATCCTTCTTTTAAAAAAAAAAAAATACACTTACAAATAGGCTTGGCTTCTATCTCAATCTGGTTTAATTCAACTGTAAATTATTTATCAAATGAGATCTGTGTGCTAGTCTGTCCATCTACGCATCCATTTTTCATCTTCCACGGGTCCCAATTCCGTCATTTCCTTAATCATAACTTCAATTATTGCCCTGATCTAATGCACTAACTTTTAATAAATCATACCAGTTAAAACAGCCCCCAATTGGTGTGCTATTTATTATTGGCCTGATGCAGGAGCCAGTTCTGGGGGTCTCACACGCTGAAGCTCATGCAGGGAGTTGATGTCTCTGTGGAGGACCCAGACAGAGATACCATAGCGCCACCTGCTGCCTTGAGAGAGAAGTAGAGGTTTCATTTTCCTCTCGTCTCTGATTCATTGCTCGGCAGCTGTGAGTCTTTTGTTGCAGCCACACAGTGAAACAGCAAGTAACAACAACTGTGTTTAGTCTGTGATTTACTGTACGTAAGTCACTTAATGGCTAATTCAGACATTTAATTTTGCTTTGGGTGGTTTAGTGTTATTTTATTAATTTGGGGCATTTTAGGTATTTATTTGATAGGATAGCTGAGAAGTCTTGAAAGGGAAGAGAGAGGGGGAACGACATACAGTAAAGGGCAGCAGGTCGGAATCGAACCTGCGTCCGCTGCGTAAAGGAATGAGCCTCAGTAGATGGGGCGCACGGTCAACCAGATGAGCTACCCAGGCGCCCCATTTTAATTGCTTTTAAATATTTAAAAAAAAAAGCACAGAATAAGTCAAATTATCCATGTGGCCGAGAGGATGATGAGGATGCTGATTAATTGAATTGCAAAATGGCCTTCTTTGTTACATTTGTCATTCCCCTTTTCTCTCTCTTTGCTCTATATTGTTAGCTAAAGTCAAAAATGATTTAAGAAAACACAGCATAAGAAAGACTATGAAGTGATACAAAAACATGAAAGAAATGTAAACATTGCAATTAATCATGCTGCATAATACTAAAAGGATGACTTGTTCTGCTCAGTGCTGAATGATGGGAAAAGAAAAGTAATTTAGCATTTTTGGTATTCTCATTTTTTATTTGATCCCTCCACAATCTAACTGAAAAAGTACATGGGAAAAGAAACTAGGAAAAAAATGAACAAATAACATACTTTTTAATGCAAAATTGCAAATGCTTGCTTGTGTCACATTATGTTTATATTTTAATTTCCTATATTGCATATCGGAGGAGCCGACGAGCTGGATCAAATGTGCATAATTACAGGAAATATGAATTCTAATGATGATAATATTTATCATTATATTTAACGTGGCCACATACTGTACAGGAGTGTCTTCTCCTCAGTGACAGACAGATTAGATTTATCCGTTTAATGTTGTTTCATCTGAAGCAGCTCATGTTCATGTGGGTGGCCTTCTGCTGCTGGCCTTCTGCTACAGGCACAGAGTGACCTCCACAGGACACAAACTGAACTGCAGCCTGATGAGGCAAAACACCAAAACGATCATTATCATTGATGATTATCAACAGCCGCTCAAGTTCATTCATTTTTACTTCTTAGTTATTGCAGCAAAAAAGTCACAAGAATCACAGAGTTAATCAGAAAATATTTGATGTATGTAATGGATACGATGGAGTTGTCTATGCTTATGTGTTCTTGTTTTTTGTTTATGTATTGTATTGTTGTAGCTTATCTAATGTTTTAAGCCATCAACCTGCTAGGGACTGCAGATGAAAATTAGCCTGCATGGCTAAATCTGGCACATGTTGGACTTTGTGCTCATGTTGAATCAAACTTGGATTTAAAAAATAAAATTACTATAAAGGTCGTAGCCGTGATTTAAAAAAAATACTGAGGTTATGAGTCCAAATTCTGACAATACAACCTCCAAGTCACAAATCTTTTGTAAAAGAAATTTTCATATTTCATTACTGCTCAGTTATGATTCTCTAAATACTATATTTCCACACCACTAGGGATATAATTCTGATTCTGACCTTGACATCTTAACATATGAAGTCTAAAAAACATAAGAATGTAAATGCCTCTGTTTTTGTCTATTTAAGGTATTTATTAATTGTTAATATTTTAGCACCTTCATCCTAACCATTTGGACCACTTATCATGTTATTATTGTTTTCATCTCATGTATTCTAACCCATGACAGAGACCATTTTTAAGTGTATACACTATACAGAATGTATGTGTGAAGCCACAGACAAATTGCCACGTGAGTGGACAATAAAGATGTCTAATCTATAGTAATACTGAAAAGGCCTAAAAAGAGCTAACAACAGAGACAATGGAGTCATTTATCATAGTTCCATTAGTCTTATATTTGGCCAGAGTTAACAGTATACTCAAATTCATGTCCTTCTGCAGAAAACATGAAAACTTTCTGTCTCATCTGTGTCCGAGCATTAGGGAAAGACAGCAAATATACGTGTTGTGATCTAAAGGTAATGGCTGCAAAAACGCAAACAAAAATCCAAACACTTTCTCACTTACTCGTGTAAGAAACCTGCTCTTTCAGTCACTCACAGCATTTCATCTCAAATGTATTTGAGCTGCTACAGGATTATGTGGCCCCAGCCTGAAACAAGTTGTTTTAGGTGATTTATTGTTAAATGTGGAGAGGTAGATAAGTACAAGTAACAATCACCCCCAAAAAGTATTTTTTGGTTTTGAAAAACATCATTTTTAAAATCTAAATCTTCTTTGGAAAACTCAAGAAAACCAATCTGCGCCCCATGTAGCCCTGCAGAAAGAGGATGACTGTAACAGCGCATATGCAGGTCTAATCTAGAGACAGTTGTATATTAAAGGGTTTATTTTGGTATTTTTCTGGAAATAAAAATAATAAAGTACCCTGCATACATACTCTTAGTGTCAAAAAGCTTAAACAGTTTGTCTGAGTGGTGAGGTTGGGCTTACAATTTCTGATCCATTAAGGATTACCATGACGTTTCGTCCAGCTGCAAAAAAGTGCAACACATCGCAGCAGTTGTTGCTGTTGGGAGGAATTAATCTCATTCCCAGCAGCAGCTAAATGTCCTATAACAACCACACTGCCCTCCTCCTTAATCCCTCCACTGTTGTAAAAAAATGTTTTTGCTTTTCTTTGGGATCCAGGCAGGAATTACAAGATAGGGAACCAGATGTATCTTCTAAGACTTAAAAAAAAAAAAAAAAAAAAGGAAAAGGAAGCCTGGGGATTTAGACTAATGCCTTTCAATATTGTTATACAGATGAAACTTTCCCAAAAAAAAAAGAAGTACAAGGAGACTAAGCAACAATGCCATTTCATTCCCAGAAAGAGCTCAGTGGCCCAGATGCTACGAGGATAGATGCAGACATTATTGCTGGAACATTTGTTGATGCAACATTTCAGTTTTACTTCTTTTTTACCAGTTTGTGATGTATTGCTCTACATATGGCCTCCAAGCAGAAAATTGTTTGTTTTTGTATGATATTTTGTGCCTAATAGCAGATGGTTTGATATTTTATCTATTTATTATTTGATAATTTTTGTGGGCATCTCTGTCTTCCGGTCTCGTTAATCAGAGCTGCGGAGAAAGCAATCGGGGACACCCGTCCTATTCTGGAGATCATTGCATCACCAAACTTTCCTGGCAAGACTTTGGTTTATGTTTTCTATTCAGTGTACCTGCTTTATATCTTGAACAGTCAAAAACACTTCTTTCACTAAATGTCTCTTATTTATATAGTCTCTTTCGGGTGTTCATGGAATGCCAATGTTATCAGGCGTTGCAGATTTCGATCCATCCACTTCAACTCCCAACAGTCACACTTCTGGGCATAGTGATAAATCCAAATTTAATATCAAAAGTAATATATTTTGAACTCCTCCCCAATTTTTTTGTCTTATATCTGGGCAGTGCAATTTCAGTTTTTAAGTGAAGCGAAAATAAGTAGTTTGCCTCTTCTTTTCACAATGAATCAGCAGTACTATATGAGCAAAGTTTTCTCTTATGCGCAACCTGACAGAAAACCATCACAAACTGTGTCTGTTTTCTGATGGATTTAGTATACCGGTAGTCACACATTTTAGAAAAAGAGAAACTCCGGTTTCATAGATGAACCATCATAGCCCTGTAAGAACTTAATGAAGGGGTTCCTCAGGGAGCCCAACAAGGCTCCATTGTGATCAGGATACCAATGAAATTCCTCCAAGTTAGAAGCATTTTTTTTATTTGGTGAAGATCTCATTCCCAAGGTTAAAACTGGCCTTACATAAAACTTTTGTTTCAACATCATACAATTACTATATGTCAATGTAAAACAGGTCCTAACATGTAAAAATATATTCACTGTATTGCTGCCGTGTAATATAAAAATCAAAAAAATAATTATTTTCAGCTAAATTAAGGTCAATTTTAACCTAGTGTAGGGTGCAAAATATTATATATTAGTGTTCACAATCTGTATAGATAAAAACCTGATTGTATATGGTTTTTGGTATTGTTTCCTCATAAAGATCTTTTTGTCATGGCGGGTTTCTCAGGTTGGTTCTTTTCAGGAACAGAGTATTTTCACACTGTGGCAGTCTGACTTCACCCCCCGCTGTGTAGGAAGAGCAAAGAGCTGTCCCCCACACTTTGTGTCAAGGCCTAAAGCACGGTCAGCCAGAGACAACCAGACGTCCTCGATGTGAAGAGAAGAGGATGGGAGAGGAGAAGGAACTCTGTGTGTCACAGAAGGGGGGAGGAAAAGGCGAGGCCGCATCAGACGACTGCCGAGCTACATCCAAGTGTCAGGGTCCCAAAATAGTGGCGAGCAATGACCAGACTGAAGACACCAAACAAACAACAGCTCTCAGATCAAGTAAACATCGGCTAACACACAAGACACGACAAACTGTGAAGCCTCCCTCTGTCTTCCGGTGTCGTTAATCAGAGCTGCGGAGAAAGCAATCGGAGGGGACACCCGTCCTATTAGAGGAGGCTGCAGCCGTCTCTCCCCTCCTCTGACCGGAGTCCTCGCAAACACTTTGCCTTCGAAAAAACGTTGACAAGCTCCCTCTGTGTGGTGCTGTGTGGACACAGAGGACAGAGTCTCGTCTCCAGCAGATGTCTTGTGGCGCAGACTATAAATAAAGCCAATGAGACCAGCCGGCCACTGACGAGCACAAGCCGCCGCGAGGCCGTGTTAGCTTTGCAAACGGCCTGTCTAGTCTTGGCACGGCAGGCGGGCTAACATTTGGCGGGCCCCGTGTTGAAGCCTGTGATGCCTGTGGGCTTTGTGTTTAGGGTTTGAGAGGAAAATAAAGATTCTAGCCCCTAAAGTTGAGGTTTTATCAAAGTTGTTTTCCGTGTAGGGGCAGGTGGGAGAGGAAATGGTGGAAACTGAGGTGCATAAAGCTCGATAGAGAGCATAGAGGCGTCTGGGGAAACGGAAACATGGATGCAGTGGAAAACATGTCATGCATTGTTAATTTCTCCTCTGTGCAGTAACATATAGCCAATTTAGCAAGCATTTAACATCAGTGAGAAGAAGTATAACATCCAATGTATTCACCATAACGTAATGTGCCATTAAATGGGGTGCAACAGTAAGAGAGGAGCACACCAGTGTAGCCTTGTGTTTCATTGATGACCCTGACAATCCCAAAGGACATCGGTGGCCCGGGGGCCTGTCTGTCTCTGTCTATTTAAACCACTTTAACAGCCCCTTGTTTGGAAAGGAGAGACTTTCATTTGCCAAGACAGTGTAGGCACCCTCGATTAAGATGTAATGCAGTGCCGTTTTATTGCACATTTCATTGTAGGATGCACCCACAGTTAGTGCTTTAAGAAGGAAAATATCCCAGGTTGGCCATAACATGGAACACTTACAGCATATCTGCGATAATCAGCACAAATGGGATATGTTGACACTGATCAAATGGCCGATACACAAATCACCCCCTGCTTTTTTGAAGAAACATTCAGAGTATAAGCAGGAGCACTTTAATTTCATGTTCCATTACACGCCGTCTAAGCGCACAATTACATCGAGGCACATTTCTCTACGTCAAGTCTGACAGAAAAATGGAGGACAGAAATCAAAGACAAAAAAGGGCCAACGACAGATTGTCACAGTGAATCAGTGAGGAGTCAGGAAGAAGGTGGTGAGGCAGGAGACGAGGAGTCACCCTTATGAAAAACCTCCATTAGAGTCCACAGTGCATGTGAGAGGTGTGTCCTCTATCATGAATGTGCCAGGGTCTGGTGTGATGGCTGTAATTCACTGCAATAATAGGGGTGGGGGGAAAAAAACTATATACATACAGCATATCGCGATATTTTCCGTGGCAATACTGTATCGATACCCAGACGCCAAGTATCGATCTATTATTATAACACCATTTTGTAGCAATAAAATTGAAGCGAGATGAATAAACAGAGACATTTATCTTTTTACAGATGTTGACAAAGTTTCTTTTTGGGGACATAATTTTAAATTGGGAAAAATTTGGAAAGTAACAAATTGCAATATATCACAGAATATTGCGATATGTTTAAAATCGCAATAATATCGTGACGTAAGAATCGTGAGGCCTCTGGTGATTCCCACCCCTATGCATAACCTGAAGGAAACACTCAGAAACTCTCCTATTGACCCTTTGTGACTTTTCTAAAGAGGAGGTGTTTGCACAGAATGTGTAGGCTATTCCTTATAGTCAAAGCTATAACCAGGAGAACTTAGACTACATTGAATTTAAAATAGAAGAAAATTCAAACTTTCTCTTTATTGGAAAACATCAACATTTTGGTAAATATATGGATTCTCTTTCTTGCAAAGAGTTAGATGAGAAGAACAGTGTTCAATGTGTGTTAAGATTGTTGCTGGAGCCAGGTGGCTATTAGCTTAGCATAAAGACAGTTATATTGTACATATTTTTTTTTCATCCATCACAGTTTATAGACAATACCCTGGCCAAACATCCAGCACATAATTATGTGCGCACATTTTATCTGTGCAGTGAGGAATTATTAGTAACATTTTGGGTGCATATAGGCGCAGATTTATGTTTTCCTCTGTGGGTGTTAGTCAAAAAATGTTTGCATTTCAGAACCTTAGGAAATGGACAGCGGCCGACACAAACACACATGCCTATTAACTCGATAATAAAGCCGTAAAGTAGGCTATCTTTCAACTCAGGACAGTGCCACTTCTCACAAATACAGATAGGATTGGAGATGAAAGGTTTAATTATATTAATGTTAAAAAACCTCATAAAGTGAAATTTTCATGCCATGGGACCTTTAAATGAATGTAGCCTACTGGCAGTCTGGCACACATGGGTGCTCAGTATTTTCCGTGGGTGCTCGAGCTCCGGAGCACCCACGGTATCGGCGCCTATGTTTGGGTGTACTCATTTTTGGTTCTGGCAACAAAACTGTCTGATTGTCTGGTCATGTTTCATAACTCAGATCTTATTCAAATAAATTGTAATATACACTGGAATTATCCTTTAACTTGACTTTCTTTTTATGTGTCATGGTGGGGGTTTTGAGAATCGCTGTCCAGTTAGAGGATATTAAGATTGTTGCTGCTTCCTTGTTGTATTAACTGAAAAACATGACAGCACAAGAAACAAACACCAGGCTTTAAAACCCCTAGACATTTTTTTGTATTGCCAGGGGCAAACATAACTTAAGTCAGTTAAGAGTGGAAAAAATGGGTATGTGTTTTATAGCTGATTATTAATGTGGGGAAAAGAAAGTAAAAGGAAAATACATATTGTACATTTTCCTCTAGGTGTTGCCTCATTTGTATTTAACACTGCCAACTACAAAATCAATTAATAACTGAGCAGCGACTGCAGCAGCAGGAGATTCTTGTTGTTTTGCCCTTGCATGCATGAGTTACTACCTTAACTTGGCAGCTGACACTTTGCCAGAGTGGATGTGCTGAGAGGTGTATTAGAAGTGATAATAGAGAACACACTTCCAGTTGAGAATGAGGCAATTAAAGAGGGGTGTAAACAGCAGAGGGAGAACTGAGTGTGACTTCCCTCCTGAGGGAATCCTCCCAACATCTCTCACACCTGAGAGGTCTGTGGAAAACGCTCGCTCTGATGAGGATAGTGGATGACAGTTAGCGACAGGAGGATGTAACAGTCGCACAGTGCAGCGGGATGACAGCCAGGAGACTGAGAGCTGCACTATGCGGGCCTACATTTAAAGATACATTTATACATTTTTAGAGCAAAGTGCAGGCGGAACTTTCTACTAAATTTATAAGTAAGCTTTCATGAAAATGACCATTTGAAAAGTTAATGCAAAAGATGCAGACATCATAGAAAAAAATCCGTTTTGGGCAATGCTCCCTAAAGCAGGGCTGTACTAGCCTGACAAGCCAAACCCACATCCAGATGTTGGGTCTGGGAACTCACCATTGACAGGGCTCAATCCGAGGGGCGGGATAAACGGTTGTCTTTCAAATTCCCTCTGCATGCAATAGGATAGCGCTACAACCAGGCAGAGCAACGAAGAAAGTAGCAGAGCTAGTTGATAGATTAAACTTTTGCCGTATCCGGTCAGCAAAACTAGGCTAGGGCTGTAGTACTCGAGTCCGGTCTTGGACCCAAGTTTGGACTCGAGACGATTTTTCTATGGTCTTGGACTTGTCTCAGACTCGCTGGTATTTGGACTCGGTCTCTGCCACTGGTCTTGCCAAATATGGCTTTTGGTCTCGACCGAGTCCAGGTGTATTTATTATGTTTATAATAATATTGGAGGGAAAGTGAAACACTGGCCACCAGATAACCAATCACACCTGCCCTGCATCTGCATGCCCTGGAGGGAAAGATTGTCTTGATGCTGTCATGCATAAGACTTCTTTTTTTTCTGTCCTGGACTCGGTCTTGACTTGGACTCGAACCTTTTTGGTCTCGGTCTTGTCTTGGACTCTAACCTCTTTGGACTCGGTCTTGACTAGTCTCGACTAGTCCTGGTCTTGGACTTGTCTTGGATTCGACAAAGGTGGTCTTGACTACAGCCCTGCTCTGAAGCGCTTTTTTATCAACATTGCGTTATATTACGTAACATAAGAGAGTCTTGTCACTGCCTAGCTGTTCCTACAGGACAAAACTCCAGTGGGTATGTAGCTGTTTTCACAGGCCGAGTTGCTGCTTGTGGCAAGTAGCATAAGTTGAACTTAATGTGTAAAATTGGTGGAGTGCCCCTTTAAACCTTTAACACATACATTTCATTACACGTAAATGTATTTCCTGGCAGGTCTCTGATGTATACTGTCTAATAAATTCAAAAATGGCCCATAAACACTTAAGTAACACTAAAAGTAAGATGATCTGGATAAAAGTCATAGATCACAAATAGTATAAATGCTACTATTTTATTTTATTTTTTAAATAACGCAGTAAACAGCAAGTTAGGAACATAACATCAAGCATTAGTGGACAAAAAAGTAAATGGAAATAATAGCAGATAGGCTACACTTGGAGGGCTTCATATGTCCTGATATGTAGAATTATTATTAACTGGCTATCAGGGTACAAAATTAGCAACATGTGTAATAACTTCCGTTGTGTTGTGTGTATTTGCAGCGAGTTTGCTGAATGCTGCTCATGTGTTGTCAAATTAATATTGCATTTATTTTTGTATCGTTTCTATATTTGCAGCGCGTTTATGTATTTGGTTGTGTTGTGTGTATTTGCAGCGCGTTTGCTGAATGCTGCACATGTGTTGTCAAATTAATGAAGTTCTTATCTTAATTTCCTTGCGTTTTGTCCATTTGTATGTGTTTTCTTAAGTTGCAGGGCGTTTGCCCCTGTCGGCCACCGTACTTTCAACAGCATCTCACGGTCTTCATCAGCGGAGTTTGCTTTGTTGACATAAGTAAAAACTATAGACTGTAAAAAGCTATGGTAAAAACGCTGCATGCTCTAGCCAGCTCATGAGCTCATCAGCTACCTATGTCTGGGGCATAGACTTATATGGTCTGGGGCTGGGCATGGATGTATTAAGAAAGGTCTGGGTCTGTTCTTTTTATTCAGGCAGTCCTTTAGGACAGCGGAGGGGTCCGTTACTGATGACGTCTCTGGTGATTTGGAGGATGTTGTAGCCGAAACTTGATACACTGCGTTGTATATTAAATTAATGTTAATATATTTAAACAAATGCGTAGTACGTACTATAAGCCACAAAATGGAACAAATTGCACATATACAAAATTGAAAGGTGAGTTTGTTGTTAATTTGTTGGCTCTAAACGAAGCGTCATGTTAGCTAGCCTCTAGTAGCCTGTTCAGACAGACTCGAGCTGTAATTACCACTAGCTGCCAAACTGCTTAGAAAAGTCTTATTATTTTTAAAATTGACTTGGTTAACAACAGTATTATTTACCACCTAAGGCTTAACTTAAAATGGTTTCTAAATCAGTTGTTTTTTGGGTTATAGTCGGCTTGTAATAATTTACAAAGCAGGCATGTTATATCAACAAAATCACAACTGTTATAATCGGTGACACAGTGGCATCTAACGTTAATGTGTCAACTGTATGTTGGTAGGGAACGATTGGGAGTTAAATCGTTTCTAGAAGTATAAACTTAATTAACAAGTGCTTGTTTCGGATGGTAATTGGATTAATGTTTGGAGCTTGGGGCTTAGCACGTACAAAAAATGCGATGGTACTGAACGGAGTTTGGTATTAGTTGTTCTCCATACAATTAGAACGGTGGCTCCACCTTTTAAACCAGCCAATTTGTGTTACCTAGCTAATATTAGCTCATCTAGGTTCGTTCATACAGATAATATGGAGAGAATCAGCTTTCCCCTGATGAGAGCTTTTGCTATGTTCTCCACTTAAATTTAGGAAATCACCAAAGATGGCTTTTAAATAAGTGTGTCACTTGTATTATTGCTCAACTGGACAGTAAAAACAACTCTTCCACCTGACACTGGCTGGTAGATAAGGTAAACTTACAAGCAAGCCACAGCCAAACGTAACAGCGTGGATCTGATCTGACTTTTTGTTCTCAGTTTCAGGTCAAACTAAAACCGACTCCTACAGCCCAGCCATGCCTCAGAAACCCCAAAAGAGCCCCCAGACTTCACACTACATTGAGCTGGGAGGTTATCAGTACTGGCCTGTGCTGGTGCCCCGAGGTATCAGACTGTACACCTACGAACAGATCCCAGTGTTTCTGAGGGAGAACCCCTACATCACAGATGGATACAGAGCCTACCTGCCCTCCAGACTGTGCATCAAAAGGTAAGAAGTGATGTCGCAATGCTTAATTGAGTGAGCAATCCTCAAAGGAGAAGTTGTGTTTTCTCTTGACTGCTGTTCAGGGAAGTCAGAGTGCAGAGTTAACTCTAGATGTCGGCTCAGGGATCTTTTATTCAGCTATCTGTTGCATAGAAGTGCTTCATTGCATTTTTTTTAGTTAAATCAGAATTTGCGTCTTCTCAGACTACACTAAAGCTGCAAAACAGTGTTTATATATTAATACATTTTAACAGAGGAGATGGATGATTTCATTACAACTGCAAGAAAACTCCATGGCCACTGTGGCTGGTGGGTTCCTCTGTTGTTTTAGTTGCCTTTGATTTTTTTACCCACGATTCGATAGAAACCTGGATTGTGGAGGGTCTGGAGGAGAGTGGCAGTTTTCAGAACAGCCCCGCGGACACATCCACAGTCAGCCCCCAGCCAGCTAGCAGCCAGACACTATCATTACAGCAATCCAAATCCGGTCAGCACTTAACTCCGGTGCTAAGGACGTTAACGGCAGTTTACTGAACCGTCGGTTCCCAGGCACCCGAGTCACACTGATATGTTTTCTTAGGTGGATCTTTTTTAGGGGGCTAAAATATGCTTCCCCCGTGCACAGCCTACATACCTTAGCTTCCATGCCTCTCCTTCCTTCTCCTTCTCCAAACCGCGTACCGACCTTAAGGTAATACTCTGACTATAGATAACTACCTCAAACAACCCCACATGAAAATATCTAAACTATCCTAACCCCTGACAGCGTGATTGTTTTTGATTCATTTTTATTCTGGGAGGTTTGTCAGTCAGTTTTAGCAGCTAATTACACTAAACTCATGTTAACCTTTGGGATGACTTCCTGCATGTGCATACAGCATTAATATGTTATTAAATACTGTGAGCTGTGCAGTTGAGATTACTGATCTCAGTCTGTAGTAAAAGATGATTTTGTGAGGAGAATAACATATTTTTTATCTCTGTGCAGCCTCTTCATTCTGTCCAATGAGACGGTAAATATCTGGAGCCATCTGTTGGGCTTCCTGCTCTTCTTCTTTGTCGGGGTTTACAACATGGTCTCAGTGCTGCCGGCCATCGGCGCCTCTAAAGAGGACTACGTCATCTACTGCATCGGACTCTTCTGCTTTCAGGTACAGGACTATGTTTTCCAGTTCACTTTAGCAATAACAGTTGGTAGAACACAACTGTCATCTTTGTCGCCAGTAAAACACCATAATGAAAACCTCACCCACACCGATTTATGATTTTAATCAATTTAAAAATAAATAAATTGCATTTCTTTTTACAATTAACACTTGAAATGATAAAGGCAGTTGCAGATTACGAGGTAGTACGAAATAAACATTCTAAACGATAAAATTGAATTAATTGATCAAATCAATTTTGAATCACTTTTTGAGGCTAATTATTTGCTCAATTAATAAAAAATAAATAAGGATTAATTGCAAAAAGATATTTCAGGTGAGTTTCTGTCATTTTTAGAATTTAGCCAAGTTGACCTAGGCTGGGCTTGTTATGTTACAACCAGTTTTCTCCTCATGTTGAGCAGTGTGGTGATTTCCAATTCCAAATATCCTGCAAACTGAATGTGACAATTGCATGGTGTTACCTTAATCTCAATGGTTACATAAATACATCAGAGCTTATCCAAAATATTAGCAGTTCTTCTCATCAAATGAAAAATAATCAGTTCAGCAGTTGGCTTGACCAAGCTTCACAACCACAGTTTATATATATATATATATATATATATATATATATATATATATATATATATATATATATATATATATTAAGGGTGCTCCGATCAGGATTTTATATATATATATATACATACGTGTGGTGTATATATATATGTATGTATGTGTGTATATATATATATATATATATATATATATATATATATATATATATATATATATATATATATATATATATATATATATATATAGTATCGCAAAAAGGCACAATTTTGAGATGAAATAGTTAGGACTTTTTCTTGTTAAATCATAATATTTTCCTACTTGTTATCTTGTGGTGCATGTCACATCCTTTGCTGCTGTAACGCCTGACTCTCCCCTTGTTGTCTCACCATCCTCAGCTGTGTATGCTGTGTTCGGTGGGTTATCACCTGTTCTGTTGCCACCGCTCGGAGAAGACCAGCCGCCGCTGGATGGCGCTGGACTACGCGGGGGTTTCGATTGGCATTCTGGGCTGCTATGTCCCTGGAGTCTTTTACACCTTCTACTGCAATAATGTAAGTTCGCCTACAGCCTGCAAGTCACTTCTCTGGTTTATCTTGATTTGTTCTCGCTGATTTGTCTCTGTCCCACTTTCTCCCTCTGGAGCTGCATCCAGAGCTTCAGTTTAAAATCCTTTAAGGAAACAAGAAGCTAAATGTTAAAGCTGCACTCCGGCTCAGTTTAATTATAAATGACTTGTTCTCCTTGTGGAGTCTAGATCATGCAGCAGATGACAGGCAGAACAGACAAACTGCTCTACTGTTTCTTGTTTCCATATATTTACTACCTGTACTCGCTACTCGCAAAAGAAAATTGCAGGCGTCCTTTTCGCTCTAAGCGGTGGAGGGAAAATGTCCTTTTGACAGTTCTATCCCTACATAAGGTGGTCAGCCAAAAAGGATCTCAAATGGACTTAGATTAGAGCAAGATCTTAACCAACGGTAAAGGCTTTGTCCAAGGGAGCACAGTGTCTGCACCGCATTTAACCATTCAAGTGATAAGCACAGTGTCCCCTGATCTCTATGCCAACATCCATACTTACTTAGTGAACCTTAAACATTTACAAGACAGTATTTGTTTTCCTCATTAATTTATTCTATAATAATCCATATAAAATGTGCTTAAAAGGAAAAACACTGGGTTTGGAAATTGCTCACTTTAGGCCTCAAATTACCTTAAGGGTTGTTATTTAAAGTAACTATGGACTGGGAAAAATAAAAACTCAACACAACAATGTTTTGATACTGGATGACTATCATAGACATATCCATTATTTAGTCTTTGATCTTCATTATGACTCCACAGAGCTGTCAGTGACAATGGTACTAAGAGGTTTTGCCATCACACTATCCTATTTACAAAATATATGTATGAATTATGCATTTTGCTCAAGTCCAAGCTTCAGACGGAAACTGTCCACGCAGAGAACGAGGAATGCTTTGTCCCTAATTGTGCTAAACAGGAAACCTTATTTTGTAGCCAACACTACAAACTTAATTATAGGCATTGTATTAGGCCTTTAAGCTGAAAAGCTACTATGCAAGTAGGGCTGGGCAATATATCAATATTATATCAATATATGAGGCTAGATATTGTCTTACATTTTGGATATTGTGATATGACACAAGTGTTGTCTTTTCCTGGTTTTAAAGGCTGTATTACAGTAGAGTGATGTCATTTTCTGAACACACCAGACTGTTCTAGCTGTTCCATTATTTACCTTTTCCCCACTCAGACATTATATTCACATTACTGATTATTTATCTCAAATCTCATTGTGTGCATATTTTGTGAAAGCACCAATTGTCAACCCTACAATATCGCCACAATATTGATATCGAGGTATTTGGTAAAAAATATCGGGATATTTGATTTTCTCCATATCGCCCCGGGCTCTATATGCAAGTAGTGATGTCATTTAAAGCTACAGTTGGCCACTTTGATAAAAAAAACATTTCAATATTTGCTTACACCAATCAGATCATCTGTGGAAACAAATCCACCTCCCTCTGCCTCCTCCTGGTGTTCCTAATGGCATTAGGAAAACAACCAAACTTTCTCATGTTTCAGCTAAATTGCATACTAAAATATGTTTCTGAAAGAATTTTAGGCGAGAAATAGGCAATGTACTAACAGAATATTGATTCGTATTTATTCAGTTTGACAGTTTGACTGCAGTTCATGAGCAGTCATTGATGTGTTATTGGCAATATTTTAGTTTTTCTTTGCTCTTGTATTCAAATCTGTCTTTTGAACTTAAGACACACATTGTTATTATCAGTAAAGACACATTTTTTTTGTATTTTTCTCTGAAATACAATTTATTTAAAGTAGCTATACAATCCAAATGATGTGAACACTTTATATTTTAAACACCTTATTTATAATGCTACTATATCATTGCTACTATATCCCTCCTGTTTGAGACATGAAAAACTCATGACTCAAACACTCAGCATATATAAATAATATGTTTAGTGGTTTAGCCATTAACACTGTCCTGTGTTACACAGAGATACCTATATGAAAGCAACAACAAATATAAAAATGAAATATAAAAAAATCACCAAAATAAAATGTTAGCACAACATAAACTTAATAGTTTAAACAATTTGTCATATAGCATCTCAAAATACAAACAAAGTCTATAGTGCAGTTCCACTGAAGAACTCACTAGAGTACAATATTAAATGCTGATAGAATGGAATCTCTATAAACCTGAATCGGTTTCAATATTGTCTCAACTAATAAGCTCAGATGAACCCAACAAAAATATGTCGTTTATTGTATTTTTATCATGTTTGCAACACAAAGTAATACTAATTGCTGTCTGGTATTAGCATAGTCACAAAATAAGCTGAGCGCTGCAGTCTATGTATCCAATTTGTTAATGGGAACATATCACATTATATAATTTATGACAAGAATTCAAAATCAAAATGTCTCTTTCCTCCACATGCACAGCTCCTGTCCTTATCTTATCTTTTGGGGGGTGTAGGAAGCCCCTACCTTGGCTGTTCTCTGAGCTTCTGTAAGGAAAAGAAACACTCCTCCAATTTGCATTGTAACACACTGCTTTTCTATGCCTTTAAAAAATGTTCTACATTAGGGTTTAAGTTATGGAGATAGTCATGATGAACAGAAGTATTCAAATCATTCGCCTAAGTAAGAGTATCACTCTCAAACTGTAAAAATACCCTGTTACCAGCAACATTCCATAAAACATTACCTAAGTAAGAAAACGTATCATAAAAATATGTACTTAAGGTATTAAAAAGTAACAAAATGAACGAGTCCTCACATTTTTGAAAACTAGAAATAATCAAAGCAGTTCTGTTAGTGATTTAATCAACTAATCATTTCAATTGACTTGTAGGTCTATTTGATAGACAGCTCTATAACGACAATACCATATTTTATGTATATAAAAAATCCCAATTTGTCTTACCCCAAAAAGTATGTCAAATCACAACAATATCTAAATGTTTTTAGATAAAACTCATATTTTCTCCATATCTAAAAAAATGTTTTTGTGTGCACACAGGTGAATCCAAAAATGGCAAAAAATGACTCCAACAGCCAATAAGGAGTTAGAAACAAACGCATGATTCCATCGCTCGCTTCCTGTTTCAGTGGGTACTGTGTTTTTGGGGCTTGTAGTCCGAACACCGTGCTCCATATGTTGCCCACCAGCCTGTTGTAACATGCAGACATACCCTTCAAACATGGTTTTGTCTTAGTCTCTTACTTTGTTTGTCCTTTCTTTGGTCCTGTTGTTCCTTTCCACCTGATGCAGTGTGGACTGCTGTGGCGGTTCTGTCCAGTAGTCAGGTCTGAGGTTTGGGCGGCGGTGAACAGAGTAGGTGTCCTCTTCGTCCCTCCCTTTTCCCAGCTTGTCTTTCCTGGTTGTATAAGACTGGAAAAAGTCAGAATATGGACTTGGGTTAGGTTGTGGAGCTGATGAGGAGGTTATTGGTGTATATGTGTTATTGCGTTCTTTCCCTGTATCTACTTTCTGCTTCATTCAGCTATACATTGAAACATTCCTTATTCTTCTCAATTTGGTTTAAAACCTATTGTTTTGTTTCCCCTCAATTTTCCTCTTCCTCCTCCAAATCCTTTTTTAACATTCTTAAAAAAAACTTGTACTAAGTGAACTATTTTCTGGGAACCCAAAGCTTTTTAACCAATCATGTAAACATTTCAATGCAGTTTGAGCTTTTGTTACCCATTTCTCAAAAGCTTGAAGTAGCTATTTACTTTTCTACGATGAAACCGTCGCCCTAAAGCCCAAAAGTTTTATGCCGACAAACCAAGTAAAATCCTGTACAGTGCGTCCCTACCCCCAAAAACTATTGGGAGAAAAGCTGTCTGTAAACAGTGCCCACGAAGATCAAATTACTCAATTCCAAATGTCAGTCTTTGTTTCAATTATTTCATCAATTAATAATTATGTTCTTTACAATTATTATCGCTCAATTTGTTAAAAAGGATGATTCAAAATATTGAATTCGTAGTCCAATTAAATTCATAAAATTTTGATGCTGGTTGAAATTGCTTCCGTTCATTTTTGGTCAGAGTGGAAACGGTCAAGAGTTCCCTCCACGTTCTGACCTCTTTCTCTCAGGAAAACCCTGTTTTGTGGTCGAGGTTAGAGGCCTCTTCCTGTTGTCCAACTGACCCTGCTCGCAGTGCCAAATTGTGGTGGACGTTTTCTTAACAGCACGGGGTGAATTTCAAAAGTTAAAGTGAAACAAATAAAGACTTTCAGAATAAAACCAATGTTGGTTTTTAGAGTATTTATTCACATTTGCAAATGCGGGAACACAGTTTCACAAACGCACGCAGCAGAGTGTAAAAGTGTCTTCTGCTGAACCCTAGAATACAGTACATGTTATAGCAGAACAACAGATGGAACTCACCTCCCCCTAATATTTTTAGCATAGACACATTTCACCAAAACACCTTGAACAGAAGACAAATCTTGCTCATTACCCTTGCCTTTTGGCCCAGTTCTAAAACAAGACGCAACAACTGGTAATCTCGGCTGCCAGGGGAAGCAAAAAAATGTGTCTGAGAGAATAGTTCGGACTGTTTATGGTGCTGCTCATCTCCTTATCTGCTAAGTGTTAGAACAGAATGCTAAATAAAGTCCCAAAAGGAGGCACCTTCGTGTCTCTTCAAGGCTTTACGATTTTAGCTGTTCCACATGGAGGATATTCTAAGTTAACACATAAATGTAGACGAATATAAGAAAGAATATGTTTAACAGTAATTTTGCCATTACAGTCTAACCACCGTCGTCCCTGGAGACTTTTAGCTCAACATCCTCGGCCTGATGGCGTAATTGAATAAAGCTGAAGTGAAGCCCACAGTCTGGCTTTGCTGATTGACTCATTGTTCTTGGTGAATAAGCAACACGACACCTTTGCTGCGCTCGCCGTTTGGAAAACAGCCTCTGATGACAGCCGCCCACAACCATGCTATTTTTTTTTCCTTTCCTGGTTGCTTCTCTTTTCATTTAATTTTTTTACTTCTGAAGTATTTGGCTGTGCTCTTTACTGTTCGCTTTCCCCCGCATATTGGAAGCGCCGGGTTATTTTGCCCCCAGAACGCAGCTGAAATCTGCTCCAGCCCAAACCAGATGGCTGCGTTCACGAAGCGGTCCGTCACTCCTGTTCCCCACCATATGACGTTCGCAAGTCTGTGAGCTGTCTCAGCGTAGGGCCCCCCCCCTGTCCTTGCCAAGAATGGGGCTCTGCTTCTGGGTGGCTCCACTCCTGTGGCACGCCAAGTCCCTACAGAAAAACCTGATTTTATATTTAGCCAGTCAAACTCTTGTCTCGTCAGAGTGGTTTAGAAATGTAGATTTGGAGAAGAGAACGTGGTGTCTGTTTAGAGAAGAGCTTAAGAAATTTGGCTGGACCCGAGTTGGGCCTTGTTCCTGGTGCAAATTTATTCACTGTGAAATTCAGCAGGACTCGTCACATGAGGACGTGTGACTGGACGGAGGCCTACATCCATACAAATGGACAGAAGGGACTGAGACGAGGCTGTCCAGACTGTGCACAGTTACTTATAGAAGCTTAAGTAACCGTAAAGACTTTCTGTAGGTTTAAGTATGATTTTAAAAAGAGACCTTTGTTTTAAGCACCTACTTACATTAATTTTCACAGTTTTATTGAGGAAGTTTATTATCATATGCCTTTGTAAATAAAATAAACCAACACGTAGCGATCAGACAATCTAAAGTGTTAATTTAAAAACAAAAAAGAGGGGTAATTACCAAGTGATTTGGATCACAGAAAACAGTTTATGGCATTAACAAACAGTTGTTTTCATTGTTGGTTTTATTTTCTGTCAAACGATCAGAAAACAGTAAAAATCACAAGTTCTTTGAGCCCAAGGTGAAGACTTAAATTGTTTTATTTATTTTTTTGTCCTACCAACAGTCTAAAACCCAAAGATATAAGATTTGAGAAGCTAGAATGGCATTTTTTGCTGGATACATTATTGCTCTGTCAAATGATTGCTCTATGTCACTCTCCTCTACTGTCACTAATTATAAAAAAAGATTTAACTCAAGATATAATGACGAGGAGAGAAGTACAAAAAAATAATCAAACGAGTACCTTGAAAAGTCAAAGATCCTCCCCGAAGCTTTAAAAATGTACCTTGAATACAGATCATGAAATGTATTGCAATCGTGTAACAGTGGGTGTCTCTGTGCTGCATGTTCACTCACAAGTGGAAGTTACAATCTCAAAGATCTCCGTTTCGTTCTCTTATGGCGATAAACAAAATAGCAGGTGTGTTTTGGGATCTCACTTCCCAGAGATCCAAACAATGTGGCCACGGACACCCAGTACTGCAAATGCAAGGGCTTTCAACAGTGGCTCAGTCACTATTGTGTTACCTCATTTATTGATAGTGACTTAACTGACATTTATTTAAATGAAAATCTTCAAGATTATTACTTTAATCCAGAACAGTATCAGCAGTCCAGTGTGCAAAACATCCATTACAGCATGTTGTACTCAACACAGATAAACATTTTTATTTGGCTTACATTCTGCTTTACTAGTTTTTTTTCTTTTCTTTTTGAAAGATCTTAATTTGATTTTCTTGTATGTCTAAAAGGTTTTATTTTGACACAATATTACACACAATGTAAATGAAACAGAAAAGCCTTAAAATGTACTCGCTTCATAAGAAATGTGAGTGTCATAGTGAGAAGCATCCATGTGTGTGTACTGTGAACTGGAAGGGAGTGTACATGGTGTGATTTGACCTTTGACCTTCCTGTCCCTGCAGTACTGGCGGCAGGTGTACCTGGTGACGGTCCTGGCCATGATCCTGGCGGCCTTCTTCGCTCAGATCCACCCTCATTACCTCAGCAAGCAGTGGAAGCAGCTGCGCTCGCTCATCTTCTGCGTGGTGGCCGGATACGGCCTCATCCCCACCGTCCACTGGATCTGCATCACTGGAGGCTTCTCTTCAGAGCTTGTCCAGGTGAGCACGCTCGGTATTGTCACAGTAACCATAATCAGTTTATTTTGAGAGGTTAAATTTGATGTTGAGCTGAGTGAACAACATATTTTCGAGCTGAAATCATTTGTTATAAAGAAATTTGAAGGACTAGTTTATTTGTGGAGGTTGAAGATTCTGGAGATGCATTGATGTATGCTGAACTGTCTTTATTGACTGATGTCAGCTGTGAAAAGTAATAACACCCTTAAAATTATTTGACTATAATAATTATGCAATTGTTATTCTTGTCATGTTTTCTTCCCAGTTTCATTAGTGCTCGCATTTGAAAAGACAGCTCTTGCTAACATTTCGGCTCAGACAACATGGTGCTGAACCATGCTTCTCTAATGTATTTTGTAGCTGTTGGTCCACCCATAGGTTATATAAATATTTCTTCCCTTCAGGCTTTTGTTCCTCGAGTCCTGGGGATGTATTTCATCGCTGCATTAGCTCTCATTTTCTACGTTTCAAAAGTTCCTGAACGCTACTTCCCGGGTGAGACTACTTTTTGATTTTCTCTGTCACTTTGTTTTTCACTTCACAAATTGTAATGATTACAACTGTCTGGAACAATGTCAAGCTCCATAGATGATCAGGAATGATCAATATTATCATACTAACCAGTGAAATGTTAAAAAAGCTGCAAGGTTGTAGTTGTACTTTTGAGGGAAACCGTGTCCAACAGCTTGGAGCTTGATAAATAATGTCAAAGATTGTGAATGAGCAACAGTTGTGAAGGTTGATGTAGACCACATTGTGTCAAACTCAAGGCCAGCGGGCCAAATCCGGCCCCTCGCAGATTATGATCCGGCCCGCATATCAATTTAGGTTCACAATACATTTTGGCCCACCTCGCTTTTTCTGACGTCATTTTTTTTGACAATTTGTAATTTTTTCTGACATTGTTGTCACTTTTGCCGAAGTTTTTGCCACTTTTTCAGACGTTTTTGGGTTGGCTTTTTTCTATGGTGGCTGAGGAACTTTTTCCTGACTTCTTTAGGACTTTATGTCGATCAAACTGTAAGTGAAAAGACTATATGACACATGCAATAATACAGTCAAAGATATTTTACTTTTTCGATTAAATTAAAGCATATCAATAAACTAAACATGTCTGGCCCTTGATGTGATTCTTATTTTCCTGTGTGGCCCTTAGTTTGACACCCCTGATGTAGACTGATGATCAAATCATACTTGAGCTCAAGTCTTTAACTCATTATTAGATTGAAGTCTGTAAAAGTAACACTTTTATAAAAGACAAATGTTTAAGAACCTGTCTTTACATTCAGTATAGACAGTACTCTGTCAGCAATATGTAGCCAGAGTCAAATTGTCAGACACTGGTTTCATTTCCTGCTCTTTTCCACCTCTGTGATGCTGCTCCAGGTCAGCTGAACTACCTGGGCTCCAGTCACCAGGTGTGGCACCTGCTGCTGGTGCTGATGTTTTACTGGTGGCACCAGTCGTCGTGCTTTATCATGTCGTACAGACACAGCCAGCCCTGCCTCGACGGCGACGCATCCCACCACGCCTAGGACGCTGCTCTGAACTCAAACTTATGTCAAACTGTAAGCAGCATTATTAATTTAAACATATAAAAATATATTTTATACAGCATGTTCATGTGGTCTTAAAAAAGTATTAAAATATGATAAATCAATTTAGCAACAAATATGGCCCCGACCTGAGATATTACATTTTGTTTTTAATATATAGCTTTCTCCAAAGATGTTGTATGCTAAAGTTTGCTATACAAGACTTTTTTATATGAAAGTGTGAAGACATTTTGTTAACAAAATATCTTCACACTTAGATTTTAGATAAATAATCATCAGTAATGTGGACATAATGTCTAAGTGGGGAAAAGGCAAATAATAGAACAGCTAGAACAGTCTGGGGAGTTAGAAAAGTACATCACTTTACTGTGATGCAGCCTTTAAAACCAGGAAAAGACAACACTTATGTCATATCACAATATGACGATATCCAAAATCTAAGACGATATCTAGTCTCGTATCACAATATCATTATAATATCGATATATTGCCCAGCCCTACTATACTATGACTTTATACATTTTTATGACATGCCATTCTATGACCTTTAATGACATGCCGTACTATAACTTTTTTGACATACTATGACTTTTTATACATGTTTATGACATACTATACTATGACTTTTTATACATGTTTATGACATACTATACTATGACTTTTTATACATGTTTATGACATACTATACTATGACTTTTTATACATGTTTATGACATACTATACTATGACTTTTTATACATGTTTATGACATACTATACTATGACTTTTTATGACATTTTTTGACATGATATCCTATGACTTTTTTTTAATAACATGCTATACTATGACATTTTTATGACATGCTATACTATTACTTTTTATAATCTTTTATGACATGCTATACCATGACTTTTTATGAATGTTTTTTGAAATAATATTGACTTTTTAATGATAATTTCATCCTTTAATGCTTTCATTGTTTAAACCATTGTTTTCTCTCTTTAGGGTGGTGAATGGCTGCAGTGTATTCCAGCATGCACAGGTACAAGGCAAGGAGACACCATGGACAGGCCTTCAGTCCATCTCAGTGTCCCCACAGATGGACACATTGGTACCTGTCTTCAGTCCACCTGACCTGTGGAGGAAACCATCAGAGGGGCTGCAAACGTGAATCAGACCTGTGACCTCCGGGATGTGAGGTGACACAGATAAGATAAAACGGGACCTCTGGCTGAAACGTGCACATTTTTACCATCTTATCACCAGAAACTCAACTCAAACTACAAAATCTCCAGAATTTTCACTGCATCCAAATTTACATAACTGTAAAAGCAGCTTTCATCAAAGATGCAGCGGCAAAAAACAAGACTCAAATCAGTAGCATTTGCTTTTTTTTATAAGAGATAATGTTTTCTCTAAGTGCCTGTTAGTGAAACATCATGTAAGTCTTGTTATGGAAAGGTTTGCTCTGAAGGCCCAATATCTCAACAAATTCACTCTTTTTTTTAAAGGTTTATAAACGGTGGTTGCCCCCCCCCCCCCCCCCCCCCCCCCCCCCCCCGAAGGAAAAAAGAATCTATTTTGAATATAGTTTTACTTTATGATGTTTTTAAAAACAGCTTGTTCTGCTTGCAGGCTTCCTTCATTAAGGAATCAAGTAAAATAACCTTAAAAGGGAAACTTAAATGTTTTACTGTCAACCCTGTTCACAGATGTTTGAAAGTATGTGTGGAAATCAGTTTTTACAGTGTTAAGAGCTGTGGAGCTCAACCCAAATCATCAATCATTTCTAATAGATTCATTTTATTTCCAAACTACTAGTTGTACAAGTTGTTTGTGGTGAAACTGTAAGGTATTTTCTAAGGAGAACAAGCAAAAACTAACCAGTAATTAATTCATGTTTAGATAGACTGCTGTGGAGCAAAGCTCAATATGTTCATCAGTTTACATAAAATTCGGAGTGTTAATTTTGTCCCAGTATTGATGTTTCTCACTGTTGAGAGACAACAGATTGTTTTAATCCCAGGGTGGTGAAATTTACTTAATTATAAATACAGGAACTACACAGAATCATGAACTGCACATGTACAAGTACCTGGTCCTCCAGAATATAATGTTTTTCTTTTCATGTATTAGGCTGCAATGCCTCAGTTCATCCTGACATTTATATCACATGATGTTTGAGGGGAACAGCCTCATTGTTCACTACTGGAATGTTTTCTTTGAGAAGTCTTTAAGTCCAGTTTATTAAAAACTGTGCTGAATCCCTTTTGAGATCAAATTGTTTCTAATTTCTCGCTCTCATATCTTAATGTTATTATTTTCCAGCACTAACCAGTGAAAGTTGAGGCTTATTAAAATGGTGAGTGGTCAGCACGGCCTCTAGGGGCTGCTAGTAAGACTTTTAGGCCTTTAAACTGTGTCCCAATTCTAAACTAATACTTATGTCTACACATGTTGACAGTGCATTACTTAGCAGTTTGTACAAAAAATACATTCATTTCTTGAACACTAAAAGATACTGTATCGTACTGTATAGGCAACTGACAAAAAGTCCGACATTTCAGTTGTCTATATGTATCCGTGTTTTGCCACCTGCACTACACTGTGTCTCTACATGTGCAGTGTATACTAACTGAAAATGATACAAGGCTTCAGCCAATTTCAAATCACTTTTTCTGGAGATTGATGTATTCTATGTATTCTGGCATGTTACTGTAATTACTTTCAAGTAAGAATTTGTTTGACGTTGGGACACAGTTTTATTTTTAAAAGATTAAAGCACTGATTTAACGTTTTTAAAATCTGTATCCACGTGCATTGTAGCTCATATTGCAATGACTACTTTTCTCCACGCTGTACATTCAGATGAATTTACGTTTTCTCTATAACTTAGTACTGTAGTAACAGCTGTTTTGTAACTGCTTTTTCTGCCTGAACTGAACTTTCGTTCAGACACCGTAACACCACACTACTCTTTCTCCAGCTCACTTAGGGTGATGTGCAATGTTAAAGGTCAACTGTTTTGTTGTTTAATTGCTTCATTCTAAAATGCAACACAACCATGGTGGCTAGAAGTCATATTTTAACTTCAACGGTCAGAATGTAAATGTTTAAATTATCTCATATGTTAGTTTTGTACTTTTGACTCGTAGTGTTCATGCATTTCTGCTTGTCATTGTTTATTAAAATATCCAGTTAAATGGTAGCTGTCTCATTTTGGAATGAAAGTAATTTGTTTTGTGTGTAATATTCAATGTTTAAGTTTTAGACTGAGACTAAATGTTCTCTAGTGTTAAGATTTCAGATTGCTTTTGTTGTTCTGTATTTAAATTATTCATTATGAGCCTGCTCTGTACTGTCTGTCGACATGTTTTCTTTGATAAGCTCTAAGAGACATCAGCTGTGTGTCTAAGACTCGTTTTGTAGCAGCGGAAATTTTGTATATTGTCTTTTCATACCTGAGCAATCAAACTGCTGAACTTGACTCTAAATAAAATTAACCATGTACTGTTTAAAAGTTGTTTGTTTTAAATTCCACTTTACATCATCCACCTCAAGCACTGAGATTACTCTTTTTTTTATTGCATCAAACAGCAGTATAGCATGATAAATACAATATCAGATTTAACCTTGTGGAAAAAAAAAAGTAGTTGTATCAAACTGTTCCACTGGTGAAAACACGGCAACCTGCAGGTTTAATTTAAACAAATGGTTGTGGAGGTAAATGCAGTGCTTAAAGCCGTCAATGTAGAGCACACAGAACTAGTTCATGGGAAAATTCAATGTCGAAAAGTGCATTCATGAATTCATACAAATTACCTGATTACACATCACAGATTTCTCAGTGGGTGTTGAATTGTGTTTCACTTTATGAATACGCCAATTCATATTCTGCGTTAAAGAACTGGTGATATTCTTTGTTATTGTCAACAAAAAAACAGGAAAAGACCAAAAGTAGTAACTGATCCTACTAACAAGCCTGTGTATCGAGCCTGATATCTTATTCCTCTTTCTACTTTATTTTGACTCAATCCCGCATACACCGTCCTGCTGCCCCAAATACTCACTAGAACACCAAATGTGGATTAATCCTCTGCTGAAAATAGTCCCCAACCAATGCACTTTTTAGTCCCGTTTGGAAAACATTTGATCAAAAACTACATTGACCATCTGTTTTAGAAATGGCTGAACCTTTATTTGTTAATCAAATTATATATTTGTAGTGTTGTTGTTTTTTTAAAGGAATAGATTTGACAGGTTTTGGGGGGAAAATGTATATGCTTCCTTGCTGAGATGATCTTTCATTGTGAAGCCTGAGCCGGAAGCAGCTTAGCATAAAGATTGGAAGCATGGGGGAATCAGCTGGCCTGGCTCTGTCAAACCTAACAAAATCCACCAGCACCTTTCTCGGCCGAGTCTTAACGTGACCATGAGGTTACCAGGAAACCAGAGGGACCCGAGGATGTGACTACACCAGGCCAAGAAATAGTCTCTTACATAACCCCCTGTAAAAACAACACACATTTTATACTGATTACTAAGCTTTACATATGCTGGTGGGCAGATTTTGGTACAGTTAGATACAGCTAGGCTAGCCATTTTCCCTGTTTCCAGTCTTTATGCTAAGCTAAGATACCAGTCTCTTGACTGTAGCTTTACAGACGTAAGAGTGGTACCAATCTTCTAAACCATCCCTCAGCAAGAAAGTTGATAACTATATTTCACAAAATATCAAACCATTCCTTTAAACATGTGCTTATTCAATGGGAACCAATGCGCTTGGGGCGCCACAGACAGGAAGTCAGAAAGTGTTGGTTTTGGTCTTTTCCTAGGATTTGTTAAGAAAAACAAAGTATATACAATACAGCCAGCCTTTTCCTTTAACTAATCGTACTATTCCCATTTATTCTTCAGCATAAATTATTCTGAAAATTTCAGGAACACTTCAGCCGTGTTTCCATCAAACACTTACAGTATATTTAAACCCATACAGACATGTACCTAAAAATTAGATCTGTTTTGCGTTTCCACCGCAGACAGTATTCTTATATGTAGGCAGGGTTGTTACCAGATGCTTACAGACCATCAACCATGGAAGTAGTGTGTTGTTTATAGTTTTTACATTTCATCACTGCTCCATCGCTGTATTTCCTCTTTACTAATGACGCAGAGGAATGTCTGCACCAATTAATGGACTGCAGTTTTACTAGCTACACCTTTTAGTATCGGATCTTTGTGCTTGATTTGTCAACAAAGGGGCAACGGAAAAAATGGGGCAGTATGGAGCGATTCTATTGGTACCATCCCCAACATTTGATAATGGAGATGCAAAAATAACCGTTTTAATGTTTAACGAACTGAACCGGACTGCTTGGTGGAAACACGGCGTTTCATTGCGGCTTACAGCTTGAGTTTTTGAAGGGGTTCAAAATCTGGTGATCGAATTTCTTATTTCTAACAGAATGTGTTGAGTTAAAACTTAATAAAATAGAAAATGAACATTACTTACCTAGATGTTTACAGTTAGGAAAAAAAGTTAAAATTAAACCATAGCCTACCCCATTAACAACTTTTAAAGGAAGTACAATAAATTTGATCCCTTCTAGTATTCAAAGTGTAATGCAACACATATCACAGCCACATTTGGTTGTGTAAAGACTACTGTGAAATGATGTATAGAGAAAGAACTAGAGAAAGGTCTAATAAGGATAAAACTAAGTGGTTAAGGTCAACTCTCGAACGATTCCACGGACATGAAAGGCCAACTGGGCCAACTGTGGCGTGGTTTCCGAGGTACTGTGCAGCAAGGCAGAGCCCAGCTCAGGTAAGGCTTTGTGGTGCTAAAAAACATATTGGTAGATCAGAAGGCAAGCCATAAAGAGCTTTTTGCAGCGAGTCAAGCAGCCAAACGTTAATCACAGTACGATTTGAGCGAGTTTTCCGTTCGGGTTCAAATGTCTTTACAAGCGTTAAGATGCAGCATAAAAGGCTTCTCAGCAAACAGGTACAGCTAAAAGATATGTGGAAACATCACTCACACTCCACAGGATTTAGGTTTTAGCTATTCAAACAGAGAGATGTATTAAAATTTTCTTTTAAAAAAAGAAGTGTTAGGACATTGTTAGCTCGTTGATTGGTTGAAGATGAAAACAAGCTCAGGGGTTATTAATCAGCAACTGGCAGAGTGGGAAGACACAAGAAACAAAGTCACTGCTTTGTGGGAAAAGGTGCAGCTCCAAAAGGGTCGAGGTCCACTGGCTGCGAGGGCGTTGGTGGCTGTTGCTGCTGAGGTCCCCTGTGGCTGACCGTTTCTGTGAAGGGCACCGCCCCGAAATCATCCATGCTGCTGCTTCCAAGAGCACCGTGAAGGGGGGCGGTCCAGGACTTGCCATTGGCTGTGCCCAACTCACTCTTGCTGTCAGCGAGTCCTTGATACTGGCCGTGCCGGCTGCCATCGAGAGGATGGAAAGGTTTGGCTCCAAACGGGTCTAAAAGGGCCTCGTCTACCGGCAGAGAAGCGCCTTTGTCTTTCCCTTCAGCCATGGTTATATCAACACTGATGTTCTCTTTAGAGTCAGAGGTGCTAAGGAACTCGTTGCTGCTCTGCGAGTCTCTCCGGCCAACCTTCTTGTGTCTGCGGACTCGCTCAGGTGTTCGGTAAGTCGGCTTGTTGGTCTTGCGGCCTCCGGTTGGCGTACTGTGGTGGCGTTTACCATTGCTGCCGCCTGCTGTGGCCTCCTGCTTGGTTTTTCTCTGGCGTGATGACAGCTTCTGGAGGCTGCGCTGTTTCAGCCTCTGCTGCTGAGGGCTGGCCGACTCCTCAAAAAACGGCTGGAAGATGTCTTCTGCACTTCTAGAGGTGGTGGGAGGCGGTGCGGTGGGGCCCGGCTGAAAGGGAGAGAAGCCAAAAATGTCAATGCCCTCAGGGGAAATGGGCGGTGTTTGGCCCATGGGAACATCACTGCCACTCTTGCCCGACTTGGAGAGGTTCCGGTTGAATGGTGCTTTGGTAAAAACATCGAACTCGCCCGTAGCTTGCTGCTCATGGCTGACTTGCCTGAAAGGCGCTTTGGCAAAGATGTCCGAGCTTTCTGAAGGCCCGACAGGTGAGGTGCTTCCAAGGAAGGGAACAGCACCAAAAACATCGACAGATCCCACAGCTGGAGCAGCTCTTGCTCCGCTGGGAGACTCAGGAGGGGTGATCAGAGTCATGGCCGAATCCTTCTGAGGACTCCTCCTGGTGGCGGCCGAAGCTGCTTTAGTGGCCAGAGCTTTCTTTGAGCGGTTCTTGACCCTGCTGGGGCCGTAGTCCGAGTCAGAGCTGTGCTTGTCTTCATCCTCCTCTCCCTCTTCCTCAGAGTCCATCAGCAGAGGCCTCTGTCCTAAATTCTCTGGCTCGGTGTCTTCACTGTGCTCACTGTTCAGGCCTTCTTCTTCCTCCGGCTCTTCGTCCTCGCTGCTTTTTGGCGAAGGTGGGTCAGACTCAAAGTCGCTGTCAGAATCTTCACCTGGTCTGCAGTGGCTCTTTTTGCCCAGTTTGTGCTCCTTAGCCACCGCCGGCTGCAGATCCTCTGCAGTGGCAGGGATGAGGGCAGGAACGCTGACTTCCTCACTGGTCTGCTCAGCCTTTATCTCATCAGTACCTGCAGAAGCAAGACACAAATGCAAGTTAAACCGGGCTTTCTGTATTTTTAATATTCTATGTGCATTTCAAGTTTAACCTCATAAATTGACAACATGACTGACAGAAGGAGAATCCCGATGCCAGAAGTACACGTTTTCATTTCCTATGTATGCAATATGTGGCATTACTGAAACAAGAATTCGTTTAAGTTTGGAAGTCCACAAATACAAATTCCAACAGTTTGTCCAATATTGAAGCAGAAGGAGCAGTGGAGGAGAAATCATCAAGCTCAATATGGTCTAAAAGCTGCTCTGACTTCTCTACTCTGATCCTGCAATAAGAAGAGCTTAGAGGCAGAAGAAATGAGACGCCCAAGATTCACAGTTGCTTTCAAATTTAAATCTCTTGGTGAAAAGATGCAAGCTGTCAGTCACTTCCTTCAGAGTTAATAAATAAAGCTTTGTTTTGCAATTACTACTCCTTACTTCAGCATTTCTATAACTCCATGCGCATATTTGGCATTTGCTGGAAAAACTTGTGCCTTGTGTGAAATTATTTCCAAGAGATTTGCATAATGATAATTTCTAAATTAGCCTAATTAGCGAGTGGATAGTCTCCAATTATATTGAAAATAAATTGTGCCATACACAATGAGCCAATTTATTGTTCCCTATTAGTGGAAGCTCTATATTAGAAAGCAGAGAAAGGACCCCCCGCTGTGAACACGAGAATGGAAACGTCTTCACGTCTTCAACCGTCCAAACTGGCAGGACGTGATGACAGATTAGCCAAAAGCTGTGTTGTTGATAAATGAAACAAGGCAGCCATAAAAGTTAAAAGTAATAAAACATATTAACGCAGGAAGCAGGAGGTGCTATGCATCTGTCCGCTCCACCCGACTGCTCCCAGATTATAGCTTGTAATCACCTCTCGGAGTGAGGCAATCTCACAATAGAAAAAAAATTTAATCACCAGAGAAGATGTCAGACGGACACACAGATTTGTTTTGTCGATGTTCCTTTGAGTGGAAAGCTGAAGGATTACACGCTGTGTCTGATCTTTTAAAGATACCAATAAGTGGTGAAAACATGCATGCGATTGTTCTCTTGTCTGATGGAAGATAAAAATCTGTTAGAGATGTCTGACAGCAGGAGCTTAGAGAAGGCTCTTCTCTCACACAACTCCCACTGATCCTAGATTGATTTGATTTGAGGAAGGTGCAGAGAGGTGAACATTTACAAGGCCGACTGACTCGGATTACATAACTTCTCAAAATACTGGGAGATGAAGAAATGAGGACACTGACCAGCAGAAAATAAAATAATAAACGTCTCTTGTATCAGCTTGTATCTTTTTCTTCTCTTATGTTGTTGCATCGTTGTAAAACTGTCATTGAATACCTAAACGCATACTTAATAGGCCTACCATATAGCACATTTCCTCATCACATCCACACTGAATGCAAAAGCTGCTTCAGTTTTAGAGAACCGACCTGGGACTAAGGAAAGGATGCAATTACTGTGATTTTATTCTAACAGCCAACTGGGGAAAATCAATCACTTTGAAAAAGTTAGGTCAATGTGTTTTTACTTCAACATAGAGGATTTGTGTTTTTGAGAGGAATGAATGGAAGGTAAAATTGTACTCATACTATATATGTAAAATGGTTGAAATAGTTCTAGATTTTTAACAAATTGAATGAATTGAATTGAAAATACAAAAAGGAAAGAAACATTTCAATTACACTCCACAGAGTATCAGAAAATGAACTACATCAGAGGATCCATTTCTAAGCTGACTTGTTTTGTGCATGTACAGTATGTTATTGTATAGCGAGCTGCTCTGTACATTTTATCAAATAACAGCTATGGATAGATATGTATATTTCACCCTCAAAATTATAATTTCTATATCAATTATTCCCCGAGTGTTTTCTTAAATTCATGAAGAAAATTTTGTTTTTCTCACACGCCTCCACGGTGAACTAAGAATCCAAAAAAATTTGAAAATATATGACAAATTGTAGTAATAGGGGGCCACATGTACTGAACAAATGTTTCTTCAAGAATTCAAGGTAACACAGGGGGAGTGATACAAATGATCATTTTGAGGTTGAAATATTCCTTTAACCTTATTATTCTAAAGAAAATTCAATTTCAAAATGAGGATGTAAAATATTTTAATTTGCTTCAATCCTTTTTGGAAATATTTTTATGCCCAATTAGTAATTATTTGCAGTATAAATAAAGTTGTAATTGCATACATAATTAAGGAAATTTTTGGGGAACACAAAATGTTGTCTTACAAATAGCTACGGAGTTCTTTGCCATCTTAGGAAGACATTCTGATGTTTCTACTTGAATGAGCTATCTTTAACTGATCGTGTGTTGCAAATGTTGCAACAGCACAAGTGAAATAACACTACAGACAGAAGGAGACAATGACGTGTACAATTACAGGCAAACACGAAGAAACCTGCAACTGGGCCCTTTTGGAGGGGGAAAACAGTCAAATTGAGGCAGGGAAAAAAACGTTAAACTTTAATTTACCACACTGAAGTTGTTTATCACCATCAGCGCTTTAACATGGACGATGCATGCCATGCATCTCAAACGGTGAACTGCTTACGTTTTAATGTTTCACACACCTGTTGGTGCAGGACAACCCATCACCTGCCTCAGTGTACATTTAGTTTGCGTTTGATTGGACGAGAGTTCAAACAAAGACAGCCATGTTAACAGGAACATCTTGCACATGGTATAGTGGTGGAGAGACTAAACTTTCCAATACTTTAAAGAGCTATAAAAAAAAAGAACCAAAGTGAATAGATTTTGAATGTTTTTTTTTATTTATCAGTAACATTATATAAAGAAATACATTCACACTCACAGTATGATACAGGACCTTTTACATGTTGCAAAAACAAGATATGTATAAGACAACTTATTGATCTATAGTTTGTATTTTTTCTGCAGGAGAGGTACCAGGAGCTGCTGATATTGAGTACAACTAAAGATTTGTGGCTTCTAATCAGGAGGAACTTAAATAGAAAAGTTCCCAAAGTTTTAGTGATCTGTTGTGGGGCTTCTAGCAGGGTGTAAAACTGACAAAGAATGCTAAGAAAGGGGGAAACCATACGCCAAGACAGAGGATAAAAAGCACAGAAAACCTGCAAATGTAAACAATACACAAAAACATATTCCTTTCCTTCCACGCACTTTGAAAAAAAAAAAAAGAAAAAAAAAAAAAAGAATATTAAAGTGCAGTTAATGGCTCTGGTCATCTCTTTTACTTTTTATTTTGGCTTCGATGGTTCGCCTGTCCACACTATAGATCCATCCACCAATACACATGAACAAGATGTTTCTGAGTATGGCTGTTTTACTGAATGACAAATGAAAAGAAACAAAGCAAATAAAACTGAACTGAAGCAAACTTTTCCACGAAAAGCCCAATAACAGCAGGCAGCGATATGAGCGGAAGAATGAAGTGGAACATTAACGGTTCCACAAACTTACCTTCAGCTAAACATATGACTTATACCAGTTAATATATTTGTACAAAAATGTGTATGATTCATGTCTGCATGGATGACTTAGATGGGTCACCTTCTCACTTGCTGCTTTAAGGCAGAATAACAGCAGCACAGTGAGGGTTAACAAACATACAGCCCTTTAGGATTGTATGGATTCAAAACGAAAATAAAATTCACCATTTTGACGAATATCATCATATCATCATTCCTTTCACCACAACAATTTACATTTACACCACCGAATGACCCATAAGCCAGCTGTGTTCAACTTAACAAAGTTTTAAAAAATAACACAGTTTAGAGTACAAAGTATTGTCAGTTGCTCATGAAAGTCCTATGAAGCAGATCTACTTTATGTGGGAATTATGCTCCTAACATCAGGTACTTTACCAGCCAGCATACTTTCTGATAATAGTGCATTCCATTTGTACTCGGAAGTCGGATTTTCCGAGGTCAAAGTCGGAAACGGCTTCCGAGTTCCGAGGTAAATGGAACGCACTAAAAGACCTCTCCGTCTGTTGGCTGGTTACCTGAAAGGGTCAAGAATTACACTCGTCAGTGCCAGATACGTTTCCCTTTACCTGCCAGCTGGTTTTAACGTGTTTCCTTCAATCCAAACTTTGTCAAATTGAGGAAAACAAAAACTGCTGCTCAGTACCACTAAATCTTTCAGCTAAATGTAATCTGAGACAAAAAAATAAATATATGCAGTCATTTTATACTCAGTGAGGGAAATAAAAGCTCTGTTAGCATTGTTGGCCAAGTAAATGAAAATGCCACACAAAGGCACTTTGTATCAAGAAATGGAAACATCTTCCACTATGGACTTTCTTTTTTTAATTTTTTTTTAATTATAATGTGTCACACCATCTGCAACTTAACTAAGTTTTCTGTCTAAAGACCCCTCTACATTATGCAACAACACTTATCTTGCAGGTTCATTGCATTTCACACTGTGAGATGGTTCTTATAAAATCTTGGTCGCAGTCTGTCAGATTGTGAGGTCTGGTAAATGTTAGTGCTATGATGTAAATAGGAATATAGGAAATACAGTAAATGTAAGAGAAAAGTCATCCATATGCATTGCTCTCGGTGTTTAAGTTGCAGCAAAACAAGAACTTTGGCCATAGTCCTTGATTTATTTGACATGCACGGCAGCTGGATACTCGCGAGATCACAAGATCATGCGAGAATTGTTCAAAACAAAACAATGGCAGATGTGATAGACAGATGGTTCAGTACCCGCCCTTTTTCAAACAGTTCTGTGTTAACAAACCATCTGACGCATCAGGTTAGGATTTATTTGGAGCATTCTTAGAATACATTAATGGCCAGGGTGCTGGCACTGATTTTTCTTTTAAATTGAAAATGGCTTATGATGTCACATCGGATAGAGTATTTTGTGTCATTTCAAGTCATATTCTCATTGGTCACTATGTAGAAGTGGGTCGTAGCAACAGTCACACTGTGGGAATTCAGTCCAAAGTTTTAAACGCTGTCAGAAAATCGACACAGGCTGTCTTTGGTCAGCAAAGCTCCAAATCAGCTGACTGATGGTCTAAGATTTCACCACGTTTCTCAAATAATTGTCTGCTTTTAGTCAGAAATCGCACAGTGTCAGATCCTTTAGTATTTTATTTATTTATTTATATATATATATATATATATATATATATATATATATATATATATATATATATATATATAGAAGCCCAGTTAAAAACGACAAAATTACTTTGAATTAAGCTACTGTTAGAGCAGCTCTGTCTCTGAGAAATTAGTTATTAATGTGAGTAATACACAAGCTGATCAAACACTTTTGAGGTTGACCAAAGTTCACCCAAATAAAGACGCAGACACACTAAAACAAGAGATAAAAAAACCTGACTGATGTCTGATAGTTGCCAGCAGTGTGTTTGCACAAGGATATTTAAAGGATCACCTGCAACCTAAACACTGACACACTGTGATGGCACAAACACAGAAAGCTAATAGGCTGATCAAAAATGTTAATTTCCTCATGCCAGCCTGTAGGAATCACACCCAGTCCAAACAGCATGGGTGTGTTTGACCTTTCTGGGTTTTACATTCTGTACAAAAGTCCCTTCAATTTGTTTGGTTTCTTTCTCTTTTTTTTGGGGGGGGGGGGGTTCCAATTTCAACTCAAATAGAACTTGATGTTAATTATTATAAGTAACAAGTGAAGACAATAAAATATTTCCACACCTACATTCAAGTGCTTAGAGGGTTATATTGCATCATTATCTTGTCTTATTCTACTCTAAACTGTAGCCACTGGACTTGCTCCCATCAAGCCTGCGTGTTTAAGAACACAAGAGATTAATTTACTGTAGAAAAAAAAAGGTAACTCTCACTCTCCTCTAGAAAATATATACGCGTTTTAGCACTGATACTGTTAAATTATTAAACATAGTCTGAGTAACAAACAGCGTTTCTAAACTGGCTATCAATACCCATTCACATTTAAGGAGCAGGAAGAGTACAGAGGCACAAAAGCTTATTGCTGCCACCGATGTAATATATGTAGAAATACTGCACTTTTATATTCACATTATACCAAGGCTATGGTTTGTGTCGGGGTTAAACCTCACGCAATCGGACTGGTTAGTTAAGCCGAATGAGAACTGAGTGAGTGTGAGAGTGTGTGTGTGTGAGAGAGAGTGAGAGTGTGTGAGAGTGTGTGTGTGTGTGTGTGTGTGTGTGTGTGTGTGTGTGTGTGTGTGTGTGTGTGTGTGTGTGTGTGTGTGTGTGTGTGTGTGTGTCAGACTTGACATCAACCCCTGCAGTTAAGTGCACAGTCCACACGAGAACATTTGAGGCCTCGTCCCAACAATACAAAATAAAAACAAAAACATTTAGAATTTTGTGAGGAATCTTTGCAGTTTCAATGGCCGAAGAGGGGCGACGGTGTTTTAATGTAAACAAATGGCAAACAGCCACAACTTTGGAAGTTCAAGTGTTCCCTAATGGAGTTGATTAGTACCAGGGCTGAGTGATGTTTGGCTTAAATTGGTGACATAGAGGATGTGTACAACATCATGATGTTCATTTTTTTAAGTTTTCTTTTTAGAGTGAAATAGGACTTTATATGTCCCATGCCATAACTTATGTTATTATTTTACCATTAGTTCAAGTGTAATATATAATAGATACATATTAGTTTATAAATTTAGCTAGATAGTTAATAGTCACTTGTTAACTGTTTTTTAAACCATCTATAAACATTATTTAGGGGAGGAGAATTAGCACAAAGCATCAGATTCCAAAAGCTATATCCGCTTATTAACCCTTTTTCTTTTGGTATGAAAGCAAAACACAGAGGCAAACTTCTTCAGGACGCGAGCAGCAAGTAAAATTAAGTGTTTAGCATTGGCTGAACACCTAATAAAAGGAACTTTATTAAAATAAGTATTTGTTCCACATGGTGCTCTTAATACGTTCTGTGAAATTATATTCTCAAATATAATATTACAAATCCATAAAAATTTAACAGCATAAGAAATCAACAACAGTATGATTAGGCTTCATGAAATGTGTTTGTTCAAAGCTGTGGTTTTTTTTAAAAATTTTGTTCTATTCTATTTGTTCATTTTTTAAATGTATATCACTGTGGAATTTTGGCATCACTCAGCCCTAATTAGTAGCAGCCATGTGTCCCGTTGGTCAGCCTCGTTAGGTTCATATTGCTTTTAGTCCTGATGGAACTACAGCAGATTTATGCACCTGTGTTCTTTGTTGGACAGTGAGTTGGACGTTTTTTATGCACCAAAAAAAAAAAGTGTAATCCTATGCAAAGCTCCTCACCATGAGCGTATATGTTATAGTGAGAGCCCTATGTGTTAGTACCTTGTTCAAACTATTTGATCTAGACAGGGGAATGTCTGGCAGAGTTTGTGCCTTGCTTCACCCAGTGAGCTATAGAGGAGATTCAAACACTTCTTCCAGCTGACTTGCATAAGGGTTTGTTACAGCAGGGCAGTTAGAAATGACCACCACCAAGCCCAGTGTTAAAGGCCAGAGCTGATTGCAGTGAATTAAGAAAGCGCTTTAACTTCACTGATGCATCTGCTGTTCCTGCTCTTCCTCTTAATTTAGTCACAGAAGATCCTTGACTCACCTTCTCCTTATAGTTTATACTGAAGAACTAATCTGCCAACCGACATCGGGAAACTAAACAAAATCCTAACTGATCATTGGTTTATAACGCTCCACTGTGGGGTCTGTGGGGAGCTTGGAGCAGAAGAGCTGGACAGGGGGGCAGGAGGCTCCACAGTGTTGGGTCTTCTCTGTAGAGACTCCTCTAAGACTTGCCTGCGCTGGCCACGAACGGGACTGAGCCGAACAGGTCCTCTGGTGGCAGGGGCTTGGCGGAGACAGCAGGCTGCGGTCGGTCCATTTCCACACTGGCTGTTCTCTCCAATGGCTTGTCTATATGTAGGAGGGGAAGAAACTTAGATCATCTAAGGCTGTGACACTAAGGCATGTTTTTGTTTTTTTTAAACCACATGGATCTTGTTGTAGACTAGTAAGCATTCACAGACAAGAAAGCACTTTCCAGGGCTGCACAAATCGGACATTTTTAGTTAGAATAATTAAAATAAACATAGCAGTAGATGGATATGAATGTCTTTCTTTCATAAAAATGCATTATTGGTTGATACAACAATAGCAAAAATGTAAACAAAAACAAATTACCTATCCTTAAAAAACATGAATCTGCACAAACACTTAGCACTTCCATAAAATGTCACTACAACCTGTTACATGTTTGAGATATAAATAGTTGACAAACACTATAATGAAATTATTGAAGGGGTCACTTGCTTGCTCTGAGCATGTCAAACTCCCGGTCGATCAGCTCCTCCTCGGTCAACTTGGAGAAGTTGTCCTCTCCGAAAGGGTTCCAGCGTGACATGTCGGGGGGGTTAGTGACTGTACTGCTGCAGCTGTGAGAGGGTGGCGTGATCCCATCTGAAGCAAGCAGAGGGTTTCTACTGTGGAGACAGTACAAACAGAGACAACCTGTTATGGGTAGGATTCACCTCGAGGACACATTACTGTTACAATAATGACAGATTAGTAAACTCAAATCTGGAAGTTTACTGAAGAACTCCCAGCTCTCTACTGAAAAAGTCTGAGGCAATTGTCTGACACATGCAAGTTCACAAATCTCAGACAAACATAAAAATATAAATATTGTCATTTTTCTGCTCCCACTGGCCTCTTAATGTATTCCTTTTATCTTTTTTTTATTTACTTTTTATTGGCAGGTAAGCAAACTTGATGTAGCATACTAGTTCAGTGTTTCACAGAAGAGGAAGTAAAGGAAGAGAGAGTCTTTGTTTCTCTCAAAGTGAAGCCTGTGAAAAAGTTAAAGTTTGGGAGCTAACACACACTAGCCACCTGTATGACACCATTAATAAACATTACTGCAATTTGGGAAACTAAAATTATACCTTACTGTGAAAAAAGAAAGTGTATGTGAGTGGTCACTGGGCTATATATCAGAAGAGTAAGTACATTTGGATAAAAAAAAAAGAAATCTATTTTTATACTGAATTAGGCAATAGTGGCATACAAATTTAATTAAAACTTTGTAGAAGGAAAAAGTATTAACCTGAGCTTTCAATGTGAAAACTCTGATTCTCAGTGAAGATTCAACTGTGATTTTGCTTTGGAAAAGCCATGGAAATGTACTTAATATTCCTCCATACAGAATGAGACATGTATGTCCAACAATGTGATACGTTCAGGGGACATTACCCGGGGTTAGAGTATGAGGGATCCACAGGGGACAGCCCCCCCATCTGCCCAGCTCCAGCAGAGGGTGTGGTCGCGTTATAGGAACCCAGCGGAATCTGGAACTCAAGAGGGGAGGACATATAGGGGGGAGGCTGCTGAGCGGGGTGCTGCTGCTGCTGAGGTTGATTATGTTGATGATGATGCTGCTGCTGTTGCTGCTGCTGGACAAAAGCCTGTTGGTACTGGTGCAGCTGTTAGGGAAGGATAAGAAGGAGAAGAGGGGGAAGGGAATGAGGGACGGACCTTTGATTTCAATGGCGCACAATGACGGCAACAAGATGATGAAATGTTGTTAGAAACCAGTTCTGGATTTGGAAAGCTGGGGACACAGTGGAGGGGAGGGATGAAGGAATGAAAGTCAAACAGCACGTAGGACATCAAACTGAACAAATGACCCAAGTTCTAAATGCAATAAGGATCACCTCAAACACTGGCTGACCATTTTAAAGCTGCATTCATTGACTTTTGGGGAGGCAGAGAATCTCCAAAACAAGCCGACTGATAAAAAGTCTTAACATAGTTAGCTGTTATGGATAACATTTTAACTGCCTATTTACACACACAATCAGCAGAAGCAGAGCAAGACTAGCATTCTTTTTTGGAGCATTCACTTAAATATCAATATTTATTCTCTCCTTATAGCTGTGGTTTGTTCTCTGCCAGGTCCTTAGAAAATATCGGACTGCTTAGCTGCTAAATGTTCCACTTTCTCCACTAGCTCCGTCACCAGATTTCCCCTGATGAATCTGGATCTGACTGGATCTGACTTCTTCAAAAGGAGGCTCTTTCTCTACTAGAGAACACACATTAAACATGTGTTCTTATACTAAAATATCTGCAGCCACAATAACCTATAACTTGTGTCTAGGACCACCACAAGTATCTAGCAGTACTGTTCAGGGACTAAAGTTCAGATATACAATATAGCAGCACAGGGCAGATCTTTGAATATAATGTTTTTATGTGAATTCGCTTAAGGAGATACAAACTTTTAAAACTCAAAATGAACCTTTTAATATGGTTCATGTTTCTATTTCTCATGCTTCTGACCACGTTCTTGTTTCTCTATATCTTAATTTTGCCATTGTTGCTCCATCTTCTCCTTTCCATGTGTTTTCAACAAACCATTTGTGTAAAGCACTTCTACACACACACACACACACACACACACACACACACACACACACACACACACCGCTGTTGCGCTTTTAAAGTACTGTGCAAATAAAGTTGATCTGTTGTCATTACACCATATTACAAAATTGCAGTCACTTAGCAAAGCTTCCTCGTCACAATAAGGAGCAGGTCTAAGATCACAGAGGAAATGCTGTTTTTGAACATTTAGCAGGTACCCTGGGAATAAGAACAGTGATTTTTAGAGGTGATCTCTTCCGCTGTCTGTGAACCGCTTCATATGTCAGGATGCAACATAGAAGAAATTGCATGATTTCACCCTCTGTTCGATCCCCTCGTGGCTTTGCTCAGACCAGATTGCCTCTGAAATAAAACAGATGGTACACGTTCGGTGGGAAACAGACTAAAAATTGCGCCGCCCTAGCAGGGCGCATTTAGAGGACCTGTGTTTGTGTGTTTGATTCAGTAGTCGCGTAAATACTAGTTTTCTGAATATTTGGACAGAGTCTGTAGGAAGTTTGAGCGTCTGCTTCCAATGCTGCTTGGCACAGACGTGAAGCGACTAAAGAGAACTGGCTGCCAGTGTTTGGAACAGAGAGAGCATTTTTAGGCCATTCTGACATTAAATGAAATATTCAGCTCAGTGTTATTTCATGCTGTGTCTCCATGTGTTTCGCTGTCATTTGCTCAAACTATTTATTGCAGTTTTGGATCAAATAATCTGCTCTGAAAAGCTAGCAAGATTTGAATTTAGCATCGCCTCAGGGCTCCGCCTAACCCCTCCCCCTGCCCTCGGGGCACCGATCCACACACACAGACATGCACGAGCACCGCTGTATCGCTGATCCAGAGCAGAGCGGAGAAAGGAACCACAATTTACTTCATATCTTATTCACCGGTAAGCAAACTACTAATATTATCATACCGAATATTTAAAACAAATATGACTACTGACGTGCATTGAGCTCAGACTTTTATACGAGAGGGGTAGAGTACGCGCAGCAGGGCAAGGAGGCATTTCATTGGATCTTTCCAAGCGGACCGCGAGGCAGTGATTGGCGGGCGTTTTTACAGGATTACAGCAGCTACAGATGATAGACCTTTTTCGCTCCTTTTATAGAGCCCATAAGTTATGTATTGCTGTCTGGGTGTAAAGACCATTATATAAAAAGTGTATATTGGAAATAGTTACCAATCCCACCTTTAAACGCTAACAAAAGCAAGTTGAATTTGATGAATGTCATTGTCCAATTAAGCACAGACAGCAAATCAAATTCAACCCTTGTTGCCAGTTTCAGAGCCCTGACAGAACTCACCATAGCTGTGTACTGAGCCTGGGCCTGGGCTTGGGCGACCTGCTGCTGGTACATGGGCTGCATCATCATCTGCTGCTGCCGCTGCTGGAGGAGGGCCTGCTGCTGCTGCTGCTGGAGGAGGGCCTGCTGCTGCTGCTGCTGGAGGAGGGCCTGCTGCTGCTGCTGCTGCTGCTGAAGCTGGAGGGACTGCTGCACAGCCTGTTGGTACTGAGGAAGGGTTGTAAAGGGATTAAAAACATTTCTCTTAGTGATAGTTCCAGAATTACTCAACCTAGAGCTGGGCGATATGGAAAAAATAAAATAGCACAATATTTTTGACCAAATACCTCAATGTCGATATTGATGTGATATTGTAGGGTTGACTATTGGTGCTTTCACAAAATATTAACACAACGACAGTTTTGATCAATACTCACCAATAATCTGGATACAATGACTAAGTGGTTGACTAAGGCAAATAATAAAAAAGGTAGTAAGTCTGGTAGATAAATACATCACTTTACTGTAATGCAGCCTTTAAAACCAGGAAAAGACAACATTTGTGTCATATGACGATATTATGATAACCAAAATTTAAGATGATATTAAGCCTCATATATCAATATATTGCCCAGCCCTAACTCAACTAACCAGAAAAATGGTCGAGTTGTGCTGTATGTCGGTAAAGTGGATGTACCTGGATGTATTGGAGTTGCTGTGCATTTGCATGTTGTTGCTGCACTGCTTGCTGCTGTTGTTGTTGATGGTGATGTTGTTGTTGTTGTTGTTGTTGTTGAAGCTGCTGTAGACGCAGGTCACCAGGCTGGAGCTGCTGCAGGACTCGGTGTTGCTGACTGCTGGGCTGGGGCTGCATGGATGGCTGCCCAGAGCCAGGGGTGGGAGCTGAGTGGATAGGTATAGATGGATGTATTACGTTTTACAACACAAGATTGAGCACAGAACCCCACGCATGTAAACTTTATAACTGAGAGCCTTAGTCTATATCGATGGCGTTTCATTTCCAGGATTGCTCCAGTGCCGCTGGAAATTCTGCTGGATGTCCCTCAACTTCTGATTTCTTTGTGTTAGCATTTTAAACTCTGGTCGATTAATGAGGACTATGGTTAACTGCTCCTCAGATCTCTGCAGGGTAAGTCCAGACAGCTAGCTAGACTATCTGTTGCACGACTAAGACAAATTTTGAACGTACACGTTCCACCAAAACAAGGTCCTTCCTGATGCTATTTTGCAGCGGCACCGTTGCTCCATCCAGCACTTAGCACCGCCCAATACGACTGTAATTGGTTTAAAGAAATGCCAATAAACCACAGCACGTTTTTCTCCCATGCTGGTAGCTGTGTGGACAAACCAGACCCTCCTCCGCAGCGCTGAGGAGGAAGTTCTAGCAATGCGAGACTAGTGAAATCTTGAAAGATGACTTTTACAACAGTACTTTGGCTTTTCAGCAGCTTGGTCATCTTGAAAACCTAAAACATCACATGTGCATTTTCAAACGTGCACTAGTGACACAACCCAAATAACCGTACAAGGGATAATACTTTAAAAAACTTTTTTGGGGTATACTGTGAGTATACTGTAAAAACCTTGCAGAAATGCCATTTGTTATACTTTGTCAAAAGTTACAACTTTAAACAAACTTTAGCATTTGGTTTTTCTCCTCTAATACATACTCATGTAATAAACTAATAATAATTTCTTAATTTTATCATCTACAAGCCCAAATCAGAAAAAGTTGGGACAGTATGGAAAACACAAATAAAAAAAGAAAGTAGTGATTTCTAAATGTACTTTGACTTGTATTTCATTGCAGACAATACAACAGCACATCATTTAATGTGTTCCTCATGATTTTTATTGTTTTTTTTTTTTTTTCAAAAAAACAAAGTTCCTATTTTGGTTCTTGCAACACATTTCAAAAAAAGTTGGAACAGTAAAGCATTTATCACTTTGTAATGTTGCCATTCCTTTTCACAATACTTAAAAGACATTTAGGGACTGAAGACACCAAGTGATGAAGTGTTTCAGGTGTAATTTTGCCCCATTCTTGCTGCAAACAAGTCTTAAGGTGGGCAACAGTACGGGGTCTTCGTTGTCGCATTTTGCGCTTCAAAATGCGCGACACATTCTCTATTGGAGACAGGTCGGGACTGCAGGAAGGCCAGTCAAGTACCCGTAGCCTCTTCCTCCGCAGCCAGGACTTTGTAATAAGTGCAGAATGTGGTTTTGCATTATCTTGTTGAAATATGCATGGACGTCCCTGGAAAAGATGTCTTCTTGAAGGCAGCATATTGTGCTCCAAAATCTCAATGTACTTTTCAGCATTAATGGTGCCATCACAGAAGTGCAAGTTACCTTTGCCAAGGGCACTGACACAACCCCATACCATGACAGACCCTGGCTTTTGGACTTGTTGCTGGTAACAGTCTGGATGATCCTTTTCTTCTTTGGTCCAGAGCACACGGCGTCCATTTCTCCCAAAAAATACCTGAAATAATGATTCATCTGACCACAGTACACGTTTCCACTGTGTGTTGGTCCATCCCAGATGCCTCCGAGCCCAGAGAAGTCGACGGCACTTCTGGACACTGTTAACATAGGGCTTCCTTTTGGTACAGTACAGTTTTAACTGGCATTTGTGACTGTAACTACGTATTGTGGTAGTTGACAAAGGTTTGCCAAAGTAGTCCTGAGCCCATGTGGTGATATCGCTTATAGATGAATGACGATTCTTGATGCAGTGCCGCCTGAGGGATCGGAGATCACGATTGTTCAGCTTAGGCTTGCGCCCTTGTCCTTTACGCACTGAAATTCCTCCTCGTTCCTTGAATCTTTTAATTATGTTATGCACTATTGAAGGTGAAATAAGCAAATGTCTTCCTATCTTTCTTTGAGGAACATTGTTTTTAAACATTTCAATAATTTTGTCACGTATTTGTTGGCAAACTGGCGATCCTCGGCCCATCTTTGCTCCTAAAGGACTAGACCTTTCTTGGATGCTGCTTTTGTACCAAATCATAATTACAATCACCTGTTGACATCATCCGTTTCAAATCACATCATTATTTAACCAATTTACCTGATTACTAGCCCTTAATTGCTCCTGTCCCAACCTTTTTTGGAATGTGTTGCAGGTCTGAATGACAGGAAAGGATGTATATTAGGCCTGGGCGAAAAATCGAGTAAATCGAATTTTTGTGTAATGGCGCATTTTTGGCTCTCCGGAGCTTCCGTAGCGTTAGTTTCAAATAGCAGTATGGCAAGCGACAACAACAACATCATAGCACACACAAAACAGCAAGTGACAATATGGCTACCGGTGAGAGTGGGAAGTTTGTTCCCAAGAAAGGAATAAAATCATCTGTTTGGAACTGGTCTGGGTTTGCTGCGACAGACGTGGAGCAGCAAACCCCGCGCTGCAACATTTGCCTAAAGCCCATCGCCGTCAAAGGCAGCAGCACCACAAACCTATTCTAACACCTGAAACAGAGACATCCGGCCGAATATGAAAAATTCCAGTCTCTCCGAGACGAACAAAACCGCAGTGACCAACAAACCTTAGCTAAAAAACAGCTAACTGTAGCCGAATCCTTTGCACAAGGCACCGCATATGACAGGAAAGGGGCAGGGTCACCGAAGCGGTTGCTTTGCACACAGCCAAAGACATGGTACCCATATATACCGTGGAGAAGACGGTAAGTTGTCTGCCGTTTGTACTTATTGCTTTCCTTAATAAGTAGGGGGGGAAATCGGAAAAGAAATCGTAAATCGAATAAAAAAAAATAAAATCGGAGATTTATTTATTTATCGCCCAGCCCTAATGTATATTTACAAATTAAATTAAGTTGACCAGACAAAACATGAAATATTTTGTGTTCACATTGTCTGCAATGAAATACAAGTCAAAGTACATTTAGAAATCACTACTTTCTTTTTTATTTGTGTTTTTCATACTGTCCCAACTTTTTCTGATTTGGGGTTGTATTTTTTTTTTTTTACTTTGTTTTGGTTTAGAGATAAGAACTTTCCTTCAAGATAATGTAAACTTCTATAGACATTAAATATGAATCTCACTGATGTTCAACAAACCTTTCTGGCCGTTGCTGACGGGTGCTGAAGGCACAGTCATCTTGACAGGGGTGACAGTGTTGGCGAGGGGCAGGACGTTACTGTTTGCCGCTTTTGGCCTCTGTCGGGGAGCTATTGATGTTTCCGTCGGGCCAACAGCATCTGTTATCCTGGGAAGAAGTTAAAAGTTGTTGTTGTACCAATAAAATCATGTCCCTCAGTGTGTGGTGTATGTACAGCAAGGTTTGTACTGTGTGCTATCCTGATGTGGAATGTGCTGTTCTGCCCAGATACATGTTAAAGTCAGCACCAAACAGTGATCTTAAATGATTCTTTTTAATTAGCTTGGGGGAAAAGCTTAGATTAAGAGTTTAATTTTATTGTACTATTTTGTTATTTATCTATCAGTCCTAGTGCTAGTTTGTATATCATTTAAAAAAAACGAAATTACCTGGCTTTCGTCATGCTTTTCCTAGCTGCGACTTCACTAGCTGTTAGAGGCTCTGGTAGTGACGTAGGGATGGGAGAGTTCTGGAAAAAAAGAGAGGAAAATTGTGTTAAGCAAATGACAGCAAAGGCTAAAGCCTTCATTCTGCTTCATTCTGGTGACTTACAAAGAGATTTGGCACTGGACAGTCTTTTCCAGTTAATTTGAAGGCAAGGTAGGACACTTGGTAAATGTCTGGTCTCATCTCCTGGTCTGGTTCGAGCATATATCCTGAAAAAGACAGAGGTAATTTCATACCGCATCAGCTTATGTATTGTGGTTGATGTGCATCTTCTCCATTTCGTCACTTGGTGGAGCTGTTGGTCACATAATAAAAAATGACGATCCACTGCATGATGCACTTAGTGAAGTGGAATGACTTGAAAATGATAAATAACTCTCACAACATCCAAACAGACACATGCATTTTAGAAAAAAATAAATAGAAGTGATTCTAAATAGTAATAGAAAGTAATTCTGAGCTAGTTATTAAAACATTAACCACAAACTTACTGATTAAACAGTGCAGCTTGAAGGAGAATTTGGAGTTATCTGGAACGATAAAGGTTCCGTCACATATGGCAACTTGACTCTCCCCAAATGGAAGTGTGAAGAAACACAGCTTGTACAACAAGCATCCAAGTGCCTGTGGAGAAAACAGAAACAGTCTTGAAAAACACCTGACACCTTCACTAACTTTGAGGTCCGAGTAGCACATGAAATTGTCGATGCTAGTGCCAACATGATACCTGAGGTTTAGTACCGTATTGTATTGCACAATATACTTCTTAAAACAACCTTTTGGAATTTAATGTTTTTCCATAAAACCCTTTTTCTACTTTTAACAAAAAAAGCCAAACCTCAAACGCATCACAGCTTAATTACGAAACGGAGCTATAAAGGAACTTTGCTTAAACAAAATGAGGGCTGGGTATCTTTGAAAAAAATGTACAATTACAATACCAGTACCAATACGAGTACCCTTAAAGTGATACCAATACCAACAGAGTACTTCATTCGGTAATCATGTGAATGGAAGCATCTCTGCATGCTGCCATCTCCGGCAAACACACCACACTCAACTTGACCACACCACGGACTGTATGGGATGTAGCTGCTGCGGTAGAGGGCCAATCACACGTTGCATTAAATCGAACAACTCTTGCAGTAATTGGCTGCAAGCTAAACCATAAAAGTTTTGCTTTTTTTCCTAAAGCCCCAAATTAGAAAAAGTTGGGACAGTATGAAAAACACAAATAAAAAAAGAAAGTAGTGATTTCTAAATGTACTTTGACTTGTATTTCATTGCAGACAATGTGAACACAAAATATTTCATGTTTTGTCTGGTCAACTTAATGTCATTTGTAAATATACATCCTTTCCTGTCCACCTTAAGACTTGTTTGCAGCAAGGATGCGACAAAATTACACCTGAAACACTTCATCACTTGGTGTCTTCAGTCCCTAAACGTCTTTTAAGTGTTGTGAAAAGGAACGGCAACATTACAAAGTGGTAAATGCTTTACTGTTCCAACTATTTTTGAAATGTGTTGCAAGAACCAAAATAGGAATTTTTTTTTTTTTTGAAAAAAACAAAAATATATAAAAATCATGAGGAACACATTAAATGATGTGCTGTTGTATTGTCTGCAATGACATACAAGTCAAAGTACATTTAGAAATCACTACTTTCTTTTTTTATTTGTGTTTTCCATACTGTCCCAACTTTGTCCGATTTGGGGTTGTAGATCTGAGTACAAAAAGAATTGAATGCATATGAAGTGCAGAGAGGTTTCGATACTATTTGGTACTGGGTTATTTCGGCCGATACCTGCAAAAGTACTGATACCCAGCCCTAGTTGTTTTACAATACACATGTGATATCTGTACTTTTTTACAAGGCTAGAGGCATATCAAAAATATAAGAAATATACATGAAAAATAGACTTCTACAACCACAAAATGTCAAGTACAGTCCATCCTTGTGGGAAGTGAAGTCCTAACCCTTGCAATGTTGTTTCCATTTTCTACCCACTGAGCTACACAGGCCTGCTAAAGAAAGAATTAATGTTCCTTATGTCACTGCTTTTAAAATCCAGGCCAAGAGTCTGCTCTCCTGGCAATATGGCTGTCCAAACAAATCCACATGCAAAAGTGCTCTGCTCCCAAATCATATATGCAGTTGCCACTATACTTGGCTCTGGCATCTTTTTGTTGATGGTGCAGTTGGAGATGAAAGAGACTTTGGAATTAGCATTAATGGAATGTTTTTCCTTTAAGCGCTCTATCTGAAGATGGATATTCTTCACAGTCCTCTGGTCAAAGAGCTAATCCAATCCGATACTAAACTCCTAATCTGAGGCAGACAGCACACCCCAACCCCAAAATGCATGAACAAATGCATATGACATTTGTGTGAGGCAACAATGTTTAAACAACAGACTTTTAAACACGTGGCTAAACATAGAACAGGTAGTGAGAATGCAGGGGGTAGCCCACAGGAAGTTAGTGTTTTTGTTGCACGTCCCACAGAAGTTCCAGCAGCCAGAGTCCTGTTTAAAGCTTCCGTCTATACATCTCATACTCCTATCACTGCAGACTGATACATTTACCCACAGTCACAGAATAAAGTAAATATAAAAAGACTGATTTCAGTGGCTGGAAGTTAGGCAATGTGTAAGTGATTATACTAGAGTTGTTCCAATACCAGTATCGGAAATGCCTCCCACACTGCCTAAAATTCTGGATCGGGTTTCGACAAGTTCGTAAAGCCTATGCACCGATCCGATATCGCATAATTTTGCCCCGAAAATAATCAACTTTAAAAGTAGTTTCACCTGGATAAAATGGCCATTTTCCCAGAAATCAATTATTCTTCACTGTTCTAAAACAGTAACCTGCACAGCAAGTTGCACTGTGCTGCCACTGGCAACTACTGCTTTTACAGCCTGGTAGAAGAATTGACTTCCAGATTGGTCTGCTAGCATAGAGTGTTAGTCAGTCAGTCAGAGCTAGCATTAGCAAAGCATCAGCAATTTGGCAGTATTTTACACTGGAAAATCCCACCAGTAAAACGCCAACGTGTACAGTATGCAAGTTTTAGTATGGAGGGGTGGCACTAGTGTTGCCAATTTCAGTTGCACTACTGTTTTATACCGTTACTGTGAACATGTATAACATGACAGGTGCGTTGAAGGGGGACGAGTAGGTCAAAAGCAGCAAAGAAACTCCAGCACACAAAGGTTGCCAGATATTAAATTTATCTTTGCAAGTTAGACAATGTGCAGGAGTTTCTTTGCAACTTTTATTTTACTGTTACTGTACCATTTTTTTGTACATGTTTAATGTCATATTTTACTAAAAGCAGCTACACTTTTAAAGGAATTGTTGAATTGTCTTGATTTAAAGTTGTAAAACAACAGAATGTGAAAAGGTCTGTGCACACGTTTATAATGCACATGTCCATCAACAGCCACATTTTTATATGCTGGTTGTTTGAACTCCCTGGGTGCATCAATTTACACCACTCCTCAAAATGGCTGCTGTCCAAGCCCTTGTTCCTGCTTCTCTACCTCCAACCTTCAAAAAAAACAAACAGCCGAGGCCTATTTCACACGAGCTTATCAAGGTCGTCAACTGTGCCTAATTATCTCAAAGGGAGGGAAAATGGCAGCAGGGAGAGAGGAATAGGATGAGGCGGAGTGTTGTGAGTGATGTTGCTCAATGTTTTATGAGAGAAAAACCCTATTGGAGAGCTGATTGAGGCAAACAGCCTGGGGCAAGCCAGGAGACAGACACAGACAGAGAGACAACAATGAATCCAATCAATTCAGTTCAATGTATTATAAAAAAGAATAACTCCAAACATTAGAAGAAACAATTGAATACCTTGATATAACCATAACAGCAACAGAGAGTTTCAACATGGCAGTGAATGCACTAAAAGAAAAAGTTTGAGGAGCTCTAAATGCAATTAAGAGAAAATGTTATAATTTCCAAATTCCAATTAAAATCTAACTTAAATTATTTGATCATCCATGTCATCCAGCCAATTGCTGTTTAGTAATGAAGTATAGGGTCCACTCAGTCATCAGAGTTACACCCATTGGGACAAACATCCAACAGAATTTTAACATGCAGAATTCAGATACATTTTACACATGCACAGAAAGACACCAACACATCTAGAGCAGGATCTGGCAGATACCCACTGATAATTACCATTCAAAAGAGAGTGCTCAACTTTTTTTAACAAGCTGAAATCCAGCCCCCGAGACACCCTCCACTTCAAAGCCCTCCAAATTCAAGAGCTGAGCCCAGAAAAGAGTCCCTTATGTCAGTTGGTAGAGAGGCTTACTGCCCACTCTGACCCGCCTCACAACAACACTGCTCTCCAAACACCAAGAGAGAGACTGGGAACCTGTCAGGGCAGAGTGACGCCCAGGACATTGCCAGGACAAACCAGCAAAGCAAATGTCATCACACAGAGACACACACAAAACGGGAAATACACACACACACACACACCTTACCCATATATCAGCCTTAGTGGTGATGGCTTTCCCTGCGTACAAGTTAATCATCTCTGGCGCTCGATATGAAAGGGTTGTGTATCTGTGAGAAACAACAAGAAGGAGTAAGTAATAAAATGTATTTATAAAGCGCTTTTCACAGATAAAGTCACAAAGTGCTTTACAAGGACAAAAAACATACAAGAGAACATAACACATTAAAATGACAATACAGGAAGAAGAAAGAAGTCAGTGGTAGGTCAAAGTTAAAATGACAAAGGTGGAAAGGAATTAGTTGATTTACTCACACTATGTACTGTACTTAAGCACAGGTTTAAAATACTTGTTCCCTGACTTAACTTCAACATATTTTTAAAATTTGATTGTGAGGAACGGCCTCCCTGATCTAAACCAGAGTGGTTGTCTGTTATTGGACTTCTGTGCTAGTCATGGATTGTCTATAAACACCATGTTCGAACATAGGGATGCTCATAAGTGTACTTGGTACCAGAGCACCCTAGGCCGAAGGTCAATGATCGATTTTATAATCGTTTCATCTGATCTGAGGCCGTATGTTTTGGACACTCGGGTGAAGAGAGGGGCGGAGCTGTCAACTGATCACCATCTGGTGGTGAGTTGGGTCAGGGGGTGGGGGAAGACTCTGGACAGACCTGGTAAGCCCAAACGGGTGGTGCGGGTAAATTGGGAACGTCTGGAGGAAGCTCCTGTCAGACAGACCTTCAACTCACACCTCCGGCGGAGCTTTTCGTGCATCCCTGTGGAGGCTGGGGGCATTGAACCTGAGTGGACAATGTTCAAAGTTTCCATTGCTGAAGCTGCGGCAGGGAGCTGTGGTCTTAGGGTCTTAGGTGCCTCAAGGGGCGGTAACCCTCGAACACCGTGGTGGACACCGGTGGTCAGGGAAGCCGTCCGACTGAAGAAGGAGTCTTTCCGGGATATGTTATCCCAGAGGACTCCGGAGGCAGTTGCAAGGTACCGAAGGGCCCAAAGGACTGCAGCCTCTGCCGTGAAAGAGGCAAAGCAGCGGGTGTGGGAGAAGTTCGGAGAAGACATGGAGAAGGACTTTCGGTCGGCACCAAGGCGCTTCTGGAAAAACGGCCGCCACCTCAGAAGGGGGAAGCGGGGAACCATCCAAGCTGTGTACAGTAAGGGTGGGACATTGTTGACCTCAACTGAGGAGGTAATAGGGCGGTGGAAGGAGCACTTTGAGGAACTCCTAAATCCAGCTGATGCGCCCTCTTTGTTAGAGGCAGAGCTGGAGGATGACGGGGGATTGTCGTCAATTTCCCTGGTGGAGGTCACTGAGGTAGTCAAACAACTCCACAGTGGCAAAGCCCCAGGGATTGATGAGATCCGTCCAGAAATGCTGAAAGCTCTGGGTGTGGAGGGGCTGTCTTGGTTGACACGCCTACTCAACATTGCGTGGAAGTCTGGGACAGTGCCAAAGGAGTGGCAGACCGGGGTGGTGGTTCCCCTGTTCAAAAAGGGGGACCAGAGGGTGTGTACCAATTACAGGGGTATCACACTTCTCAGCCTCCCTGGTAAAGTTTACTCCAAGGTGCTGGAAAGGAGGGTTCGGCCGATAGTCGAACCTCAGGTTGAAGAGGAACAATGCGGATTCCGTCCTGGTCGTGGAACAACGGATCAGCTCTTTACTCTAGCAAGGATCCTGGAGGGAGCCTGGGAGTATGCCCATCCAGTCTACATGTGTTTTGTGGATCTGGAAAAGGCATATGACCGGGTCCCCCGGGAGACTTTGTGGGAGGTGCTGCGGGAGTATGGAGTGAGGGGGTCCCTTCTCAGGGCCATCCAATCTCTGTATGACCAAAGCGAGAGCTGTGTCCGGGTTCTCTGCAGTAAGTCGGACACGTTCCAGGTGAGGGTTGGCCTCCGCCAGGGCTGCGCTTTGTCACCAATCCTGTTCGTAGTATTTATGGACAGGATATCGAGGCGTAGTCGTGGTAGGGAGGGGTTGCAGTTCGGTGGGCTGGGGATCTCATCGCTGCTCTTTGCAGATGATGTGGTCCTGATGGCATCATCGGCCTGTGACCTTCAGCACTCACTGGAACGGTTTGCAGCCGAGTGTGAAGCGGCTGGGATGAGGATCAGCACCTCTAAATCTGAGGCCATGGTTCTCAGCAGGAAACCGATGGAGTGCCTTCTCCAGGTAGGGAATGAGTCCTTACCCCAAGTGAAGGAGTTTAAGTACCTTGGGGTCTTGTTCGCGAGTGAGGGGACAATGGAGCGGGAGATTGGTCGGAGAATCGGCGCAGCGTGGGCGGTATTACATTCAGTTTATCGCACCGTTGTGACGAAAAGAGAGCTGAGCCAAAAGGCAAAGCTCTCGATCTACCGGTCAGTTTTCATTCCTACCCTCACCTATGGTCATGAAGGTTGGGTCATGACCAAAAGAACGAGATCCAGGGTACAAGCGGCCAAAATGGGTTTCCTCAGGAGGGTGGCTGGCGTCTCAGAGATAGAGTGAGAAGCTCAGTCATCCGTGAGGAGCTCGGAGTACAGCCGCTGCTCCTTCACGTCGAAAGGAGCCAGTTGAGGTGGTTCGGGCATCTGGTAAGGATGCCCCCTGGGCGCCTCCCTAGGGAGGTGTTCCAGGCACGTCCAGCTGGGAGGAGGCCTCGGGGAAGACCCCAGGACTAGGTGGAGGGATTACATCTCCAACCTGGCCTGGGAACGCCTCGGGATCCCCCAGTCAGAGCTGGTTAATGTGGCTCGGGAAAGGGAAGTTTGGGGTCCCCTGCTGGAGCTGCTCCCCCCGCGACCCGACCACGGATAAGCGGACGACGATGGATGGATGGATGGATATTTTTAAAAGGGAAAATGCATTTGTTTTTTACTTTAGTGCATTCTTTGCCAGCGATAGTTATCTTAATATATAAAACATTATGAAAAACTTATAAAATATGATAAATTGGTATAGATTTTTTTGGCCACTTGGGGGCAGCTGAAACAAGTTGTATTTTATACATTAATAAAAATATTGATCTAGCTGATTTTAAATTAATCCAATAACACCATAATAGACATTCTGAAAGGGGGCATTGTGCATTATTAAGTATTTCTATTTTTGATACTTAAGTGTATTTTGCTACTACTTCTGTAGTTTTGTTACAGGAGGCTTTTACATGTAATGGAGTAATTTTACATTTTGGTATTAAAACTATTTCTTTCTGCACTGCTGAGCACACTCATCTTTGATGATGAATGTGTGCTTCCGTTTCCAGACAGAAAAACATCTTGCAAAGGTTGCCTAGTTCACCTCTCAGTGTAACAGAGAGCCAAACCTTTTGTGTCTTCCTTCTGATAATAATCAAAGCAGCTGGTTGTGTTTGGAATGAACCCAGCTGGGTTATAAAAATGCAAGCACTGTCTGAGTCACCACAGTTCAGAGGCTTTCTGTATGACCAGTGTCATGAAGGAGAGTTTACACACGGCCATATACTGCCGATAAGCACCACACATTGCACTTTATTGCAGCTATAAATGTCGCTAAGTTAACAGGCCAGATTTGAATGAAGTTCTGTGATTTGACACACAAACAGAGAACATACACTACAACTGCACACTACACCACAGAGCCAAAGTGCAGGCGTTGTGACCAAAAAGGATTGCCGCATTTAAGGCCTCCCAATACACCATCATCTGCAATAGATCAACAACAGTGCGACTGTTTGCAGTAGAGTGTATACGTTTGGTTTACTTGTATTTATGCAATTATATGCCAGTAACAGCACTTTGATTGGGGCTGCTTTGTGGACACAGACCGTGAGTTGCCGCAGGTTGTGTGCAACATTGTATTTGATAGCAATTTGGCCACACACAAGATTTGTTTTAGGTAGGAGTATTCTGACGGCCTAACAGTGGTATGAGTAAAGTGTGACTACCACAGGTTGATTTGTTGGCCTGGAATGTCCAACATCATAAGACTAACCTGTTAAGGTAAAAGGTAACCTTAGGATCGTTCGAGATGAGCTAGATCTGCGCAGAATCGATCACCGGCGATCGCCGCCCGTTACATGCCGGTAAGATTTGTGTCCGACTTGATCCCGACTTGCTCTGACGTCATGCATACGTAGGCAACGATAATCTCACGAGAGCGAGGCGGCCGCAGTTCTGAGACGCAGGTTGCGCAGTTGCTTTTCACCGACTGCAAGACCCAGGCGGACACAAGGCATGCTGGGAAACGCCGGCCTCTCAGCTGATCTAACAGCTGATTGATTCAGAATCGACAACATGATGACGTTTTATATAAACTTTTTTATTGATTTTGAATCGGCCGCCTGCTCTCGTCTACTTTACAGGCGAGGCGCAGTTCATCTAGAACGAGCCTAATACCTTCCCCTCCAATAAATCTACCAGTTGACGGCCATTTTCTAAAACTAAACTAAATTTGAAACTATAGCGGCTTTTCAACCCAAAGTTCTTGGGACCTTTAAGTCCCTGGAACTACTGTTAAGGAACTAAAAGGTTCCTTTAGCCCATTGTTTTTATAGACCATTAAGCAACGCTTTATTGAACTGCCAGATTTTTAAACAGGGTTCCCTTCTAGCTTCTAGGGACCAAAATGTCCACAGAAGTAACATTAGCTGCACACTGACTGACTGACAAAAAAGTTTTATTTCTCTCATTCACAGCTCCATTGCTCTGCCTCATCCCCAAGGTTCCTGTACTTTCAGAAAGTACTACTTTTTTGAGGGGTAAAAAAGCCCCAGAAAATGTCCCCACAACTTAATTTAGACCCTTGTCCCTGCGGTCAAAACGCAGCTAATTGCTCAGATGGTTCTTTGTTCCGAGAGAAAGTGAAAGGGGGCCTTACAAGTCGCTTTTGTGCTTTCCTGTTTGTGTTTCAACTGCATCTGAAGAACCATGAAGATGAGGAAAATTAGAAGAATTACAAGGCAGCATTATCGTGCTATTCTTTGCCATTTTCTTTTGTGTCAAAGTGTAATGTTTGCATGAATGATGAAAAAGGAGACGCTTTTGAAAATAACTGCATTAAAACAATTAACAAATAAAGTTAGATTTCATTTCTCTAAATTGCTCAAGCTCACACTTAGAACAGTCTCTCATGTCGCCTCATCATCTTTTTTTGGACTGGTTGAAAAGTTGGCTCCATAACTCTGTTGAAACGGCAATAACATTACAAGAAATTTCCATTCCACAATGCATGCTGTAACAATCTTAAGGCAACTTTGACCAGTAAGTTACATTTAGAAGTGCAAACTCTTCCATGATATTTCTAGGGCCTCTCTCAGTAGCAGTTTTTGGGGAGGCAGGAACTAGAACGGAAACTACACATCTGTCTGTCTTACTTCCTGAGATTTTAAATAAATAGTCCTGGGTTTCCCCTAAGGTTCCTTTGGTGCAAAAACAATAAGTTTCAGCAACCAGGACATACAAGTGGCAAGTAAATATTAAGGTTTTACTAACTACTGTATTGAGTGACATGCAGAACATACATACTTCTTAATTTCGTCCTCCACAGCCGTCACTCCATCTTTATGTGGCAGCAAAATCTTGTGAGTGGAACTGCCAAAGTCACACAGCACATAATTTCCCTGGTCGTTCAGCAGGATGTTTTCCACCTGGTGAAAAAACAGACAAGAGGTTTTAGACTTTTAAATAAACAAAAAACACATAACTAAAAGATTGAAATAAATGACAACTAAATACATACACCAACAACAGAGTATAAATTGACAGATGCAGTTAAATGTAACTTTGTCTTGGCTGGCTGATTTGAACGCAGCGTCACTGATCATCTAATAACCGTACTGCAACCCCAGAACTTTTGGATCTGCATTTGCTGTTATTTGTCTGTTTTATTCACTGTTTCCCTATAACAGCTTTTTATGTGTAGAACTGGTCTGACAATGACCAAGCAGCTCCTTCTCTATGGACTGCACCCTGTATAATTTAACAAAGGCTACACTGTGGTTGTGATTGAGACACATCATCCCATTAAAATTACATCAGCTGTGACTCTGATGAAATAGTTTGTGGCAGACAGATGAACAAACTAACAACCAAGCCGGAGCTAATCCCCACCTACATCACAATGGGCATGGATGACAATTAGTGGATAAAGTTTCTTATAAAAATGCAAATATTCCCCTAAACTGAATTAATACACAGCGATGGAGTAGTAAGACAAGCCTTCATTACAGTAATTCTCATCAAAGCTGTTCTATGGCCCCGTAAACAAAAGGCAAATTTCAATAACAAGTCAGTCTGAAAACAAATGTTTCGAGTTTGTATGTTATCAGATGTGTTTCTATTTGGGGAGTCAGGCCTTGTTTTGTTTGTTTTTTGAGAAAACTTTTAGGGCCACAAAGAAAAAACAGCAAAGAAATGTATGAGGAATGATTGAGGAAAGGCTAGAAAGAAATGAAGGCAGGTGAAGGGAAAATGGGAAAAAAGTAGCAAAGAAAGAGGAAGCGACAGAAAGATGAGACTGGCTGAAAGTGCAACAAAATGTAAAATGTAAGAAGTGAACATCTGAAAATAGAAAGCCATGCTGTGACACAGAAGAGGAGGAGACATCATCAGTATCAAGAGAAAGATTCCAAACTATTCAAGGAAATGCTGATCTAATGAAAGTAACAGTGTCTCAATACTCTTTACAGTTCAGGGTTAAGGGGCTTTTTTTGCACTCTCACTTCCCCTGGCGATGCGTGACTGGGCCTCCGTGGTCTTTTGTGTCCCTGCGATGTTATGCAAGCCATGTAGGCTGAACAGATAGATACCGACAGCGAACAGAGGACAGGCCTGTGAGGCTGAAGGAACTTCACTGTTTAGAGGCCTGTCCAACTGGACAGAGTACAGCGACCCACTGATGGGGCACTGAGGAGAATTCAACTAGGGTGGGAAACTACCACCGGCCTCCAAGCATCAGCAAAATGAGGGTAAATCTGGCTCATAACCACCCTTGATTTGAAAATCTATTCTGAAAGCCACGTAAGCTGAAAGTTAGTGAGGAATTTCAAGATGAAGATCAGCTATTGTGGCCCTGTACAAAGAGTAAGTTTGGTGCAGAAGGAGAAAGAGGGTGCATGGGCAACAGATGAGGGGGGTATGGGACGAGAGGAAGATGAGGAAATAAGAGAGCAAGCTGGCATAGGAAGTAGGGAGCGTAAGAGGAAGCTGAGGAGCTGTGAAACCAAAGTGTTCTTTCTTTCTTCTGCTGACCAAGCAGATTTACACCACTTAAGTTTATACACATTAGGGCTGGACAATTAATCAAAAATGTATCAACATCAAAATTGTGAAGCGGTTATCGACGTATTTTTCCCCATGACAATAATTTCGATAATTTATTCCTGTTGATAGGCCTACTTTCTCCTTAAAAACATTCTACCGTGTGTGTAGTCACGTGACTCCGCCCAGACCGGTCAGCCGCATGGAAAGCATTATGAAGGATCAAACACCAAGTCTGAGTCAACTGAGCAACTTGAGATTTTAAAGAATCAAAAAAACACAGATAATCATTAGTTGCATCTAACCAGTAAATGAAAGTGTTCCATTGAGGGGACAGAGGAAGGATAAGAAGAGGGATAAAGGGAGGGGGGGCTAACATCCTCCTTACCTTGAGGTCTCTGTGGATGACTGGTGTCTTGCATTGGTGCAGGCGAGCTACGGCCTCGCACGTGTCACAGAAGATGTGGAGGACCTCAGCCTCACTGAAGCCCACATTCAACCGCTGGTTCATCTGCTTCACCACCTGACCCGCTGCAGGAGAAAGGTGAAGCGCAGCTTTAGGACTCAGGTCATCAGTTCAGGCTGGGAAACCAAGTACCAGCCCGCATGTTTGCAAACAAAAATGTTCAACTGGGATAGTTTGCAGTTGTCTTGTATACTGTATGTGTGCTTACATTCAAAGTCTCAAGGTGAGATGACTAAAACTCAATATTTCCAATACAGCAAATGGTATCTAAAGGCTTAGATCTTTTGCTATTATCTAGTACGTTGGCTACTTTGTTTGTGAAAAAATAAGCCATAAAAAAGGGAAATGTCATGTGTCATTTGAACCCATGACTATCTTCTGCTTTCAGCTTGCACGCATGTTTTGAGGACTATAGCGTGTGCCAGAAAGTGTAGGCAGACGGCAGAATCAATGTATCAATCCGTTTCTAAGTAAACTAAATACATCACCATGTAAAAGCTGCATCAATTGAATTATTTTCAGTAACCAGAGTGATGTTTGCATGCAAACTTGTCCAATGAGACAGTGAGCTGCCACGGTAAATAGAGGTGCCACACAAAGGACAGAGGCAGCAACATACCACTATTAGACATTATAAAAGCCACAGGCCACTTTAACTATATAGCCCGATAAACCAGATGTGGATAGTTGGCGAATACTAGAATGTATTTATTACCCAATGTGCAGTGAAGTTGGCTTTACTTTTGGAAGGCATTGCTGTGTAACTTCCAAGTGGTGATTTGATGAAGACCAAACATCATCCACCATCTTAACTACAGTGTGCGACAAGGACCAAAAACATGTAAAACTCACATTTGCAAGAAAAAGACATTTGTGGTTAGAAACCATTCCTTTAGTTTTGCTTTAATTTAAGGTTTGGTTTCACTTAGTTTATTTGTCCCAAAGTAATCCTAACTAACCCAAATAAAAATCAGAAGTCACATATTTTAAACGGAAACTTCAATGCAGCTGAATTATAAAAGTATAAAACATAGCGTCATGTCATGGTTTCAGGACGTATTTACAAACAGAGAGGCTGTACCTTTACAGTATTCCATTAGGATCAGGACCTCCCAGACGCTGTCCGACACTGCATTGATTGTAGAATCCAGGTAGCCGACAATGTTTTTATGGCCTGACAGCTCCTTCTACATATGGGATGAAAAAATGGAACTGATCAGGACAGAAAGAGTATTCAAGAAGAAGAAGAAGAAGAAGCTGTACATGTCCAAAATGTAATTGTTACGGACATAGCTCCGACTACAAAAGCCTAAAAAAAAAAAAAACACGGTAGCTTTTGTGGCATTTACAAAGGATATATGTGGATTGTTTTCACATATTTTGCCCCTTTCAGTAAGTGCTGATGAGCATTCATGTTTGGACCTGTATAGTATCGCTGCTATATTCGTTCAGTAGAGGGATGCTGCTAGTCAATGTTTTAATTTAAAATGAAGCATGAAAGACTTCAGACTGGAATTACACTGATGTTTCTTCATGTCTTTTAAAGTGGTATACAGTATGCAACTACGAATGTAAACTGCATTAAAGAGGACAGAGAAGTCAATCATGTTCGATAAGTTACAGATAAACCAATTCCGCTGCCTAAAGCTGCAAATATTTTAATCAGATTTGTTCAGGGAAAAACACACGTCTAACACTGAAGAATACAAACTTAAATTGTGCTTTATTACAAGCTATGACATGTGTATATACCTCCTGGTTTTGCTATGCATGAGCAGTGTTTATAAATCTATGGAAACCCCATCCAACTGCAAACGACCACAGAAAAGTTGCTGACGGCGATTGCTTCCTCAGTGAACACATCCCAAAAGTTAAACATCCAGCTGCATTTAGTCTAGTCTCGTCTTTGCAGTCAAGCTACTGTGTGGCAAGATTGCCTTTTGTATTCCTTTATGTTCCTACGCCATGCTGAGCTCTTAACTCCACTGATCTTTCTTAACTTGATTCATTCGCTGGATCAAAGCATCAAGTATTTGTTGGTTGCTAAATGCCAGCATGACAACACAGACTTGCTGTGTGTTATGGAAACTGACACACCTAAGGCAGCGTCCCAACGGGCGAGAACTGTGTCAACGTTTAAGGTCAGCTGTGTGGGTGAGTATTACACAGCTGATGAGGCAAGTAAAAAGACACACATGTAGTACATGTCTGCTAGTTTAAAGAATAAATGAGAATATCTAACTTTGAATGACATAAAACACCTTGAATTGTCTGCTGTAATCGTGTGCGTTCCAGCTCTGTGTAATAGATCAAACGTATCAGTCAATAGACCAGGTGCATTAATACAATGTCACCCAGCACACAGCCAAAAGGCTTTTGCTCTTGCCAGACTGGAAATGCTGGCAAACAGGATGGGTTAGGAAGATGGAATGAAGCCATTTATACGCGCCTTGCTTTATGAGAGCATGCATCTTTACGAGGGCTTGTGTCCCATTTTAAACAAGAGTTATGTCCTTACATTAAATACCTGAAAACTGAGAATGCCCTCATGACATTTTCAGATAATGAGCACAGTGCAAATTAGGCCCTCCGTGCACAAAAAGTGAGAGAAATCTGTTTTCCAGCCAAGGAAGGATTAGAAGGAACACTGTTGACAATGCAGCCACACCATTTTATATGGTGTGGCGATCAGAAAAATGACAAGCCAATTCTTTTAATTTCAACTCTAATAAGCTGTGTTCAATTCACACAGCAAATTTACTTTTCAGTAAAAGTTTCTAATTTAACATTACCACCATCTAGAGCTGCACTGTGTATTAGATGACTGTTGGCACCTTTTTATTTATTTTTTTTGGTGGCTAAAATACATTTAGCTGCTGCCCCCCACAGCAGTACATTGCTTATCTCCCATTTCGGTACTCCTGTCTGCTTCTCTAAAGAGGGGGCATGCCGTCCCCCATGTAATACACTGACTATGGATAAGTACCTCATACAACCCCATTTCAAAAGATCCGAACTAGCCACTTAAGCACAGGTAATTCTATATCTTGATTTCCTGTCCCATGATTAGTATTGTGTAAATCAATACACACAACCAATGAACATATTTAAAATCAAGCGCTTGCAATAAAGACAAGTAGGAAAAATTCAGTTGGGTTGAGAGACAACGTCTCCAACTACTCCAACCAAACACTGTGACGCCATTCTCACCATGATAGTGATCTCTCTCTTGTATACATTCAGGTCTGGGACGTTGTTGACGTACATCCTTTTGAGAGCGCAGCGGACACCGCTGTGCGTACGAGCCAGAAATACCACAGAGAAGCCCCCTGGAGAAAAACAAGATGTCAAGTTAGCATTACGTCACATTCTTAAAAGTAGGTTTCACACATGAAAATTATTTTAAAGGGTGGTGATTATCATGGTTCACACAGAGGCACAATGTGTGGAAAAATTGCTCACCGACTGATCACGTTAAATTAGGCAATGGTCTACACAAGACTTAAGTCCCCACATTTAAAAAACAGACTTTGGCTAATGTTCCTTCATGACAGCAACGGTGGTGAAGACATTATAGGGTTAGTGTAATGTTTCAAAAAATGTACTTGTAGATGATTAATCAAATTTTCCATTACAAACTCCTTTCCCCCCCAAAACATCTAATTTCTCACACAGTGTCCAATTTCTGTTGAAATGCCGATGATTATTTATCGTTTTGGTCTTTGATAAATTCTGATTGTGTTTTCATTTTGTGGTTTAAATTTTTGTTTTCTTTTGCAACATTGTTGATTGTATGAGATAAATAAATCAAATCAGACATGTCATGCCAAAATGGTCTAGTTGTGCGGTTTAGTGGAAGACTGTAGGTGCTGCCAGGTGTGAATGTGGTACATACAGGATGCTGACCTTCTCTTTAAAGTCAATGTAGAAAAATGTGTGGCAAATCAGGATTTATAGAAGGCATCCAAGAGCTGATATTTTAACAGCAGCTAAATGGGCTCATTTCATGAGCAAGTAGGCTAAGCTCATTTAACTTGGCGAGTCCACACAACATTCCAGGATGGGAGAAACACGTGCTCTGGTTTATTGGCATTTCCTTAAACCAATCACAATTGTGGCGCTAAGCACCGCACAAGCAACGATGCCGCTGCAAAATAGCTTCGGGAAGGAACTTGTTTGGGTGAAATGTGTACATTCAAAGGTTGTTTTAGTCGTGCAACAGAAAACTCAGATTCAACATATAGTCTAGCTTGCTGTCTCGATTTGCCCTGCAGAGATCTGAGGAGCAGTTAACCATAGTGCTCATGAATCGACCGGAGTCTAAAATGCCAACACAAAGAAAGAGGAAGATACGGCGGACATCCGGCCAAAATGAAAGACATCCAGCGGAATTTCTGGCGGCAGCTGAACAATCCTGGAAGTGGGACGTCGTGGATATAGACTAGCATTGGACCACCTTCAAATCGGGTGTAATCCTGGAGTAAATGAAGCTGTTGGCTTTACAATGTTAATATTATAATAGTTTTATGTCTACGGCATTGCCACTGTCCTGTGTGCCTCTCTGGGTGAATGGACTGTCTCATTTGGATGGGGTCACTGAGTGGTGGGCATCAAAGTCTGAGATTGAGGAGGAGAAAAAAAAGATCAACAATGGCACACTTGTTGCATAAGTTACCTTAGGTCAGTTGAAAAACAACATGGATTTGGATTGGGAATGAGCAGACATGGAGGGGAGCTGAAGTGACCAGTGGGCACAAAATGCTCTCACTGAAGAGTCCATCAACATTACTTTTAAACAGATCTCAGAGGCTGTGTTGTTGTAAGGACAGTGAAACATAAAAAACTGTACATATAATTTATTCAGGTTAAACCTGTGTGTCCTTGTGTTGACAGTAGACATTAGATGGGAGACACAAAAACAAACTGAAGTGTAGTGCTTGCTTATATGTAGTAGACATAAGCAAACACTGTAGCAGCATCAGATAAGACAAGGTAAATGATGCCATATTGCAGTAAAAGGGATAAACAGGCAGCTGATAACACGAGGTAGATCACTGGATAATGTAAATGAGAAACTACTGTGAACCGCCAACAAAGTGGTGGTTTTTGCCTCGTTTCAAAAACATCCAAGATCCCGGTGATTTTTGATGCCACTGATCCAAAGATTAGCATTTCTACTGCTGACATTCACAAGGTTAGCTGCATATAGACAAATGATTTAAAAAAAAAAAAAAAAAAAAAAAAAAGAAAAAAAATATCATCAACTAAACACTAAAAAATACAAACTGCTGATGAAACAAACAGCTTATAAAACATGCTGATGCTGCTGAAATGGGTAACAAAATTATATCAAATAGGGGGGGGTGCAGCCTGCTATTGGCAATAAATTACAATTTGGCCTACTTTCACTTAACTACGGTGCAGATGTGTTTTTGGCTCATATGGATGAAAGACACCAAATCCCAGAATGCACTTCGCTTCGCTGCTTTGAGTCCACTCCCAAGCCACGCCTACCGCTTGACAGACAGACAGTGAGGCATTCGACTCAACTCAATGTGTTTTATTGTTATTTCAACCATATACACAAAACAACGTTTCATCGTGGCTCGAGTGGTGTTACACATTTAAAATATATAAAAACTACATTATATAATAACGACATATGAAACAGGCTACATTTAGTGCACACACACATTATAGGCTCCTTAAAGTTCAGCTAACGCATACTAGCATTAGGCTTGGTGGGCTGTAAACACCGAGTATAAACACAGCCGTGAATTAGCGTGGAATGTCGAATGGTCGCCATGTAACAGTCACAAACTCCAGCGGTTAGCAGTTAGTTGGATACAAATCACCCCATTTCTGCACCAGTCCGTGTTAACACAGCTCACCTTCATACAGAGCATCTCTAGCTTAGATTGTCGGAAGGCTAGCAGTCATGGTAGCTGGACAGTCCGGTTCACTGTTGTTCAGCCATGTTTCCCACGAAAGCTAAAAACACAGCAGTCTCTGAACTCGCGTTGGGAGCATCGTTGAAGTTGGATGTAGTCCAGTTTGTTGTTAATGAACGGACACTTGCAAGCAGGATTGATGGGACAGGTGGCCGGCTAGCGTTAGCTCGCTCTGGATGTGCCTTTCCCCCGGCTAGCGTTAGCTTCCCACCTATCCGACGTGGATGTTCCCTACCCGGCTCGGGGTACGAGCGAGTCCGCCGGTCCCCGTGCTGGTCTCCGTAGCAGGCGAAGCTCTCGTAGTGGGCCGATTATTCCGTCTGTAATAACGTTTCCTGCATATTCTCCGATCTGTACCGATGTATCCCGGTGGTACACGTGCGGTAGTTTGAATGCACATAATTGTTGTAAAAGTTTGCTGCTGAGAAGTTCTCTTAATACATCCATGAGAGAGAGCCATAGACAGTAAAAGAAGCTCGGATTGTCGGAGGGCTAGCAGTCCTGGTAGCTGGACAGTCCGGTTTCACTGTTGAGCAAAAAACACAGTCTCTGAACTCGCGTTGGGAGCATCGTTGAAGTTGGATGTAGTCCAGTTTGTTGTTAAATGAACGGACACTTGCAAGCAGGATTGATGGGACAGGTGGCAGGCTAGCGTTAGCTCGCTCTGGACGTGCCTTTTCCCCGGCTAGCGTTAGCTTCCCACCTAGCCGACGAGGATGTCCCCTACCCGGCTCGGGGTACGAGCGAGTCCGCTGGAGTCCGCTGGTCTCCGTGCTGGTCTCCGTGCTGGTCTCCGTGGCAGGCGAAGCTCTCGTAGTGGGCCGATTATTTCGTCTGTAATAACGTTTCCTGCATATTCTCTGCTCTGTAGCGATGTATCCCGGTGGTACACGTGCGGTAGTTTGAATGCACATAATTGTTGTAAAAGTTTGCTGCTGAGAAGATAGAGCAGAGCCCTGTTTAGCGAGGATTCAAGATGGCTGACATTTCGTTTTTTTCCGGCCGAGATCGGCTCGCTTCGGGCGATGGGCGGGTTTAAAACATGCGGAAGTAGGTCCTACTACTGGTTGTAGTCTTTTGCTCTGGCCAAAAAATCTTCCGATGACGCAAAAATCGTAATTTTACGTCATCGGAAGATTTTTTCCGGACCCCCCAATGCAGATATCTCCTGTCTCAGGGGGATATGAGGGAGGGACGCACGGTCATTCAGAAATACTACCGGGTTTCTACTGATACAAAGCTGAATGCTAAATCGGTGAAGTATCCCTTTAATTAGCCTACTGTTACTAAGTACATTCATAAATCCTACGTAACATTGTCCCGTACCCACAGGACACCAGATTTACTTATTGATGCACACACACAGTAGTGTCCACAAACTTGTGAGGGGAGAAAGGAAAGTGTGAAGCTGTCCACGTCAACGCTTGTTATCACGATGGTATCGTCCATCGGCACAACCCTGCCATATTAGAAAAAAAACTACCGGTGAGTCATCTTGTGCAAATCTCAAGCTTTATGTACAGTTTGACACAAAGATGTAGGATGCTGACGTAGTAAAGATCAAACTTTAGGCAAGAATGGAGGCAAGAAGATGTGGGGGTTGGATGGGTAGGATGACAGATAACAAGGCTAAATCCATGTGCTCAGGCAGTGGGCCAAAAGAACAGCTAACCATCGCACAAAAACAGGACAAACTGGAGAGCTACACCTCACAAACAAATTCATTCCCACTCTGTTGCCTTAGAGCAGACTACATGATACGTGTTGGCTGAGACTGTTGACTTGGAGTGAAGTGAAGTCAGATGAGTTTACTGATTAAAAGATTATTTCAGTCTGAGAGATGTGCCACTGGAGCGAATAATCTGCTTGTCTCTCGTCTAAGACCCATCTCCAAGGTGCTCCAACTACAAACATCTTGTTATTCTCTACAATATACAACAAGGTCAAGATTTGTTTTGGTTGTTTGGTAAAGTCCGCACAACAGCTGAATTCTCTGAAAAAATACTTTAATAGTGCAAATAAGGCACACAACGTTTCGGCCCACAATTTGGCCTTCCTCAGGTCAGCTTAACACCTGAAGAAGGCCAAATTGCCAAATTCTGGGCTGAAACGTTGTATGCATAATTTGCACAAAGTATTTTTTCCAGAGCATTAAGCTGTTGTGCGGACTTTACCTTCTTTAAACATTCCCTTTTTTGTCGTGCAGACTTTACCTTCTTTGAACATTCACTTGTTTGTCCTGCACCATCAATTACATGAATGTGCACAACATCGTCTTTTTTGAACAAGATTTGTTTTGGACCATCAAAAGTGGCAAAAACCATGTAGTGTATACAGCTGCAAAGACGAATCGATTAGTTGTCAACTATTAAATTAATCGCCAACTATTTGATTATCGGTTTAAAATAAAAATTCTCTAATTCCAGCTTCTTAAATGTAAATATTTTCAGTTTATTCACTCCTCTTTGGCAGTAAACTGAATATATATTTGAGTTGTGGCCTTAACAAGACATTTGAGGACGTCAACTTAGGCTTTGAAAAACACTGATCAACATTTTTTCACAATTTTCGGACATTTTATAAATCGATTAATTTAGAAAATGATAGAGAGATTAATCCACAATGAAAATAATCGTTAGACGCAGCCCTAGTAGTGTGCATTAGACTTTACAGAATATACATGCAGTCTTACACTGAATTGTTGACAATCCTTCCTGTGATTCCCTGACTCCAGCTGTTAGCAGTCTGTCATTAGAAACTGACTATTTCACAGATCCTAGCAGCCGGCGTTGTGCCTCCGAGGGGAGGTGGCTTTTGGAAAGTTAGGAGAAGACAGAGGCCTCGGCCCAGGCCATCATACCAAGCGCTTCATGTCTGCCTGCTGGCCTGCTCTGGGACTGACTGAGGCCATATGCTCCAGGATCAGATTCTCACTAAATCACCACCCTGGGGCTTTTGTTACCTCCCATGACTATGCCAGCCACGGAAGTGGTGCACTATTGAGTGTATTATTCTCCTGAGTGGCTCTTTTAGAGGGGCTTTGTGCTCGGCATACCAACTTCCTGGACAAATAAGGGACACCTAAACAACACAAAAGGTCCCTCACTGTACAGAAGACTGGCTTCAACCAATGACAACAACAAAGCTGCCTGTAACTTACCGACAGTAACTACACAGATGCAAACAATAACATGCTACGTCAGAAAAAGGACTTGAGTGAGATGTGCAAATAGACTCAGAGAAACCGACTGGGACTCTCATGTAATCACAGAACTGTTTGTCTAATGAAACAGCAGCAAAATATGAGTGATTATGATTATTTATTCTTTCTTTGAAGGCTTTTTATTTAATTACTGGCAAGATCCAATAAGGTTGGGGTGCAACAGCCAATTCCAATGTGGGTCCAAAATACTTGAATTTTGTTAAGCTTACCATCTGACATATCTCTTTAAAAGTCTTTTATAAAATATTTTGGTTACACTTTACTTGAAGGTATCTACATTAGAGTGCCATGACACTGTCATGAATGTGTCAAACATTATAAACAAGTCATAAACGTTTATGACATAACGCTTCTTTAGTAAGTGTCATTCGTTTTTGTCATGACAAGTTATGGTTAGAGTTAGAGTTCAGGTTCATGTGTCATGTGTTCATGACACAGTCATGTCACTCTTATGTAGATAGTAAAGTGTTGCCAATCTTTCTCATCTTATATAAAATCTTTCTTGTCTTTTTAATTAGCGGAAAGAATTTAACTGAGCAAATATGTAATATATCTAGATTAGTTGAATGTCAATCCTTCATTGTGATGGCATCCACATCCTAAATATCAACTTATTTGTGACTTTTGTTGCTTAAAGTTTTTAGTTAGTTGAGGTAAATAGATTTGAGATATGGTATTTGAGAGGATTTCATCAGCAGATTTGATAAAAATGCAATTGAACCCCAAACCTAAGAGCCAAGAGGCTGTAGCTCATTTAGAATTTAAACTGCACATTTCTTTCTGTATTTCATGAATCATCTGCCTTCTCATGTCCTTACACCTCTTTGCAATCTTTAACTCACTAAGACACAATGATTTGACTCACACAGGTTTTGGTAAAATAAGTCTGTGCAAATCAGAAGATCATTTGCTTCAAGTTTAAAAAGGGGCTGTACTCAAAATACTGAAATAAACAGCAGGATGGGGTTGCCTCCAGGCAGCTCTCACAGACCGCTCCCCAATACATGAAATACCTGCGTTTGTTCACGGACACATGCACTTCCGTGCATGCAAGGCCAGACCAGCTATCAAAATAAAGAACAGAGAAGTTTGGATTCCAACACACACAGAGGGAGTGTGACTTCATTCTCTGCTCAGTACACCATTACTCTAACTATATCTTTACTGTAATATAGAGTCCGGCCCCTTTAAGTTACACATACTGTTGAAGTGTGCACAGAAATGTAACTGAATCCTTTCTATGTATTAAAGCACTGCTGATGGGCATGTCTAACACTGGTGCTCAAAGCCCATTAGTCACACTTGGCTGTTATTGTACCTCCCCTCCTGCTCGTCTGTTAGCTGGCTGCACTATAAAGAGGAGATGGAAGCATTTCACCGTGAGGACATGGTCAGTTGTCAGTGACAGTTGGGAGGAAAACCCCGAATCCATCAGGCCAGGAAGAAAGAAAGGGGGATACTGACATTACAGCCTTGCACTGGGCGAGCAGTGTAATTACTGGAGATTTTTCCCCGGCCCTGCATCTAGCGCTAGGGACCCTGAAATCACTGCAAAGCCTGACTAACTAGGACAGTCACAGACAGCCCACATGACAGCCTGTGGAAGAGGCTTGAAAGAGGATCTCAACAGCCTTTGCGAAACAGATACTCAGCATGCCTAGTGATATAGGCAAGAAAGAAAAAAAACTTCAAAACTGGAAGAGGAGTGTCTCAGCAAGTGAGGATTAGAGGATTTAGTAACATGCAGCCAATGGAGAAGATACGTTTATAGTTTCTGTGTAGGCACAAGGAACAGATGTTCTTCCTCTTAAGCATGAGGTCATCTGTGATAATAGACCATTCTCTGACCGACAGTTCCGTTCACATCACTCTGTCGATTTCCCTCATTTCATCCCACAGCTTTATACTTAAGTTGGCGTGACCTCTTAGCTTGTTGAAAAACTACAAACTAAGAATATAGTTCAATTCAAAGTACCTCCTTCAGCTGCAGAGCTGCTTCGAAGGGGGGAGAATGCCATTTCTTTTGGAGCAGGCTTAGGTATTTCCTCCTGGAGGCCCTCATCGCCTAACATGAAGCCACAACATCTCCCTTACAAGTCCTTACAGCTTAAAACAACTTAAAGTGGCCTCTGGTTCGCACTACATTACAAAAAGTGTGAAGGATATCTCACCTTCAGTTCAGCGTGCAATAACGTTTAGAATAAGTAAAGGCGGTTATGAATACTGGCATGTCTTTTCTATTATGCGAGTGATGAAATTGTTCTACTTGAAATGATGAGAAATTGTGAAAAGTAAGAGTTGTACTTTGAGAAGCAATTCCGTTTTCTATGCCTCCTTCATCTGCAAATCTCCACTTGGCCTTCTTCTCCAACTTCCCCACAAGAGATTGTTATTTCATAAGAATTAAACTTGGACAGGAATCACATTTTGGGTAAACTCTCTAAAAGGAACACAAACCCTAAAAATGTGTCAATCTGCCCAATGATCCCAAATGAATAGGGTGAATTACTATGTCAGTAAGATGCCAGTTATTTTGTTATTCTGCTACTTGGGCGGAGTGATTTACTCACAGCACCTGAGAAGCCCCGTGGTGAGGAGCAGAGAGTAACAATGATGCTTTTCAGGTGTTGCACTAATCACTCCGCCCAAGTAGCAGTGCTTCACCTTCTGAGAATATAGTTCCCAGTATGTACACAGTTAGAAGATGGCTGTGTCTCATGTGACCTTGTTATTTGTACACGCTGTGACTATACAAATCACAACATGTAAATAGGAAAATGTTGGCGTTATTTTGTCACTTATTGGGAGCAGTAGGCTAGATGGAGCTGGCTACCTCCAGGATCTGTGCTAAGCTAGGCTAACAGTGAGTGCGTCAGAGAGTTACGACACGCACGGAGATGAGAAGGGTATGTATGAACTTTTCTAACTATGGGGAATACAGTGAATAAGCTAAAGTCCCAATAAGTTGGCATGTTCCTTTAAGGCTTCAGTAACAATAACGCAGCCTTACATTCAGGAACATTAAACATATTTAACATGAAAATGGAGACAACGGCATAATAACCATTTATGGCTTAACATATCAGACCCATGCACTGATCATTGTTGGTCATTCAACAGAACACTGACCTAAGAATTTTTGCTGTTAGTGTCATAATTAACCAGTCCAGTTTGGTTGATGGAAATTAACCAAATTGATTTCCATCAACAGGCTTCAAAGTCTTACCATGCTGTGCCAGCTGCTCTCGCCAATTACCAATAATGACTTTTTGATCTACAGAGCTTTAGCAAATCCTTCAGATTTGGTATCATACAGACTAATGCAGGATGGACTTTTGTTACTGTTGGTAACTATAAAACTGGTGTTACAACAAGCCTGCAGAGCCAAAGGTAAACATGTTTCAAAATGTAAGAGAAAGAAATGTCCGTTTCATTCTAGAAATCCATCGCAGACCATCCACACTGAGATCTTTCACATTCTTCAGGCAAGGACAGACATCAGTTTGCACTCATAAAGCCCTTGTAAGCCACTTTAGGTTAACGACTATGTGTTAAAAACACTGCTTAATCTGTTTCTCTTGAGTCCATAAAAGTTACACTGTAGCAACATTCACAAGAAGCATCAGTGGCACAGGTTATCAGCCTAAAAATAGGCATTCACTTGCTTTTAGCAAGCAGTTGAGAGATTCTGCACTCTGAGCTTTTTCCTGACTGAACACCACACCAGCATGCCATCTTTTCCAGACCTTTCAAGATAGAAATCGTGCATTGAGTTTTAGGTAGGCTAGATACTGCTCTCAGAAAATGGACAAATTGTGATTCTAAATTGATAGCAAGTTCATTATTTTCCAATGTTTTTGTATAAAACAAAGATAACACTGCACTTTGCTTATGTCACACGTGTTTCTTATCCCTTTACTAGCGCTAACCTACAAAACCTTAGCTTCCTCTTCCTGCCAAGTCAAATACGCATGGCCATAGCAAGGAGATAACCAAGGTTGTTGCAGGTCAGATATTTTTAAACTTTTTAGAGGTGATGGTGGAACTCTGCCAAAACACAGAGGAGATAGTGGGATGCTGCAGGCATACTGTACTAAAATGAATGAAAGGTGCATTCATAGAGGAAAAACCTGCTGAAAAACATGAAAACATCTGGCAAATGTTCTGACATCTAGGAGTGCGATTCAGTCATAAGCACGCTGATCGCATTTCAGTTACCAGTTTTAGAGGAAACACGTTTCACTCCAACTGTTCAGTATGCATCTTAAATTTGGATCATGGTTAGCTTGTCATATTTGCTTGTTGATGAAAATGTGGTCAATGAAGTACCGGTAGTCTTTTTGAGAATTTAAAGTGATTCAGAAGGGAACCCCATGGAAAAGACTTTATGAATGAATCAGTAGTTATGAAGCTCTGCTGTGTGTAAATAAACCTTTCTGGAAAAAAAAAAATCTTGTAAAGAAGGATGCTCTGTTTTTAGAAGATCCTCTATTCAAAAGACTCTCCACACTTACAGGTAAGTCTGCTCTGTATTAAGCACCACATTGCTCTTCCTCACAAAAGGACAGGTCACTTTCAGCTGGCAAGTGCCTTGTACATCTGCTTAGTACCACTGCAGCGTTTGAGCATTACAGCATTGTATGAACAACCTCTGCCAATCTATTTCTTTCTTATGATATAGTACTGTCCAAAATATGTAAATCTGTTTGTCCCAATTGTGGCACTAAAAGAATTTTAGTAGTTTTTAGGAGTTTTTGCCCTCTCATAGCGCTATAGAGTCATTCTTTTGCACGCCTACACACATGCACACACACCGGTGACACTACGGCCAATGGTTTCACACTATTCCACTGATCCACAGTTGGCAATAACATGACCAGAAATGCAGGAATGAGGGCGCCTGGGTAGCTCACCTGGTTGAGTCCTTGCTGGAGCGCCCATGGGTTTAATTCCAACCTTGCTGCATGTCAATTCCCTTCTTTTTCCCCATTTCTTACAACTGTCCTGTCTAATAAAAGGCGTAAAATGCCCCCCAACAAAAAACAAACAAATGCAGCAATGCACCAACAAGAGCAGGAAATACTGTAAGCAAATGGCTTTTTAACACATTGGCTTTGCAAATGTTTATGAGGAAAGAAATGCATTCAAAACATTTACACACTTACAGAATGCATTTTGGTTAGTAGCACTGAATGTAAACACAAGTTTTGTTTGTTTGCAAGAGAACTGTACAGGGCAATTCGTGGCACTCTGCTTTCTAGATGAGCTTTCTCAACCTTTTTTTTTTTTTCCAGTCAGGGCACCTCTAAAAAATAATCAAACTCTCAAGTCAGCCAAGTCTAAAATGTATTCTAAAACAAATGACAGCCAACACACAGGCAACACAGGCATCTGGGATGGACCATCACACAGTGGAAACGTATACTGTGGTCAGATGAATCAGTATTTCAGGTATTTTTTGGGAGAAATAGATGCCGTGTGCTCCGGACCAAAGAAGAAAAGGATCATCCAGACCGTTACCAGCAACAAGACCAAAAGCCAGGGTCTGTCATGGTATGGGGTTGTGTCAGTGCCCTTGGCAAAGGTAACTTGCACTTCTGTGATGGCACCATTAATGCTGAAAAGTACATAGAGATTTTGGAGCACAATATGCTGCCTTCAAGAAGACATCTTTTCCAGGGACGTCCATGCATATTTCAACAAGATAATGCAAAACCACATTTTGCACACATTACAAAGTCCTGGCTGCAGAGGAAGAGGATACGGGTACTTGACTGGGCTGCCTGCAGTCCCGACCTGTCTCCAATAGAGAATGTGTGGCACATTTTGAAGCGCAAAACGCGACAACGAAGACCCCGTACTGTTGCCCACCTTAAGACTTGTTTGCAGCAAGAATGGGAATGGGATGGGAAAAAATCATGGAGGAACACATTAAATGATGTCCTGTTGTATTGTCTGCAATGAAATACAAGTCAAAGTATATTTAGAAATCACTTTCTTCTTTTATTTGTGTTTTCCATACTGTCCCAACTTTTTCTGATTTGGGGTTGTAGATTACATAATATCTTGTCTAATTTTATAGTACAACTACTTTGCCTTCATAAAATAGAGTCTAAAAGTGGCAAAAGAATAATTAAACAAGATTGCAAATCGGACCAGACATTTAATGCCAGCTTTCATTACATTAATTCATTTTTTTTAGGTTCTGTATACATTGAAATGTTAGCCAAAATGGCCAAAGAATAAAAAAAGGTCAAAACTACAAACAATACTGTCTTGATGAAGAAGGACATTGGGAAGAGCCACAATAAAATCAAATAGCAAAGCAGCAGTTACAGTGAAGGTTTTCAAACAAAGAAAAAAAGCCAAAAGAGGAAGTTTGAGTAATGCCACTGCAGACTCATTGTCGTACGAGTCACACAACTGTCAAGCTGGACTACATTTCTCCCTCCTTATTCGGTTTTCATTCTTCCAATATGGCCTTTGTGTAAAGTACAGGAGCCTTGACTGCAATGAATCTAATTTCTACCCCGACCCAGGTGAATGATGCAAAGCTCTTTAAAAGACAGATGCAAGTGTGTGAAAAAGTCTTTCTGAACAGCAAGTCCATAAAAGGTAATATGAGGAGGTGCAGCGATGAGTGTACGTGTTTTTTTCATCCTGGCCTTAGCGAGCTGGAAGGTTCTGGCAGTCAGCTCACATACATCTTTGCTCAACAGTGTTTACAACCGAACCGACAGACACAAGTGGCTGTTCTTTGGAGGCTTTATGATGAAATTGGGGAAAGAGACAGAGATGATGCGGAATAAAAAAAAAAGATACATTAGGGTAAAAACACCACAACGGCTGTTGTGAGTCCAAGTTCAAAAACAGATCCAATCATAAAAGCCTTAAAAAAGGTCCCATGGCATGGAAATTTCACTTTATGAAGTTTTTTAACATTAATATGAGTTCCCCCAGCCTGCCTATGTACCATACTTGTCTTGAAATGGTGATAGGTGTAAACCGAGCCCTGGGTATCCTGCTCTGCCTTTGAGAAAAAGTAAGCTCAGATGAGCCGTTCTGGAATCTTGCTTGTTATGAGGTCATAACAAGCAAGGTTACCTCCCCTTTCTCTGCTTTGCCTGCCGAGAGAATTTGGCCAACCCATGAGAGAAAGACATCATGGCTTTCAAACGAGCAAAGTGAAGTTGGTCAAGGTCACACCGCCACCCTCCACCTTGCCCTCTCCTCCTCAATAGCTACAGACACAGAAATGGCACATCCTGAGTAAAGTTCATTGTGGGACTGGTTCTAGTGGCTGTAATTCTGCACCAAGGCTGAATTTAGGGAAAGAGACATCAGATATAGTATTAGGGGACCACTAAGGTCTATATAAAAGCATCCAAAGAGCACCATGTCATAGGACCTTTAAATCAGTCAATAAGCTAGATGTCCAACTGGCCTGGTCATACCCAAGGGTGTAAAGTGTATTGTAGTGCATGATATATGTTCTTCATGTTATGTCTGTCGGTGTTTGATGTATGGACTATTTGTTTGTATCATGTCTGATGTCTTGTCATGAAGTGCCTTGCGACTGTGCCGCAAAAAGTTAGCAGCTGCTGCTGCTGCTGCTGCTGCTGCTGCTGCTGCTACTACTGCTACTACATCCTGACATCCAAAGAAGAAAAGAGGAGGTTGCTCTCTAAATGTGTTAAATTGTGTCTTTGAGGTACTTTTCCAAGATGCAATGCATTTTCTGACAAGAAACGTTTATAAACGTATGCAGGTTTATGTTCATTACTTTAGACCATATAAATGTCCTAGCTGTGGTCTAAATTAAACAATCTAATTGTCAAAAACAGCAAAAAGGGAATAAAGCCAATAGCATCTACCGTTTTTATCCTCTTTGAGAAAAGTTCCCTTTGTCTCATCACAGTAACATGAAAACTGTTGGGGCATATTTTAGGATACTGCCAGACTGCGATGAAACAATAAATGCCAGAATAGGTAGGTGTCAGTAAAGTAAAGACTAAACAACGGGTCTTCAGTAGCTGTGTAGGTAAGTAGTAGAGATTGCAAGGGCCCATATTAAGCTTAAGTTAAACAAAGAAGCTACGCAAACATCAACAAAAACGGATTAATCTACTTGGGCCACTTTGCACTTCCCCATATGTGTTTCTCAAGTTAGAGCAGTTTTAGTTTCTTTACAGCTTGTTAGCAGGGTTTTTCCTGCATAGAGAACATTTTGGCGCCCCCCAAAGCGGTTTTTAGCCAGCACCAAAGGAAAATCTGATTTTCAACAGTCAGCCTTGCTCTAATCCACAGCTATAGGCCTATATTTTACACATGCGGCTATGAACGCTCTGCTGTGAAGCTAGCACCAATGGAATCTCAGTTAAGCGTGATTTATGCTTCTACGTTAAATCTATGCCGTTGCTATGTACGTGGAGGCATGGACCCTACACTGGCGGCGTAGCCTGAAGTGCACCTCTCGACTACACGTTGCGGCGACACACATCGCTCAGCCGTGGCTTGGTAGCGTTGCATTTCCTCCTACTCATTTCCTGGTTCTCTATAAACAATATGGAATCAAGGATAGGGTTAACTTTTCCTGCTACAGATTTCCCACCGTGGTCAGAAAGCACAGGGGACACACTTTGTTTCTCTCACTATGCCTCTAGAGTCGCTCTACCACACTCCCCACTCACACACACATGCCGGCCCTGCTATTTTCCTAAAGAGATCCACGCACACACCAAGTATAAACTTCAGGCCAATTACGTAGGCTACGGCAAAAGCTCTGCGTGAAGCCTCCACAGAACCATAAATCACACTTTACCGTCCACAGTCAGGCTGTAGCGGACTCTCCTGTTAACCATGCTGCCCCGGGGGCTGGCAGCCTAACTTAGGATTCTGAAAGATTCTGTATAAAGTTGTGATTAAAATCTGGGTTCTTCTAGCAGTTTTTCAAATCACAATTTCAACATGAAAATGTTTCATTGTTCAGCCATTTCACTAAAAGTAAACATGACAATATGTGAACACTGCAAAAAAAAGGTCTTTCCAGTGGTGCTGTTGTGGTGAGAAAAGACCAAGAGAAGAGACTTTTTAGCACTATAAATTACTCACCACAGGGACTTAGAACGTAGGTACAGCAACACTTCAAACAGCCAGTATAATTTCAGGCTGTAGAGACAGCAGCAGTGTTATGCCTTATACGTGTAGTTTTAAACTTTGATCAGTCACGCCTGCTCTGTCAGATGCACACCTGGTGAGGTGTGGCTTGTTAACTGACAAGAATGAATCAAGTCTTGCAGAACACCATTTGATGATGACGACTATATCCATGTTTGTAGCATAGTGAATGAATATATATATGTAAAAACTGAAATCGAACAAACATCAATTGAACTAACTTTTTTGTTGCTTTGATTTGACATTTCACCCAGAAAGAAATGTGTTACACCAACAAACTGATCAACACCAACTTGTTTTCAGTGGCCACGGTCATTAAGGGTGAGGCAATCATTCATCACTTCTGACTTGTCATCAAATTGAGTGTAGTTATGCTGGAGTAAACTTGCTTGATGTTTTTTTTTACATGTTATGACAGCTTATTGACACTAGACCTGAGCATTACATTAACTTATTAGATTCATAATTATTTATCACACATAAAACCTATCTTCTGGTTATCAAAATACTCATTTCCATGTGGACATCAGAATGACAACTACAAACCCCAATTCCAATGAAGTTGGGATGTTGTGTAAAATTGTAAACAAAAACAGAATGTTTTGCGAATCTTTTCCAACCTATATTCAATTGAATACACTACAAAGACAAGATATTTAATGTGCAAACTGATAAACTTTGTTTTTTGCAAATATTCACTCATTTTGAACACGTTTCAAAAAAGCTGGGACAGAGGCAGCAAAAGACAAAACACACCTGTTTGGAACATTCCACAGTTGAACAGGTTTATTGGTCATGATTGGGTATGAAAGTATTATCCACAAAAGGCTCAGTCATTCACAAGTAAGGATGGGGCGAATGCGCAAATAGTCTAAGAATGTAGAAAAAAGAATTTAGGGATTTCATCATCTACAGTCCATAATGTCATCAAAAGATCCAGAGAAATCTCTTTAAGGAAGCGGTAAGGCCAAACACTGAATGCCCGTGAACTTCGATCCCTCAGGCGGCACTGCATTAAAAACCAACATCATTATGTAAAATGTATTACCACGTGGGCTCAGGAACACCTCGGAAAACCTTTGTCAGTTACACAGTCCATTGCTACATCTACAGGTGCAAGTTAAAACTTTACATGCAAAGCGAAAGGCATAAATCAACAACACCCAGAAACACCACTGGCTTCTCTGGGCCCAAGCTCATCTGAGATGGACTCACGCAAAAAGTAAAAGTGTGCTGTGGTCTGACGAGTCCACATTTCTTGTTTTTGGAAATCATGGACGTCATCTCCTCCGGTCCAAAAAGGAAAAAGGATCATCCAGATTGTTATCAGCGCAAAGTTCAAAAGCCAGCATCTCTGATTGTATGGGGGTGTTTTAGTGCCCATGGCATGGGTAACTTGCACATCTGTGAAGGCACCATTAATTCTGAAAGGTACATATCCTGGAGCAACATATCCTGCCAGCCAAGCAAAGTCTTTTTCAGGAACGTCCCTGCTAATTTCAGCAAGACAATGCTACAGTGTGGCTTGGTAGTAAAAGAGTGCGGGCAGCAACTGAAGTTGTATATCAAGCAAGAATGGGAAAGAATTCCACCTACAAAGCTTCAACAATAAGTGTCATCAGTTCCCAAATGCTTGAGTGTTGTTAAAAGGAAAGGTGGGGCGCCCAGACAGCTCAGTTGGTAGAGCGGACGCCCATATATAGAGGTTTATTCCTCAAAGCAGCGGGCCCAGGTTCGACTCCAACCTGCGGCTCTTTGCTGCATGTCATTCCCCCTCTCTCTCTCTCTCTCTTTTCATGTCTTCTGCTGTCCTATCAAAATAAAGGCTGAAAATCCCCAAAACAATCTACAGAAGTAAACATCCCCCTGTCCCAGCTCTTTTAGAATGTGTTGCAGGCATCAAATTCAAAATGAGGGAATATTTGCAAAAAACAAGTTTATCAGTTTTAACATTAAATATCTTGTCATTGTAGTGTATTCAATTGAATATATGTTGAAAAGGATTTGCAAATCATTGTATTCTGTTTTTTTATTTACATTTTACACAACATCCCAACTTCACTGGAATTGGGGTTTGTAGATGACAACCTCTGACCGAGTGACAACTAAGTTCTGAAGTAACTGACAGACTAGAAAATAATTTGCTGTCCACAAGAAAATAAAACATTGGACTGGTAGAAACTTGCCACTCGGTTACTCAGACTTAGAAGTCTACAGTCCTTTGTTAATCATAGTAAGGGAGTTACAATGCCAGGATTAGTGAATTTACAATGCATGCAATTCTGAAGTACACCCATCATTATTTTCAGACACACCTTATAGGAGAACTCCGGCCAATTTTTACGTTAATCTTGCTAAATATAACTATGCAAGACCTAAACAGACCAAAAACGAAAAAACTAGACGGGGCTGCTGCAGCTAATGCCCACCGCTCCCACTTAGCTAAACGGCAGTTATGGGGGCATAAATGAAATAGTGCCTTTGTGCATCTTAGACACAAAATGCAATTAAAATGTCTGTGTAACATGAACAGGGCCCTTACATGACAACAAGATGCATTTTCAACATTCACCTACCCTGTTAGCTGCTAGCTAGGGACGAGAGTGTTCAGTCAGGCTTCAGTAATAATCATCATGCACCAGTCCCGTGTGTATTTGTAGCATATATATGATATATAGGCCTATCCATTTTGTGTGCGATCCACCCGGCGTTGGAGAGTAGTATTCTCTGGCGACAACAATCACGAGAGCGCCCGCTGGTCTGGAAGATGTCCTCTGGAGGACCGGTGATGCCTTCGCGGCACAACACCCACACGAACACCACCAGTTGCCCGAAATGCGTGATCTTGGAGCAGCTGCTTCATCTGCCTGTTGCCCCTCTGTCTGGTTCTTTCCAACTCTTGTGAGGCCAGTTCTTCGTCTGTATACTTTGGTTCGAATAAATAAGGACAACCATCAAAGTCAAAAGCCTTTTCCATATGTTCAATGTCTTCGATATTCTCCATAGTTTTGTTACTCCAAGCTTCTTCCCTTGTGAACACCTCCGCTCTTCACGCTACACTGTACTCTCCTCCGACCTACACTGTTATTTATCTTGCTACAACTGAATTCGCACGGGACTTCAGCACGAGACTGCCGCTAGCCGTCTGTTAGTGTTTTACTGAACAAGGCACAGGCATAATTCTGCCCGTTTCCATGTAGTTACATAGTCAATAATATGCTCATAACCACTACAGCGCTCAATTACCTATTTTTGAAGGGAAATAACCCCCCCAAAAAAATAATCGCCGTGAATGCGTCGCCGGTCCTCCGGAGGACAGCCACAACCAGCGGGCGCTCTCGCGATTGTTGTCAGCACGGCAAGCGAGGACTGCGGGCAGGAAGCAGAAGCATGGCCGCTTTTGTGGTTGGACACTACCACAACGATCCCCATGGCAGAGAATACTACTCTCCAACGCCAGATGGATCGCACACAAAATGGAGATAGAGAGATAGAGAGATAGATGCTACAAATAGCTACATATGGGACTGGTGCATGATAATTATTACGGAAGCCTGACTGAACACTCTCTCGTCCCAGACGACAGCTAGCTAGCTAGCAGCTAACAGGGTAGGTGAATGTTGAAAATGCATCTTGTTGTCATGTAAGGGCCCTGTTCATGTTACAGACATTTTAATTGCATTTTGTGTCTGTTAACACAAAGGCACCATTTCATTCATGCCCCGCATAACGTCGACTTCTCTAGGCTCAGAGGCATCTGGGATGGATCATCACACAGTGGAAACTAAGGGTGCTCCAATCGATCGGTCACCGATCGGTATCGGCCGATAATGGCTTTAAATAGTTTGATCGGTGGTCTCCATAAATGCCGATCAGATAGGCCGATCAGATGAAGCACTACCATGGATGTATTAAGAGCGCACTACTCGTGAAAACATTTTCTACATGGAACTAAAATGGCGGCGTCCCTACATTCACCGTGTCCGGCGCCACTCAAACAGCTCTGTGTGTGTGTGTGTGTGTGTGTGTGTGTGTGTGCTGAAGAAATGTCTGCAGTGATTGAAAGGACATTTTTTCGATGTGTGACTGTTAATGTAATGGCGTAATTTTCAGTTCATAAAAGTGATCGGTATCGGCCGATACGTCTTCCAGCAATCGGTGATCTGACCCAAAAATCCTGATCGGAGCACCCTTAGTGGAAACGTGTACTGTGGTCAGATGAATCAGTATTTCTGGTATTTTTTGGGAGTAATGGATGCCGTGTGCTCCGGACCAAAGAAGAAAAGGATCATCCAGACCGTTACCAGCAACAAGTCCAAAAGCCAGGGTCTGTCATGGTATGGGGTTGTGTCAGTGCCCTTGGCAAAGGTAACTTGCACTTCTGTGATGGCACCATTAATGCTGAAAAGTACATAGAGATTTTGGAGCACAATATGCTGCCTTCAAGAAGACATCTTTTCCAGGAACGTCCATGCATATTTCAACAAGATGATGCAAAACCACATTCTGCACACATTACAAAGTCCTGGCTGCGGAGGAAGAGGATACGGGTGAATGGGACAAAATTACACCTCAAACACTTCATTACTTAGTGTCTTTAGTCCCTAAACGTCTTAAGTGTTGTGAAAAGGAATGACAACATTACAAAGTGGTAAATGCTTTACTGTTCCAACTTTTTTGAAATGTGTTGCAAGAACCAAAATAGGAATTTTGTTTTTTTGAAACAAAAACAATACAAATCATGAGGAACACATTAAATGATGTGCTGTTGTATTGTCTGCAATGGAATATAAGTCAAAGTACATTTAGAAATCACTAATTTCTTTTTTTATTTGTGTTTTCCATACTGTCCCAACTTTTTCTGATTTGGGGTTGTAATAAAAGACACAGAAGAGAGGTAGCCTACTGCCTCGTCCCACTAGACTGCTGCATTTGAATAATGCTACATTAACAGTTTAAATCCACTAAATGTAATCCTTATGATACATATGGGTCTCAAATAGTGCTGAGAAATCCACACTGATCAAAGACATAAAGCGGTCACTGAAAGTAAACTGAAGTGAAATGTTGTACTGGACTTCACATCAATGTCCTTCTGTTTGGCAGTCTCCCTGTGACCCGAATTCACTCCCACATTTGGCTCGACGCCCTCCTCACAACGGACGATGATGAATTGGGAGAAAATAATTAATTTGCAGTTTCACAAAAGCGAGGAGGGGCGGCCGCGCAGAGAGGCAGATACAGAAGGCCTCAATGAGCAAGCACAAAGGCAGCGATGCCAATCACGGGACCAAGTGCTGCGTCGTACCAGCATTCTTTCTACGGTGCTAGAATAAGACAACAAAGGGGCACAATGTGCCTATTCATCACCAGTACAGTATGCTAATAATGTAGATGGGATGCATTCTCACCCCCTCCCCTGGCAGAGAGGGAGGATCAAAGAGGTCATTCAAAAAAAACATTATCAAAAAGTAAAGACCTGACCTGCACTGCAATGATTGATGGCAGTGACGAGGGAAGCAATTAGACCTGCACTTGTTTCAATGAAATTACAGTGTTATTTGTGTATGTAACTGTTGGCAAGTCTAAAGCATTTTGGGGTTAGCAAAAGACCTTTTCCAACTCAGGGCTAAGTGCTAGTCAAATACCCATCGTTTCATTTATCTACTTTAAAGTGGAATTGTATCATGATGATATTAAGTTATTGTTTCACAAAGCTCAGCTGTCCAAGCAAAGCACCATTAATTCAATTCAATTTTATTTATAGTATCAAATCATAACAGGAGTTATCTCAAGACACTTTACAGATAGAGTAGGTCTAGACCACACTATAATTTACAAAAATAAAAAAACAAATCCCCCAAGAGCAAGCACTAGTGCAACAGTGGCGAGGAAAAACTCCCTTTTAGGAAGAAACCTCGGACAGACCCAGGCTCTTGGTCGGTGGCGTCTGACGTGCCGAACGAAGGTGGTAGGAAGACGGCTACCGCTTTTAAAAAGTTGCTGCCACCGGTGGTGTTCCGGCAAACGTGTTTGTGATTACACCATTCTGACGCTTCTACTGCCTCTGGAGTACCGCTGGTGTTCCGCCGACTCATTGCTATCTGGGAAAAAGACAATACACTAGCGATTAGCAACGTGTGTACCGAGGAAATACCACGAGGCGGAAAGCTCCAAAGACATTTAACACCACCAACCTCATCAGACATGTGAAGGTTAGTCACAGAAAGGAGTATGAGGAGTTTTCAAAGTTAGCTAACGCTAAGGCAGAGCGGAGTCGTGTAACTAGCAGCTCGGCGCCGCTCAAACAGCTGTGTGTGTGTGTGTGTGTGTGTGTGTGTGTGTGTGTGTGTGTGTGTGTGTGTGTGTGTGTGTGTGTGTGTGTGTGTGTGTGTGTGTGTCGGTGTGTGTCGGTGTGTGTCGGTGTCGGTGTGTGTGTGTGTGACTGACTGTGTGTGTGTCTGTGTGTGCTGAAGAAATGTCTGCAGTGATTGAAAGGACATTTTTTAGATTTTGAGCTAGGACAGAAAGCCAAACAGTTACTGATACATTCTCTAAACATGTGTGACTGTTATGTAATGGCGTAATTTTCAGTTCATAAAAGTGATCGGTATCGGCCGATACGTCTTCCAGCAATCGGTGATCGGCCCCAAAAATCCTGATCGGAGCACCCTTACTAACATGCTGATGCTAAACAGGTATAATGTTTACCTTGTTCACGATCTTAGTTTATTATGTTAGCATGCTAACATTTGCTATTTAGCACAAAACACAAATTACAGCTGCTGATGATTGGAATGTCATTAGTTTCCAGGTATATTGTCATAAGTGAAAAAGGTAATTTTGACTAAACAAAACGGCAGGGGATCACCAAAGTTATTACAATTTATCTTGAGGGGGCAGCACATCGCATTGCAATCCATCCCATAGTTGTTTAAAGTTTATTTAAACCACAACTACAAATGTCAACCTCATGGTGGCACTCAATCTATCCTTTGGGGACCATGAATGTATACAAAACGTCATGGCAGTCCATCAAATACGTTAGGCTGTGTTAAGACACATTTGAAAAGACAAAACTGTCGACCACAAAAGTTGAACCTAGTTTGCAATGCTGTTTGTTAGTCCTGAACTAGAGCAAAGTTAAAGAGGGCCCTCCAACATCACCGAGCGCTTTTCATTTTATCTAAACTGTCAGACCCAAAAGCTAATATCTGCAGATATCTACAGTATATTTACTTAACATTTGGTTTTAGCTTTCATTTATTGCAATCTCTAACAAAGCAAACACCGCAAAAAAAATCTACAACAAAGACCTTATCAAATGTACTTGTTTCAAGTGGTACTGCACTTGCATGAATACATTTTATTTTGTAAATTTCTAGTCGTGAGAGGCAAAAAACTTGTTGTTTGGTTGAATGCATGGCATTTGTCCAGATCACAAGTGACTAAGGTCAAGGTGAAAGAGCTTCATATTCACTGTCAACTTAGCAGGTATTTGCATGGAAAGAGTGTTTGCGTTTCTCGTGTTTACATGATCTGTGGCTTGTCATGGCCAGGGAGTCCCTGCAACCAAGGCCAAAAGTCTTACACTCACAGAGCGCCATTACAAACCCCGGTGTAAACGCTTCAAGATTCTGGTGACAGCAAGCAAAGTCAGCATGTTCAGAGAAAAAGTTTTTTGTTTTGTGACAGGCGTGTGTCACTTAAAATGCACAGAGAATACTCAGAGGACCAGTCAGCTGAGAGGCAAGCTTTCTATGAAGAAGGTTGGAATGATGCATGAATAGACACCGGGAAGCACTACGAAGCACAACGTCTGCAGATCTCTGATGCTTAGAAGATGGATTTGACCCTAATTAGGAGGCAGTGATGAATTATAACCTTGCTTGTAAAACCTCAAACATAGGAAGTGAAACCACTGAGCCAAGGTCTTCCTGTTAATTAGAAAGAGGCACTGGCATTGTAACATGAATTTACTAACACATGCAAACTGTTTGTCTTGTACCTACAGTAAGAGGCAGGTACAGCAGTCATGTGACATGGTCATGGTCTGGTGAATAAATAACAGTGACATAATGGATATTATGCAAGTTAAGTTGACAACAAGACATGTTCCAGAGGCAGTTATCTGTTAAATTGCATAAGGGCTGTTTCAGCAAATAGCTTGATTAAATATTCTGACTGCAGGTGCAGAACAGTTTGTCTGCCTTTTTACAAACAGTGACTTCAAGAATCATAAATAAACTAACAGAGGTGTATTTACCAGAAGAAGTGGCAGCTTTTTCTGGAATAAAGGAAGTGGAACTGATAAAATAAAATAATGAAGGGTCAGTCAACCAACATGAACACTCAGTTTTCAATTAATTAGTACACCTAGCTATAACTCATGTAGTCAAATACAACAGTCATGCAATAAATCCTACATTTATAAAGGTTATATTTTTTTGTTTCTGTTGAAGCTATTAAAGAGAGGTGTTCATTTAACAGGTCATTTTGGAGGCTGCAGTTTGGGGTGTTGTTGAATTATATTGTTATTGTTATTCTGACAACTGTTGTCCACCCCATGTATATCAATGTGGGTAGGCTAGATAACAGAAACACCTCTCTTCCTAAAGGCAATGCATTTTAACAACACTGCAAACTACATCCTGCAAATTGATCATAAAGTTGATTCAGTACCTCTCCACTACAAAAATGTATTGTAACCTTCATAATGATGTATTGCAGGACTGTTGTATGAGACTGCATTAGGTATAGTAAGGTGTACCTAATAAATCGGCAACTGAGCGCAAGTGAGAAGGGGTGATGTCTGTGAAAAAAAATGTACCATACATTTCTAAAACTTAATACGATATTTCAAAACAACAGTAAGCATCTATTTTAATGTCCCCAAACTTTGTCAGGCAACAACCAAACCAAATAATTCATTTCCACACATTTCCCAAACTTACAGGCCCTGACGTGGAAACCCAAACGATAAGCGTTAGTGGAAAAAAGGGTGACATGCAGACAGATGCATCCTGTTCCTACATGTCATTTCGGTGTTCCTCTTGGAGACAGCAGCAGATAGAGCTCAAGAGAAACCACAGAGGCTGAGGGGGAGTGGAGGGAAATGACTATGTTCCTACTCAATGTAGGAACTGTCTAGCTTTGCAGATATGTCACTGGAAAACAATTGCCAACCACATGGCGCCAAGAGAACTTTTGAGCTTGACAAAAGTCTCATTTGGAATATATTTGGGCAAGATGGTGTTTTGAACAAAGATACCTGATCATTCAAATATGTTTTCATCAGTTTCTCTTCAACAGAAAAACTATAGTTGTGTGTTTGGCTCTGAGTGAATCTCATGCTTCTCATTAAACTGGCACAGCTGCCAGATAATAGTTAAGCATCAGTCATAGAAGTGACCCAGTGCCACACACTGTCCTGCAGCAGGCCTGATCAAACTTCTGCACACTGATGAACCTCCATAGTCCATGGACTTTGTGAAAAGATGGAGAGGATACTAAATGACAGTTTGCCTTATCTGGTACGATCAAGAAGACAGGAAGAAATAGATCAATATGAGCATCAGTTTAAACTGTGGCTTTGCCTTGTCTGATTTTAGCACGCAAAACTTTTTGACGAGGAAGAACTGCTGCTATCATGACAGCCCCGGTTTCACTTTACACATAAAACCTCACGTTATGGTAGACGTTATGGTAGGTTTAAATTTTGCTAACAATTTGCAATGTGCGTCCTCTGGTATATTAATGAAGTCATTGACTGTGCATCTGAGTTTAAATATCATTGTTCTCATCTGGACAAAAATAAATAATAGATTGCACTAAATGAATAACACTTGAAATTTTAAATACAATCTGGCAATCATGCCTGGTGTTTTAAAAGGCAGGTAAATCCCAAAATGAACCTTTACACGCCAGTTTTCTAGCATAGTAGGTCTTTAAATAGAACAGGACTTCCAAATGATGGCTGGTTACCTGCCAAGTAGTTCTGGCCACAAACCCCCAAACCTCAGTGAAGAATTAGCAGCAGTTGGTTGGTGGTTAGAGGTCCTGTTGCTGAATGGGCACCACATGATGGGACCCACCACTGACCGAAAAAGTAAAGTTATCAGCTCCCTATACTAAAGCATCCTCAAGCTACCTATGTATGTGTGTATTTACATCATGAATTGCAAGTGAAGCAGTGGAAGCAATTCATTCATTTACTATGGAAACTGCCAGAATAGATGTTTCTGTTCTTGCCTTTTCTGGAGTATTTTTAAGGACAGTGAATTTGAGTTAAGTTTCAATTGAAAAATCACATCCAGTTGAGTGCATGCTGTCCAACCATAAAATAAAACGGGTAACTTATATTTCTATACTGAATCACTGAAGAAAAAGCAAAATGTGGTTCAACTTAATGCACTTTTTAAAATGTCTTACTTAGACCTGGATTCTAACCTTTCTGCCCTTTGATGCTGTAAATATCACATCACATGTTTTTGCTTCTGATAAGCATTATGTTTCACTTCGAGTAAGTCTCCAAATAGCTATTTAGTTGAGCAGAATTCACAGCTAGTACTTTTACTCCAACCCAATGAGGAGCAACATTTTGCTTTTGGTGTCTGACTTCAACGTGCTGTCAATTTCTAAATGCAGCAGACACTGTAAGTCAAATGAAATGTACAATTATACGATTAACTGTGCAGCCCAGACACCCGGCTCTTACCTTGTAACAGAATAATGAGCAAAGGTCACAATGTAACCGTGTGGTCTAGCAAAACCAGTCACAGCTACCTCACATGATTATATGATGACACAAACTCATGACTGCTTGCAGGAAGGGTTGTTTGTGTGTGTGTGTGTGTGTGTGTGTGTGTGTGTGTGTGTGTGTGTGTGTGTGTGTGTGTGTGTGTGTGTGTGTGTGTGTGTGTGTGTGTGTGTGTGTGTGTGTGTGGTGTGTTTTGGGCCAGTGAGATCAGGTTTGCAGTTTGACTCAACAGCATGTTTACAGTGTTGAGTTACTCGAGGAGACACAGTAACTAAACGTCTAATTTATTGTAATGCATTTGTGAATATTGATTTGTTATTATTTTTACTAGCCTTTTCCAGTAATGTCTCATTAGTATCACCTTATTCTGTAATAAAGAGCATAAAAATATGCCTTTCCTGTGAAGAAAAGACCCTCATGAGCAATTAGCCGTATAATTGGCTAAGCTGGGACAGCTCTATAAATCAAAGGATGTTTTTAATTAATACACTGGTAAGCACTAAACCATTTGTGAAAGATCAGCTGTTTTGAGAAACCTGTTTTGTTTCCACACTTCCTCATTCTCTGCCTGTCTGACTGTACATAGAGGAGAGTCTCACTTCAACAGATTTGAACACAGCGTTTTGTGCCATTAAGGAAATATCTAAAGTTTCCAGTTTGTCGACATCCTCAAGAGCTGTACTGGGTAGGCACAGCCATTGCATAAGACATCCTTTATGTGTTTATCCAGTAAGCACTGTTGTCACTTGTTTTAAAATGGTATGCAATCTAATCTAAATTAGATTAGGTTAACACAAAACTGTAGTGTCTCTCAGCCAGTCTATGGAGAACAGCTGCAAAGAGTAAAACGTTTCATAATTCCATTAAAAAACGTCCTCATGGGACAAAAGCAAACTGCAGAAGAACTTGCTTGAACATGTTTAAGAGTTGTTGTTTTTTTTATGGCAGGATCTTTACATGCTGTATGTTGACACAGGAGGCTTGAACCGTTGTTACCCTGGGGGCAAACCCCCCCCCAATGGAGAAGCTGAAGCAGGATGTAAACTACAGCTGTATGAGGAAAATTTACTTTTTAAATCCAGCTATGGACCAAATCCCTGGTGGTTTAAATACCAAAGCGTTCATAGCCCGGAAGAGGAGAGCGACCTATTTCAATAACTGTGCATGTAATTTCTAGGGGGAAATAAGCAGATGTGCATATGTTTAGTAGGGGAAAACTGAACTTTTACTGTGGAGTGCAAACCAATTACCAACCCATAAAAGGAACAAAGCTGGAGGAGTTGCTTTACTGCTGTGTCTGTGTGAGTTATTCTCTCCAAACAGAAGATGACGGGTGTGTCCCAGAACATATTGTAGTGCTTAATGTGAAAACATGTTTACTCAACACTGTAATGCAAATCATCTACTGTACATACCCTCTGCAATAAGCTCATCCACGGTGACTTGATAGCGGCCGACGGCAAACACTTTCCCGAAGTAGCTGCTGACTCCGGAGCTGGAGCCGGACGCCCCTCCGAGCCCGCCGCTTTCGGACTTTGGCATTCTGGAAAACTTCTTCATCATTTACTTTCTCTTTCAGTCCGGCCACCAAATGCAACCCCTATTTTTTTCCTAGACTAACCACACAGTCCAATTTAACTCGGTTGTGTCCGACGTCCCTATCTACTTATCTGCAGTCTTTTCTTCTCCTGCATGCTCCGCGTCTGGTTCTTCTGGAGGGACTATTAGCTGTCGGGTGATACGACATGAAAGTACAGTTAATATACGGGCGTCACGGTCTGTTTCCAACAGCCAGCACCGGTGACAGTATCCACTCACGAATGGCCAAAAAAAAAAAAAAACTATGATATGTTCGTTAGCTAATGTGGCACATTATTGTAGCTGGCTGCAGCCGTTGCTAGCATAGACTTAGCGCTGTGCAATCAGAACGCTCCGCCAACAATGAGAAGAGGGCAGGGGAGCGGCACAACAATGCAGTTGGCACCGGTGTTGATAACACCTCCTCCGCCGGCAACGGATCCCTCCCGGGAATATATCCAGCCTTCCGAAATTAGCCTCGGCGCCGTTATCTTCACACACCGCGACTTGTTCACTTCACTCGGGCGAAGCGGCTAACGTTAGTTAGCTCATTAGCTGCGGAATTAGCGGCTAACGTGCTTCGCTAGCAACCACAGCGATTCCTCCACACAAGCCGAGCCACCCCGAGTGCAGGTGGGCTAACAAAGTAGGCGGCCAAGAACCTCACACGCGTCTCTTTAGAAATCCTCCCTGCGAAGACGTTTTCATGACGTACACCTGTGTCATCTCCACTCACCTCAGTGTCATTTTAAGTTAAACTTCTCGTGACTCCCCAACGGTAGGCTGCAAAATAAGTGGGTGGTTTGTTATTTACCCAATAAGAGTGACAACCTAACCTGACGTGGCCCCGCCCCCTCCTATTGTTATGATTGGTGTAAGTGAAGAAGGTATGGAAGTCCATTATTGTCAAGAAGAGAGAGATAAATGGATGAATGAAGTTCTGTACAAATCAAATATATATCAAAATTATGAGATATGTCAAAATAATGATATAGTAGACCTTTGTCAATACAGACTATGCCAAGTTAATGTTCGCATCCTTGGGATTTGAACACAAGTCTCAGTGTTCTTCAGTCAGTGTTCTTGCTCAAAACACCTATAAACCTGTGATAAAATAACACAAAACATTGTAACACATACATCCACTGTACCTGTAAAATAATATTATATATTTCTATTGTTTGTTTTCTTAACATGTAAATAGTATCAGTCAAATATTAACCTAAGCACACTGTACTGTAAAGCCACCTGTTACATTGATTCCATATTTATTCCAGCGCCCTTTGCACTCTGCACCACTGCACTATTGTCTTACTGTCTATACATGCCATTGTTGTTTGTTGGTTTTATATATGTATATACTTTTATATATATAATTATATCTGTACATAGTCAAATATTTCTGTGTATGGACATAGGGAGTAACGAACGGTTGTTCTCCCCGGGATGACGATAGACCACATATTCAAAAATCTAAATGGTCTATTTTTCCCCAAATACTTGTCACCCCCAAGTCCGTACAAAACAGCTCCCGAAGCATCCAAGGCAAAATAGACAGAGCAAGAACTGATGATGAAACACAAGTCAACATTTATTCTGACTTACCACAAGTCCTTATTTCAATGCTATAACATTTTAATGAATGTTTCATTTTCTTGGTGGCAATGTGCTTCCATAAGAAGCACCCAGACAATATCCATCTATTAAGTGGTGGCATCAATGAGGAAGGAGAGCAGACAACATGCTGGAAAGAATGCAGTGCATGGAGAAATTAACAAACCTCAGGCTACACTAGAGTAATGTCATCTTGTTCATTATTAAAGATCCTTATCAAAACCATGTCTTTGTTCTGCCTGTTAACATTGCTGGTCTATTACTTCCTCAGTATTACTACCTCACCACACTCCCTTTGACTTTAATGATCATCCACAGTGGAATAAAACAATGTCCTTTTTCACCAGACACTGCCAATGAGGAAGTATGACAGCTGCCTCTGTGAACTACAGACTTTATGAACAAAGGCATGTATGTGTGTTGGCTGGAGAATCCACCTCATAATGCTACACACTTTCATTCTTTTGTGGTCCAACTCAAGTGCAACATCACCCAAAGTTCCCTCTGTCGTTATTTAGCCTACTAGAGATTTAAAAAACTGGTCACAATTACCACATTCAGGTCAGTGGTTATGGGGGGAGAACGTGGCTGAGATATGGATTACATAAGAGATGAGGAGGAGCAGAGCAGGATCAACCCCCATGTCTGGACACATCCTGTTTCTGGAGGGGGGGATCTTTCCTCTCTGACACACTGATTGTTGTCAGGCTGCATGTGAGGTATATGCTGCCACCTGTTGGTGTTTGAATACACAAATGCACATAAAACGTACAGTACAGGTAGATCATCATTCAGCAAGTAGATGCATTAACAAAAATCCATCCTGCTGGAGTGTCTTTGGGCAGAAATTTGAACCAGTTCTAATGCTGACCTCTGACCTCTTGGAAGTTAAGGGTGCTACTAAGAGGAGTCTCCCAATTGGTGTTAGTTTATCTATGAGTTATTGGCTGAAGTGAACTGACCTGAAACTTCTTTGTTTGGCTGCTACTGTCATCTGTTTTCATCTTTTCCTGTCCCCAGCATTTTCCTACTGTCATGCCAACCACCCGAATGTCCTCCCTCCCCTCTCTAACCTCCTCTTTGGTCTTCCACTTTTCCTCTTGCCTAACAGCTCCATCTTCAGCATCCTTCACCGGATACACACTGCATCTCTCTTTTGCACAAATGTAAATGTAAATGGACTGTATTTATATAGCGCACAAGTCCAAACCATATCAATCTTGCCTCTTTTGCTTTATATCCAAACTGTCTAACGTGAGCTGTCCCTCTAATACAGTATACCCATTCCTATTCCTGTCTATCCTCTCATCACTCCCAACGACAAACTTCAAATCTTCAACTCTGCCACCTGTCTTTTCATCAGTGTCACCGCCTCCACACTAGTGGTGTAACGCTACATCAATCTATATTACTACATATTAATTCAATCATCAACAATCCAATATTATTGTTACAAAGTGAAAATATCGATACATATCTGGAAGAGCTTAGTAATGAAATTGTCAAATCATGTTTTAGTTGCATTTTGTAAATATATACTGTATAAATGTAACTGATTGTGTTAAATGGGCTTGTGTTGTCTCTTATCATTCGCAGGCCCCTGAATTGAATCAAAATCGTATTGTGGCAGACTTTGTGACATCAGTACAGTAAATAATGTATTGTTGTCCAAAGAATCTATATAACATCATATTGTGATAAAATGCGTGGTTTACACTCCTAATCCACACCATACACCATATCTGGTTTTACTACCATGCCGTAAACTTTCCTTTTCACTCTTGCTGGTACCCTTCTGTCACAAATCACTCTTCTTTTTTTTTAAGATTATTTTTTGGGCACTTTTAGTGCCCCCAGATTTTTAAACTCATCCACCTTTGCCACCTACCTCTGACCTGAAACGCCAGATGAAATATGATGTGGTCAAGTTTACCAGACCTGGAGAGGAAGTTTGTCTTGGACACATGTCTCACATGGAAAATATAACAAAAACTACTTAGACAAATAAGCCATATGCCAACTTCTTTAACCAGTTGTTCCTAACTTGTACAGTAGGTCCAAAATCCAAAAGGCATCTCAAGATGAATCTAAGGGGTCACAAGATAATTACAAGAATACTGAAGGCAAAGCTCTTGCACAAAATGATGTGCATTTTTGAGTCTTGGTGGAAGTTTTGGAACAACAGGCTGTACAGTCATACAATCGCAGTAAAACTTCAAGGGATTTTGCAGCTTCATAGAAATGTAAAGGGGAAATTTAAGGGAGAAACTGACTGTTTAGGGTGTTGATGAAATCCCTGTGTCCTCAATAAACCCCCAGGAAGACTGTGGAGCTGGTCTATGCTGTACTTCTGAATGGAAGTCTTCACATGGGAAGAATATAATTGGGGAAATTTCACGGACAAGCTTACATTTCCTGGATTTGTGTCAGAGGGAATAAAAGCTGAATTCTGGTCTGTTACACTTTACACTTGGCATCACACACCAGTTTGGAGTCTGAAGCGCAGCGAGCGCGGATGAACTTGGCCTACATTTCTTATACTTTTCCCCTGTGAGTGTCATTTACTTTGCTGGAGTGCCACTGTGAGAGCACACATTGTCACAGAAGATACAGTCACAAATTAGGGGCTTCCTGCAGTCTGATACAAAGAACTACAGTAATACAAAAACACAAGTCTTTACTAGTATGATAACAAAGCTATCAGTCTGTGTAAGAATGTCTGAGGGAATTTGATTAGGGCATGAGAAAAATGCACATGGTCACTAAAAGCTTAGTATAGGATTAACATAAAACACAACAGCTATTTTAACAACACTATCTCAGTTTTGCTGTCGTTAAACCCGACCCCCCATTTTACTTAAGGCTCCGACACACCAACCCGACGGCCGACCGTCAGCAGAAAAGGCAGTCGGACTGATCAGTCTCCCCGAGTTGGTCAAAAAGTGCCTCGGAACACACCGAAGCAACACTGACTTGAGCGTACTTTCTGCACGTGCGCGAGACGTAATATGTCTCCATAACAGCAGGTGGCGCTAATCTGTATTGTCGTTGCCCAAAAAATGAAAACCACCAGCTGATTGAACGAACGTGTCACATGGGTCTGGCTTCTCCTGAATTTCAAAACTGAGCATAATGGCGGCTCGTTTGGAATACGATTTCATATTTTACGAAAATAGTTCACCGAAACGTGTTTCTGAAAACATTTTAAGCGAGAAATAGGCCATGCAGTTGCTGAATCTGTCTTCATTTCAGATCCACAAAGGTCAGTTTAAAAGATTTTCGTCAGATTTTGAGAGGCGTTCTTCACGCTCATCCCACTCGTCATTTACGGTAATTGTTCACGGAGTCCGACTGCCAACTGGCTGATTCAACAAGTCAAATCGGCCCAAATGAAGGCCGACGGCTCTTCCGACTGACGACGGCAGGGAACACACCGAACTGACTCAAGTCACCGACCTCGTCAGACTGTCCGACGGCCGATAATCGGGTTGGTGTGTCAGTGCCTTTAAAGCATTAAGGCTTTTCTCCGTTTTTGGATTCTTCGTTTCTCAGTTTTCTTCAAGAATTCAAGGCAACTTGGGGTGAGTAATTGAAATACAAATGAGAATTTAATATTCCTTTAATAAAAAATAAAAAAACAGAGGTTGGAACACAGTGAGCCTCCTTTAGGTGAAGGATTACTTTGGTTGGTGTATATCCTCTTCCAACATTGTTTGTTACCTACAGTTTAATTAGCCAAGGAAGGAAGCCCCCCCATTGACCCTATTTAATGGGACAAGACTGCACATTATTTAGGCCAAAAATCATGTATTAATGACTTACAAACATTTTTATCTGCATGAATAATTGCTTATTGTGAAGTGAAAACATTTTACATTTTTTTTAACAGTCTGCCTAAATAGGTCACACAACATGGCTTGTGAAAACAGTGTTTATAAATATTTTGTGTGCTGATAACCTGTTTTACTGTCATACTGCACACACACACACACACACACACACACACACACACACACACACACACACACACACACACACACACACACACACACACACACACACACACACACACGCACACACACACACACACACACACACACACACACACACAAGGGAAGTGAAGCTGTCAGAATATGAAGATGTATAAATGGCCTGCAGCCTCTCTTCCTGTTTTCCTTCAGTGCAGATAAAGAGGGAGGTGCGGGGGGTTGTTGGGGGGAGCAAAGTGGAGGAGTCTGGGTGATTACTTCGGCTTTAATGAAGAAAATTGCTTTGCCTTCAGGCTCTCATCTACCGCAATAGTTTGTGAGTGTGTCTGGCCTGAGTTTAGCTGTCGGCTCCCTGCAGGACTGGAAGACATAAAGACATGAGGTGCCCCAGAAAGACACTGAATAGATAGAGGGTGAGAGACTGTAGCTGATGTTTTTTAACAGCATAAATAAAATATCCAGGAATTTATGAAACATTATATTGCCTCTCAGAGGGTTCATGTCCAGGCAGAACTTAACTTAATAAATGCTTTATTATCCAGCAGTTAGATTAATGTATTGCTCTCTAATGTTTTTTTTTTTTGCAGCTCATTCAGAAAGCTGCTGCTAATAGTCCTTACAAAGTCCTGCTGCTTGTCTGTCCCTCAATGGCTTTCGACCCAAGTAAATCTCTGATTGTCTTTTACCATATGAACCCAGCCTGTTAGGTCATCAGTGGTAGCAGAGGCCGCTCCCACAGTGCAAACTAAACATGAAGAGGCAGCATTTAGTTACCGAGCACCACAGAGCATGGACAAACCTCCAGAGGACATAAGACCACCTTTAAATCCAGGTTAAAAACTTTTATGTTCTGCACTGAACCTTAAACACACTTATCGTGAACCCTCATCATCATGAACAATCTTGCACTCCCTTGTATTGTATGCAAGAATTTATTCTAGTCTTCCACTATTAAGGGAATGAAAATCCAATAAGAAGTTTTAGCCTGATGGGGACGCTAGGGGGAAACACAAAAGTCAAAAAAATCTTAAAAGCTAAAGCTATAACATTACTCCAAATTAAAAGCCAGATCAAAACATAGACGTAAACACGTGTTGGGGGGGGGGGGGGGGGGGGGGTGGCACATCTGAATTTCATAATTTTAGATGGAAGTTAATCATGTAATGATCTGAGGATACAGTATGCTCTCTAAGTACCTTAAGTTACTTTCATTTGCCTGAAAGGAACCAGATATTGTTTAACTTCTTTGCTTTTTTTAGAGCAAATGTCAAAGTTTTTAGCAGCTAAACTTTACTCTTTAGATTTACAGAGGAAAACAAGATGTGTTTGGTTCTCGCAGCCCAAGACGCTCCTCAGGCTGCTGTCATTCTGCTCCACTTTCCCAATAGCAGACCCTTGCTGATGGTTTTCTCACATCTCCTAAACATATATAAATGATACTATTAGTACTAAGTACTAAGGGTCAGAAAGGGAAGTTAAAAATAAATAATAATTAATTACTGAGCTATGGAAAAGGGGTAGGATTAAATAAGTGTATACTTCTTCCTACTCCTTTTCAGACATGTCTATGTTGGTTAATGTTTCTAAGTGTTTTTATTGAATGTTTTGCTTATTTAACATTTGTACATTTCTTTAATGTTTTGTTTGGTTTATTTTTGATATGTCTGAAATAAATTTCTTCTTCATTTAGACCTTTGACTCCACTGTTTGGTTCGGGGGTTTCAATCGTCAAATGTGCCTGAATTACTGTAGCTGTGTGTGCAGATATTCTCTCTCTTCACAAGGCCGTGCTGCATCATTAATCACAAGGCTGCTGCTAATGAGTCATATTGATTTAAAAAAAAAAAAATTGTTCTTCTGCAATGGATCAATTGAACCCGTTTTAGTATTGTGCATTGTTTTCCATTTGCAATTCTAAGGAATTATAACAGCACTGAGGTTGTCAGCATCCAGTATTTCATTCCTGTTATAGATTATTTAGTTGCACC